>JAVTVJ010000927.1:0-730226 GCA_034509425.1 Eopsaltria australis
CCTAAAAGGTTGAGTGTATTTAAGCAGATTCCATATTTGAGCTTTCCATAAGTAATGAAACACAATAGGAGATCATGAATTCAGAAGAAAGGCAGGCACACTCATGATGTGATATCAAAACACAGAAAAAAAGAAACATTAATTCCTTATTGTACTTTGTGTCTGTTAGTCAAAGAGATCAGGAGAATATTTATTATAGAAAAAGTGCTTCTTTCATAGCAGAGAAATTTCTTCAGCAATATTAATTATATTAACCACTAATTCTACCTTTGAAATAAGCATTTTTCATAATAAACCAGGAAATCAGGGTCATAATGAGCAACATATACTGTGGCTTGGTTTTTATGATGTTCTTTTAAACATATATACACAAGTCTGTTACAGAATGCTTACCTGAGATCCCCAAAAGGAACAAAGTGCTTGAGCTGTCCTGGACCAGGGTCTCAGAAGGGGATAGACTACTAAAGAACTGGTGTTCAAGAACAGCTGATGTGCACACACCTCTGGCTAGTAGTTGCAATTATTTACACTAGCAGCTATGGAAAAGCTGCAGGGGGATTCAAACTTCTCATTTATAATACTTTGATGCAGTTCAGAGTCATGGCAATCAGACAAGGGCAACTTTTGTTCCATTCCTTGTAACTGCCTAATGCAACCAGTTTCACCTAAAGGGGGTGAAAGGTGAAAGTCCACTATAAAGAGAATGGAAAAGAATGTGTCCAGATCTCTCCTTTCTTGAGTAAGCTGACCAGAAATTCTCAGGATGGAGACATCAAAATAAGGAGAAAAGGCAATTTGTAGAATGGTTTTCTAGGTAATTGAATAAATTTCAAAATAGGGTGAATACAGTCATTTTCCATGTCACTCTGTCAAACTCACACTAATTCTTGAATGTCATTTTAGAGGGGTAAAAAGACTAAAGATAAGCAGTTTTTATAATTTCATGAAAACTAGCAAGTGGCTGGAGAAGAAACATTCATTGTGAAGGAAGCTAATGAGATCACCCTTCCTTAGACATAAGACAGGCAGGGAATCAGACATCAATAGCTATGCTGCAGGGTGCTGCTCTTTTTTTAAAGCTTTCCATCTTACATTATCCTCTGCCCTAATTGCTATAACTGGAGGATGAAATAGAAGAGTACAGTAAGGGGTTTGGAAGGACTGATGTCCCATCTAGACAACATTTCCATTCAGTTTAAAAGATAAAATTAAATGACCAAACTCACTGTGAATTATATGACTGGTTTGCAGAGGATAATGACAGCAGAGCAGAAGCTGCAAATGGGCTTCAACCATGACAAAACTCTCATTGATTTTGGGATCTTTAGCTACAAAAGGTGGTTTGAAGTTGTTTTTTCTTACAGAGCAGTATTTATAGAAATGTGTTTACTGTCTAGTGTTTCACACTTCTGTTTGCTACTGCTTTAATTTTAATTAGGTTGAACAGGTTTTTGTTTTGATTTTTTTTTATTCACACATTGTATATAAAATATCTACACTGTAATTGCTATGTTCTTGAGGTTGTTCTACGTTATATCACATAGCAATCCTTTTAAATGACTGGACAATGCCACATACAAATCTGGAAGGAAACTAAATATCTGATATTGTGAAGATTTGGTTTCTTATGATCTTGCTTTAAAAATGTTATAATTCAAACGAGGTATTTTCTTGGTATTTGATTTATGAATGATGAAACTACAGCAAAATAATGTCTTTAATTGGTAAACAAAGCTATGGCCTCCTATGAAGCAAGTATGATTTCATTGAAGCATACTGCTTTTAACTTGGACAGCAATAATTTTGTGCAAGCTGTCAGACTGTTTTAGTAGCATAACTTATAACTGAATAGCTTGTGCTGAAAACTTCCCTCGAGGTGAAGTATTGCTAACCAAGCAATAAAATATTTGTTTAATTTTGTGATGAAGCTAAATAATTAATAAATCTGACAGCTCTCTATAACATTTATCTTTTGGGACTATGCAGAGCATAATGACACTAAGTTTTCAATTGTAAGATCTTGGTTTTATGACTGCTAGGAGCAGATGACATCCAGTAGTACCATGACATCAAGTCTAACTAAATGCTTCTCAGGATCTGTAAACTGTCCATTCCACTCCAGGCTAATAAAGCAATTGAGAAAAAAATGCTAGCTTTTCTGATTTCTATTTTTTTATTATTTTTTCAGTTTTATTTTAAAGTGAATTTCATGCAAAAATCCCCAGGGGTGATGTTTCATTTTTGTTGACAAGATATTTTGTTTCATCCTTTCTCCCTTTTGGAAGCTTGGACTCAACGTTCATCACAGCAATGCCACCAGGAACACTACAAAAAAATTATTTCCTCCCTGAGCTGGAGGAGTAGCTTGCTATAAATGACTGCTATCTTACTGCTGTTTATGCAATTAGAAAGCAATCATTAACATGAAAGAAGGTTTCTATTTCCTGTTCTGAACTGTGGTACAGGGGCTATTAGCAATTACTGGGATAAAAGGTGCCCCTATAGGCAGCTCTCCAGATGTTCTCAGTTTTGAAGAGCTACCAGCTTCATGCCAGACTGCCTGACCTCAGGCTTCTTTCTTTGCTGAAAGCTGGCTGGACTAAGGAAGTGATTTGCAATGCAAGATAATAACTTTATTCAATCTACTAACTTCTGAAAAATGTTCTATATTCATCTGTGCCAGTGAATGACACATTGTTTCTATTAACTATATTTTTGCACATATTCATCTCTTTCATATAGGATTCCTATAAAGCTGCTGAAACTTGAAATGAGGGAAGTTTTGCTGGAACAGAAAACAGTTATTAAAAATGGGAAGGGTACAATTGCAGTCACTCTCAGTCAGAGCTGTATTACCCCTCTCTGGGCACCATCCACATAAGGTATTGAAGAGCAGAGACAATCTAGTAACAAAACAGTTTAGAAAGGATCCACGGTATAAGAGAGATGGGGCTAATTAGGCAAGGAGCCATTGATCGTTGTGAGGTTTTTGCAGGAGCAGAGGAAGGTGGCTGGCATCCAAACTCTACATTTCCTGGAATACAAAGAAAAAGCAGTATCTAAAATGGTAATGTTTGGATGCAGATTGAAAGATTGCCATGTTGTGAATATGTTATAGAGAACAAAAATAAAGACAGTTAAGTCAAGAACTGTGAAGTAAAAAAAATTGATCTTTTTAAAATTTTGTTTGCAGAGTGAAACAGGAGTATTTGATGACACTGAAGATTCTGCATATGCTTAGGAATGTGGCTATGGAGACACAGAGTAAGTCTGGCAAGGGGCATCTTTGTCAAAGTCTTCCCAAAGTGCTTCAGTGCAACCAGGAGTAAGAACTGTAGCCATTTATTAGTTTTCTGCATGAACTCCCTCTTAGATTCTCTTTCTAAGCATGTGACCTTAAAGACATTTGAAGTCCAGGGTAGTTTCTTTTTGATTTAGCAGTCTGGCTCAGGATTTAAGTCTCAGGACCATTCTGCCTAAATGCAAAGTATCCTAATGTAAGGACTCGTAACTTAAGGACCACAGTCATCCCAGACTGCCTTTTATAGTCAATGGGTACCTGCCTACACACACTGAGATTGTAGGTAGGATAGATTGTTTTGTGGAGTTGTTTCTCCCTCTGTTGACCCCAGGAACACAGGGAGAGTAGGCTCCTAATTAGGTAGCACAGATGTTTAAAGCTAAATTGGTTGAAACTTGGTGTCATTATACAGACAAAAGAGTTCATTGTTTGAAGATATGCTATGAGACAAAATATAAATTCAAAATGAGAAATATGTATTTATCTAAAGAAAAATTTGCAGGTAACTTACTTTTTCACTGATGGGTACAATATCACTAATCTGAAGAGGAATTCCCAAAGCTTAATATGACTAATACATAGTTTAACAGAATTAATGTTCTAATTCATCAAGAGAAACATATATAATGACTAAATCAGTATTTGTTTGTTTAGAGAAGATAAAGTACATTTATTTGAGATCAAATCAGTCCCTTCTTCGGAAGAATGTAAGGTTTTCTTGAGATGACTCCAAGTATTGACTTAGCTGCGCATTAAGAGAAAAAGAAACTACTATGCTGACAGCTCTGCCTTCATGTTCCATCCCCTAAACCTGTAATAAATACATTAAAAAAATCTTTTTCCACAGAAGTAAGGGTCTTTTTTTTAGGTTAATGGTGCTATACTACCTTTCAGGTTGACTTCAGAATTTAAAAGAAATGGTGCATATGGTGAGCTTCCCCCCACAGTATGTCTTAATCCCTGACCAGTGAGAGGTCATTTTTTAATGTCCAGAGCAATCCATTTCTCCACATAGAAAGAAGGATGCCAAGCACTTGCACTGCAGAGTGATCTGAGCCTTATTTTAGCAAACTCCCTGAAAGATGGCTTTTTATCTTGGGAAAATTATCAAAAGCCTTCCACTTATTCTGTCTGGCCCAAAGCACAAAAAAACAGCTAGATTTAGACAAAAAAATAATCTGTGAAGGCAAGGAAACTGCAGGCTGTGACTGTATGTATTTGGGCTGATTGTATGTTTGACCAAAGCATTATTTTTTATATTCGTAAGGTAGAATCAATAACTTTCTTTCGTGAGACACATTCTTAATCTCACGATCTAGTTCTTCAGTGGGGTTGCATTCTAGAAATTCTTATATTGGACTTTTGCTACTTAGAAGGTCTCAGGCATGTTCCCTTCATTAAAAAAAAAAAAAAACCAAACAAATGTCAAAACAAAACACCATCTGCAGTGTTCTTTTCTCAAAAGGAAAGAAAACTGTCTTAATACTAGAAGAATTTAAAAGAGGGGATGCACATGCACACTCTGTCTGTAAAGAGAACTTGTAGATTCAAATATTTTAAATATTTCTAAAAATAAAACAATAAATTCATTAATATAAACTTCTGCACCATAGCTGTTATCTTCTTTAATTCTCAGAGAGTTCTTTGTGCCTCATGACTTTGGAATGAATGAGGAAACAGCTCATCTTAGAGCCCATTGTGCATTCCCCTTAGTACCATTTTCTTCTTTTCCTACAATTACTAGGATTTATTTTCTTCCCTTGAAAATAGGATTTTTGTCTCATTTGAGTCCCTGCTATTTAATTCCTACTTGAAGTCATAATCCTCTCTATCACATCACACCAATCTCTTTGTAGCCAATTCTGATTTCATGGGCAGGATTTTGACTTAGGAAGAACTGATTTAGGTACACCTTATGTAGCAGGATTTAGTCCTGAAACACAGAAGGAATACTTCAGTCAGACAATTTTAATGAACTGAACATAACTCAGCTGTGAAAGTCTGAGTTCCTGGCTATCACTTCTCAGTAACATATTAATTAAGGAGTTAATAGAGTGTACTCTTTTCCTTCCAAAATACTGCTTTGGGGAGATGCCTCTCTGATATAAAGGCTGTCCACAAAAATTAAGGTGAGGTGATAATTTTTCCAGTCAATGGTGTCAGAAAAGTCTCTAAACCTCGACTGGTTTCAAACCTCTGACTTAAAAAAGACTAAATGTTATAATGCTATGTGGTACTGACTTGTCCAAAAATATAGAGTTTGTTGGGGGTTTTTTCCATTTTCTGTTGAAATGTGTAAATCTCTGAAACAAGTTTAAGATTGCAACAGGAATCCAGGTGTTTCTTTAATGGAACTTGTTCTAATGGGTTCTCTCTATGGATGGAAAATCCTTTATTGCCAGACTTCTATTCATGAAAATCTGCAAAGAAATAAAAGCAACCAAAAGCAGCAGCTGATTTTTGTAAAGCTAGGCATGTTAAAAAAACTAGAGCAGTTATTGATTACAAAAAGAATCTGTAGCTGACAAGGAAAGCTCTTGATTTTCAGGAAAGGAAGTCCTGTATTATTGTCTCATTGCTGAGCTGACAGGATCACAAATTGGGATTTATTAATTCTACAGGACTGTCCTTCTGTAGCACCAAACAAAACCTCCCATTTCATATGGAAGAAGACTACCCATATCATTGAAAGCTCAATACCAATAGCAGACCAACTGATTTCAATTTAATGGATTATTTTATATTATTTTATATCATGTACTGAACATTTGAACTAGAAAAAAAACCAAAGAAAAACAAAACAAAACAAGTTCAATAAATATACAGAAAGTATCTTTTATTGAACGTGATATTTTATTTCAAGTGACTTGATGTATGTAATTGGTCATGACAAGTTTTCCTATATTAGAGTTTGCACTCAAACATTTTTATGCCTTTTCTCTCTGTGCTTTCTAGTATTTCTTGTAGGAACAGCTTAGAGGCTACAATACTGTAAGTGTTCATCTTTTTCATGGGAACTTAGAAGTGAATACACACCGGAGCTGTGCATATTATTAAAATATCGAAAAGAGTTAACTCTCAAGCTTCAGTGTGTATTTGGCTTATTTTTGCTTTGGGTTTCTTTGGCATATATCTCAAATAGCTTATCAGAGTGGAAGGCTGATCGTAAAATCTTCACATATAATGGAACCTATTTATTCCGTGGTGCTTTTCGAAATCTTTTAGTAACAAACGGAAGCACACGCAAATTAGAAGCAGGAATACCTTCTGGTATCTTCTTGCACGGTCTGTGAAGAAGACATAGAGCTGTTTCAGAATCTTGACTGAAAAATATAGACCGTTCCCTCTATTTATCGGCACTATCAGAGCGGCACGCAGAGCTGGGGAAATTACGTGGCCGTGTAGCGCGGAGATCTGGCGGTGCCGCGATCCCGGCAGGGCTGGAGGCGGCGGCGCGGGCAGCGCTGGGGGCGCGGAGCGCGGGGGCTCCCGGCCCGCAGCGGCGCCCGGCGGGAGCGCTGTGCCCGGCACCCCCGCGCCATCTAGCGCCGGGAACAGGGACGGCTCGGCACGGGAGCGGAACCGAGAGGAGGAGGAAAAGGCTCCCACACCCGTCCCAGCTCTCGCCGTTCCCAAAGCTGGTAAGAGCCATTTGGATATTGCAACCAGAACTCCGGAGTGGCTCGGGGCGGGTTGTATGGAGCACCGCTACACTTCACTCCCAGGCATCTCATCCCCCCTTTTTTTTCAGTGAACCGTTCCCCTTCCCTTGAAAGCAGCTAGCGCTCCCTAGAAATCCTCTCGGTGCCTCACCTAAGCCACCGCCGCGCCCGATCCCTACCCAAAACACCGCGAACTCCAGAGGGGTCTGTGCGGCGCTGCCGGCGGAGGGGTTGGACCGCACGATCCCGGCCCCGCAGAGACACACACACCGGCACACACACCGGCACACACACCGGCACACACGCACACGCAGGCACAGCCGCGCTCCCTTGCCTGCCCTGCTGCCGCCGGCGCGGCTGCCCGCATCTCTTTTGTTTCGCCCGCGGAGCGATGTCCTGCCCGCCCGCTCCGCGCTTCCCCTCGCCCGCACCGCCGCCCGCCCCTGCGCCCCTCGCCCGCGGGCGGCGGCGGCGCGGCGGGGTGGCATGGCCCGCCCGCCTTGGGGGAGGCAGCGGGAAGCCCCTTCCCCGCCCCCGGCCGCGCCAGGGCCTCGCCGCTGCCGCCCGCAGCCCGCGGCAGGGCAGGGGCAGCGGCCGCAGCCGCAGCCGCGCCTGACAGCGGCCCCGCGCCGCAGGATCCGCGCCCCGCAAGGACGTGCTCCACGAGCTGCCAGGCGCGATTACGTTGTTTTTTTCCCCCCACCCACCCCTTGAACTTGTTGCTTGGCGCTCGGCGGTGGCGGAGGGGGTGGGGGTGGGGGAAAGCCTTATTATCGATGTCCCTTTGGATGCGATCAAGCTTTCTCAGGAGCAACTACTTCCCCGCCGTTCCCGGCGGGGCGCGGAGATCTAGCGGCAGAGCTCGTATTTCCAAAAGTCTCTATGCAACTGAGCGCTCTCGCCAGACTTTCACAGGTAGGTGCCGCAGACTGGGCACGTCTGGAGGGATTCGAGAACTGAGCCGAGGGGAAGGGGCGAGAGGAAGGAGGCGGGGGTACGGAGGGGGCATGATCCACCGCCGACCGCCGAGCCCTACGGCACCCCGCACCCCTGACCCGCGCCCCCACGCCTGCCCCGGCCCCCGGCCTCCCCCGCCGCCAGGGAGCTCCTGCCCCTCTCCCCCTTCACGGCCAGACTCCCCCGGCTTCGCCTTCCGCCGCCCGCTCGGGCGCTCCCGGGGATGCCCCGTGCAGCCCACCTACTGCATGTGTCTCCAAAGCCCCCGCTCCTACTCCCGCCAGGACCGCAGGGGCTCTGCCCGATCCCGGTCTCCTCGCCTCAGATCAGTCCCTGTCTGCGCCCCGATCCCCCGTCCGGGGGAGAGCCCCACGCTGCCCGCTCCCTCTGTGGGGCGCTCCCCGCTCCCGGCGCCCCATCCCCGGCTTCCCTCTGCCCTTCAAAGCATTTCCTGCACGGAAAACTTGCCTTAAAGTTTAATGCTGCCGCCCGGAGCTCCTCCCCCTGCCCCGCCGTTTCCCTCGGCCCCTAGCAGGGGTCTGGAGGAGTCCCCGGGCGGCGATTAAAGGTCAGGTAGAGGATTCGTCCCGCCGCTGCTCCAGGGCTGCCGCCGGGAAGAGGGGCAGCCCGCCCTGCCCATCCCCTCCGCCCCTCCACGGCGAGCGGCGACGGCGTTGGCGGCCCCGCTGCAGCCGCCCAGGAAGGGCTCCGCTTGCTGCCGCGGCCCGGCTCCGGCGGCGGGCGGGGAGCGAGCGGAGGAGGGGCGGGGAGACCGGCTGCAGCGCGCCTGAAGGAAAATCTTCCAGGTGGCTGCACAGCTGCATTGGAGCTACTAGCCGGCTCCAGGGGCTAGTGCTTTGAGGACTGTTGCTTCCATCCAGAGGCCTCGAATGGAGACCTTATATCTAAAGGATCTGGCTGTTAGAGTAGCTGCTTTGAATACAGGGATTTCCAAGTGCCCTCATTTATTGTCCTAACAGTCTAACCAGCGCCTGGAAAGCATATTCTGGGGTGAAAATGTGGAGGAAACAAAAAGGAAGCAAAAAAGGTTTTCAGTTAATACTGAATATCACAAAAATGTTCAGAAATTCTGCTGCCTCAAGAATGTGTGTGAATTTGTATTTTTCTTTTCCCTCTCTATTTTAGTGGCTGAACCAGAACTGTCTCTAGATTGACTCCCATAGCTGTAATAGGTGTTTGGAACCATGGCAGCAGGTGTAGCAGCTTGGTTACCCTTTGCCAGGGCAGCAGCCATAGGATGGATGCCAGTGGCTACTGGTCCCATGCCAGCTGCTCCACGGCAGGAGAGAAAGCGAAGCCAGGATTCTCTGATTGTGCTGAATGTGAGTGGCATCCAGTTCCAGACATGGCTGGACACCTTAGAGCGCTACCCTGACACTCTGCTGGGAAGTTCAGAGCGGGACTTCTTCTACCACCCTGAGACACAGCAGTACTTTTTTGATCGGGACCCTGACATTTTCCGCCACATTCTCAACTTCTACCGTACTGGGAAGCTTCATTATCCCCGCCAGGAGTGCATCTCAGCTTATGATGAGGAGCTGGCCTTCTTTGGCATCATCCCTGAGATCATTGGTGACTGCTGTTACGAGGAGTACAAGGATCGCCGGCGTGAGAATGCCGAGCGCCTGCAGGATGATGCTGATACAGATCATGTAGCTGAGAGCTCCCTGCCCTCAATGACAGCTCGTCAGAGGATGTGGCGGGCCTTTGAAAACCCACATACCAGTACCCTGGCTCTAGTCTTCTACTATGTCACTGGTTTCTTCATTGCTGTCTCTGTTATTGCCAATGTGGTGGAGACAGTGCCCTGCGGGGTAAGCCCGGGTCGCATCAAAGAGTTGCCCTGTGGAGAGCGGTATGCGGTGGCTTTCTTCTGTCTGGATACTGCCTGTGTCATGATCTTCACAGTTGAATATCTCCTACGTCTTCTGGCAGCTCCAAGTCGCTACAAATTTGTGCGCAGTGTCATGAGTATCATTGACGTGGTGGCCATTATGCCATATTACATTGGCCTGGTGATGACAGATAATGAGGATGTCAGTGGGGCTTTTGTGACATTAAGAGTCTTTCGTGTCTTCAGGATCTTCAAGTTCTCCCGCCACTCACAGGGTCTGCGCATCCTGGGCTATACGCTGAAAAGTTGTGCCTCGGAGTTAGGCTTCCTCCTCTTCTCACTCACTATGGCCATCATCATCTTTGCCACGGTCATGTACTATGCAGAGAAAGGTTCATCAGCCAGCAAGTTCACCAGCATCCCCGCAGCCTTCTGGTACACCATCGTCACCATGACAACACTGGGGTAAGTGCAGCTGGTGTTTGGTTACAGCCAGCATTTCAACAAGTGTATTGGCACGAACAGAAAATACTCAATTTAAAAAAAATGGTGGGAGAAAAAAATGTGAGGGTAAGTCTTTGTTCCAGAACTTTGAGAATACACCTTGTGATTTCCTTCTAGATGTTTTACATGTTTAAGAGAGTTAACAGCATTGCTGGATTTAAAATAGCTCAAGTCCAAAAACTGCAAAAAACCTGAAAAAGCAAACAATGGAACAAAGCAAAAAAGTCTGGAAACTGTTTGGTTTTGGACAGTGAAATTGGAATATTTTATGAGTATCTGTGAGTTATCAGTGGCTTTTTAATGGAGCATTGTCTTTGCTGGCAGGACCTGTTACAGTGTTCCTAAATTAGTAATATTCATAAGGAGAACTGAAGTGCAAGCTTTTAATTTGATCAGTATGTGGACCTGCCATTTTGTTTTACGTCATGTATTGATGTAGACCTGGATATTGAGTTTGTTGTTACAAAGTGATTTTTTTTCATGAAAATCATACCTTTTCTTTAAAAAATTTCCTGATTTTATTTAAGACACTGAACACATTTCCTTTGATTTTCATGGACCTGTAACTTTTAAGTTATGAGTGTCAAGCTACCCTGGCTGGTGACACACTCTGGAAAGTGATCTGAGGAAGCGTGAGACATATGATACATCAAGCATGTGTCTTTAAACATAATTCTAATGGCAATGCAATTTCTTTCAGAGAATAGGGGTTAAAAAGTGTCACTGTTGACATTAGAATGCAATGCAGTGTAATGAAAAGATGAGAGTATTAGTTTATGAAGTCTTGATACCAGAGTCTGATTGTATCAGCTGATTCTGTGCACCAAGTTATAAAATGCATTTGTCTGTAATTACAACAGGGATATAGAAGGTTGACTAACGAGATGACAATTTTTCCCTATTCTTAATTTTGAATTGGTTGTACTGTACCATCTATGAAACTGAAAATTTGTTGATTCATTACAAACTGACTAGTTATTTAATAATTACAGATACTAAATGATAAACTTTGCACTTTCATTAAGGCAAAGCCCATCATTTTATTAGCATTTTGTCATATCTTGGGACTGTTGAGATTTATGAAACATGTATAACTTTTAAATTTAACAAAATGAAAGTGCATTATTAAACTCTTATTAAAAACTTGATTTATTATGTGCAATTGTAATTTACTTGGGAAACACACATACAAAATATTGAAAAAGATAAAAGGAATGTCTTATGCCACCATTTTTTATAAAAGGCTTTTATCTTCAGTGTGATATAACAAATGAAGATAAATATAGTGCATGGTAAATATTTCATACTTCTTGTAAGGGCAAGTTATACTAAAAAGGAGTGACAAGAGCTTTGGGGATTTTAGTTGGCCTTTTAGGTTCCTGTGTGGTTTTTTTGGTTTTCATTTTCTGTTGCTGGTGACAAATGGAAGGGATCAGTTAGCAGAAGAAACAAGTTAGGCATGATAACTAAGTTCCACACTCCTGTATTTTCTGATGCTGATATTTTTTACCATTTTCTTTTAATTAGAAGAGTGGTGGTTTCAAGAAAGAATTGACTGATATTTAGAATGTATAGTCTTAATTTTAGAGAACAGAAGCTGGTCTATGCTTTTTTTGTAACAAAAGGTCCTTTCTGAGTAAGTTGCTACCATGCTCATGCAGAGTGCGGAAAGTACTTGTCCATGGTACTGAACAGAAACTTTTCATGTTTTATGCCCAAATTCAACTGATTATAACACAGGTATGGTATCACAGCTGATGTTAATATGATTTGTTTGTTTCCGTGGTGCACACACACACACACACACACATACACCTATATGAGTATTATTCTGTAGTTCCAGGTTTTGAAGTATTACTCTGAGTAAAATCTTCGAAAGTACTGCTGAAATTTGAACATAATTTCAAGTCCCTTTGAATAGAGCCTAAGAACCTGTTTTTAAGTACACAGTGACACAACATTTGGTCCCAAGTGAAACAGAAAGGGTTAAAGAGAATCCTCTCATGCTTGACTGCTTTTTCAAGGTAATTTGAAAAGAAAAAGTTTTGAGCAGGTTGAACAGAGATCCAAAGTCTCACCCTCAGGAGTTCAGGTACGATACAGGTTCAAATATGACAGACATCTCCGATTTTTATGAAATCTTTAATCAGTGCATTAGCTAGATGATTTCCTTTTAATAACATCATGATAACCATATAAAGATTATGTTTAAATGTTAAATATATATATGTGAATAATTTAAATAAAATTAGCATAATAAAAGCTTTGAAATCCTTTTAGTTGATGGAATAATTACACAAAAGGAGAGGGAAATTACAAGGAAAAGCATCAAGGGTCAATGAAAGCTGATTGTAATTAGTACTGATACCTTTTCTATGTGCTAAAGCTTACCACCTCTTTGCTAGTATGGAACTCCTGTTCATTTTAACTTTAGTGTCAGCTGAATCAGGGGTGTATAAATGGACCTGATAGGAACAACTTATCTCTTTTAGAAACAAAGCTTGATGAAGCCTTTATGTTTTGAATGACAGTAGCACACAGCAGGTTATGCGAAATACTACAAAAATTCATGAAAGCTAATAGTGAATAATAGATTAACATAAAATTGAGTTTTTGAGTCTTGGTGCCATTGTCATATTTTTCTAGATAGCAAGGGTATTGAGTAAGCGACCTTTGCAATTTGGGGAGTTATTACCTTGGAAGAAGAGCTATATTTCTCAGTTCTGCATGATTGCTGAGCAATTAAAGTGTCTTTAAAAAACATAGATTACATTTTCCTCTGCAGAGTGCTAGTGACTTCAAATATTACTATATTTTTGCCTCCAAGGATATCCCAGCTATTAACTGCTCTTGACTGCTCAGCCCAAGTAGTACATGTACATGGAAATGTTACATGAAAGAGATGAAAAGAAATGAAAGGAAGGGAAGAAAGGTGCAAAGGAAGAAAGAGAACATGAGAAAAAAATAAAGATAGAAAGAGAAAGCGAAGAGAAAGATGCCTCCAGAACAATAGCATGCACACTTCCAGAAACTGAACTGCCTGATTTTAAACTTCAAACTAGTGTTTTATCAGGATTAATTGTAGCTAAAGTAAAGTAGGAACAAGAGGAGAAAACAGAATAAAATTGAAAGAGGTCACAAAACATTGTGTGGAGATTCAAGATAACAGTGGAAAGCATGGAAGGGACATAAAGGTTAAGAATCAGGTTAGTGTGTAACCTGGCAGAGAGACAAGCTCAAGTCAATTGTACTGGGACTGGCAGACCTCCACAGGGGCTTGTGAACATCTACACCCGTAATGAGAGTTATGCCACTTTCTTCTGTCACCTTATAACATGACAATCTAATAAGTTTCCATCTATCTTGTCAGGAGCCAGCAAATGAGCTGGAATAGCTGGTAAGGTTTTGATGGTGTAAGGATATTGTTTGTTCCCAAGTCAGTCAGAACTACAGTGTAGTTTGTGTTTTATGAAGACATTATACTTTAAATAAGCAATGTAGTGCTCTTCTGTGACTAGTTCTAAAGCAATCTCACTGCCATATTAAAATTCTATTTTTATAGCCTTTACATTCTCAAGTCACACAATGCTTCTGTAGATGAGCACAATGCTTTATGAAGGGAAACTTAAACTCAGGACTACTCATTTGCTTGCTTTCATTGTATAAACTACAGGTGTGTCTTTCAGAAAAGATAAAGCAACTATTTGTTTCCATTCATTGTTAGTATGGTCCATAATATGTGAGGAAACCCACTTAAGATATATAAATTCTATGAAGGTTTTAAAATAAACAGATGACTGGATGTGATAACAGAAAGCCTCAAACAATGAACAAGGGAAGAGAGCAACGGATTTCCTTTTCCTGTACATTCATGTTCTTTGCCATCTTCAGTCCTTTTTCCATTCTTTTTTCATTCCTACACATATATTCTATTCTTTTCACCATTCGCATCCTTTTCACCGTATATTTATATATTCTTTTCATCATTATTTATTCAAACTACTACTTTCCATAGTTTTTGTGGCTGGGCTTTGTCTGCTGGTTGACACCTTTCCTCCCTTCTTCAAGACAAGGTTAACATTTTTTCTTCCTCTGCTCCTTTGTTCCACATTCCTAATTCATCCTTCATGACTAGATCAAATCTTTCGTTTGTCATCATTGTCATTCATTTGACCTGAACTTTCCTCAGAACAGATTTTTTGTTCTGACCTTTGTTTGATAGATTTTTCCTTATGAGCATCATAAAATTTCTACATCATCACTTTTTTCTCAAATGCCACACATATTCTCTTCCCTTTTGTCACCACTGTGCCATTTTCAGTGTGTTTAGTTCCTTATATTATTTGCATTTTAGTTTGAAATAATCCATCTCTTCAGAACTTTTATTAAAAAATTGACGTTAATAAAATCTGACTAGAGAGAATGAAATACAAAATCTTTGTTTTGTGAAAAATTTCGGATATATTCTTATGATTAGTGTTATAAACGTAAAGATTCACAAAGTTAGAGTATTATTTCTGTATCTTGTACATACGTATTGCTCATTCGTTTTTTGTTCAATATTTTCAACCCTGTTTCAAATAGAATTTTTCTATTTTTATCTTCTTATCTACAACCTAGTGGATTTTGTATTTTACAAATGTGTTTGATGTCTTAATCTGTTTTCTCCTCACAGCACAGACATTTAACCTACATGACAGAAGAGGGACAAAGTGTAGTTGTGATCACCTTCGACGTACATTACTAGATATTCAAAAAGGGCTCCAGGGAGAATCTGTTATATTAAGGGTCATTTTGATAGCAGTAAAAAAAAATTTATTTGTTCTGTAACAAAAAGATTACTCAAACTATGTTGGACTGTTGTGGCTTGACAGAGAGCAGAGTAATTGCATTCTTATTTAGTTGCACTGGGGACCAGCTTTCCTATGCAAAAAAATCCTGAAAATCTCTTAGAGGATAATGAGTTAGCTTATTTCACTCAGTTTTCTTGAGCATGAATTTCCTTAGCTCAGTTTTGAAGAGCATGAAGGTGATGCTTAACAAGAAGATCTTTCTGCTCAGGATCTAATATATTTGCTCCTTTGGAAGAAATAGATGGAATTTTGTTTCCTTGTTGTTACTGTGAGACAAGAATAAGAACAGTTAGATTAGTGTGGACTTGGATGTAACATAGAAATATGCTTAGTGCAACAGAACAAATCATCTTGCAGAGTAATTATGACTAGTGCCTGATCTGTTAACTAGGGCCTATCATTCAAGTAATCATCAGTGAATACTGTCATTTTAGTAAAATTTTTAAGTGATCAAACCCAAGAAGTTCAGTCTGAGTGATGACAATCTGTACGCGACTCACATCATTGTGCCTTTGTCTAAGATGAAAAATTTGCAATATAAAAGACATATAAATCTATGAATACAGTATTAGAAATAGTGCCTACTATGCAAAAAATATCTGGAAAAGGAAACTGTATTTCTGAACAGGGGAACATAAATACCACAGAAATAAAGTGACTATTCAAAATAATTGAGGACATTTTGCAACTTCAGGGTGACAATTAAGTTTTCAGACATTCGAAAGAAAGTCTAATGAATTACTGCTTTTACTTGAATTTTATGGCATTATAGTCCATTGGTCAAAGTTCATAATTTTCATCATGGTAAGCTAATGAGAGAAGAAGCTGGTTCATCAGGGGTTAAGATTATAGATTGTTCCAAAAAGGGAGTATAAATTAGAAATACAGAAAATGTTTAGAATCGGCCTTAACAGGTTTCATCAGCTGCATGACAACAGAGCTGACAGAGTGATGAGAAAGATTCTGTATATTTCTGTACCTGTCATTTATTGAGTAATAGATCGGAGCACAGGTTTTTCTGGAAGACACAGTCTTTTAGATGTATTTTATTATTTTTCTGAATTGATTATGCAGTGGCAAAAAGGTTTTTGGATTTATAGACAGTGCTTCAAAATGATAGCTCTATGCTACACTTCCTGGAACAATAATAGTCACCATGCTTGGACTTCAACTCCTACCACAGTTAGGAGCTCTAATTTCTACCACTATTTCTTAATATTTTTTTATGAAGCATATGATTTTGATCTTCCTGTGCCCCTGGTAATGTTTTATAAATGTCTTGTTAGGTAAAAAAGCTGTGGGGTTTGTTTTGACAAAAAAATCAATTTTCACCAAAGTACACAATGAAATTTGCATTATTTTCACAGCATAGACTTCAATACATGCGATTTGAGATGAAATAAAAAATAATGCTTTTGACTAGAGCACCTGATGTGTAACAGGTATGAGTGCCCTGTAGAAAAATACTGGATACAGAAATTTACTCCGGTGTCTGGTGTATGAAGGCTCAGGCTTAAACATGAACACCTATGAAGATCATGTGATCAATGCATAAAAAGAATAAAATCTAACAGGATTCGACTCTATTATAATTCAAATGAGACTGCACTCCTTTTCTCATAGCAGCATAGACACAGCTTATGCATTATTAGGAGGTACATCTTAATGTACCTAATTATCAGTGCAGCATTCCTACTACCATGAGTTCAAATTCTAGCAGTTAAGTGCATTAACAAAAGCTAACAAAACAATAAAAGACTGCTGTCTGATTATTAAAGATACAAAGACATCAGTCACATATGCAATTGTATTTTTTGTGCATTTATAAAAGCAGTTTCCTATCTTATAGTTCACTGTGCAGTATTGTTCTTTACTTATCTGCAGATCTCCATCCTGAAGGTGAAAACATCAAGAGCTACTGTGTACTTAATTAGAGCATGACTCTTCAGTTACAGAAAATGTGAGGTTGCTAAAAAACCTAGAAAAAATATTTTTAGCATGGACAAAGTAAAATTTTGCATATTTACAGTATTTAGGAATCACATTCTGCATTTCATTCCTGTTTTTTCAGTTTCATCTGTGTTACTGGTTTCTTTGATCTGATTGGTTTAACTGAGAAGTTTCACAGTCACAGAATCTCCTGGATTTATTCATTTATAGAACCCAAAGACTACAAGGAAAATTTAAAGACATTTTTTGTCTGGAGATGAACACAGGCACTAAACTTGAATTCTCAGAAGAGGCTTGGGTGTTAGAAACAGAAAGGAGAACATTTGAAGCAAGCCAGCTGTGAAACTAGGTACCTAGTCACCTTAGAAAATAGTCTTAAGTGCACAGGAGTAACTTCTAGGATAAGTATAGAATACTCTACTCAGACTTTGGGTTTACGTCCCAGAGGAAGGATCAAATGCCCCTATCAGAATCAAATGGATCCTGCTAGGGTTCAGGTCTTGTTAAAATAGAATATGCCCTATTTTTACATAATACTGTAGAAAGGAGATAAGAGTGTTGTGTGTATGGTGAGTAATCCAAGTAAAAAGGAAGGGTAACTGAGAGAGTAATGTAAAGCATCCAAAGGATATACTTTCTGATCCTAATTTTCTGTCTCTATGGTTTTCAAACCAAGAGTTCAGCATGGAAAGGTATGTAAGAAATGGAAGCTATGACATGTAGGTATTATTAATGAAAATGTTTTTAGAAACAGTGTGAAAAATTATGAAACAATGTCAGGTAGGTGATTCTATTTTTCAAAGAAATATTCAATCTCAGGATTTCTTGGTTTCAATAGGTCTCTTATTTAGCTTATACACAGTAAATTTGTTGAGATGCTGATGTGTGGTAAGAAAACGTAAAAGGTAATTCTCAATTTTGACCACTGCAAATTCATCCCCTTCTCTGGTATGCTGACAAACACTCTTATTTTTTGTCTGTTTGATTTTTTAATGAACAGTGTTTGTAGATTTATATAGGAGGTTTGAGAAGTACTTTGCCTGCCTTTAGGTTTTCTTGTTGTGCAGTAATATGAACTTTGTAAGCAGAGTCTACAGCTCTGGTAGTTGATTTTAACCTTAATCTCTGTTCCAAAATAAAGCATATTTAAAGCACATTTTCCTGTTTTTTCCTGATTCTTTGTAAAAAAAAAATTTCTGAGGTGAGCATCTTATATCACAGTTCTTTCTCTTTGAGGAAACATTGTGATTTTTATCATTTATCATCAGCATTGTGAGCTGATTTTTAACCAGGTGGTGTCTAGCTCAGTTTTGTACTTACTACCATTTGCACTAATGCTTTATTTTAAAAAATAATATATGCAGAAAAAATCCTATATAGAGAACACTTGTATATTTTTTTAGTAATCTATTATAATCTATTATAATACTATTAAAACAAAAATGTTATAAAATATGTATTTGTATAAATAAATTTAGCTTTTTGATTACTGAAGACTCAGTGTCCTTCACTAAAACTTCTTTACTATAAAAGGCAGTATTAACTTCTAGGATTTCATTTCATTACTCTGAGTACTTTGATAAATTAAAGTATGTTTCACTGCAGTTTTAAATCTCTTGGATTAAGAGAATTAATTTTGGATTAAGAAGTAACTGTGAACCTCCTTAAAAGTATCTATAATAGCCTAATTTTATGATAATACATTAACATGCTTTGATTAATTATTATTTTGGAAAAACTATTTTGAGGCCAAACACCAACTTTTTTCAAAGGTATATCCAGAGATATGGATTTTTTTCTATGAATTATACTGGCAGATTCTCAGAATATTTTGGCTGATATACAGGGAACAATCTTTCAAGTTATCACTTGAAAGCTTTGCCATCCAGGCCTCCCCTGTAAATGGCTGAGAGTTAGACTGTAAGGTTGTGAAGGAATTAATTTAGGATTGTGTAATAGCTTGCAGTCTGAACATGTCCTGTGCATCCTAACTCACTGCTTCTTACAGTAAGATGAACCAAGTGAGTTTTCTGTATGAGAGCACATGTAAATGTGAGTGGGATCCTTAACTTTTCATTGTTGTTACTATTCATATCCCTCTTTTTTATAGTCCAAAAGAGGAGTTTTACCATTGTGTTAGTGGCCTTACTTTCAGTTTCTGCAACTTTTATCTCTTCCACTTGCAGCCACTTCACAATTCCCTGAGCATCCTTATCAGCTGTGGGCAGCAACTACTGTACTGTGCAGAGTTGCTTAGGAACAAAATTGATGCTCTTTGACATGGTGGATGACAGCTGCAACATGCTGGTCTCCAACTCTCCTTCTTCCCACAGAGGAATAAAAAGCAGAGAGGTTGAAGATGTTTTCCAAATCTGATTGTGAAGAACCTGTATACTTTTTTGGTTTGGGATTTCTAATCAGTTAATTTTTGGTATACAACAGGTTAAGAATTGTGGCCTTTCTATTTAAGAAACAGCAGTATCAATCAATCTTTAGTAACAACTCTTTTAGCTCTTTGTCATACAAATGCCACAGTATCTTGTATCAGTTATAGAACTGAGAATTTTTAGTTTTTCTGAGATTTTAGACTGGTTTTGTTATTGATACATTTGTTTACATCAGTTGATGAAATCCAAGTTGAAACATGGATATCATGGGCTAGAGACAGGAGAACTGGACAGAGTATATACAGCTATTCTCACACACCTAGCGAGAGCTATGGTTGTGGCTGTCTCTTGTGTTTATTTGATATGTATTTATATAAAAAGAAACTTTCAATATTGTAATCTCTAGACTGTTTGAGGATTTAGGTGGAATTTGCAATTTTAGCATCTGGATAGCGTCTGGAAGCTTGAAAGAGTACGAATTGAAGCTTTCCTGCAGACAGATAGTTTAGAGTAAATCTGTCCACAGACTGGCTTAGTGATTTGACATGCTCAGTATTAGTTATTTTCCAAGTGAAAAGGAAGCTCAAGTTTTATCTGATTTGCTTGTGAACAAAGTAATCAACCTATAGTATGTTAATCTGTGTGAAAAGATGCTGAGTTTTAGAGGTAAGTATTATAAAGGAATCTCCTTACAAAAAAAGCCCCAGGTAATATGTGATATGTATCCTGTCCTTCTCAGACCACATGCTTCTTCTGGCACCTCTCTCCCTTCATCCCATTGCAGTCAGATCAGTGTAGAAGTTGCAGCTGCTGAAAGGCTGCAACCATCATCATTCCTTTAGCTTACAGTTTCTTTCCTGTGAAGGCTCAAATTTTTGAAATTTAGTGCATTAAATAATTCATGGGAGAAGCAATGTTGCTAGTCATGCTGGTGAGCCCTTCAGCACAGCTCAGCCTCTTGCTGCACTGGCAGAGCTGTGTCAGTCTCTCTCCTCCTCTGGGGACAGGCACAGCTGCAGACTGGAGATGGTGCTGACTCGTTGTGTCTGGCACAGATGAACAGTGATTTTAAAATATAGACTTCTTTGCACAACAATGCACATGTAAGATAAAATCCAAGTTGTGGGAGGGGGAGATAGAAACCAGTTTTGTTTCAGGTCTCTAGAAGACGGAAAATAGTGCCTGGAGTGAACTGCCCAAATCCCTTTGGATGCAGCTGCTTTCTGGCAACTTTCTGCTCTGAGCCCTCTTCACACCATGAGTACAGCACAGTATCTGTCAGGCAGTCATCCATGGAGTGGATTTACAGTGGGTTTGGCCATGCAATAGGAAAGAAGTTTGGGGTCTTGCAACACTTTTCCAGAAGGTATGTTAGCTTTCCCTATTACTCTATGCAGTCACAACATTTAGTGTGCACTGCTTGCTATGTCTTTGCAAACAAATTAAGTAAATACAGAGCAAAGTGATAGATGATTTGGAATATTGGACAGAAAAATGGATGGAAATACAGACTTAGATCCACATAAGTGGTTTTGAAAGATACTTATGTCAAAAGGTTGGTTCATCTCTTTAGTTTCTCTCAGTGGTGTATCTTCTGCTTTTATAAACTTTCTGATACCTATTTTCTAGCTCACTAGTTATTCTCAGAGAGCTTTCTTTGTTTTCAAAGCAAACAAATCCAAATGCAGAAGAAAGGTATCCTTAAATAAACCTTTCCTGTTGTCTGTACATAGTTTGTTTCCTAGTCCTTATATTTGTGTGGAAGGATACTATAGAATTTAGAGATCATATCCTAAGTGTGCGGTTTTTAAAAAAAGACAGTCAGGACATAAAACTATTTTAAAGGAGACAAATAGGACATGCTGTACAATAGAATTATTATGGAAGAATCTGGAGGTGGAATTCCAACTTATTTCTCTGCCAGTTGCTTACTATCTCTGGGAGATATTTATAGGTCTTAACTTACTCCTCCAAAAGTTAAATAGTTCTGAGCTAGTCATCCTTTTCTCACTTAGGAGGTAATGAAGAGAAGCAGGCATCTGGATGTGCTCATTCCTCTGCACTGAGTATAAATGAAATTTATTATAATTAGTGGAGACTTTAAATACCAAGTGGAAATGGATGACATAAATCCCTAGCTCTGTGGGTAGTTGGTTTCATCAACTCTCCTTGTTCCCAAGTTACATAACTGTGAAAGGCCCATAACATATTCTTGTCAAAGATCATAGCACAGTACATGCTTGGCATTTGGTGGCAAGTCCCACTTAATCAAAAAGGCAACACATCTGCTACATTAAAACTCAAAATGTTCTGGTTTTGTGTAACCCTGAAGGCCACTTCAGTGCTTTTGCCAATTTTTCGTGCTTTTCAAACAACACAACAAAAATTTTAAATTTGCAAAAAAGGGAGATTTAATGTTTGTGCTGGTTTAGAAGAAGCCTCTAGAAATTGGAAAGAAAATTTAAGTATCCACTGTAATTTTCTGCAGGAAAGAAGTCATTCTTCAAATAACAAGGCTTATGAATTAAGGTGTGGAAAGCTTGAATACCTTGATTATCCTTCAAAGGGTTGTAAACTATTTCTGTTCTTCTGAACGGGAAACATAAAGACCAAGCCATGCGGTGGTCTTGTTAGCTGTTTCACCACTCTTCATTTCTAAAATGTGCCAACGGAGATATATCAGACATATCCCCCTATGCCACTGTTCTTCCAAGAGGTCTTAGAGCTCTGGACTACAGTTAGGCACTGCATAGCTGTGAAGCAGATTGAAAATTTTAGAGACACTCTACAATAAATTTCACCAGGGACACTCTACTCATTGCGGTAGTCATTTTTGTATTTAATTCAATTTTAAAAATACCATTTTCTCTAAAGCTGCCTCCAGACTGAAGTTCTACAGAACCTTGAAGGCCATGATAGGATATGATGGTCAAAATTGCTTCAGAGTTTCTATCTTTCTTGTTTTCCTTCTGAACTTTGTTCACTTCTCTGCAAATCATACCAATCTCTCTGATAAGGAAATTCTGTATTTGGTATGAAATCCTATTATCAACAAAGATTTGGTTTAACTCATTTTAGTTTGTCTTCATGATCTGCTTTTCCAGAGCAGCAAATCTCAAATTTGCCAGCTAGTTCAATTCTATACAAGTGTGAAATAACATTTCCTTCAGTATCTTCCTTTTTTTTTTGTGTAAGAGTTCATGAAATTTTGCTCTTTTATGCATTAAGTGGCATATTAATTTCTTTTGTGTCTGTGGAAAGAGATGAATGAACTACAGAAGAAATAATATTTCCTCTTTTTTCTTTCCCTAAACTGGTCAGCTTTATGATAAACTTCCAAATAAGTTTTAAAGAGAAAGTGCTATCCTGCGTAACTAATGAAAGGTTGCTTCTCCTTTGAGGGGAAACAGTGGTTATTTCATAATTTGGGGTAACAATTTTGATTTAATACTTTTTAAAAACAGTTCTCTTCCCATTTGCAGTTCAAGCTAGTGCTTTTGAAAAGCTAGAAGAGTGAAGATAATGATGAAAAAGAAACTCTTTCTTATGCTTCTTGCTTACTTCTAAGTTGTCCTTGGAACAAATCCTGGTATGAAGAAAAGTTTTTCACATACTTCTGAGATTTGAAGTTATATTTTTAATTTGCCAAACCCTTTTCCACTGCCTGTCAAAACAAATTGAGAATAGGGACCTATGAAGCCGGTCTGCAGAGAAATTATTTGCCTAACTAGTTTACTAGGGAGAAATAGATAAAGACAGTGTTAAACATTGAATTGTTAGTCCTTTAATAAAGCAGCCTGATAGTGGCTAGTGTGCTGCATCAGGGTGGAGTGGCGGGATGTGAGGTGAGAGAGTGAAGATGCAGGATTTTTTCTGAATCTTGACAAGAAAGGTACAATAACTAATGACTTAATTAAATAGATGTTTTAATAACATAAAGAGGAATATAGTTATTTAGTCAATCTTATACCCCTTCAGATGCTGAGGACTATACATTCACTTAGCATTGGATGGGTTGGGGGGATTTTTTCACAGCATACTGCACAGTTCCTGTACATGCAGAGACCTTTCTTTTGGTTCTTTGTGAAATTGCATTGTTGGTTTTTTTTTTTTTTTTTTGCAATAAAGGATAATAAAGGATGGTTTCATGAGAACTTCTTGCTGCATTTTTAGATAAAGGCAAGGTCGTGCAGATGGCGTAATCACCAGTACTGAGTTACCTGCAGGCTCCTCTCTTACAGTGATCTGGGCAGGTTTATCCTGCAGACAATGTGTCAGAGCACAGCCTGAAGGCTGGGGTGGACATTCAGCATGATCTGCTATATTTGCTCAGTTTCACTGTTATGTGAATCACAGAGTGTACTGTGCTCTTTTAGTTGGGTTCACTACAATGGGTTCGTAGTGTGAGGTGAAGAAAAATACACCCATTCATAAGATTTCCTTACAGTAGTACAAAAATTGGTAGCTTATTTAGTGATTCTGGTTACTGATTTTGATCAGCAAATTATAAAAACACCAAGAACTTTTGCAATCAGACAAAGGGAAACATCACTCCTATTTTCAAAAAGGGAAGAAAGAAGGATGTGGGAAACCACATACTGGTGAGCTTTACCTCTTTGCCTGAGAAGATCGTTGAGCAAATCGTCCTGGAAGTAGTAGTAAGGCACATGCAAAGAGGTATTTCAATAAGCCACCATGGCTTTCTTAAGTCAAACTGTGCCTGAATAATCTGATGGCCCTCTCTGATGCAGTGGCTGCAACAGTTCACAAGAGAAGACAGACCAATGTCATCTACCCAGACTTCTGTAGGGTTTTTGACATGGTTCCATACAGCATTCTTATCTCCAAGCTGGTCAGACATGGGCTTGAAGGGTGGATTTGGGGGTTCTCGTGGATGAAAAGTGGAACATGAGCCAGCACTGTGCACTCACAGCCTGGAAAGCCAACTGCATCCTGGGCTACATCAAAAACAAGCATGGCCAGGAGGGCAAGGGAGGGGATTCTGCTCTGCTGCTCTGCTCTGGTGAGACTCTACCTGGAGTGCTTCATCCAGCTCTGGAGTCCTCAGACCTCTTGGAGAGGGTCCAGATGAGGGTCACAAAGATGATAAGAGTGCTGGAGAACCTCCCTCATGAAGACAGCACAGAGAGAGGTGGGGTTGTTCAGCCTGAAGAGAAGGCTCCAGGGAGACCTTTTTGTTGCCTTCCAGTACCTAAAGGACCTTATAAAAGTGCAGGAGAATGAATTTTTACATGGACAGATAGTGATAGGACAAGGAGGAATGGTTTTGAACTAAAAGAGGAGATATTTAGATTATATAGTAGGAAAAAATTCTTTACTGGGAGGACAGTGAGGCATGGAACACATTTCCCAAAGAGGTTGTGGATGCCCCGTCCCTGGAAGTGTTCACGACCAAATTGGATGGGGCTCTGAGCAGACTGGTCCAGTGGAAGGTGCCCCTGCCCAAGGCCAAGGGGTTGGGTTTAGGTGATCTTTAAAGTTCCTTACAATCCATAGTGTTCTACGGTTCTAGGATAATATCAGAGTAAGTTGAATATGTTCAAATAAATATCTAAATTTTTTCCCAAAGAAACCTTATACATCTTCTAAAATGTTCACAATGAAACATCAAGAACTCTTGCAATGTAAGGTAATAGAAAATGTCTTCAGCAATTTTTGAACTTTTTTTCTTATGTGAGACTTTGATAAAAGTAAAATGTAGTTGGAAAATATAATTTATTAATTTCCTGTTTCCAAAAATACGTGAATGAAACCCACTTACTTTTTATTCACTTTCCTTTGGAAATGTAGAACAAAACCTTAAAATTACACGTTTGGTTTGTTTTATTCAAATTGGGATTACAGTTAAAAGCAATTTTGACTTTTCATCCATGTGTGGAATGGAGAATACTTTCAGAAACAATGCTATGAAAGAACCACTTCATGTAATGGTGAAAGGCTATAAACCAAACATTACTGGCCCATTTTTTTAACTTATAAAACAATTAGAAAAATTAATGGCAAGATGTCCACCAGTGCACATCAAAGGAAAAAGATACGGCTTCTGCCTTGGGTAGAAGTAACAGATTGCTGATGGTATAACAGGTGTAGTACCACCTTTACTTATGTCATACCCATAAGCATTTACTTCCAACTAGGGACAGGGCTTCAGTTTCACACTAATTCATCTCCCTCACCTCTCCCTCTCTTGTTCTCAGTTAATGGAAATAATTTAACTGTGGATTAGATCAAGCTTAGATTAGGGAGATACTTTTTTTCCTAAATACTTTTTAAAGAATTGAGGACAATGGGTACATTATAGCTATTCTGAAGTACCAAAGGTTCAGAGTCTCCAAAAATATCATAGAGCTTGAATACTATGCAAACAGGAAAACAGATGCTTTAAATTCACAAATAGTTCATACTCTTAGTTTCTTCAGCTGTTTATATAATCAAAAGTTATAATCTGCAAGGTGTTGAGAACTTTTTTTCAGCTGCAGAACACAAAAACTTAATCAAAATTTCAATGTAAGGTTCATGAATGCTGCAGCATCTGGGAGTTCCTGAATGCCCTGCAGGATTTAGTGCTATTCACTTGGTCCAAAGCCCATGGAAGTCAAATAGAGTCTTTGGTTTGACCTGAGAGGGCTTTGCATCAAACTTTTGTGTAAAACCCTCTAGCTTGAGGCTGGGATGACCAGGATGACAATTACTTTCTTGAATTATGTCAAAATGTAAGGATTTTATCCCAAATCCATGGGAGTGTTAACAGACATTCCTCCAATACATGTATTGCTCTCAGTACCTTATGCAGACACAGGGTGAGAAAAACAAATTATAGAGTTTAATTATATGTATTTGAAGCATAGTTTTATCAACAGAAAAACAGTAAGATAGTAAATTCCAACTTCAGATGTAACAGGTTTATCAGTTTTTTGTCAAGAGGAAAATGTTAATGGGAAACAAATGATACAGCACCTCCTCTGCTAACATGAGTGTTGAGTCATACATGATATCCCACCCTGAGAATGCCACAGAAATGGTCATAATCAACACTGGAGTAGAGAGTTTGCTCAGAGTTTCTTAGACTAAAAGGGGAACAAGTTGGCATTTTTTTCCTTAGCTTATCAAAAGCCTTGCTAACTCACAGAAGCTTTCAGGCAACCTTGAAAGTATATCACACAATAATATCATCAGAGAACATGACAGACAGAGCCTGATGTATCTAATTTTGGACTGGTATAACAGTGCTATTTAGAGCAATAAAGGTTTTATCTCTTGGTTGATCTGTTTACTGAAATAGTCAGTGAAAAATGTGTCATATATTATGTCTCATCATTATACTTCTGGCATAAAGGACATTTGAATGGA
The DNA here is from genome assembly GCA_034509425.1 of Eopsaltria australis. NCBI lineage: Eukaryota > Metazoa > Chordata > Aves > Passeriformes > Petroicidae > Eopsaltria > Eopsaltria australis. The sequence continues at coordinate 26,841 of JAVTVJ010000927.1, forward strand.
TAGTTCTGCCTGTATTTTGGAAATGTCCTGCTAACTGTATTAGGATAAGTTCATATACTGATATATGACCTTATCATAAGGTCAGAACTGGTAAGGCAGCACTGTGTCCAGTTCTGGGTCCCACACGAGAGACATTGAGGGGCTGGAGTGTGTCCAGAGAAGGGCAACAGAGCTGGTGAAGGGTCTGTGGAGTGAGTCACATGAGGAGTGGTTGAGGGAGCTGGGGTTCTTTAGCATGGGGAAAAGGAGGCTCAAGGGAAACCTTCTCACTCTCTATAATTACCTAAAAGGAGGTTGTAGCCAGGTGGGGGCTGGTCTCTTATCCTAAGTAACAAATGATAGCACAAGAGCCTCAAGTTGTTCCAGGGGAGGTTTAGATTGGATGTAGAAAAAAATTATTTACTGGAAGGGCTCAGGCATGGGAATGGACTGCCCAGGGAGGTGGTTGAGTCACCATACCTGAGTTGGTAAAGACTTGTAGATGTGGTACTTGGGGGGTGTACAGAAGTGTACAGTACACACAGAAGTGCTCAATGCCTTAGTGGTCTTTTCTAACCTAGGTGATTCTTTGATCCTGTATATAGTGGGTATAAAGGAGAAAACCTCATTTCCCAAACATGAATCTGTCAAACAATCAGTTAAAATGAATGACTGGCTAAGACTTATCAACAGCACAACGGTTTTTATATGGACTTTTGTGCTTGCGTGCCTTTCCACATTAAAATCCATCACTCCTAGTGGTCACCACACTTCCTTAGGTTCCTCTAAAACATGGTAACCATTAGACAAATAATTTGTTTAACGAAAAACAAATAAACTTGCAGTTAATTTTTTTCTGATGCGAGACATGAGTGCCAATACTCTGAAGATCCTGTAAGGACTGAGAGACTAGATTTTATTCTTCGGTGTTATTCCATTTCGGAGAACACTGCAGCTTTGTTGACATGAATGCAGTGCATGAATGACTTTATGCATATTAACAACTGTTTCCTGTAAGGAAACGGCTTAACAGTAATCATATAGCATGTGTAAATGAGTTCTGTGGATAAACATGTATCTTTATCCTTATTGCCTAAGACTGGTTGTTGACTAAAAGAGTTTTTTGCTGACATTTACTCTTCCAGAAATTTTACCAATCATCCTATGTCTGATTTCCTTTTCTGCCTGAGAAATTTCTTTTTCCTTATCTTAAATGCAAATAATGATGATTTTTTCCTGTTTCTCTTGACTCATATACTTGAAGAAAAAAACAACAATATTAAGGAGTGTCTAAGTACTACTCCAGGTGAGATGCTCAAATATATATCTCTTTCAGGGGAGGTAAGTCACTCTCTAGACTCAATGTAAGCTTCAATACTTACTCACGTACAAAAACCTACATACATACACAAAAAGTGTCTTCACTTTCTACTTGAATCCCATTCCAGGAGAACAAAGAAATGGTTATGATGTCAGTGTCAAGAATTATTTTTCTTTATTACTTTTTATTCCCCCATTCAGATTTGGGGTCCTGCTTTGTTTAACAATCTCATGAAATTTAACTGTTCCTCATTCCATTTTGAAACTTGTTTGCCCAAGGTGATTTTCCTCATGACATTATCCACTCAAACAGAGTGACAGCAACTTGCTCCGGAGAAAGGATTCAGAACAGGTTGAACAGGTCACCTCAGGAAAAAATATGTTCTCTTGAGGCATTATGGTTATATTACAGTAGCCTCTGTACATGTACTTAAAGAGTCTCAGACAAATATTTTTCTGCTAGTTGAGTAAAAGAGGAAAACCATAAAAAACTCACAGCATTCAAATCTTCTGTCCTTGATAGTGCAATTAATAAACAGTGGAAAACACAATTGAAATTTTTATTCCAATATATAAAATATTGCTCAAAGAAAAGAATGTACAGGAATATTATGAAACTGTACTACAAACTTGTGAAATGAAATGAGAGAACCTACAGTGAATAAAACTATGCATTATAATATACAATATAATTGTATATTATGTCTTGTGATAAAAAAGGCCAGTAGAAACTACAGGAAACACTGTACTTGCTCTATTTGAAAAATATTGTTAAATATATTCTTTTTAAATGTAGAAGTCATTTCATGGTAGTGTCTTTTAATTTGTGACAGTCTTATTGATCTAATATAAAAAGAGGAACATTTTTTACTTGATCATTTGTTTATTGAGCAGCAATATAGATAAATAGATGGAAAATGTAATGATTTCTACCAGCATTTGAGTAGAAGACACAGTCCACAGAAGCTAATGAAAAGGCTTTCTTTATCTTCAGCAGATTTTAGATCATGATTTTAGTTATGTCTTATGGCATGTAATGTAATATTTCTACATCATTAGTTCATTCCAGTGGGAGCTGGGGTGTCAGATTTTTCCCACATGAAATCCAAGGTAAAAGTTGTGACCTGTTTTCCTTACAAGAAAAGAAGGCAATGCTCTTATGATAGACTGGTGGAAATGTTAATGAAAACTGAAAACACTTGTAGAATTTTTGGTTTTTTAAATGTTAAATGTGTCATGGAAAGGTTTACTTACTTTATGGAATCACTTTAAAATGTACGTCTCAGCCGTCAGGTTGGAACATATCAATGTGTAAAAATGCAATTACTCTTTGGGGATGAGGTGAACTCTAATAGTCAGATGCTGTGCAAGCTTCTGAGACCAGACACCGTGACGATTTTGTAGGCATCTCATTAACGAATTGTAGTGCTGCAGCATGCTCTGCTTTACTTATTTATTGAAGAGATAATGGGAAATAACTGGTTTCTTTGTGAAATCATAAATAATATGACAGAAGGATATTAAATGCACTGAGATGTGACAGAGAAGCTAAAAACTTGTGGGGTTTAGTATTTTATGGTGCCAGTTCTCCTTTACCAGTACATGTAAAACCAATAGATATGTTTTAGCTGGTTTGGTGAACAATTACCAATTTTGTGTGCTAGCTACTGACAAGTGGGTGTCTTAAATCATAAACAGTATCTCAGTTTTGCTATTTTGCAGTAACATACAGAAGTTACAAAGGAATAAATCTTCCTCCTCCTCTTTTTTCTTTCTTTTTTTTTCCCCTGCAGGTATTTTTCCTCTTTTTTTTTTTTAAAAAGAGATAGTCTTTTTCTATTTATATATTTCCAATATGAAATATTGATTCCACAAGTATAAATGTTTCTGACATTCACTCTTTGCGTATTTTGTTCTCGGTGGTAGTCTTATCCTGATATTGCACACAAACTCACACACAAGGTACACTGTGGCTTATCAGTGCTTTGCACTCTCGATTAAAATAACAGCTAGCTTTTTTTTCCCCGCTTGTATGTTTGTGTGTGTGTGTCTATGTGTGTTTGTATCTGAATTAAAGGGAGAAAAATGTGTTTTATTCTGAAGTGCAGATATAGCACTGAGATCCACATTTAGGCAGCACTGTACTCTTCTGTCCTCATTGCTGCTCTTTTCACTAAGAGATGTATCATGCAGTATATTGAGAATTTCCTCGTAGACTGTGGTGACTAAAGAAGTGACAATCTCATTGGTTGGCTGGGGAATATTTCTGAGTGTCATGATCCCACAGTTCTTTACCTTAGGTTTGCCTCTACATTTAGCATGAAGCTAGTAGGGAAGACAGAGTACCGCAATGATGCAATGAGTTTTATTTAGGTTCCTGTATCTTGTCCATGTTCATGGTACCCAACCACTGACATCATAAACATCCTTCTACAATTTAAACAAGTTATTTTTCCTGGAGCAATAAACCTTTCTTCTGGGCTGGTAGTTTAGACATTGTTGCAGCAGGCAAATGTTGAGGTCACAAATGTGTGGATGTCAGCCATTATGCCAGCCATGAGCATTTTATGGTTTTATAGTGTCCATTACCACCTCATCCAAAGACTAAGCTCATGATCTGAAACATCACCTTTTTATTGGAAGAATTCCAAGCATTTTCAGAAGGGGTGCTGGGGATTGTAATTTTTGCTTGCTTAGGCCACTTACATAATTTTATAGTAGTGTAAATCTATTGTTTCACAAGCGTCTCCTGGTTTGCAGTAATGTGAAAATAGAGTGGGGCCTGATCTGCCATGCTCAGCCTTTGCACTGCCAGCAAAATACAGTTTTAAGTCATTTGAAGTAGGAAGTGGTAGGAAGTAGGAAACAAAGAAGCAATTCTATTGCAACTCAAGTGATACGTATATAAAACTTTAAGGTTAGAAACAATTTCCGTTGACTGTTCCAACTATTATGTGATGATTATTATTGTAAGTTAAAATTTCTCTTCGGGCCCAGCAGTGCCATAATGACTTAAGAAAATGAAGTGTTCATTTTTCATTGAGCAGTGGAGTGGTAACTTGGAAAAAGTAGAGTTTTATCTACGACAGCTCAAGTCACTGAGGAAGCACGGGATAAAATATCATTGAGTTCTGCAAAAAAAAGTTAGGGCCAGTCTTTCTCATAAATTTAGGAAACTACAGTTTGCTTGAAGTAAAGCAGATGACACTCATGTTGTGATCATATCTGTCCATTTCTGCTAGCTGTTTTGTAGGGACTAGTTTTATAACTAATCTTTCCTTGTTTGCATGTTTTGAGACATCCATCAGAGAAAAATATCCCCAAATTATTGGTTCTTCTGAATTTGGGTGTCTGATTTTGATACTATACATCATTGTAACTATCTTTTTTCTACTGTTTGGGAGGTCTCTGAGACACAGAGCCTTTAGCAGATTATTTCTATCACTGATCCATTCATCTAAGCAGCCACACATGGACAATCAAGGATAATAAATGGAAACTCTTGACTGGAGTTTCAAGCAAGAGAGGTAATAGATTGGATCACTGTCATATTTTACCACAAGTGGCTTGTGGTAGAATAATTTTGCATTCATTATGTTCCATGTTTAATAATATTACAAGGTATTTTGGCAAATAACTTTATATTTCAGAAAGAACTTAATATAGTTTGGTAAATTCTAGGTCAATTTTTGTTGAGAATAATACTGGATATACATCAAAATGTCATAAAACAGTTCTGTTCTTTAAAAGTAGTAGATATTCATTAATCACATCAAGAATATATCAAGTACATTTTGCCTTTTCTTTCTACTGAGATGGTAGTTATAAGCACAAGTAGCCCTTATTCATATTGTTGTGTAGCTTAATCTAATTTCCTCTGAGCACTTACAAGTTTTGGATAAGCTGCTTTAAAAAAAAGAGAATAAAAGCATTATTTTGTATGGCAGATTTTACTGTTGCTTAAGTGACATGAAGTACAAAGCATGGCTCAAGCATTTCTTGTTAAAGTGCATTGGAGGAGTTTTCGGTTTTTTCAGTATGTATTGTGTAGTAAATATGCAGCAAATACTTATCCATGGACCACTGTTCCAGGAAATTTTTTAAATACATATATTAAATTTTGAAAGTCAATAAATAACCTGTTGTTTTCATATTTTCTCAGTTAGGTATAGAATACAACTTGAGAAAAAGGTGTCTAAGATTGTTGTGAGGCTGTTCACCTGACTGGTGGGATCATTCTGTTCTGTTTCCAGTCCCAGGAAAAGATCTGAATATCAGGAAATATATCCTTGTGAGTCCCTTTTTTTGCGTACTGCAACATTTTCCAATTGCATAAATATTTAATAGAAAAGGGCCCTAAGTAAAAAGACTTCCTGCTTCCCTTTCTAGTACAGAATTGTTGTGTCACAAGAGCCTGACACCCTTTTCTCTAATGGGAAGAGAACATAGATTGCAAAGATTCACTGGATCTTAATCTAAAGGGTGTTCTCATCTTATGTTCCCAAGTGGTGACATCTTACTACCCGTAATAGGTGTTTATTCTTTCCAAACAACTAAGACTCTTCCCATTTTTTTCCTGAAAAAGTTTGAGGTTCCTCATGCAACTATCTTCAGAAGACTACACTATAATTTTCCCGGCTCTTTCTTAAAAAAAATCAAAACATGGAAAACTCCAAAGAAACAAGCAACCTGTGTTTGAGGTGTCTCAAAGCTTATTTAGTGCCTATTTGAACTTTTCTTATTTACACATGCTACAAGAGTTATATGAGATTATACTATACATTTTAGCATTATAGCTTGTATATACTTCACTGAGTATTCTGGTCTTGAAAAGTGCTGCTGCTCATTTTTGTCTATCTGCATCTTACTTTTATATGCTACAGAAATTTTTTTGAGTGCTTTATTTTTCCCCATTTAATTTCAGCAAGATTTCTTGTGTATGTAAGGACTCAAAATGTAAGGGTCTCTGTTTCCAGATTCTGACTGAGACACTAGCTAAACACAAACATCTTTACCTTGAACATCTCTCTTTTCTTTCAAAATTGGCACGGAGCCCAGTTTTCTTGATCAAAGGCATTTCATGATTTTTTAACCTACTTTCATGTGAATTTGTTCTAGTAATCATAAAATTAATCAAAATCTTTTCCATTGTTTAAAACTAAAGATAACATTTTTACAAAGTAAGTTTAGAGCTTTTCAAATATAAATTAAATTGACTGTTAATGACAGAAAAATAACTACAGTTAAAGCTGTGTCCTTTAGGCAAATGGTAAGTAAATTAGTGACTGATTCAAAAATCATTAAGGATCCTGTTGTCTCAATAAAGGATCTTTAGCAGAAAAAGACTTTAGAAAAGAGGAAAAAATAGATACTCATAGAAGTATAAATTGCATCACAATGGTCAGCCACAGCAATTATCAGATTTGGACAAAATTTGTGAAAAAAGGAAATAAAATATTTTGAACATGCTTGACAAAGGAGTATTTTATGATCTACATTTCTCTTTAAAATTGTTCTTCTGAATTTTGTAGTCTAAAACATGCATTTACGGAATTTTTTTTTCACATATAGTCAGCATATAATGCCTTCCTCCTTTTATATCCAGATTATTGCTTTCTGGAATTCTGTGTAAAATCAAAAGGAAGCTAGTAATGAAAAATCAGTTCTGGAAAACTGAAGAGAAAAAACAATTGCCAGATGGTATAATATGGAGGAAAAAGAACTGAGTAGTTTCAGACCAAGTATCTAAGACCCAAAAGTGTAGCTGAAAATTGAGGTACCTGAAGAAGCATTTGTTGTGAGAACATGGAATACTCAAAGGGATTGTGAAAATTGCTGGTTGTCTTCCCATGAACAGAGGAGGAGATCAGACAGTGCAGGGCAGTAGGGAAGTCAGCAAAAGGGCAGGTGTCAGCAGGTGGTGCCCTTGTCCACTGTGGGTCAAGTTCCTGTTGCTTTGGTGCGAGTATATGTTTGGTCTTGGGAAGACATGAAGAGCTGTTTTAGTTTGGTGCTATGCATGAAGAAAGTGCACATTTTCAATTGGTTTCTAATCAGTGAACAGTCCTGAAAAGAATTTGCTTCTCAGGGGCCACTCATCATGGTTGAGGGCAGAAAAAGGAAAAAAGATTTTTTACAGAGTATATAATTACATTTATTTTTACTTAGTTAAAGTGAGAGGAGAAAGATAAAATTAACACTGATTTGGGTAGAAGAAACCATGGGAGCCTAAAGTATCTGTCTGTTTTTAGCAGATTGATGCCATTGACTATTTGTAAGGGCTGTTCCCATTTGAAAGCCCTTTTGAAAGACCGGTCTTTCAAAGCACTGTAAGTAAGGTACGAAAAAAATAACAATGCCTTCTATATAGAATGTTCTTCAAGAAGCCTAGAGATTTAGTTCATAAAAAATTTTAATGTTAACTTATTCATCAATCATATTACATATTACAACAACAGTATTCATCAGGCATAGTCATGACTAGGAAGACCTTAGAAATGAAGTAGAGGGAATTATGATGAAGATTATGTTTACTAAAATTGTGCAAATACAGAAGAGCAAGAACATATATAATATGATTAAATATCAAATTACGTGTAAATGGTAGGCCAAGCTATCTGAATTTAAAAATTCTAAGAGTAATTTTTATGACTTTATTTAAATGTAGCATGGTTTTATTTAATTTATTTATTTGATTTCATTTAAATGTTGCACGGTCTTTACAATTTTCAGTTCTGCTATTGTAAAATCTATGGAAAAGACTTGCATCCAAAAAAAAATTCTTCTGACAGTGTTAGATTTTTTGATTATGAATGCTTTAGCATTTCACTGACCCTTACTTTCATCGTGTATTAAGAGAGTTTATAGTTCTTAGGAACTCAACCTTTTTCTTAAGTTTTTCAACAAAGCAGAAGCTCACTGAGCTCTGCAGGATTTCACATAATAGATGTTTTAAACTTACTTTCACTCAAGGGCACACCTAGGCAAATTCATTGAACAGAAATTCACTGATGTTTGTAAGTACATGGAAAAGCAATCTACTTCATAAAATCCCTGAACTGAAAATAGATGGAAGATGAGACACTATTAAGGGAAAGCATCAAATAGGTTTGCTCCTTTTTTTACTATTTTCTATGCAGTCAGTAATGGCCACAAGATTCTGGCCTGGATATATCTTTGGTCTGACACAATGTATGAATTCTTAAGTTTTTATGTCACATCAAAAGCAATGGAGCATAAAATTGCTATGTTTTGTGTAGGTGCATCAAGCCTATGCCCTATAGGGATGGAGATTCCAAAATGAAAAAAATGTCCCTAGTTTTACTTTCTACGAGTCACCAGAAGTCCCAAGATTTTCTAATGAAATATTTTGCATTCAACACACAGTCATCACATTGTCTTTTCATAAATTTCATATCAACGTAGAATTTTTGCCATGAAGTTTGCAGTTAGCAATGTATAGTTTGCTTAATGCATACATAGTCTGAGGAATTATTTTTTTTTTAATTATAAATTATTATCTGTGGTATTTCTGTTTTTACCAAGAAGTTAAGAGGTGTATTGAACAAAAAAGCAGGTTAGATGGATGTTACAGTGAACAATGTTTCTAAGTTCTCAATCGTTATTTCCAGTGATTTCTTTGAATATCTTACTACTGAAGAAAGTTGCCAAAAATGTCTTTAAAATTAAATAGCTTCAATAGGATGCCAGTAATGTGTATGTAACTTTTTTGTTTATAAGGCTATAAGGACTGAGTTAGAGCTTGCAATTATAAATCCAGCAATTTTTAATATCTGTTCAAAGCACTTTTAAGAATTTGAAGTCATTAACTTCTTAGAAAATGTACCTCTAACATTTTAGAGCACTAGTTAGACCAGGAAATTAATACAATATGTAATATTTCATTGCAAGATCTTGTTTTTACTATAATTTTCTAGTTAGAGCAATACATCACATGGATTGTGGAGAGAAGTTTGTTTTAAAGACCCTCATGAATTACCAGACATGTAAGAAAGTCTTCTGATTCTTTTGAAGTCCCCTGACTACCTCTTTAATCAGTCACAAGCTGGGGAAAATCTAGTTTATCATTAAGCCCAGAAGTAGCAATGTAGGGGATATAGTCTTACAGCACAGCATACTATGTCTGAAAAGCAGAATTGCAGGATTGAGTTAAGGTTAAAGGGGACCTCTGGGAATTCTCTTGTCCAACCCCTCCTGCTCTGAGGAGGGTCACCAACAGCTCAGGCACCTTTCAGCTCGCCTCAGCGTCTGCAGATATAACCTGTGCTTCATTGGTTTGTTGAGGACAATATAGAATCATATTATCACTAAGGCTGGAAAATACCTCCAAATCCAAAATTTGTGCAAATACCACCATGCCCACTAAACCATAAATGAAGTGTCATATCTATCTGCTTTTTAAGCTCTTCCAGGGATGGTGGTATTATGGGAGGCATTGCTGATAGCCTTGCTAAATTCAAGATAAGCAGTAGCCCCATATCCACTGAGTACTGTAGTCATTTCACCGTAGAATGATTTTAGACTCTTATGGCATGATTTTCTCTTCATAAATCTAAGCTGATCACTCCCACCTTGTCCATCATGTGTTTGGAAAGTGCTTTCAGGATGGTTTTCTCCACCACCTTCCCAGGTGACTGGTTGCAGGCTTACTGGTTTGGAGTTACCTGGGTCCTTCTTCTTGCAGCTCTTGAATGAAACTCTTTTATTCAAAGGATAAATACATTATCGTGAAGGTTTGTTTAATATATAAATGTAATTATTACGTACAAATACAATATAAAATGAAAATGTATATTTATCCTACTTTAGGACTTTTTTCAAATCAGCAAAACAGTTTAGAACACTCTTACTGAGAGTGGGTGTTGGACTAATTAACTTGGCTGCAGAGAGTTAGGATTCTTTGGGACGTGATAATATTCAAACATCACAAAATGCCATTAAAATTTTAAAATATACATGTTTTGAGAAGTTTCTATGAAGACAGCACTTCTAGTAAAAAGCTTCAAGTTTTCTTGGCCATTCTTGGGACTTATAGTAGTGCTGTTTCCAGCTGCACTGTCATTTTTCATGTACTTATGAAGTCCAGAAAAATATCTTTGTGTGCCAACTTTAAAAAGCCGTTCCCTTGGCCCTGACACCATGCAATGATAGAGTATATGTGAATAAGAGAGCTTTGAATTGCTGTGTATCTTCAATAAAATATTTCCCACTAAAGTGCATCAGATCAAGTAGATGCCAATAGATTAAATTTAGAAGTAAATTAACCTGTGTAATTCATGAGTTCACAACAGAAAGAAAATTACTTTTGTCCACTGTAGATTGGAACAATACTATGATTGCTAATTATTTGAGGATAATTTAATATCTTTTGAGACCAGGCCAGAGGAGGACTCTAAAATTGGCAGCCCAGGGAGGTGGTGGAGTCACCACCCCTGCAGGTGTTTAAGGAAAGGAGTGGTGTGGCACTTAGTGCCCTGGTCTAGTTGACATGGTAATGTTCAGTCAAAGGTTGGACTTGATGATCCCAGGGGTCTTTTCCAACCTAATTAATTCTTTGACTTTGTGATTCTGTGACTTGGGGATGATCATTGTCAAGAAACTCAATCTGAGCCAACAATGTGTATTTACTGCCCAGAAGACCAGATGCACCTTAGGCTGCCTCAAAAGAAATGTGGGCAGCAGGTAGAGGAAGGGGGTTGTGACCCTCTACTCGAGTGCTGTATCCAGCTCTGGGACCCCCAATATAAAAAGCTGGGGAACATAAGGGACTCACTGGAGTGAGTACAGAGGAGGACCACAGAGATGATCGGAGGGCTGGAGCACATCTGTGAAGACAGGCCAAGAGAGTTGGGGTTGTTCAGCCTGGAGAACAGAAATCTCTGCGGACATCTTGGAGCAGCCTTTCAGTATCTAAAGAGGACTAAAGGGAGAGAGGCATTTTTACAAGGGCATGTAGTGATAGGATATGGGGGAATGACTTTAAACTGGAACAGAGCACGTTTAGATTAGACATTTGGAAGAAATTCATTTCTCAGAGGGTGGTGAGGCTCTGGCACAGGTTGCCCAGAGAAGCTGTGGATGCCCAACCTCTGGAAATGTTCAAGGCCAGGCTGGATGTGGCCCTGATCAACATGGTCCAGTGGAAGGCATCATAGCCATTGCAAAGGAGTTGGAACTAGCTAGTCTTTGGTCCCTTCCAAACCAAAGCATTCTATTATTCCGTGAGATTGGACCTAACAAAACTTCTCAGCTGATTCTTTAATCTCTATTAGTCACTTCTCTATTTGCCAAGAACAACTTCTAAAAATTTAATATGTTCGCCCTTATTAAGTGCAAGCTATACAGTATCACTTGGTGGTTTGCAGTAGCTATACCATATTTGTTAAGCTTTGGAACAAGTGTAATGGAACAAGTGTAACAAAACAAATAATTCCTTAATTCTTTATCCAAAACAGCTCTAGAACAAAGGCAATTCAACTTCAAAAGAATGTCTGATCTCGTTTACGTATCGAAAAAGTCCTAGAACCTTCAGAATATTTTCTAAATAATGTCATTTCAGAGAATGACACAACTTAATGACATCATCTCCATATTTTTAAAAACAGAGGCTAAAGAGGACTATTCACCTTCCTTGTCTGTTTTCTTCTTTTAAATTTAATTTGTTAGTTATCTTGAAAAACACGTAAAGACATTTCTGAAAAGAAATCTCTACCTTAAAAATCCAGTACTGCACAGTAGGCACAGAAGTGCTTTCAAACCAAGCAAGGGAATTGAATAATTGGGCATCAAATGGTAAAAAATTTCCTTTTTATCTTGTCCTAGTCACATGGAACTCAATGTCATAACTTCCACTGAACCTTGGTTTTACCTAGTGCATGAAGATAAGGACATGCAGAAGTCATTGCAAGGCTGAGCATATAGAAAAAGCTTAGGAACTAATTATCTGATTTTAGAAGAAACTGAATACATAATTTTAGTGAAATAAAAGTCAGAATATGAAACCAATATATTTCAGTTTTGGTTTGAGTAAAATATCAGGAGGAAAAAGTCTTAAGAAATATGTGAAATAATATGTGAAATATTAATGAAAGTTGTGAATATACATGTTAGTGACTGATAAAAATTAAGGTTCAAAGTTAAATAATTGCAGGAGACAACAGTACAGAAAGATTAAAATATAAATCTATTTTATATTTATTTACTGATTTCTTCAATCCTTGAACTGGAAAGATGAAATTCACATTAAGAAAATTACAATTCTTCTAGCAATGTGGTGATTGGATAGTCTTACTAAAATTGATAACTTTGTATGGTTTGGAGAGAATTTGAAAGAAATTTTAAATGTAATTGTGGGCAAAACAATGTTGCTAATCTTTGTGAACGCACACATTTGCAAATCCCAAAGACTTGTTTTTAAAAAAAAATCCCCAAATCATAAACCAAATAAGTTGGGTTTGGTAACATCCTGAATTGTTTGAACACATGTAAGTCAACAGACATTTATTTTCATTTTGATATTTCCCATGATATAACTCATTATGCAACTAAATTATAGTGTCTAATTATGACAATGTTGGAAGCCAAAGTAATTTGTTCCTCAGTTTTTGTCTTTGCTCTTTAAAGTAAACAAAAAAACCATACAAAAATGGAAAAAAAGCCGTTCAAAATTATGTATAAACATATACAGAAGTTTATAGAAGTTAACCTGTGGAGACAAATTTCATTCTTATTTATGGAGCATTACATACCTGAAACAGTACAACTCACTGGGTCCTGTACTACCAGCTGGATACATTTGAATTCTAGAGCAGCCATATCACTGCCATCACACCAGGAAACTGTTTCACACTAACCAGTGGCTGGTCTGCCTCTTCAGGTGCTCCAGAATTATTTGATTTCTCTGTCTTCATGGTCGCAATCAAAGCTTATTGGATCCAATGTTAAAGAAGCCAACTGTATGGGAGAGTGGTAAAAACACTGAACACCTCCTTCCTGTCTTCAAAACGTAGGAAAGGGGCAGAAAATTATTTAATGCTTAGAAGTCAGAAAGACAGATTCCCAACACAAAAACAAGAGGATAAGACATAAGCAAGGTAATATTTTCAATCAAACTTCTCCCATTTTAAAATTGGGTTTGAAACTATTTTATGTGATTCTCCTTACTCATAGGAATTTAAACTCTTTCTATAAGGGGAAAATAGGTTATGGAAACAGGTAGGTCTTCATTGGCCATATATAGGTTACACACTAATATATGCCCAGAGCTAAACATGTCCCACATGGTTATAAGCAAAAGCTTATATTACTACTTTGAAGTTGAAAGTGTGAGTATCTAAAGCACCTCTGGACCTGCTTCTCGCTTCTGAGTTTAAATACTCCCACATACCTACCAAAAAAAAAAAAAAAAAAAAGGAAAAAAAGGTAAGTCAAACCTTCAATTTTATCATGTGAAATTTAAAATGGCGGATTTAAGACATAAAAGGTTGCACCTACAGAATGTTTAAGAATTTATAATACATCTTCTAAACTGCAAGCTCAATTAAAAACTAAAGAAGAAGAGATTTGCGAATGCTGAAGGTTCAGACCAGTGCCAAAAATATTTTCAACTAATAAACGAATTAAGGACTTTGATGTTAAATATGTGATGCACTCCGTCACATTTATAATTTAGTGTGGTTACAAGCCTGAAAACTTATTCACATTTTAATTTTTTGACAGGAGAGAGCATTTTTATGTTCTATGTTAGAACTCTTTTGGCATGAGCAGAGCATATCCTGGAGCGTACATATAGTGAATTCTTTCAGCACTGAGTAACAAATTCTGGAGGCATATGATAGAGATTGTGAAACAGAAGAACATATTGAGTAATTAGTTTTTGAATTAAGGGTAATATGAAAAGCAGACAACAAAGCTGTCAGATTTGATTACATGTGACACCTATTTTATCTCCTACAATTTGATTTCTAAGACAGAAGTGAATACTTGTGTTTTGGATGAAGAAACAGTATTGTCCCACCCATGAGGAAAAACATTGCTATCAATAAAGGATAAAAGGGTAATGCATTTGTGAAATGCAATTACAACAGTTCTGTATGAATATCAAGACCGTAGTATTAGAGGTTTGATGATATAAAGTTATTTTTACAGCTCTTAACTTTTTTTTTTAAAAGTCCATTCATGAAGTCTTTTTATGGGAATTAATTATTAACTAATTTTATTTCAGTTAGAGCTCAAAATTGAATTTGAAGAGCTGAAGCAGAAATAAAGGATCTAGGTTTGGTTATGCACATCATGAGACTTCTTTCATGGCACAATTTTAAAGTAGCAAAATTGAGCTAATGAGAAAATGTTTCTGCAAATTCCTTTTTGGATTAAATTAACTGCCATCATTTTTTAAGGTCAGATAAGACCATTGTGATTATTGAATCAGACCTCATATCTGACAAAAGGTAAAGGAATATTCTGAATTAGTTCTGGTTTAAATTTGGGAGCACAGTATAAGGAGTGCTTCCTATTCTATTTGAAGAGCCGTCAGTGAAGAGTCCATCACAGTTTTTTAATATCTGTTGTAAGGTGTGTGACATTTCTAATATGAATGAAGGAGCTCTTCTCACCAAACTTTAATTTAGATATCTATCTACAACTGAGTAAGTTTTCCAGTGGAGAGTGATAGGCTCTTTAGAGCACAGTTCATTTACCTAACATGAAAAAGTATTATGGCAGAGATGTTCTCAGCTTCCATAGACAGAAAGTCAAGACAAGTTTCATGAGACATAAAGACTATGGAAGCAGTCTGTCAGTGGCATTGAGCATTTGCATTGTGCCTTACAAATATCTGCTGTAGGTTTAGCTGAGCTTTACAGAAATTTCAAGTGACACAATTTGAAAAATTCTGTATTTCACAAAGCTGTCTAATTTGAGAGAAACAAAATAAAGGAATATTGTGTGCATTGAGACACATTGTCCTCCTGTTAATCTGTGTACATTGCATATTGTGTACAAGAGTGAGCAAACCAGACAGTTTTTACTTAAGTCTTAATCTGATACACCCTGGAGGAAGGGCTTAGTAAGGACCTTGACAGGCTTGAGAGGTGAGCCTCTATGAACCTCATGAAGTTCAAGAAGGCCAAGTGCAAGGTTCTGCCCCTGACTTGGGACAGTTGCAAGGGCAAATACAGGCTGGGCAGAGAATGGATCTACAGAAGCCCTGAGAGGAAGAATTTCAGGTATTTGTGGTCAAAAACCTCAACAAGACCTAGCAGTGTGCTCTCACAGCCCCCAGAAAGCCAACCATACCCTGAGCTGCATCAAAAGCAGTGTAGGCAGCAGATCAAGGGAGGGGATTCTGCCCCTCTTCTCCACTTTGGTTGTGCCCTTCTACTCACCTGGAGTACTTCATCCAGCTCTAGGGTGCCCAACACAGGAAGGACTTTGACCTGTTGGAGCAAGTCCGGAGGGGGCCACCAAGATCACAGGGATGAAGCAGCTCACCTCTGAAGAAAGACTAAGAAAACTGGTGCTGTAGAGCCTGGATAAGAGGAGATTTTGGAGACTCCTTAGAGCAGCCTTTCAGAACCTAAAGGGGTCCTACAAGAAAGCTGGAGAGAGACTCTTCACCAGGACAAGGGGCAATGGCCTTATGATGAAGAAGGATAGGTTTATGTTATATATTGAGAAGAAATTCTTTACTGTGAGGATTGTAATTATGAAACAGATTGTTCAGAGAAGTCTGAATGCCCCATCCCTACAGGTATGCAAAAGTAGGCTGGATGGGGCTTTGAGTAACCTAATCTAGAAGAATGTGTCCTTGCCCATGGCAGGGAAATTGAAACTAGATGACCTTTAAGGTTCCATCCAATTGCAATGATTCTATGACTGTCAGGTTTTTCACTGTGGGAATTTTCTTGAGTGGAAAATGCAGAATGTAGTTAGCAACTTCAAGGGTAAATGTATAGTTACTTCTATTTCTTTTTACAGAGTTATCTTTTTCAGATAACTCTGTTACGGGATGTTTTAATGAGTTGATACATTTCTCATTTCTAAGCGCAGTGACCACAGTAAGATTATACCTACTATTAAAGGAAAAGAATTAAGAAGAATTATACTGTATTATGAATAGAAGAAAAATTATTACCAGATCTGTTTTGGAAATGCATGGATGGAGGTATGTGTTGGGGTATTTGGTCATATATGGACTAAAACAGAGAAGGAAAATGTTGTTACATTAAATACCAAATTCTATTTGCATTTGTACAAATAATCACAAAAAATTCTTATTCCTATGCCTGTTGAAATTGATGTCAAATGCCCTTAGAACTTATTGGGAGAAGGATTATGGTCAATATATGATCTAAATGAAAGATGTTAATGGGAAAGAGGCTTAGGTCAACTTAAACATTTCAACATAACAAAGTGGAAATGTGTATCAGTGAAAACAATATTAATTTTATATATATATTTATATATATATATAAATCAAAATTTTGTTTGCAAGAAAAAGCTTTTGTGCAGTTAAAGTAAATAACTATATAAATAACGGATAATTGAAGAGTGCACATATACTAGAAGGATATGGACAAAACAACACTCAGGCTATTCACAGTTAATACATTTTTGGCCCTGCAAGATCATAACAAATGCAGTTGTGCCATATCCTGTTCTTGTACCAGTGAATTTAGCTGCTTCTGCCAAACTATCAATTTTCTTTTAGGCAAAGTGGGAGCTCATGATAGGAATTTGGCATTAGATAGGTGTTTCATCCACAGCATTTCCTTACTTCCTGGCTTTCTGAGCAATTCTATGTAGCTTTCATTTGAGTTTTTGCTTTCAGTGCTCATTGACTCTCCTAAGCTGTTTGAGGTTTTTCTAAGCTACATAGAGAGCCCAATGCAATTGCTCTTTTCCTAGTTAAGGAATTTCAGGTTTTGCAGTGGATTTCATGCCTGGGAACCTGTTTTTTATTTAAGTGTTTTTTATGATTAGCTGATATTTAGAACTCTGTCACCTGCAGAGACCCCTCAGAAATCACCTCAGCTGAAGCTCCTAAGCACGTTAGTTCCTAGCAGGTATTTTTGTTCTGGATGAGCAGTCTTGTCTGGCTGAACTTTCTTGTCTCTGAAATAAATTGTTATCAGACATCTCTCCTTGAGGAATACATGTTAGATGAAAATTCATCTCTACTAGTGTAATAATTGTAAAAATAATAATAACAGGTATGTAGGTGTATATATGGCTGCTTCTGTAAAACTGTATGACAGGATGACCATCTTGGCTGACCTTACTGATCAGGTACTGAGAAATGTAAGGACTAATAGCTGCACACCTCAGAAAGTAGAAGGAAGGACATGCTTTAGATTTGGTTCATAGGCAAGAGATGGAATCTGATCTTTGCATCCCCTCCTCTTCTAGAAATTTGAGCTAGATTTGTCGTTGAGCTGTACAGCAAAAGATCATGTCACCTCATCACCATATTGCCTCACATCTTCACAGGGTTTAAATGGTCCAAAACACCCACACTGGTATTCCACTGGTTCCATTGTAAGTTCTGAGACTCAACTCTTGTTTGAAAGACTGTCCATAAGCTGCTTGAATTGCAAGATCTGTGATTTATATCAGACAATAGAATTCTTGTGGGACACCAGTACTGATTGTTGTGTCTCACCTTTCAGGTAAGGTGTGTAGTCAAACATCTTGCTGAATCAGCAGCAATAGTCTGTCTGAGTATACTGAAAGGGCATTGTGAGGAGCCCTGCTTGAAAGATTGAGCATCAGTCTTGAAGATACCATTTTGTCTTTAACCTGAGTTTGTTATTGTTAACTAGATAAAGTTTTAGCATGTAAGCATGAGATAGTCTTAAAGACGCTCATCTAGATCAGCTCTGCTCTTTCCATTATTGCCCCTACAGGCAAGCTACTTCCTGTCCTTGACAAAGAATTGTTTTCAAGTACCAAACTAGGGCAATTACAAAGTTATGATATATCCAGCATTAACGATCCAGTCTCGCTTCCTATTTTTCCTTAGGCATACTCTATTGAAAGGAAACAATTCAGTAACAACTGTTTTCTGAAGAAGAAGTGGTAATCAGCTCAAGGCCATCCAGAGTACATTGTCAGAAATATTATCCATTGTACATAATGTGCAACTCCATTCTGGATGTCAGGCTACAAGAAGATCTTTAACAGAAATGACATTGACACAATGCAGAGCTTTGCCTCTAGTCATGTGGCATCCCTCCACTTCATAGCAGAGAGTAGCTGTTCATTTCCAGCTGTCATGCAACAACAGAGCAAAATAGTGACTGTTACTCTTCGGTGAAATTAGGCGGTTCATGCTTTGCAATGGCTTAAAGTTACAGGTCTGAGGAGACAGCTTTTTGTGCCTGTTTTATGGTGCATGTAATTAAAGATTTCACTGAATAAATGGCTTCCCCAAACAAATGTGCATTTCCCAGCTTTTTAAATAAATAAAAGTGAGACATTTTTTGGCATGGGGAACACCTGCTCATAGATGTCAATTACTTTTTTTCTGCCTTTAAAAAATGAACTATTCTAAATTGAATAGCCATCTGAATGTAGTATTAATTAATATTTCATTGCTTTGCACTGGAGAACAGATCAGGAAAAGGGGTTTTTTTGTTCATTGACATCTGGTTAAACAAAGCTAAGTGGAACCTTCTGACATTATCAATGGAAAGATCTGAAAGGAAAGCTGTTCTGTACAATGGCCTACTTCATGTATTTCTGCAACTGTTCTGTTCTGGTTTGGTACAAAATAATATAGTTTGGGCTTGTTATTTTTTGCCTTTAGAAAAAAGCTGTAGTTAGAGTGTGCATGAGCTATTTTTTATTGGTTTTAGAGCCAACTATAATCCATTTGCTTATGTTTACATGATTTCTGAAGCCTTTGTGGAGTAACCTGACATTGCCTTATTGAACTGTTAGTCTGGCCACTGAGTAGACCAAACTTATAATTCTTTATGAATTCAACTATAATAAGTGCTCATTTATTTCCATAAAAATGCAGTTACCACCTACTGCATCTCAACCACAAATGAGTCTGTGCATTTCAGATGAACAGCAGAATTTCTTAATTTTGTTCAGTAGGTTGTTTTCCTCACGAAAAGAAACACTAAGTATGTAATACAAACCCTTTGATTGCTGCATAGCATATAGCATGAGACTGAGGATGTGTTTTGCCTCAACTAGTCTATTCTTTGTAGGAATTTCTGCTTTCCCTTACACCCTAATTTCTGCCTAATGGCTTAGGCATTGCAATCTTCTCTGCTGGCAGGTACATCCAAGAAGGTGGCCAAAGCCAAGGGCCTGAGCTTAGGTCAAGATAATGCTCCTGTTCATAATGCTATCTCCTTCTCACACACAGACACTTGCACACATTGCATTATGCAAAACAGCATTGTATGCTTGCTTTTGGTTTTATGTTCTGAAATCTTACAAAGCATGAATGTATTTGAAGCAGTTAAACATCTAGCGGTAGGTCTAATCCTACTAATTAGAATAAACCAAATATAAGATATAGGAAGCTATTTGCAGTGAAATATTTCTTGTAGACTTTAAATGTTATTATACATGATAGTGGAGAAATAAAGCGTGCAAATATTTAAATAGTAAAACAGAAAAAAGTATAGCAAATTGAAAACTTGTCTGTTAAAAATCTATCAAACTGAATAAAAATTTGACTAAATTGAATTATACTTTGCAAATAATGAAAACAGTTTCTGATCAGAAAGAGTTTTGTGCTGCCAGTAATGCTGACAAATGGAAGGAAATCTAAGCTTCACTGAAGTTTTATATTCTCGTCTAAGTGAAACATATGTAACATGAAGCAAGACAGTAGATTTTGGTCTTGCACATGGGGAAGAATAATCCTCCCTCCCCATCTTTGGCCATGCACTACCTGTACAGCTGGAATATTGCACTTCCCTGAATTAATTTTCAATGGTTTTACAAACTTGAGTGTTTCTTTATAATTTATATGTTTGAGCATGAAAATTCAATATTCTTTTTTGCTACATGTTATTTTCATCACAGAGTCGATAAATTTATATCACAGTAATTCCTGCAGGAAGTTAAATATTTTAGCATATTTAATTTAATTAAATATTCAGTTTATCTGTCAATATGTCCACTAATTAATAAACATTGAGCTGTTGTAGCATAATGAAAAAACAAAATCAAATATTAAGAAAACAGCGTGACAATGAAATTACATTTGTTAAGTCCTTTTATAAACTGGTCCCTAAAAAATTAAAATCCCTGGACGCTGTTAATGTCTGTAATGACAAAAATGCAAATAGTGTTGATATAATTTTAGAATAATGTAAATCCCCTGTATAAGCCAGGTTGTCAATTCATATTTTTCTGTCTTCCGCAGATGAACTAAATCAGATTTTCTATTTACCTTGCACCAGGTACAAAACTCAGTGAAGTAGCTGCAGTGCTTTGTGCTCCATATTAACAGTGAATGGTACATGCAGCATTTGCTTCACATTCAGAGCCTGTAAAGAACCACCAGCCTGACCTGCTGTAAGATGGAAGCTGTGGCATTCATACATTGTCACATTGCTTGTGATCAGGATTGCTGTCACTTCCCTGCTTTGGTCATGCACCACATTACTGCTCTGCTAAGGCCTGAACAGCAGCACAGATAAAAGGAACCTCTGCTGACAAACCATGCCTTTCCTGGTATGTTTCTCACACTTACCTGCCCTTTAGTTCTGCAAAAATAGTAAATTATGAATTTAGAGGTCTTGCCAGAATTCTATTTCTGCCACTGCAACAGAAGGTAAAAAGCTTTGCTGTTATTGCCCATACAGCCAAATCATGACAATTCACTTTTAGGGCAACAAAGAACTTTGTGGAAAATGATCATTCAAATCCTACCCTGCTATGCCTGCCCTTCAGGCGTAACAGAAACACTCTTCATGTTCATTGAATAAAAATCCTAGATTGGTAGCCCCTTCTTTCAACTCCTTTGTGTGTTTGCCTCATTGAATACTGAATGTAGACATCACATTTGGCTCAGGGATAACACAGATTGCTGAATACACCTGAAGAATGAGTCTTCATTTGACTGCAAACATACTTATCTATATAAATTTACCAGTGCTAAATTTCCCTTTTTTTTTGAGAGAAGCTGAATATGAGTGATGTTTCAAGTCAAATATCTGGGTTTAGCTGTGATTCTAGGGGAAAGTATCATTTACAATATAATCAGTAGCTGTTTAAAATCTCATGAGGCTGTCCTTCTACCATACATTGAACAATAGTAATTACATGTTGAATCAAGGATTTTAAAATTTGTCAGGCAATTCTCTCCCAATATGTGCTTATCTTGATAAGCTTGCAAAAGTGATAGATAGATAGATAGATAGATAGATAGATTTACTAAAATGCCTGAGGAATAGTAAACAATTTAGCACAAAATAAACCATTAATTGAAGATATTTTATGGTATAGAATATTTTTTTTCTGACAAAATCTGTCAAATTTGACAAAATCTGTCAAATTTGGGATAAGTCACCTTTCTTTATTCCTTGAATTCTGTTTAAAAGGTTGGAAAGACTACTTTTTTACTATAGCACTCTGGAACATTTACGTTTTACCAGATCCTGCTACAGAATCTCCCAGATCCCAACTCTTCACCATGATAAACTGGGAGGTGTACCTTTATCCCCTTCCGGTTTTGCATCAAATATAATGCGAAAAAACCACCCCATTTGTGAGCACAGACAAAAGCATTTTTGTCATAATCAACAAGACAAGAGAGAGGACAGAGATGTCATTTCAGTTCTCTGAAGGCAGGGCGTACTGACTGTCATGTGTGACTCCCTAGAATTTCCAAGGTTTCCACGCAGGGCTAACTGACCTACTGGTGGGCATGTTTTGGAAGAGCAGATGGATAAGTCAGATGCCCTAGGCCATCTTACACAGAACTGCTTGCCTATGTTTAGACAACTGAATCACCTTCAGAGAGTCCATAAAGTAAACTACAGTGCCAGCTGAACTGAGGAATAACCCCAGCAGAAAATGCAGAATGTGTGAAGTTCACACTAAAGCTAATGTTAAGAAAAGTGCATTAAGTCTGTATTGAAAATGTGCGAGTTCAAACTGGGAATGCAGTTTCCATCTCAAGCTGTTAGCACTTGATACAAATGCTGCTTTTTTAATTTGACATGCTGTTTGTATGTGTTTCTATGTCTTGTGTTTCAAAGTCAAATTTGAGTGTACCAGCCTCCTCTGCAGTTTATGGCATAATACCTAGTTAGTTAACAGCAGTTAAGTTTAACTTCAACTACATTCAACCATGACAGCATTTTAACATACTGATGTAAAACATTGTATGTCACTGCCTGTAAATTATGAAAACTAGCAATTATTAAAACTGGAGATTTACTATATCTTCTCTAGCAGATTTTTTTTAAAGTTGCCATCCTCAATTTGATTAGAAAAAGTCTACGCATAAATGTTTTCTTATGGCCTTTGTGAATCCTTTCTTGAAAACATTGCTTTTGAAATTCTGCTGGGATTATTGGAAGATGAAGGTTCTGGAACATGTAAATAGAGATATTAAGATATTTAACCTGTAATGTTCCAGTCACAGTATTTTGTTTACTTTTAGCAAACAATTGTGGAAAACAAATGTTTTTACACTGTTACAGGCATACATCCAACAGCAAAATACATGGATAACTTAACAGTTCATTAGTGGATCTATTGAATTAACTATAAAAACATCTGATTTTTTTCTTTTTAGCTCACTTGCAGTCACCATCACAAATCTATTAAACCCCCATAATCGTTTAAAGGTATTTTTTAGAAATGAAAACTTAAATTTGTTTAAGTTTCTCAGATATAGAAGGGACTTTTAGTAGCCTTTGTCCTTCATGACAATTATCTAGCTTTGTCTGTTAAGTCCCAAATCAGAAAAACCCTTTTTTTTTTTTGGCATTTCAAACTCCTCAAGTACTTAGTCCTTCCTAGAAACTAAAGATTATATTTTGAAAATAAATCAGTTTTCAAATGTGACCAAGTATAATCACCATATATTCTATATATTAAAAAACAAACGAGTGAACTGTCAACTTTGGAAGGAAAGTTAACATAAAAAAGTTTTGCTGAGAATACATAATTTTCCTAAAGCAATAACAAAAAAGCTAGTCATATTAATAGGTGTCCTGGAGAAAATTAAATGAGCCTTCATGATTTATTACAAATAAAAAAAACAATCATCTGAAACCAAGACAGTAAGCAAAACACAGGAAAACAAAATGATGCAGTAAAGAATTTTAAAAAATTAAATTTGCATTAATGGTAGCAATGGGTGAAATTATTGACAAGCTTTTTAAATTCAGTTTGTTTGTATTAGTAACATTACATTTTTATGGGAAGGACTATAGAATAATTTTTTGTCATGTGGTTTTTAAATGATGGGTATCTCTTCACAAAAAACGTTTTTTTGTATTTTATAGAAGGCTTCTTTGAAAAAAGAATCTTGCCACATGCTGAACTCACTAAATTTATCTAGCTGTCACCATGACCTCACATAAATCTACCTGTTCTGATGTTTCCCTGCAGTGTACAGCAGTGTAAGCATTATGTTCAGGACTTTCTAAATGGAAGTTCTGACAAGGACCTGTGTCGTTTGCAATGACCTGTAAGGGTCTAATCTGTAACACACTGGAAATATTCTCACTAGCAGGACCAGGCACTGTTTGGGGCCAGAAAGTGACTCCATTAGCAGCATCCTTGTTAACAGACAGAGAATTAAGTCTGGTTTTCTAAAATGGGCTTGTATTTTTTCTTAGAAAACAAGTAAAATGTTAGCCTTTACTTCAGATGAACCAGTTCACTAGACTCAAGAAGAAATAGTACAATGACTCCAATATGACGAGAATTGAAATGAGCTTGTGAATCATCAGAGAGCTTGTGTGTGTTGCATTTCTTTGTATATCTCCAGTGTTTAAAATTTTCAAATCCTTAAGTCCTCAGACATCAATTTTCATATTCAATATTTTTTTTGAAGTAACGATTCTATTTGAATTTCCTATCTTAAGGTATATTCCATCTGTCTCCAGTGCAATATACCTTTAAACTGGCTTGATTTCTA
Source organism: Eopsaltria australis (assembly GCA_034509425.1). Lineage (NCBI taxonomy): Eukaryota > Metazoa > Chordata > Aves > Passeriformes > Petroicidae > Eopsaltria > Eopsaltria australis. The sequence continues at coordinate 51,286 of JAVTVJ010000927.1, forward strand.
CTATCAAAGTCCAAAATTAGAAGCAATACCACTTGTATTTCAGCATTTCATAAGCTTATTTTCCATGGTGACATCCCCTCTGAAACTGACATTTCCTGACATTATTTATTGCTTGTTTGTAGTGGGATTTCTGTACTGACAGTAATGATAGCACATTTCTTCCCTTTGGCTAACTAGAAATTTGCATTTTATTCTAGTTGATCAGCATTGGAAAATAAGTACATACTCATGCCACAATTTTGTTATGTGGAGAGTGGTATGAATCAATTTTTATGCAGATGTTAATTCTTGCATATGAAGGTATTTGCATTTGTTTTTCAAAGCTGTTTTGGAAACTTGAATCAAAATAGAAATATTCAGAAAAGAAATGTTCACACTGGTTAAAATCTTAGCAGCACGGAAGTCAGTGGGAGTTCTGCTTCAGTGGGGCTAGGATTAAATCCTATTAGCATAGTATTTCTCCTAGCCTCTTCTGCAAAGCTGACTAAAAGACAAACAGCCCTCTGGCTTTGGCCTGCAAACCAATACTATATTTGCAATCAATAATTTATGTCTATAGTAAATTAGCACTGTTAATTTAGTAAAAAAGTGATTGAGACATGGGTTTTCTATGCAAGGTTTTTCCTATTGTGGATGAACTTTTCTTATTACGTCCACTCTAATCATTTGGTTAAGAACCATTCAATTTCACAGCCTCTTCTTTGAAAAACTTGCAAACACACTAAGCAAGAGAGTCAGACAGTAAGGGGAAAGATGCAGTATCTCCCTCCCATTTTGTAGAGAAATATCTGGGACCTGGAGAGTATGTTTCATGCTGGTATTTGCAGAATTTGTGGCAGGCCTGGAAACTGAATACAGAGCTCTGATAATGTTCTTTGAAGGTTACTGTCTTCTTGTCTGGCTGCACACAGGTGCAACTCTGGCTTCCACTTGGTCCGATCTTCTCAATTGATCTTGCTCTCTGTAACTGCCTGAAAAAGGTTGCAGCAAGGTGGGGTGTTGGTCTCATCTCCCAGGTAGCAAGCGATAGGACGAGAGGAAACTGCCTTAAGTTGTGCCAGGCGAGGTTTGGATTGCTACTAGGAAACATTTCTTTACTAAAAGAGTTACTAAGCATTGGAATAGGCTGTGCAGGGCAGTGGTTGGGTCACCATCCCTGGAGGTTTTTAAAAGACGTGTAGATGTGGCACTTAGGGATATGGTTTAGTGGTGGACCTGCCAGCATTAGTTTGATGATTGGACTTAATAATCTTACAGGTGTTTCCCAACCTAACTGAATCTATGATTCTATAAAAATAGAATAGAATCTTCATTTTTGCATCAGACTAAAACATTCCTTTGTTAATTTGAAAAAATGTCACAACTTGAGAAACCTGTAAAAAAATTAGCTTTAACACCTGTTTACTCCAGTAGACATCAGTGTTACTCAGCATTTTGTATTACTAATTCTAGGGATAGCACCTTAGATTAATGTTTTGTGTAATACACATAATCTCAGTGAACCTATTTCAGCCAAATGAAATGAAGGAAAACATTCCTGAGAAAACAAGTTTTCACAACAGTGATGTTTTTTCATGTGTGTAAATTTTAATGACATGGAAGTGGGACTTTTCTTCTGCTTTTATTTATTAAATAGGCTCTTGAACTTGTTTTCTCCAACTCATAAACACAACTCTTATTTTCTGCAAACCTTAAATATCACTTTTCCATGCAGATGTATGGATAACACCAGTGCTTCTGGAGAAAGTCACTTAAGGGCTAGTCCACAAGATCAAACACTGCAAATAAGGCATGTTTTTATCAAGAAAATTGTTTTAACTGCTGTTTTGTACACTATTTCTATGCAAGTGAGTAAAGAAATCCTTCCTCTTTCTGTAGACACAAATAAGGCTTATGTTTTCAAGGATTAACTGCTGATGATACCAAAGTTTGAGTGATCACAGTACTGACTGAGGCTAAGAAAAATGTGAATGATTTGGGATAAATTTCATTCTACAAGGCTGTTCATAAAGAACAGTAAAAGAATTATTTTGTCAAAACTTTTGCATATCTTGTCAACAAAATATATCCAGAGCTTCTCTAAAAATATTTCTAAGAATAACAACAGATATGTCTCAGAGGAGGAATCCCGTATTTTTTCATATCTGTTGTTTTTAGATTTGCTTCAATGTGTGTGTTCTCTTTTCCAAGCCTTGAGTATCTGTCTTCTCTCTGTAAGAATATCTGGTTTTACCCATTTTTTTATGTTTGTTGTAGCTTTGAGTAGGAGGTACAGTCTGTTTTTCATGGTTTGTTTTGAAATGTGCATCTTGTTTTTGTGTTCTTTAAAATTTCCATGCCCACTTATCTTTAGATGAAAGAAAGCTGTTCATTTACAATATAAGATGTGATATAAAATACATTTGGGAAAGATAATTGTACTTTTTGTAAAGTCTACAAGGGCATAAGACTGAAGGTCATAAAGATATTCTGGTTGCTCGAAAGTGATTAAAACAATTCTCTTGAATCTTGAATAGATGTTTTCTTTCTATTATGAACTGAACTGATATGGGAAAAAAAATCCAGTTTTTCTGATGAGTTCCACTTTTGTGTATGTCTGCATATCTAAATTCTCTAAAGTGTAAGATATTTCTCTCAGAAACATCCAATGGGGCATGTCTAGAAAGAACTACATTCCCCAAAGGCATCACTGCTAGGAATGACAATTTATCAGGAAATATTTGCCTGAAACTCCAGTGTTTTACAGGGTCCTGCGAGTCTAAAGATGTTCTCTAAAGGCACTAGCTTTTTTTCATAGGTTCCTCCTATGGGCTCCTACTGTCCCAAAAGAATCCTTGGCCCAAGGAACTTCTAACAGAAACTGAGGTAAAAATCACCTATCTTGCTTTGGAGTAGACAAAAAAAAAACCTGAAGGTCCAAGCTGAGGTATCTCTGAGGTATCTCTAGTGAAACACTTCAAACTCAACATATTGCTGTTTCATTAGTGAAACTGTTTTGCCTTTTTTCACTTATTTTCTAAACTGCCATTCTCCAGATGTAACAATCACCCCTTTGTACTATTTTTTATTCTGTGGTGATCTTTGTTCAGGAGACTGCAACTGCTGACTCCACCTGTGCTCATGCAAATCACCAGTGCAACATAAAACACCTTTTGCCAATGTGATTTATTCTGCTTCCTTTTACCCTTTTTATAAAGAGGGTTAACTGAACTATCACCGGTTTTAGAGTGCACTCTACCTATCTTGATCCATGTATGCTATAAAGCAACTGTTACATGGATTGGGAACCCAATACTGAAATCTGTGATGAAAATCCTAACCCCAAATCAAGGCACTGGAAAGCCAGGACTGTTGAAGTTACAGAGTTGTACAACTAAGCCCAGAGCTGAAAGCTAAAGCCTGAGCAGGTTCTGAGTGTAGAAAAATAATGATCTCTGAGTTGGCAAAGTACAAGAAATTAAGCACAAAATCTTAGTAACCAGAAATGCCAGGGAAATTTAATATCAGCTAGTGCTGTTAGCCCTGGCCACATTGCCTAAAGGTGTAAACAGCTGCAGCTGTCACTGAAGCTAGCAGGCGTTGCCTCCACCTAAAAGATTGGATTAGTTTCTCAAGGATAAAGCAATATTACTCCCCCCACTGCCCCATTTGTTTTTTTCTCCTAGCTGAAAGAACAGTAACATAAACTAAAAAACAGGAAAGATAAAGGCGATGATATTCAGAGGTAAATATGATGAAAGATGAAAACATTTTTTATTATATGAAAAGACAGCCAAGCCCCACAAATTATTGAAATTCCTATCAGAGTGCAGGCACTAATTCTATAAATTAATGAATAATTAATCCAAGAAAAATCTACAAACTTTAGAGGAACTGCACTTTGAGAAATCCTGCATTTTAGTTGACCAACAGGTCTTTGGTTTCCATGCATTACTAAATGTGTCAAAAGAACCACTTAGATTGTGCCTCATTTCCTTGGTACCACTGTTTGATGTTTCACTTCTGATGTAGATGAGTCTTATTTTTTATATTTAGCCAAAAAGTCTTAAGTATACACTGAAGGCAGAAAGAATCTTTTTTAGAACTAAGTGTACAAATTAAAATGAAGTTAGGATAACATAATAAAACATTTTTGCTTGTTTTAGGGTAAAAATAGGATGTGAGGAATTATATTCCCCTCTGTTAAGATACCATTTATTTGGAGTTCTGTAGTTAACAGATCATCTGCAGGCATCATGCTGCATAACCTTTTACTAAGATAACATTAACATTTACAAGGCTTTTAAAAAAGCTTTACTGTCCATCATTTGGTCCATTTTCATTTTATTATCTTTGCTTTCTGAACCAATACTTGTTATTTATTAACTGCCATATCTGTCTGTCAAGTTATACACTGGATTCATTCCTCACTTTTAAATATTCTACCTGTAGCTTCACTGCCACAACTACTCCTCTTAAAGCTAAATTAATTTGTCCTTTGGTTTTTTTTAGTACAAGAGTCAAATTACAAAATGATTTGTCATCCATAAACTTATTTAATTTACAATACTTTAAAGATTGGTATCCTAGAAAGTCAAGGTTTTTTGAAACACAAAAGTATGAATTTAGAATGATCAAGAACTATTGTGCTATATTCTTCAGGAAACTTCTGGTGGGATATAAGATTCAGATGCAATGCATTAGCACACAAACTCAAACTTAAATGTATTTCAGCATGTTCATATACATCTATATAAACAGAAAGTATAATCTAAATTAGAATATTTCTCATTTAAAATATGTTACTGAATTTGCTAGTGGAGTTCTTAAACTTTTTTATTATTATAATTCTTTATTATTATAGTTCTTAGACTACTATTTTATATAGTAACAAAATAAAATATATTGCATTACCATATTTGCTAGTGATTCACATTCAATCCTCTTCTTTAAAAAAAACAAAATAGATAACAGCAAAATAAAATTATTTTTGTAAGCATTTAAGCCAGGATTCTTCTTTGCCTACTCTGCAATATTGAAATAATTTGATTTTCGAAGAATGCACATAGGTATATCTATTCCCTGTTTGCTTGTGTGTCTAAATATATACACATAAATAAATGTATGTATGTTTATATTTATATCTGAAATTAATATTCATTAGTTAACATGATTTTTCACTTTGACCCTACTGTACTCACCATGTGGATGAATCTTTTGATCACAAAGTCCACTGAGCTTAAACGGAAAGAAGACAATCCCAAGATTAGAATCATAGACATGAAAATGTTGTAGCTCAGAAAGAACATGTTCAATATATATGTGGATGTCTTTATTACAGAATTCTAAAACTTGATTTAACAATGAGAATATTTCTTCAGGTTCCATTTTTAAATGTATGAATGCATTTACCATTTCTGGAAGTTATTTTCTTCTTTTCCTAATGTATCTGAATTTTTAACAAGTATAAAAATATCTTCCTCCTCCTTACTACTTAACCTAAATCAGATGAGAAATATTTTCAGTCTCCATAAATCAAAGTCCTTATTGAGAATCAGGCTACTCTCCTAGTCAAGGGAAATGGGGATTTAGCACTATCTCTTTATTTATCACTTGGATGCTTAGATCTCTGTCCTACCAGCTCAGATGTTAAAACAGATTTGCAAGACTGACAAGAGTTGTAAGGCACATTATTAAAGCAGACACATTATTTTATGACCACAGACTCTAGAGAAGCTTTATATTCATAGTATAGACTGGAAGAGACCAAAATTTAACTATATTGCTACAAAGGTTATTCATCTGTCAGCTGAAATTGCAGACAGAACATTTTACTGTAATTTTTACTAATTACTTGGCATTAAAAAGCACATGTTTTAATGACAATAATGATGAGCAAATAGCCATAACCCCCAAGAGGGAACACTGATTAAGAAAATAGATGACAAACTGTGCAAAGGTTCTGATTAAAATATACCTTAGATGAATATGCAAGGTTTTCTGTGCAGAGAGCCCCAAATGTACTGAAGGTGTGCATTAATCAGCCCCTTCACACATTTGATTTAGATTACTACTTTGCATTTTTAAGTCAACATTTTTATGCTTAAATAACAATCTCCCTCATTACTTAAAAGTAGGCTCAGGAGGCCCTTTTGCAAATGTGCAACATTTTTAAAGAATAGTTTATTTAAATATTAATGCAATTAACACAATTTTTGAGGGCTTAATATTTTTCTCTCATTTTTGTCTTGTTATATGGTTGGAGGTCCTCATTTGTTTTGTAGTCAGGTGAGATGTTGTTGTCAATCAGCATTTATTTGCTCTGTCAATAGCATGGCAAACCAACTTTATACTAGCAAAATTTAGCCATGTCCTGCTTATGTCATGTGCTGCAGGAGGATACTAATCAGACTAGGACATAAGTGGCTATGGCCTATGATTTCAGAAATCATAATAAAAAGGAAAATCTGTCCATCACTCATCTCACTGGGACTATAACAAAGCTCAGCTAAGGAATTTAAAGTATTCTGGCAGACATTACTTATTTATGCTTCTTTTATGCACCATATATTTAGGGCTGCCTTTTAAGTATACTAGCATATCCATCCTGTTCCTTAAACCCAACAGAATTTGCCATATTTGGTCAAACTGTGCTTTGCCTAGGGTATACATTTTCCATGGGAAACATCTCTTCCAGATTGCAAAGACATTGTTTAGTAATAATTTAGAGAGATGTGTGGGAAGGTACTATCCCAACCTGCTTGAGATATTGCTCATTTGCTTTGATCATTTGCCTTTGATCATCTGCAAATTTAGGTCCTGCTACTGGTAACACTCATGGGTTTAATTCTCCTTTAGATAAAGGCTTGTAGCAGTAAGATCTTGAGGGGCTTTTTTCTCTTTTCATCCAAGACTGAAGGCTCTGATGTTCTTCAATGAGATATACTAGATAAATACAAAAGATACAAGACCTTTTCCCCTATGAATTCCATTAGATATTTCCTTCCCTCTACTCCTCCTCTTCCTTCCTCTTAATACTATTAGGCAACATGCCCAGGCTCTTTGCTACCACCACACACAGTCTGAATGCTTACTTCTCTTGCAATAGCTGTATATGTCCATTCACCTAATCCAAAATGTGATTTTCATAAGTCTGCAATTAGGAGAGACATGCAGGGGGAGGTTTCTTAGTGCCAGTTTTGTACTTCCCATGAATTATCCTTCAGACAGGCACTTCTAAATTGTGCTGAAACTCTGGTTAAAACCACAGACTATTGTCTAATAGAAATAAACAAGAGATGATAATGCCTTACACAGCTGAGAAGAAACTGTATCTGCCACATATCATCCCAAATTCTTAATAGATTGTTGCCATACCAGAGGGCATTTCTGGGAGGAAAAAGAAGGGAAAAAAAAGGGAAAAAAAAAAAAAAAAAGGAAAAAAAGGCTTTAAGAGCATTATGTTCTTGTTTCAAGATGGTAATGTGCAAATACCAAAAGACCAGGAAGAACTGGAGACATCCTGATCTGATATTCTGTTCTAGGTGCATAAAAGAACAACAGGAGCACATATACTATCACAAACCCTGTGCAGAATAAAGCACTATTCATACCTTCCAGCTTCATCAGAGATCAGACAGGCTTTAAGTAAATTCAGCAGGGTTGTTTTAGGGTTATTCAGAGGGATACACCCTTGCAAAATTAACTAATGAGAAAACTGCATGAAACTTACCACTTTTGTTCCCATTCTACCAGCTGAAGAGACACTCAAGTAAAAAACCAATTCATATTTCTTTGCCTTGCTAAGGAGAAACCAAGTAAAACCAGCTGCAGAAATGACATATGATGCTTCTGACAATCCCTGGCAATTCTTTTAAAGCTTTACAGTAGAAAGTTTAAATATATTTTGTCTGTTGTATTGCTGTTTGAAAGACAGCCACCACAGGGGAAGCCTGACTGGAAAGCAGGTAGTCACTGCTCTTGTTCAAAGTGATTCCTGCTGCTTGTGCCTGGAGAGCCCTGCGACAGGTAGGAGGGTTGTCTGCTGACTTCTTTCCTTAACCAAGGTAAAAAATTCAATCTGACATTCCAAGACAATGGAAGTAGTAATTATCTCAGAGTGTCTAGTCAAAGCTCTGTCAGTTTGCAACCTGTGCTGCTTCCAAAGTCAGAGGAATACAAGTAGTGGAGCAGTTTGTGTATTTTGGCAGTCACCTTCAAACCAACAGGGGTGTTTTGGAAGGAGAAGAACATCAACTTGAAAGGTGATAGTTGCAATCATCATCTTAAACCAAATTAGGCTTTTGAAAATCTACTATTTAAAGACCAAATTCTGAAATTTGTAGTTCAGATGGTATTTTCATTTTAACATATGGCTGGGAAGGAAGTAAATCCATTAAAGGTATAGAGTTTCTCACTAAAGCAAACGCCTTTGAAAAATTCTTGATATTACCTTGAATCAATATGTAAGAAATGTTAATAACACTGGTGTTCAACAATTTATTATCTAAATATATCCAAAAAATGTTGGAAATACGTGGGAACTGTGGTGAGATTAAAGCTTGAGACCTGTTATGAAAGTCATGCCATGGGACACCAGAAGAGTCATGGAAGTGGACAGCACAAAGCCTCATTCTGACCATTCTGACCATTATTGAAAAAAAGAAGATTTCTGACACTGAAAAATGTCCAGATGGAGTGAGTGATTTCTTACAGGCTTTATTTACATAGCAAGCAACATTTATCAATGAAGGAAAGACTTAACTTCAGCAGTTAGCCAAAGTTCCAATTAATGTCCCTAATAAGAGTTGTTAAGTGCTATGAGAATTGGTAATGTACCATTAAATAAAACAAGGCAACTTAAAAGCTTGATAAAAAATTTTAGAATTCTATTGTAAAATGTCAGCTCATTCAGTTCATAATCAGTAACTCCATTTAATATTTTTACAAAATATATCACAGCTTTTTTGAATATTAAGGTTTGGCAAATGTAAATATGCATGACTTCTAAGAATATTCAAAAAATAAAGGAATGAAACTACTTTTCTCTAGAAAATATCTTGTTTATAAGGGATGTTTATATATATATCCTAATTCTTTTTGTGTTTGGTACCACTTGAAATCTACAAACCTTTATTTTGATTACAGATAAAAAGTCGTTTCTTACATTTTTGTTTATCCTAGTGTCTTAATATCTCCTCTTACAAAACACATAAGGTTCATCTTCCTCTTGACACACCAGGTAAGTATTTTAATCATCATTTTCTGTCCCAAAGTCTCTTTTGTGTAAGTTTGGACCGTCTAAACTTGCATAAAGTAAAAATTATTACTGTAACTAGAAAACTGAATATTGATTTAGAGAAAAATATAGCCACATTTCCTCTAAACTTTTTGGAAAGATTAATTGGCATACTGGGAACAATCAATATTATACCTCTTAAATAAGATAGCTGGAATGAAATGTTGTTTGACAAGTTTGTTAGAAGAAGGACAAAATGGCTGTAAAAGCTATATTTCAGGTGAGACTATTTGGTTATTCTGTGTGTTGACTTTGAAGTGTTCTTCAATTGAATTTTTTTCAGGAATAAACCTTTGAGACATCATAATTTTAAAGGAAATTGTCTTTTTATGGACTTACACTTTATTCACCTCAGACTTATCCTTTGTTTATTAAGTATATATCTGTGACAGATGGCGTCATGCAAAAGATATTCATAGTTCTATTCTGTTGATCAGTTTTGCTAAAAGGAGTTAGTGGGAGTTAGTATTTGGTGTGAATTTTGATTTGGACGTCTATAAGGTGTTTTGGATAGTATTTGATTTTCTTTACTGAAACAAATTAAGGTCTTCAGAGAAGTGTCATCCACCACTGTTGTAATGGAATAGTCTGTAAGCATACAAAATTTAGTCATAGAAACAGTTCAATACCAATACAAAAAAGCAACAACAGCAAAAAAATCTGAATGCTATTGATGAGAAGAGGTTTGAAACTTGGGAAATAACCAAAATAGGGCACTGACAGTTCAGTTCAGAAGATGTAATACTTACAGAGTACCAGAAATCCTCTTGGCAGAGGTTTTGAATAGTGTTGGCACTGTATAGCTGGAGCACTGAATCAGAAATAGCCATGATGAAGAAAGCCATGGAGCATCCTTGCAGGGTCTCTGTAAAAGTATTCCTGAAAATTAATGGTGCTGGAAATAGTCATCTTGGTGCCTGCTGTTACCCTCAAGCATCAGAATGCTAATGAAAGCCACCTCATTGATCGAGTGGATCTTCATGTGAGTTAAGCAGAGACCAAATTCTACCTCTTCACATGATTTCTAAAATCCCACTTAAGTTTCTTCAGACTCTGAATTGTGTAAAATAAATATGTATGCAGTGACAGCAAGCGACGTTATTCTCTTATTTGCTGGGAAATGGACCTGTTTACTTGCTGAGTTAAGCAGGATGTGTAGAAAAGCATGCACTTGTTCTTCTGGCTCATCTGCTGTCCTCTTAACCCTAGAAAAAGTAGGAATATATGGGAGAGATGGGGTGGGAAACAGTTTTACCCACAAGCCAGGGAATCTATGACACTATGAGTATCACCTGCTGGTGAGATGTTTTCCACTCCTCTGTGCCACCTGGTAGATTCAGGCAGAGAGAAGGAGATGAGAAGCCAGACCCCTGACTGCAAAACTGTAAAACGTTGTTCTCATTTCAAACATGTGCAAAGCATCAGAGAATTGGGCTTTATTTTAAGGAACTAAAGGAATACTGTGTGAAAGGACTGTGTCATTAAATCTGGTGAAAATTATAGACTGGAAATGTAAATTGTATTTCTCAAGCATTTTTTTTTTCATTTCATTTCCATTGTAAATACTTCAAACAATGAAGCCTCATTTACTGCAGAGAATGTGTGAAATGGCACGCAGTATGCTGTGCAACATCTGTCTGCACATGTCACATTTCATTCACTAGCAGTAAAATAAATAGTTTTTTAAATTATATTGGCTGACCATAACCTTTCCCTTTTAGTTAAAAGCATGGCACTATGCAATGCCCAGCTGCAAGTTTCAGTTTTTAGTATACCACTGTGCTGATGGAAAATATGTTCAGTTATACTGAAAAATAATATTCAAGCCACATAGTCAGATTACAGAGTAGATCACATGTTAATAATTGCATTATATGCTTCTCTATACATTTGTAAGTATGAATATTTTTCAAGAGAGTAAAGGTCATTTGCTTAACAATATTTGCTTTTGTAGTAGATTGAACAGCTTATTCCTTCCATTGTATTCTGAAAGCGCTGGCATGGGGCACATAGCCTCCTGCACTCAACACAGTGTCAAGATTAGCTATTGCAGATGTGGACCAGCAATTATTGCCCAGCAAGTGCTCTTTGGAAATCTTTGAGGCTGGTGGCTAAGCTTTCACATTGTCATGCATTAGACCCATATGTGAAAATACAAACACAGCGAACATGACTGTGAGCAGTCTTTGCAGGATGTGAGATACACACTTGAGATAAGATGAAACATGACAACATTTTTCTTGAACATCACAATGAAACTCATGTGTTGTTCTATGCAGAAGCAGCTAGATTCTCAATGACAGTTTCTAACCAATATCTCTGTCCATTTTGTGCACCATTCTCTGTCCAGTCAGCATTATCTCTAGGCAAGTTCATTAACTATGAATGCTGGGTTGAAGACCCAAATAAGGGTTTCTAATTGCTTAAATTTTCTGGTTTCTCAAAATGCACTTGGGATATATCTCAGGTCTGGCAAGGTATTGCTGAAGCTAAAATCCTTTCCTACGTAGGACTGAACCCTTTCAAAAAGATTTCAATGATCTCTAAAGGATCCAGTCTATGTCTCAATATGCAAAATGAAGAATTAAGGGACATAATTTCCTGCCTGCTCCTTGGCTCCAGCTAAGCTGTAGAGGACACGTGGCACTGAATTAAATAGGGGGAAAGTCTGAAGTTTCATCAATATCAGACTCAACATCAAATAACATCTTATTTGTTGCTGAATGGTCTAAAACATAATTGCAAAGTACTCTTCTAATTAGTTATCTTAAAATTTTGCCTTTAGCATGTTACATTCGGCAGTTTTGTGAAGTGTAAAAAATGTAAAATAAGTGGATACTGTCTGGGGAAACAGCTACTTTTTTTCTAATCCTAAAAAAAACAACAGCTTGTAAGGGTCAATCTTTTAAAGTGTATGCTTCACTGAATGCAATTATTAATCATTTCCCTTCAGGAAAAATATTAAATTAAGTGTTAAAGTACAGATCTAAACAGTGTTAAGTGCCCAGAGCTACTGAGTTCATAGTTTCAGCTATATTTCAGTGTGAGATAATTGACCTTCCACAATGCAAATGTAGAGCTGGCACTGACTGATACAAAATGACTCATCCTGTCTCAGTATTTTATCTCCTTGTATTTATTTATTTATTTCTGTGTCCATCCTCAGTTTCCATGAAGGTCTCTGTAGGTGTGCTTCAGATTGAGTCCTTAGCTTCTTACATTTTTAGTAAGCATACAGTTTTCAGGATGCTTTCCTCTGATATGACACCAAATAAGATGGTAAAGGCTTTTTTTTTTTTCCTAATGTCTTTACTACCTTCTAAGCCAATTGAATTTATTGAGAAATAAAACTGTAAGCTACGGGTAAGATGATTTTCATAGGTAAATGAATGAAATCCTCAAATTGTATCAATCAGGCACAAAACCAAAAGAGAAAGATGGTAACAGGTTTTTTCACTGTGCTTATGATACTGAAAAAGACCTGTAATATTCATTCTAGTGTTTTATTATTAAAGTGCTCTCCGTAATTACATTTTAATAAGTTGACTGACGTCACTAATTACAGATTATGGTTTTTCTGAAGCAATACCCAATTGCAGATGCCTTCTCAAAGTATCATGCTGATAACATCTAAACCAGGAAAGATACTGCTGCTTTGCTGATCAGAAACACCAGATATGAAAAGCATTTACAGTTGAAAGGAGACAAGGCTGGTGCAACTGGTAGGATCTAAAGCAGTAGTGTCCATTATATTTACCTTAAATGTAGTGTCTCATATGTGTGTATGTATAAATCTGTGTACATAAAAATGTGCACATAAACACATATATGTATCTACTGCTCTCCAAGTACACACATTTGTGTTTATCTTTGTCCAACTAGTCTGAGAAAGACAGCTGCTCTGTTACTATCAAAATATGCTAGCATGAATTTGCATTGTTTAGTATCTCTGGCAGCATTTCACAGTGGAAGAGGTGTTACTGAAAAACAGAGACTTTGAAAAGTGTGATTAGGAAAGAAAGACTGCTCTGGTGGGAAAGATTATGTTCTGTGTGATCAGAGCTTACAGGTTGAATCATTAATCTTTCACAAGACAGACAACTTTAGACAAGTCAGTTATTCTTATCTTATACAATGGCAAACAAATACTTTATGTGAAAAAATCCTTTCATCCCAGCTTGCAAGAAAAATTTAAAAATGTCTAATTTTTTTCCAAAAAAATTGTGGTTTTTTTTTCTTCTTGGTCAATTTAAAGGCTTCATTCTAAATATTGGTGTCGATTTTCTACACATAAAAATCTCAATTATATTAAAAATGTGAAAGACATCTTTTTACCCACAAAAAACCCCTCACTAAAGTGCTTTGAAAGGTAGCCACAGGAAGGGAGAGAGGTAGGAACTAAAACCAGATCTTTGTTTCGTCTGGTCAGAGTTGGTATTTCAAGCCCATTTTTGATATCTAGGTCCCAGCCATCTTAGTGAAAACAGATCCTTATGTAACTAGTTATACAGTGCAGAAAGTGGCATCTGAAGGGACTGATCACAATTATTTACATCATCTGCTGCCACATCTCCTTCCGTACAACAGCCTAACAGAAGTCCTCAATGGAAACATGGGATGTTATTGTCCTGACCTTAAGTCAGTGACCTCTACTGCAGGGAGAGCAGGAACTTCAACGTGTGTCACTGACATCAAAAATTGGGTTGTAGGACCGTAGAATCTCCTTCTCTGATGTAGTCAATTGGTGTAGAAGGGTTCCGAGAAATTACCTTCTTTAAGTCAATGACTTCAAATTTTTCTGCATGAAAGGTGACTGCACTGATGACTAACATAGTTGTGTATTCCAGACTTATTTCTGCTCTCAGGTACTTACTCAGGTCTGGATACAAGGAAACAGTCCAATGAAACCCAAAGGAAATCTAGTACATTCATGCAGAAAGTTCCAGTTTTGACAACAGGCATTTATATATGAGGCGACATTCTGCTAAGGAATAATGGTGATCATATACCACCATTTTAACATTCTTGAATGTTAAATGTGGATAGCCTCCCTAGAAGAATCATAGAACCAAAGAATCTAAGAACCTGTATTGGAAAAAGCACAGTCTAGAGAAGACGGGCCAGCACTGTGTCCAGATGAATCTTAAAATGTCCAGTGTTGTAGAATCCAGCACTCCTGTGGGGAGATTATTCCAATGGCTAATTGTTCTTACTGTGAATAATTTTCATCCTTTGTCCATTAAGAATCTCTTCAGGAGTAAGTTATACCTGTTACCACCCATCTTTTCCATGTAACTGCTTGCAAAAAGGGAATCTCCATCTTCTTAGTAGCTACCCCTTAAATACAGTAACATGGTGTTAAGGCCTCCCTGAAGTCTTTTTTCAAGGCTGAAAAAATCCAGCTCTCTCACCACCTCCTATTCTAGTAGGCTTTCTGGTCCTTTATTCTCCTTTGTGGCCCTTCTCTGGACCCTCTCCAGCCTATCCACTTATTTTGTTTTTTTTCTTTACAGTGGGGACTAAAACTTAACAGAGTATTTGAGGTGTGACCTGAAAAGTACTGTGCAGAGAGGGATAATGACTTTATCCCTGTCTGCTGGTGATGCCCTTGTTGACACAGCGCAGCATCCTGTTGGCTTTTTTGTTGCAGCATCACACTCTTCACTCATACTGAGCTTGTTGTCCACCAGGATGTCTTCTCTAAGCTTTTATCTACCTTTTATTCCCCAGCTGCTGACATAATTTTGAGGTTTTGTTACAAGTCTTTGGTAGCTTACTCTATATATATTTCAAACATATTCTTATGGGTTTGAACCTTGTTCAGGTAACAATATTGACTTCTAAGTGAAGGCTAACCTTCTTTTAGATTTCCAGATATTTTTAGCCGACTATTTCTGTTAGGGCAAATTTAGAACCATGCACCACCTCATATCTGCTAAAATTTGTTAATCACATAAGAAAGCTGTCCTGTACATTACTAAATGACCCTTTGAAGTGTCATTAAAGCATAATCCATTGTTTCGAGACATCATGAGGCTTGCAGCACTTCCATCAGTACTTTGGGGAGCTCAAAGAGAGAGAAACAAATTTTTTCCATGAATTCTTGTTTTAGTAGCAGGCTCATGGCAACTGCTGTCTTCAGGCATTGGCAGACATTTATTTCAGCATTCATTCTGTTTCTTGCTTTACTCCTACCCTCACTCTCTTTTCTAGGATTTTGCAGAAGATGCAGCTTCTGATGGAAAAGGGGAGCAAGTTCTGATTGTTGGAGCACATGGCTGTTCCTGTGTACATTACTCCAAAGTCTCTACTCCTTGAGCAAATGATCAGTTGGAAACTGCACAATATGGTCATTGTACCTGGAATCTCTTCTCCTCAGTTTGTTTTAGCTTCTGGAGTGCATCTGTTTATATTTTTTTTTACATTGTTTTATGTTAAGACATTCAAGATATATTAATTGTTCTCAGACAGCAGATCCGAATCTGTCTCAAATACTGAGCTTTTGTCTATTTAAATGTCACTTCTAATAAAGAGAAGTGCAAAATTTGTTATAATGTGTATTTGGAGAGCTCACAGAGGAAGTTAATCCTGTTTAATTTTACTCACATACATCACCTTGAGTTCAGACTCTGTGTCCTTGCCTTGAAAGACCCTCAAAGTTTTGCCCCAAGCTATCTCTCTAACCTTATTCACTATTGCATTTCTCTTCTTTATGCCACCAACACCTGTCTTCATTTGTCCTCAATCACTCTCTCCAGGCTTTTTTCCATGCCTGTACATTCCACTTGCACTTCTTTGCCAAGTCACAATCCTACTTCCATTAAAGCCCATTAGCGAAAATAAAAGTAATGCATTTCTTTCACCAGATTTAAAGTGAGTAAGGAAAAACAAAAGAAAAGCCTGCCCAAATCCTGATCTGAAGTAACAAGCCAGTGTCCCATTTCCTTGGGTCAAAACTACTTTCCCAAGAACATGACCAGGCAGATAAAACTGCAGGACTTGGGAGATGATCCTTCTCACAAAAAGAAATGAAAGCAGATTTATTTAAAGTCTGCTACATTGCTTAGTCAGTATCACATCAGTAAGTAATTTCAGTATTTAAGTGTTTTACGTGGCTGTCTTTTTAATATTATTTCCCTGACCCCTACATAAAGGTATCCATGCAGCCTGCTGAAATTACTATTCAATGAGAACAGTAATTCTCATCTATCTTTAGCAACGTCTCATTAACACAGAGCTAATGAGGGCTAGATTCTGCCATGAGGAACGTTGACAAAGCAGTAAAAACTTCACCAAGAAAAGAGAGGATTTTTATGTGGCCTTAGGTTTACTGTCCTTTGAAAAGAGACTGGTGAAGCTCAAGTCTGGTCTGTGCTTCTCTCTCCATCCGGGAAAGCAGTTGGCACTGTTCCTTTTGCTGGAGCTGCTGGATCCATTTCTGCTCCATATAAGGTTGCCCAGGGCTTATCCACCAAGAATCTGGACATCTTGCAACACTACCTGATGTGGCTAATAAGTGACTCATGTGACCCTGTGTCTGATCCAGGCACTGGGGAGGTGTTTCAATTTGTTTGAGTTCTTCCTAAAATATAAACTTAATAGAAAGAAAAGAAAGGAAAAAAAGAAGTCAGTCAAGCAAGCATTTCCTGGACAGAACTTTTTGAGCTGCTGAATTTGGGATTTTTACTTGAGGTTGGATGTGGTTTCTGTTCAGAAAGTGCTGACATAAAGAGCAGGCCTCTACCTACCCCTACCCCACAGACACAGGCAGGTTGTGCTCCACCCACTGCAAATGCTACCCAGGCACACTGCAGGGCTCACAACCTACTCTTTAAATGTTTAATTTCTTTATTAATTATTTACTTATAAAAGTATCATGGCATTTAAAAACATGCTTCACTGAAAATCCATCCTAAACTTTATTGGTTCGGAGATGTGAAAGTGGACACATAATGCATAACCTTTAAAAGATTAAAAATTTTTTGTTGGGTTTCACTCAAGAAGACCCTCTTTCTTGCCTCTTAATACAGCAAAGTAGGTTGGCAGAGAAACAGAGAGAGCACTGCACCAGAAAGTTTGTTTCCTAATCCTTTGACAGGTCTCCTATTTTTTTTCTCCAGTGTTCTAGAAAATAGACCAAAAACAATCCCAAACAATGTAAGTGCTAAACTTAGCACTGTCAGACAGTAAAAGATCAGAGCTATGTGTTGTAGTCTGGACCTGGAACTGCTGTCAAAGATTTTCTAACTAACTCTCTGCTTAACAGCATGAAAAGATTCAAGGGAAAAGTAGGGGTTTTTTTCTGTTTGCTTTTTAAAGTTGATTAGTCTAGTGGGCATTAAAGCTTTCATTTTGAAGTTTCCTTTCAGGATAAAATGTTTATTTTCCATCTTGAAAAAACCCCACTTTTAATCTTTAAAAAAATCCCTTGACTTTTCCAGATTTGGATTGCATGTGTTACCTTTTTATGATATACAGGAAGGTCCCCAAGGAATTGTAGTGTTGTTTGCCAGTATTCCTTGAGGAATTTACAGGAATGCTCACAGTTATTCCTGCCTCATCAATTATTTTCCTCACAGATTAGATTTTATTTATCTGTATAAAGATTTCTTCTTCTTCTTTTCATGCTGTTATCCATTTTCTCATTTGTGCTTATTTCCCTGGTTCATTAAATGATCATGAAGAAAGCAACAGCTGTGCTGAAAGCAGCAGGGCTGGGGGGGAAGAAGTACATTCTTGTCCAGGTTTCTTACTAAAAATTGGAAGTAAGAAAAAAAGAGACTGTCAAAAAAAGAATAAACAGGAATTTTGCATTTCAAAACTGACCTGTTTTGTAAAGATGCAACATTATTGTCTGCACGTATACAGAAGAACTTTAACACCAATGACATCACCTTCTGGATTGGTTTCAAGGGCATTTAGAAATGCCACACTTCTTTTAATTTCTCCTTAATGCTAGAATTTTTTTATGAGCATTCAGTCTGAGTCTAGCTGAAGTCAACTGACAAAGAACAATTTCAACAAACAGAAGATTTTCAATCTTTCAAATATCCAATTCAAATGAAAGCTTGCTAGCAGAGGAGTGCATGTTTCAAGGGCGGCTTAAATGGTGTCCACAGTCCTGTCAAAATTAACAGAAATGTATAGCTCTCATGTAAAGGATACTGGATAATGTTTGTTAGTCAGTGTTTACATTGATCAATCATTACATGCCTTCATTGTTTTAGTACTTATGTATAGGAAAAATTTATTGTTCTGTGTTAGAGTTGTTCTTCTCTATAGGTGAATGCCCTCACTCCTGATTTCTGCTTGCTGCTTCTTGCCCTGTCATCAGGCAAAATTCAGAAGAGTCTTAACTTCCACCCCTACCAGGTATTTATACACATGCATAAGATGCCTATGATCTGTTATCTCTCCAGGCTGAGCAATACCATCTCTCTCAGCCTCTCTACATACGTCACATGCTCCAATACCTTCCTCATCTTTGTGGCTCTTTGCTGGGTTTGTTCCACTATGTCCAAGTTCTGCCTATACCAGGAAGCTTAGGACAGGACTCAGCATTCCCAATATGTTCTCTCTAGTGCTAAGGAGAGGCAAAGGGTCACAGTCTCAACCTGCAGGCAATGTGATGCTGTTCCTGATGCAGCCCTGGAGGGGCTGTTTGCCCTCCTTGCCACAAAGGCATGTTGCAGGCTTATTGTCCGTTCAGACCCCCAGGGCCTTCTCTGCAAAGCTGCTTCCCAATCAATCAGCACTTGTGCAGGTGTGCTGCCTGTAGCAGTACATGCCATTATTTCTTCTCTGTTTCTTCAGGTTACTGCCATCCCTCTGAATGTCAGCATAAATTTGTGGTTCATCAACCATTCCACTCAGTTTTGTATAATCTACAAACTTGCTGAAGGTACACTCCGTCCTGTGGTCCAGATCATCAGGGAAGATAATGAATTGTGTCGGCCCCAGTATCAGCCACTGGAGTACACCATTAGTGCCTGGGCTTCCTCTGGACTTCATGCTCCTGATCACAACTCTTTGAGCCCAACAGTTTAACCAGTTTTCAAACACCTCACCATTTACTTGGGTAGCCTATATTTCATCAGTTTGTATAGGAGGATTTTATGGGATACACTGCTGTAAGCCTTACTGAGCCCAAGACAAATCAATCCCCTCACCCTGTATGCACCAACCCAGTCATCTCATTGCAGAAGTGTTTCTGGTCCATACCGGCAATTCCCACCCACCTCTTGTCCTTCATATGTTTGGAGATATTTACTGGATTACTTACTCCATCACTTTTGCAGGGATCAAGGTGAGGCTAACTGACCTGTAGCTCTCCCAACTGCATTTCTGCCCTTCCTGAAGACGGGAGTGACATTTGCTGTCTTCCAGTCCTCAGAAGTCTTCAACATTTGCCATGACCTTTCAAAAATTAATGCAAGTGATCCTGCAATGACACCAAGTGTCCCTCTCACCTCTCACCCTTCCTGAGTGTATTCCGTCAGATTCTGTGAATTTTACTCTGTTTAAGTATTTCCTGAGCAGATTCCCCTCCACAGAGGGTATGTCTTTGCTCCAGACTTCCCCTCTGTTCTAAGGGACTTGGGACTCCTGAAGTCTTACCTTTGCTTCAGTAGACACTGAAGAAAAGAAGGCTTTGAGGTGTTGGACTTTTCCATGTCCTTTGTCAGCCTGAAACATCTAGCAGCTTCTGTGTTCTCTCTAGTCTTTTTTTTTTTGCTTCTAGTGTACTTGTAGATGCCATATTATGCTTACTTAATTTTCACTTTTACATTTCTTTCTTTACATAAAAATCCCAAAGCATGAAAGAAAAAAAAAGAGGAAAAAAAAAGGAAAAGAAAAGAGAAAAGAAGTGGTATGTATTAAATAAAATGCAAAATGCTGTAGTAAAACTTATATTAGCTCTTTTATGCATGATATAATATTAATGCAATGGCTTTACTGTGGATAATCCCTAATATTTGTTAAAATGTAATTCTTTGCCTCACTATAATCTAGCACTGCATACAAAGACTTCACATATATGTAGAGAGAGAATTCTGGAATTCCTTAAATGATATTTAAGTTGTTATCCTACACAATCCAATTCTTTTTTATATTAGTGTGAATAAAAGCATTTTATTATTGTAATGCTAGCACATAATTTGACTTATCAGCATCCAGGATCCCAAACACAGAGTCTCACATAGCTTCTTAAAACAAAATGAGAACTTTACCAACTCCAGTATAACATGTTGTCCACTTGGATAGTAAAATTTAAGCAAGCAAATCACACGTTTTTGTATCTCCACTCAGAACTGTAAGGTTCTTGTTAGAAACATTATGAATTTTATCTCAGACACAGCTTTCACAGTCAGTACCACGTTCCAGTCTCATCAATCTGCTTTTCACATCTCCAATACTCTGTGCACCATTTATCCATTCCCATCTTTGACCCATATTTCCTACTCATTATGGTCTCTCTCTCTTCATCTCCACCTTTTTCCTCTTCTTTTTCTGTGCTAACCCTTCATTTTCAGAGATAACAGCTCATCTCAAATGGAAATACTTTCTTTGCCTATAGAAAAGTAGCTAGAAAGATGAACAATATAGAATTTCAACAGAAGTGTTTACATTTCTGTAAAATTAAGCAGCTTTATTACCCAACGTTCTATGTGCACAGTCATCAGTAGTCTGATTTCCAAACGATCCAGCGAAATTTTACTTTGCTGTTCTTCCCTTGAAATCAAGGGAAGGAGGCTGTTGGAGGGCTATTTTATGCTATCATTTCCTAGAGTTTTCTCTGCTTATATAGAGAGAATTTTTCAGTGAAGTGTAATAGTGTCAATTCAAATGCAATTTCAGCTGGAAATTTTTCCTGATTGAGAGTAGTTTCACTGGAAAATGGAGGGGTTCTGTCTTTTCAGGCCTTTCAGTAATGAAGTTGTTTATGGCACAAGCACACCACTTTTTTCCTTTTTTTTTATTTTAATGGGAAAAACTTTTCTTTGTGGTTCACTAAACTACTGAAATATTTGAGTCACATATTGCTAAAATTTAATGAAATAGGATATTATTTTCTCCCCTGCCTTCTCATACTCCTTGTGCCTCATACAACTATGTTGATTGTTAGTGTTTTGTATTATACACAGTTTGCAATTCATTTTGCACAGAAGTAATTTTCTGCACAAAAAGCAAGAAATGAAAGATGAAGTTCTGTGTCCAGATTATTTGTTTTCAGAAGTTGATATATAGTTCAGAAGGTTTTCAGGAAATGGATGGTAGAATAGAACAATTATGTCATCTTTCCTAGAACGACTGAGATTGCAGTTACAATGCAAAGAAGTTAAGACTGGTTTGTGATCTGGTGTAAATCATTATAAATCCTTCTTAGTCAGAGCTATGCTAAAGTAAGGCTCATCCTTCTGACTGGGTGGCAGCAGAATAATGAATTTCTACATCAGATTGCAGTATTTTAAAAGAAAAAAGAAATATCAGCTGTATGAAGAGTTTCAATGGCATTTGAACTAACCAGTACCTTTCAAAAGTCACTATCAAGGTGATGTGCCAAACCAGACTATAACAACCCCTCTATAAATTAACTTGAATACACAGGGTGTGCCAGGACCAAATAAATTAATATAAGTCGATACATTTTCACCTTGACATAGTGCCACAGGAAGGAAATAAAGCAAAGTTAATCTTAAAATTAATTCAGCCCAGCCTACCAATTAATCAAGTGTAACATCAAATAGGCTTTTGGCCTCACACAGAGTATCCTGTTTCTTATCTTATTATAAAAATAAACATCCAATACCTTCGATATCCAACAAATGGATTAAAGGCAGATCCTTTAAGTTAGATATAGATTGGAACACAAGACTCTAGAAGGAAAGCCCAAGGTACTTGAAGGTCCTTTTGGTACTCATTTTCCGTCTTTTTACTGCCCTGTTGCAGTAACCTTAAGTCCTTTCCTTTCCCTTTTCACTCACTCCTTCATTCCCTCCTCTATGTCAGTGTAAAGATTTATAGTTGGGCCCAGATTTCACTGTAAAAGCAAAAAAAATACCTTGCTTCTGAAATCCCCACCTTTCCAAACTAGGAACCCATTCTTGCACCTCAGTATCCATTCTATCCCCCTGCATATTTCAATTCCCTTAAAGCAAAATCCCAATCCAGTTACTTGTACCTTTTCCCAACATTTCTGGTACACTTTGTTACATTCTCTTTGCTCCATTTTCCCCTCTTTCCTTGCAATTACCTGAAAGTTCAGAAATCAGCTTGAACTTGTTACTGCCTAGGGTGATAGCTGAGCTTTTTCTGTGAAGGACGGCAGCATCAACAGGAGGGAGCAAGATGAGAGATACAGGAGTCAAAAGGTGGTGCTTAAGCCATCAAACCATAGCTGTTCTTACTGTAAAATCAGTGAGCAGATGCCAACTGGAAATATGAGGAACAAGTACATTACACATTAGAAAAAATTTTCAAGTGCGAGAAAACTGCATAGATCCATAAAAGTCTTAATTTGTCAATGTTGAAACACATCTTTCTGAGGTAATATCTTGCTAATTTTTTAGTAGTCAAGACTGTATTGCTTAGTATGCATAACTCATTCCCTTCCACAGCACCTCAGGTTTGAATGTCTAGTAGAAACACGTATTTTTACAGGAAAAAAAAAAGTATGAATATTTTACTAAAGATCAAGTGAAGATAAACTTTGAATCTGGCTGTGCTCTTCCCTGTGATGTGTAGGTCTTGTAGTATTTCATCATTAAGACACATTAAGATAAGGTGAAGAGTATCACCACATGTTACTTGCTTTTACTAAAGAAAAATACTTGTTTTAAGAAAATTATTTCAATATCAATAAAAGAAAAAAAAAAATTAGATCATTCAGAAAATGTATTCAAAGTACATTCTTTTATTTTTGCTTTAATGCTAGGCCTAGAAGTCCTGTCATCCTTATTCAGTCTTTCATCTGCAGCTGAATTTTATGAGGGAAATAAGAAAAGAGGCTGTTTAAATCATACCCTAAAATGAGTAAATCAGTTTTACCTAATGTCTTAAGGCTTTATTTTATAGCTAAAACATCCAACCCTTCAATTTTTAATTTTTTTTCAATTTACCAAGCAATTTACAGAATGCCACAGAATCCAGAAGGCTTTCCAGCTGGCCACCTAAAGAGAAACATAGAGAGGTAACACTATTTCTATAAGTACTATCACACAATGTTAGATTTTGAAATATTGCTCATATATCAAGAACCCAAAGAGGGCTTTGGCCATTGATCAAAAGTGGAAAGGAAAAATGCAGACCTTATGTGCGCATTCAAAAAGAAATAAACTAAACCCAGAAATAGTTATTTTCTCTACCAGTAATTATACAAACACATCTTTTATTTATAAAAGTGTTCTCTCCTTGACTCCTTGGAGTGCTACATAAATTCTCAGAACAAAAATGTTGGAAAGAGGCCAGATGGAAAAACAAAATGTCCATCAGCGGTAGAACAAACAAGAATGGTGCACTTTAAACTAACATTGCTCTTCAATTCAAAACCTGAATTTGCACTCAGGAGTACAGTTCTGCTTTATGGGCCTGCTTTGGTTTTCAGTTTCTTTTGCAACAATCTGCCTCGTATTTGATCACAGAAGGCTAATTCTCAGGACCAGGTTATATTACTAAGTTTATATCAACTTGTTATTAAAGTTAAACAGAGTATAAGTAAATTAGGGGTTGGGGATAAACTATCCAGGAATTCCAGGTAGGAAATCTTCACTTTTTGGGGATTCTTGTTTGGATTCACAGAGATTGTTTGTTTTTTAATTAGCTGGGAATAAAGGTGAGAAAAGTTGGGAGGGTTCGAGGCACCTTTCCCTCCTACAGTAGAAAACTTACATTCTATGCTACATGAATCATCAAGATCATGAAATTAGTCTTTACATTTTCATCCATGGCTGATGGTTTACCTGGTGCTTCATCCACTGCACAAGCCCCTTTCAAGTAAGATTCTCACCTCAGTGTGTTCCTTCAGGATCCTCTTTGGCGTGCTCTACTCAGGACCATGTGGCTTTATTATCATCTTACTGGGACACGAAGGTCTGAGCCCAGCAAATATCACAAGCTGAGAGTCAAGGACCCAGGCCTGCTGAATACCCTCAACACACCAAACAGCTTCAGCTGGCTGCAATTAAATGCACATGATAATAGTGGAGAGGAAATGTGTGTAGCCAAGTCAGGTCAATAATGCTTCCAGCCTCCCAGCAACTTCATCCATGAGTTGTGTTCCTCACAGGTGTCATGCTAGCACGTAGGGAAAATGCGCCCTTTCTCTATTTAAAAAGCCACAGTGGGAGGAATATCTAAAAGAATGTAGGAAACACGAGCTTTTCCCCACTTACCTGACCTAAAACAGGGCCTTGAACAAAGACAGTCCAAGCAGGATGCAGGTGCCTTGGACTCCACAGATTGTGGTTTCTTGCTTGGTGGAACTGTTCTTTTTTCTGCAAATATTAAAGAGTGAAGGGCAGGCTTATGGCTCACCTGTAGAGAATTTCCCCAGGGAGTGGCAGTCCAAGTTCAAACCTCTGTGTCAATTGTTAGATAATTACTTAGACAAAACAGAACTGCTCCAGGAAGATAAATCTAAGCACTTCCTTAAGGAACAGAAAATCAGAGGGGAGAGACTATACAGAAAACAGCAGGAAACTGGAGTTTAAGACTGCAGCAAAGCAGTTCTGCTGGAATTTAAGGTGATTGTGAAAAAAAACCATCATAATTCTGTATTTATAAATATTTAGAACTGAGCTATGAAGCATGCAGAATCCCAGAGCCAATGTCCAAAATGACTGAAATTGTAAATCTGCATGCTTTACTTACAATATTGTCTCCATAAACTTGAACATTTTATCACAAAAAGCTCAGCTTTCCTAACTACTTACGATAATTCTGAGTTCATGCCAGGGGCTATGACATTTTGCATATCAATTTTACATTGATTTAAAAATCAGATATTTGGTATTTACTGTACACCGAAATTAGCATTTGTTTCAGGAAAAACATAAAAATAACATTTAGAGCTCACAATACACTTTAAAATGTCAGTACAACAGTGCTGAAATGATCCAGTGACCTAGCATCTAAACAGAGTGCCAAAAAAATTCCAAAGTCAATGTCATAGAAAGACCATAACTTAAAACCAATTAAACTAACCACTTTTAACCTCTTTAGCAGCTCTAAAATCAGATTTCTTTTTCTTTTCATAACTTTCCTGTTCATAACAAAACAAGAAACACAAGAGGTTCCTAAACAGATTAATGAGTCAGTGTCACTCTGTCATTCTCAAGATCATATCAAGTTTCAGACTTTAATATCCCTAGAAATCTTGAAGTAAATTTTCACTTGTCTGAAAATAGAAACTGTGATAGAAGTTACTTTCAAAGCTACATCCATACAAGCAGGTACAGGTTTGTCAGTAGAACTGGCACATGATTCACAGTACATGAATTGGTGCATGATTTATGCCTGTAACTCATTTGAAGTTTTGCTTTTCAGTTCATACGTCAGAAATCTATAAAAAGAAGTGTAAATAAGCTTAGTAATGTACAATTTCATGGCATACTTACAGGTTTTAGCTTGAGGTTAATCTCAATTAAGATTATAGATGCGAGTGTAGATATTTTACGTAAATCATGAAAGTTCACAATCACTGAAGAAGGGAAAAGGCATCTTATGAGGGTGCATATTGTTTTCATTACCCTCTGGGAGTATCTGTTTCTCTCCCTTGATTATAAAGGGAGCATAGATAACTGAAGTTTATAAAGTAACTAACTTTAGGATGATTAAAATGGTGTGAAATGGATCCAGCCCTTAGGGTCTGATAGCCTTTTGCACTAAGGATCAGTAGGCTTATATTGCATTCAATCCAAGAAGGACAAAAAGAGCTGTCTCACGTCATCTTCTTTTCTATTTACTAACCAGCAATTTGGCCTTTGTGAATTACTGAGAGTTGAACTCAGGAAAACACAATGAAGAAATGAAAGCTGTCAAGACAGTAGAAGAAACCAAAATTAAATTGACAGGCAGTCAATTTAAAACTAGGATGTTTTAATTTTATTTCAGTGCTCTGAAAAAAAAATCAAGAATGCAGGAATCAGAGATCAGTGTGGTAAAATTTCTTTATTTGTTAATTTGGTTTTTCATGTACATGCTATCATGATTTTCCTCTAACATGGAAACAGCTACATTTGTTTGATGTGAAAACATCAGTGCAGTCCTTTCTATTTCAAAATGTTTAAATCCATGAAGAAGGGTTTATTGTATGGTACAGGTCCTTTTAAAATTTTTCTCCGAGTCTTGAAAAATGCAGAGATATTACTGATATTGACTATTTTTGCTTTATATTGTAATATAAAAGTTCTTCGAAGAATGGAAAAAAAAATCCTTTCTGTAGCTTCACACTTCAAGGAGTTTGTTGTCCTGATTTTGAACAAATCTCGTTTAGCTCATAAGTCGTATTTCTTATGCTCAATAAAACACAGCCCATGAACCCATATTTTAGTGTTGCTAAAGGTTTGTAGATAGACAACAGCTAAACTACTTCAGTGCTACACAAGCAAATAACTCACCTGACCTGCAGTTCAAGGCCGGCTAACTCCATGCCTTTTTGTGGTGTGGAAACACACGATCATTGCTTACAATCATGGTTCCTAGCTGTGTTCCACTACATTCTTGGGTAGAATTAAGCCAAGTACACCTAAAATGGCCGTGGTTTTTAAGATATGCAAGTACATTTAGGAATGCTAGAAAAGTTAACTTGCATCCTGAAATAAGCATCTGCATGGGATTGAAATCCATATCCTGGTAACCATCACATGGATACATAGAAGTCTATGATCCATTTGAGCATGGATAATTGAATCACTCTTTCCTTTTAAAACACTGGAGCACAAAAAGAATGGAGACAGTCTGTGTGCTTTTGACTAATGCTCTGAATTTGGTCATCCAAAGAATACGGTTTGTACTCCCAGGTTTGAGAACTTTCTCATCCTTTATAACTCGCCTGGTCAGTTAGAATAGAGTGTTTCTGAAGCTGAAAAAAGAGTGAATTACAGGAATGTCCATCTTTTGAGACATTATTGTATATCTTCTATTGTCAAGTGAAATTCAAACCAAATGCTCTTCTTCCTGGACAATGCGTATTTTCCTCTCTCAAAGACTGGTGTTACCTGATTTTTTTGATAAACATGTAAAATTAATAATTTTAGCATGCTAAAAGGCTTTTTAGAGACTGAAGGGGTGATATAATCATAGTTGTAATGTTACATTTCTCTGAAGTAAATGGTTCGTGTCTTCCACTTTAGTCTGTGCAGAAAATTAATGTCAGTTTAAGTGAACAGCTCATTTGTAGCTGAAAGTAAAGTAAAGCTGAAATAAATGGCTAGTAAATTGTAACAGTCACTTATAGAAAGTAAGACAGACTCTTCTAAATGGAAAATATTTAGTTCCAAAAATATTTGAAAGGTTCAGCACCATAAGGTGAACTGCTTTAGCAGGTACTAAAACAGTCAAGCCAACTCTTTTTCTTTGTAAACTGGATCATTGGTAAAGTGATTGAGATGCATGATACGAGATGTAAATTTAAGCATTTTCTAATATTCATTATTTCTGCTTAAAGAGGTTTTCTTGAGGTTGTGCTGAGTTTTGCATAATCTTAGCAGAAGAATACAGACAAAACTATTGCTCTGATTATACAAACATGGACTCAAAGTGGATCAGAAGATCACTTGCAGTGAAATCTCTGGTATCTGGAGTATTGACACTTGTGGTTCTAACTTAAAGTGTTCTGAAAACTCTGATGTGAAAGCTACACAACAGCAGCAGTCCTAGGTATTCATAAATATACATCTCTGTGGGCAAATAAAGGTATTAAATAGTTCTGTGAGAAATTAGTAACCAGGCATATTGTCCAGCACTAATCTGCTATTAGCTCTTTTCTTTTACTTTTTTTTCTCTCCCACAGGTCATCAAATTTATTCCTTATTCTGTCTTACTGCTGCAATCATTAATCAAGTGTAAGTTCCTGGAAAATATGCAGCAAAACTCTGTTGTTTGTGGATCAGGATTTTGTGCTGAGACATGTGCAGAGCCATGTTGTAGCATGTGAAAGGAATACAGAGTTGGACTGTAGAACAAAACGATCTGCTGGATGTTTACATGTTCTCCCACATGCTAGAATCTAACAATACGGTTTGAATCAAATAAATGGTAAACTGAAGTGAACAAAAAATTAGTTTACTAGTACCACAAAAACATACATTAAAATCCGTAACTTTCTTATTAGTAAAAGCATTATAAATGGTGCACACTCATGTCAAACACTTGTTCTAGTGATCTAAATAGCAGAAAATATATAAAATTGCGCTCGCATTTTAAATATATTAGTGCTTTTTATGGGCATAATTTTTGAATATGAACCAATGTGTCTTCTTCAGATTGAAATTACATCTTGAAGAAAGACATTTTCCTTAATGAATTAACAACTCTACAAAGTTAATAATAACTAAATGTGAAATTCTATATGCAGTGCTGCTGTTTTCAATTTCTAGAACTATTTTTATACATATAATTACAGAAAATCTATGTGGTTAACTAACCATGAACTGGGTATGGTTCTTCTAACTGAACAATCAGTACTTCATGAGTAGCTGGCCTGTGGAGGCATATTGTCTTGATAGCCCCAAAGTCTAGCTGGGCTAAAAACCTCACTTGTCGGGAGTCATTGGCTCTCCAGCCTCAGACCTGCCATGGCCTTCACCTGCTTCACCCTCAAACTGCCTCTGCCTGCTCACAGAATCCAGTAAGTGTGGGCAGGCATGTGGCATCCCACCCGGCTCTGGCTGTGCCTGCCACCACAGTCATAACATCGTTATTGACACTGCAAATGTGCCCTTTCAAAGGTCTCAAGATGGCCCTCAAAATGCACTGAAATCAGTGAGAATACTGTAGCCAATATCACCCAGCTGTGATATTTTCTGAGGTGTTCCAAAATACAAATGAGGATTTTTCTATGTCATTTCTACTTTTTCCTCTGTCGGGATGTAGGTGTTTTCAGGCAATCAAGAAAATATTTTAGGTGCATGGTGTCTCATCAAAATTTAAAACTGTCAATATGTGAAAGTAGAGCTGAAAATGTGATTAACATTTGAAGAATAATCTGAGTCTGGCCTGTTTTAAAGGAAAGAAAAAAGGAAGTTAATATTCCCACATTTCTTAAATTTAATACTTTTACTAAGTATACAGAAAAGAGCTGTGAATAAAAACAATTTTAAAAAGTTTATTATTCCATTATTTCCATGTTTGTTTAAAAAGTACTAGTTTTTATAAACAAGAACATTTCCAGTGATAACTTATTTGTTTTCTAAAGCATGTACACATTTCCTTAAAGTGTACCAAAGATGGAAGTATTCAGGAATAGAACAGATCTTAAATCAGGCTATTAATGATGAATCAAGATCTAAAGGAACTATGGCATGGCTGACAGTTATCTCCAATCAGCCTTATCTCTGATAAAGTGATTTAATCTCTGACTTAGACTTTTAAATCTCCTTGAAATTTTAGAGTTGGTTAAACATCAAACTACATAAAAAAACTTACTCCTTATTTTCAGACAATTAATACATATTGAGTTCAGTTTAAAATAACATTTTCTCTTGAATTTCTGACTTTTCACACTAATGAAGTTTATCATCACAAGAAGTGCTTGGCAAAAAATGAATTCCTTTTAGTTTACTACCAAAACTGCAAAACATTGATTCCTTTTCATTTATTACCAAAACTGCAAAATGAAAAAATATTCATTTTTAGCTTTACTGAAATTTTTATATCACAATAATGGGAAGATTCACTCATTCTGAGCGAGGTTCATACCATTTTAACCTAGTTTTGTTTGTCATAAAAAAATCACAAGGAATTCCAATAAAATCTTTTGGTGAATAATATATCATTAAAAGAGATTTATAGTTAACAGGTAATATATAATCAATTGATTAAACATAATCAATAGATTATGGGTTTGAAACATTTTGCTTAATTTCACTCATAACCTACTTGAGGGACAATTAAAAAGTACAGTTCTTTGTTTGATGCCTTTTTCTGGTCTTAGGAAATAAAGGCTCAGACACGGTTAGAGGGTTGGGGGTCGTTTACCTCGGTATTTTAATAGGATCCCATTCGATGGCTTCTGCCGTCCAGGTAGAACGCGTCGCAAAAGCCCCGTCCCCCCAGTCAAGTATACAACTAAAGACTCTACACATTAGCATATCTACCAGGAGGGCCCAATAAGGGGCCTGGGTGGGCTAACTTCTAGTTTACAAATCTGTCCTACTAGGAGACCTTGAGGGCCCACGAAAACAGAGTGTTTGGTCTTCTAACTCTACGTGGTTTCAGGGGTGTTTAGTCTACCAGCCTGCTAAACACCATGAAACCAGGCTAAACTATCACCTAGAGCATCACAGGTATGCATGCTGATACTTGTAATATAGGAAACAGTGTAAGAAGTATTCAGGAAAAAAGCAGAAAAATCTTTCAGGCATCAGTTTACAGATGGAGATACAAAATACAAAAGAGATGGTCTTCCTCCAAATTTGATGATTTGCCAGCTGATATCATATGAGCCACATCAGTTGATCATGTTCAAATTTTCAGAATGCAGAAAAAATCCAAACAACCTACACAAAACGAAGATTTAACACCCACCAAAACAAACACCAAAACCAAACAAAACCCACTAACCTTAACATTTATGGTTCTGGATTTCATCTTGCCCAATAGATGTGGGAGGAAAGATCAGTGCATACCAATATCTGAGAAACTGGCAATATACTTCCTCTCTTAGGCATTATGAAAAGTTCCAGGTCAGTACCTTCATCAAAGCAGAAGTACCTGCTGCCTTCAAGTGTGGCA
Source organism: Eopsaltria australis (assembly GCA_034509425.1). Taxonomy (NCBI): domain Eukaryota; kingdom Metazoa; phylum Chordata; class Aves; order Passeriformes; family Petroicidae; genus Eopsaltria; species Eopsaltria australis. The sequence continues at coordinate 82,517 of JAVTVJ010000927.1, forward strand.
GCTGGGAAAATAGGTGCATTGTTCAGAGGCACTCCACCACTCCCCTTATATTTCATCTTAATTAATTTATCCAGTGAACATCAAGCCTTTGCTGTGTAGGAAGAGGAATGCGAACAATGGTCAGACCTGTCTGCCTCAGTTGTGGTGTTGTGCAAACTCCTCCAGTCTCTTCAGGCTGAAGCAGCAACCAGTCTTTAATGACACATCATTGTGCCCTTCTTGGAATTATTCACCTGTCACATCAAAAAACACACACAAGACTCATTAAGATTTGTTCTGTTTGTCTCAGTAGCTACTGACTCTGTTCCTCTTTATGATGATGTACATGTCACAGTTGTTCCATTTCTGGAAAATGAACAACATCATGTCTCTCTAAATGAGTAGGAAGGCTTTTCTTGTTTTGTATTTATCCAAACTTCTGCAAGTCTCATCTTTCTATAATATTGTAAATGTAAAAAAAGAAAAAAAAAAGGCAATACTGTACTAATCTAAAGAAACTGATGCAGACCTGCCTATCCAAAGAGGGTGCTGTCCACAAACAATCCTTTTCTTCAAGGAGAGATGCTCAAGATCCTCTTCTGTCCTAAATATTTATATCATGTGTGTGCAAGGGACTACATCATGTTAACAGATTAATCCAGCTGAACCAATACCCATGGCATATAGATTTGTTTATTCAAGCTTCACGTACAGTTGCTACTTTTTGGGATAGGTGAACAGCTGGAAAAGCAGCAGGTTGCCACAGACATGTGAGGAAAGAACAATTTCTTTTTTTTTTTTTTTTTTGTTATTACATACAGGGTTCAGCTCAGATGCAAAGCTAGATGGGACATCTGAACTTTAGGACCAGTAAGACAGAATGGGTGTTAGGACTGAGGACTGGCCCCTTTGGGTACGTGCTGTGAAATGTTACTGTCCATTTCATCAGCAGCTTCTCACTATTTTCAGTAACGTCGTCTGGGCTATTCATGTGAATAATGTGAGAGGCTATCACCCTAACTTGATTAGTTTGCACCTTCAAGGTAATTAGGTCCTTATGTTCCTTTGCTGGAGGCAATCTGTGTTATATTCCAGGCGGCCACGCAATTGTCTTCCCTTCTGTCCATATACCCTTTCAGGTTACTCAGGAAGGTAAATTGTGCTGTAGAATTATTGCTCCTCTGCTCTGTAGAGAAATAGGTTAATGAAAGTATACTTTTGGGGGGCAACAAGAGGTATCTGAAGTACAAATAAGAACAACTGTGGGTCTCTTTGCTTACAGTTGTATTTTTGAGATTTTGGTTGGTTGCTTGGTTCTTTGTTGGCTTTTTTTTCTGGAAAATATATTTCTTATTTAAATTTTATACTGGGAAACTGTATAAAATGATAAGTTGGCAAATATTAGAACTCAGTTTCAAGATCTAAGGATTTAGAAAGTTAAGACATTCTACTTGGGTTTTGACTTTGATAAAAAAATTACAAATTCACTTACATAGTTGTGTATTTATGCTACTATACCCTAAAGAGTTTTTCACTTTATATCCTTCAGGTATGGAATGTTCTAATGTAGTGCTCAGGCTATTTAAAATAGTTGTGCTGTGGTTGCTGTGGCGAAGAAGTAGAACTCTTGTTACAATAAAAATTGCTGTAGGAGGGTCACTTCATTTTGCTCTCAAGAGTAGGTGAGTAGGTCACCTATAGATGCATAAAGGAAGCTTTGCAGCTATTATAGCAGTCCTTGGGTTACAGTGTCTCAAAAATTACATTAAGAAGCAAATGAGGGAGTGTCTTCTAAAATGATGTGATTTAATAAGATATCTCAAAGTGAGGTCATTCACACTGGGAATGATAATACCAGTAAATTAAAGGGAAGGTCACTTTTATGTAATGTTAGTCATACAAATTCCTCAAATATGACTGTTACGGTAAGGCATTTTATGGATCTCAGCATTCTATGACCTTTATTTGTGTGGGAATTATAACTGAAAATCCATTAATATATGGAAAGCAGAAAAAGATCTTCTATCCTTTTACTTTATTATTTAAGGGTTTGAGGTTTTTACCACTTGTTGGATACCATAGACTCACTATGAAACATGTCTTACATGTAAAATGTCTTACAGGATATTTTCTTCATGAGATGGCCTTTCATAGTACAATCAAGTTAAAATGGGATTTCTACATTTAGTTTTGGAGTAAAAATATTTTTAAGGAAAGATGTTCAATTTCCTGCCTTATTGTTATCCCATATTATGCCAAGTGGGCGTAATACATCCACTCCTATGAACAGTTTTGAAAAACCTTAAACCCTTGCAGTAGTATTTCTGTGGGATTTTATTATGGAACCAGTTATAAAAACAGAATGAAAATATAGTTATTTTATAAGGAATGACTGGGGAGCTTTTTTTTCCCTCAAGATTACTTTGTTGATGTGACTACATAAGCACAGATGTTCTTCAAAATGCTGTAATAACATGGGAAAGACAAAAACAATTTTAAACTATACTTTTCATGCAAATTTTCTAGAATTTTTTTAATATATCTCTGTGGATTTTTCAGAGAACAGAAAGTCCAGAACACCATCAAATGTTTTGACAGTAGACTTTTAAATGGGAAGTGTTCTAGGAAAATTACTCAAGACACACATCTAAACATTGGTAAAGATCAAGTCTAAATTACTGCATGTTTGTCACTGTTTTTCAAGAATGCAAAACTATATTTTTTTTTTATATTGAGTGGAAAAACAATGTATCTCCACAGTGTAGAATTTTTTTTTCTCCTGAACTCTTAATGACAGTCATTGTTATGGTACCCTACAGAGTGTTAGGCAGTATATAAAACATATGACCAGTTATTAGTGGTGCCATTGAAACAGAAGTGCTGCTGGAGTCAAGGGGTTTCCAACATTTTGTGCTATCTGGAAATCTGGCCCTTGATTTTAGTCCTTAGGGAACTCATACTCAAACTAAAAAGACCACAACAGATGAGAGGGATAAATATCCCTACATCATAGAGGAAATTAAGGATTATAAGGCATCATCACAATTTGCCACATGGCTTATTTAACTGTTCTGCAAGCTCATGGGAAAAAGTCTTGATAGATTTTAAGATGTTTTTCCATGGGTACATTTTTCTTATCATGGTAAGACACACTGTTTAAATTGGCTTAAATAATTTTTCTTTAGATGTGTGCAGTTCTTTTCTTTTTTAAGTCTTTCCTCTATTTTTTCTTGTAGTCTCACTCAATTCCTTGTCCTCCTATCTCTTCCTGTGCCCACCATTGTCTCTTTCCTCATAAACTGGAAGGGTGAGTCAGGATAGGGAGCATGCCAAGGCTCTGCATGCACAGACAGAAGAGCTGAGTGCTCTCAGATAGGGTACAAAGAGCTGGCTGTGTCTCATGTCTGATATGAGCTGTTGTAACACTTCATTTTCCTCTTCTTTACACGAGAAAAGATGCGTCAATAGTTTATTACATTATTTAATCATTAGGCATCATTCCAGATGACCACGTCTTTTTTTTTTCCTTCAAAAGTAATCAGCACAACCTTCTGCTCTAAATAGAGGGTATAAATTGGTGATTATAGCTATTTTCCCTCACAGCAGAACAAATAATAAGGCATAAGTCTTTTCCACCCCTGTCCTCTTATTGAAACAATAACAAGATGAGCCTTTGGGCTTCTGAGGTTATAAATCATCTAAATGGGAAACAAGACCCATGTTTTTCCTAATTTATCATATTGTCATTTATTATAGATACCCCTTCATCTAAACTCTCCTAGCACTATATCTTGTTCATCTTCCTAAGGCAGCTCTCTCAATTGCTGTTATGCATCTTACATTTCTGCATTTACTCATGGCTCTTCTCACATCTACTTCCCCAACTTTGTCACTCCCACTACCCCCTCTCACCTCCTGCCTACTGCTCCAGTGTTTCCTTTCTGCCAGTCTCACCTCCATGTTCTAGTCAAATAATACCTTAGAATACTTTCAGGTACTTCCAGGTACTAAAATTGTTGTGCTGGAATGCATTTCTCAGCCAAATTCAGCCTTTCTTATCTTACCTAACATTTAAGCCGATATTAGATTCTTAATAATTGATGTCGATTACCTGTCACAGTTTGAGTTACTCATCTCTGTTCTTTGTAGCTTTGTTTTCTTCTAGAGATCATTTTAGTTTTCTTTCTCACCAGGGTAAAATTTACTTAAATAATTTATTCAAAATCTGATTGTGTGAACATCTGAAGATTAAAATATAGAAGGTTTCAAGATGATTGCTTGATTTCATTTCAGGTTACTGATAAACTGAGCTCCTCCATTTCTTACTGGAATGTTTCCAGAAAGATACGAAATGATTGTCTTGTGAATGTACAATCTTCTGTTTTGATTCTTGAAATAAACTATACCAGGCTATAATTCATTTTTTACAACGATGAAAATTTCTGACTAAAAACTTGTATATGATATGGTAAAATAATTTCATAAATGAGCTTGAATTTCAAAAAACCCCATGAAAGCTAGGACATGGAGTAAATTGATAGGTGTTATATTTGTCAAGTTTTTCACTAAGGAATATTAGGAATACCTTAAAATTTTCTACTTTTTAAATTGTGATGGTCATTTCTAGATACAAGATGAAAACCTGAAAAAGAAATAAAATTAAAATTCTCTCTTTCTCTGTGAAAATAAACAGCACAATCCTTAATGTCAAAAACTTCCTAAATATGAGATATAATTAATTCAACTTTTTAAAACATTTTAGAAATTATTATTCTTACACTATGCAATCTAAAACTTTATATTCTCTACCTATCTAGAAATCATTAAAAATCACTGGAAGTAGCTTATTATCAAAATACCATTTTTAAAATTCAAATATGTTCTCCATGGTGCGTTGAACATTGAGAGCAAATGTTTTCAGGTTTTAGTGTTTGTTCTAATGTAAGAAAAAAATGCATAAATGCTGCAGAACTAGGACAAATATGGGTCTATAAATAGCAATCAGTCTCAGGGAAGCACAGCAACTTAATCTCCATTTGCAGCTATTCTGAGCACAAAGTTAGGTTGAAGGACATGAAACTTGTTTTGGCTCCCACTGTCTTCCCATCACTGTTGTCACTCCAAGCTTTGCCCTGTTCTCCACTTGTCTTGTACTTCTCTAATCTCTCAAATTGATCGCTCTATATTTTTCTCATCCTTGACATCTCAGATTCTTACTTTCCTTCCTCTGATGCTCAACAGAGTAGAGTTCTCCTTGAATTTTCATCCTTCTCATCTACTGAGAACCAGATCTGTTATCCTTAGGCTTCTTGAAAGAAGCACAGACAAAACACTTTTTTAAAGGATAGGAATATCTTTATACTTGCTGAATCTTTCCAAATTAAATGAAATAGGTTTAGCTAGAAGAACAGCTGTTACTTTTTCCTAGTTCTGCTAAACTAGGTAGAGCTTCTTTATGGCAAATAGGAACAAAACATCTAGGAGTACAATTGAAAATAGGACAGAGAGTATAGGAATATAACGTATATAGTAGCACATGGGAGCATAAATCAAACTATGATTGGAAGCTGTTAGGTAGACATGTCACCCTTGATCAATACACCTCTCATATGAAGCTTCAGTCTAGTACAGTCTTTTGGGGTTGAGTCACATCATTTGTCAGAAAAACAGTAGCAAAGAGTGGAAAGGGGCCTCCTCAGAGTTGCTTTTCATGTCATTCCAAACCATTTTCTTGAAAGGTAGCAGAGCTTATTCTCAAAATAGAATTGGCAAGAGTCCTTAGCTTAGACCTCATAAACACTCTGATATCTCTCAGAGCTTAATACCCCCTAGAATATGATTTAAGTTTTCTCTCTGAGGCAATTGGGCTTAGGATGTATGAACCAGTCTCTGGGGGATTTAGGATGATGCATTATTATTTTCCACAGTCACCTACACTCCACCCTGAGGTAAGATGCTGATATGTCTAATGTCATACGGGCAAGCAGTGTCAGAGCTAGGATTCGAATTGTTTCCCAGACATATTTCTGATCCCTTCAGGCACAGAAGGCTGTCAGTCTCAAAGACTGTTACTCGAAATGGTCAGAGCTCCATCAGTCACTAAGCATGAGATTTCTGTATGCATTCTGTCAGAGGCAGATAAGGAGCCAAGCAACATTAATGGGATCAGTGATACCCCACAGCTCTATGGCACTGGTTTCTGCCTGGGATGGCATGGAAAGGAAAGGGGTGGGAGTGGCTTTCTCAGTATCCTGTAAATTCTGTCTGGGAACAATTTCTGTGCTGCATCTTGAATTGATGATCTCTTCTGATGTTTTCAAGTCCAAGCACACTGAATAGTTTGGTGTGCAAGTGGGCATGACTAGACTGACTGTCTGCAGATTGTCCTTCAGACAGAGCCTGGGCAGTCCATGGAGCATGCAAGGATTTGAGGAACCCCTGCACTTCCCTGCATCCGGTGAAGGACAGACAAACTAACATTGCAGAAAACCAACTCCCTTTTTTCAAGGGAGCAAACTTGTACTTGGCTCCTGTGACATGCATCTAGAGCAGCAGATACCAACCTTATCTGCATCATAGAAAAGTCCTGGAGTACAAGATCAGCCTGGTTTCTTATCTTGGAGTCCATTATGAGAACAGCAAGGCATTATCCTTCCCAAGACTCCACTACTTAATCTGATACTCTCTGTATTGTTGTTTCATGGTTTGCTGGGGATTTTTACTGCACCTCCTTTAGGACTCAGGGCTGCTGGGTGGCCAGCAGTAGAAGAAAGCAGACCTGCAGAAAGCAACAGCATCCAGAATTAGAAAGCTGACAGGGAATAAAGACTTCACAGAGGCAGCTGCAGGGTTGGACAGTGAGGAAAAAAGATGTCATCAGCTACAATTTTATAAAAGAGAAGTGTTGGGGAGACAATGTCCATGAACAAGCTGACTGATTCAGATCTGAAGGAAAGTCATTAATTTATACGCTTAGTTCTTGCATTTTCTTTGTGTAGGATCCTGGTTAGACACTGCTTTGCCCTAAAAAAAGTAAGTTTCTTGTACCCATTATCTCTCACCACCCTTTACCCTAAACCCTTTGTAAGGAGAAGAAACGGGCTGAGAATTGCACCTCACCAATGTAAATGTTCATGTCGCCATGTTCTCAGTTTAACAACATAGTAAAGAATTTTCAAAGTCTTAAGTAGTGCTTTGCTAATGGTAGAATTCATCAGGTTTTTTTCTTCTATATGTATGTTCTTCATCTTTTGTGGTTTTCCTGTAAGGAAAGAGGCTCCAATTTATATGCTGCTTCTGAATCATGACCTTGGTGTGTCTTGTGTATTGATTAAGACTGAAGGGATACCTGAGTGTTTCAGCTCTAGCTGATCATCTCAGTGTTATGTCCACTTTAAACAGCTTTAATTTGGTTTTTTTTATAAATATTATGCCACCAAATAGGTGGTCGGTTAGTGCAGTTTAGCCACACAGGACAGTTTGCAATTAGCTCATGTGCTGTTCTGGAGCTCTAAAGGCACAGCTGGCATACATAAACAACCTTTCTATCCCTGCTCTGCCTGCCAGAAAAGCTGGCTCTGCACACAGACCTCGTTCACTTTGCCACCCTCTCCTCTCTTTCCCTCTCAAGATCTGCTGGTCTGTGAAGGGGGAGCTGTGGTTTTGTCCTCTTTCTTGTACACCATGTAGCAGTGGCAGATGAAAAAACTAATTGTAGATGAAGATATGAAAGCCCATGACCTCTTCTCTCTGAAGCCATTTGCTATGGCCCTTTTTTTTCTTAAGGCCAGAACTCTATACTAAGCCAAGAAATGATGGCACCTTGTGGATACAATAAAACCTTTGCTAAATAACCTTCAGTCATTTCCACCACAAAATTCCTTTACTTTTAAGTATTACTTTTCCTGTTGTTAAAAAATACTGTGCTGCACTGTCAATAGCAGAATTTATTTCTGTTTAACCAGTTAACCAGAGTTTTGTAAGGAAAGGGTTATATATGACCAAAAACAGCACTCTGCGGTACAAAGTTTTCTTTGCCTTTCTTAGAGGAATTAATAGAGTGGTTCTGGGGTGGGCACAGTTTCTCTAAATGCACATGGAGGTACACACACTAAGATACGTGACATCTACAGTAAGGGAGCAGTATCAGAACTGCTGTCCTTGATGTGCTTACGCTGCTTGAAGCAGAGATAACTGAATAGAGGATATTGTTTTTGGTGCATTATAAACCTGTGAAAGAGAAGGCTGAGAGAAGGAAGGGGGAGAAACCTGTTCGTAAATGCCATTGTCCCCCAAATGTCCCAAACGTCCAAGGACATCCTAAAAGAACACCAATCCTGTGACTAGTCTTCAAAATTTTAGTGGGACCACTGATGCTCAAAATTAAACATGCCCTTAGGAGCATGTCTTCATGGACTAATGCTAAGAAGCAGCAACTTCCATTGGCTGCTGACAGTCATCTCTTTCTCACCCTGTGTGCCTCCTGATCATGCAGAAAAGTGCTTTCTGTAAAGCAATGATGTAATTCAGTCTCATAAAAAAAAACAGCCCTTCAGGAAACAGCCACAACGATTTTACGTCACACAAAAGTGATAAATAAAACCTCATCAGTCAACACTTTAATTTTCACCATCCTGTTGCTGCAACAGTGAGGATTTTAAGCTTTAAAATAAGCTAAAAAGATGATATATCACATCATTAAAGCTGCCACTAAATCATTGCTAAAATATTGTTTTTATTGTCTTTTGAAAATGCATAATGTAAAAAGGAATGAACAGTAGGTTAATAAAGGGAATAAAGAAAGCTTTCACAAAGAGAAGGGAGGGTTATGTAAGGGAACCCTGCGCACCCCCTGAAATGTCCGTGCATCTAAGATATCAATCTGTCACAGGCAGTATAGGCTGACCTTGTTCACTGGGTAAAGCTGAAATGGAAAATTGAACTGCAGCTTTGGGATCATAGGGGCAGCCAGAGGTCATCTGCAACTCAGGAACTGCCAATGCATATTCCCTGCTGACTTGGTCTAATCCACAGCTAGCTGCTTTCAGTCACCTAGATAGGATCTTTACACTGCAGCAACAGCCTCCTTCGGGGGAGCATCTTCCTGAGTAATTTTCTAAATACTGTTTTTTTTGGGCACATCTTAAATGTTGTTTAAAATAATGAAAAGAAATAAAGTGTTTTGAACATTGAATATGTTTTTCCAGTTTATAAAGATCATGTGTATGTGACTGTGCCCTATTCTGAATTCCTGCTAAGCAGTAAAAACACCATTACAATCAGGGTAAGGTCTTGAACTTCAAGTTTGCTATAAGATCCTCTGCTGATCTCATCACTGCTCACAGAGTAGTATGGGATCAAAACATCTAGTAGTGTTTTTCACAAAACTACTACCAGATGTAGAGGTCTGATTTCATTTTTATCAGGATAAATGAAATTTTAAGAATTTTCCAGCCACCATCTTACATCCTCATTAAAGAGGATTATAGCAAAAATAGAATAATAAAAAAGAATAAAACTGTGAAGTCATATCTGCCCTAAGTGTAGTCTATCTGTTGATCTAGACAACACACAGACTATATATTTACAACCATGCCATTAAAGACTGTAAAAGTACATGGTATCCAGCATTAGACACACCTTGTCACAGTTCCTTCCTCTGAGCACTGCAGCCTGTTAAAGGTTTATCCCCTTGTGCGTCAGAAGGTTTTGCATCTTCATAAAAACTGAAACCACATGTGCACACACACATACACACTTTTTTTCTATCTTGCTATTTATACCTCTTAGATTCTTTGAAGTAAAAGATCTGATCTTTTATTATATCAAGCATTAATGTATTTCCTATATTTAGCAACCTGAAAAAACTCTTTGCACAGGTGCATCCTAAACCATTCTGGCTTCAAGCTATTATCTATCCTAGTTTTCTTCTAAATTGTATGGCATAGTGTTTCCTAGAGACATTTGAATGTTGTTTCTTATTTTGTTCTTATTTCAAGTTAATTTCACGTGTTTCTTTGATGTTATAAATGTGTTGATGCTTCCTACACATCCTGATTAGAATAATTTGTTTTTCATATTCCAATATCTCTAAATCCCTGCACTTTATGTAATCCTTTACATGTGTCTATTGCAAATGCAATACTACTATAAAATCAAAATAATAACTATGAATATTTACATTAGGTGCTATACACCTGTGAATTGAACTTTAATTATTCACATCTCCCCAGCACATGGATGAAAAATGGGGACATCTCTGTACTTCTTGTAAAAACTTCTAAGCTCTTTGAAGTCTTTTGAGAGATATTTTTAGGTGAGGGCTCAGTTTCTGTCAGTCACAGGTATAAAAGGAAAGTGACTGTGCATGTGTTGTGTGTATGCATGCGCATTCATAAGCAAACTTATTTCAGAGTTCTAAATTTCCCAGCAATATTGATTGCTGAGATACTGATTATCAATTAGGATTGTCTGTCATACAGAGAATATTCATCACTTCACAAAGATGCACAGAGCTTCATGGGGTTTGACTCAAAAAATCTGAAACTGGTTTGCATAACTTCATGAATTAGCATAAATAACACAGGACCGTAGTTTAATTATGATACAGTTATGATTTTAGAGTACACATCACTGAAAATGGAAGTTGTTTAGCATAGTAATAATGCTCAAGAAGAAGAAAAAAAGCAGTCCAATAAGTTCTGGGGAAAAAGCCAATGCTCTCATGATATCACAGGATAAGGAAAAGCATTTTCTCCTTCAGTTGTAACTAGAGGTTAAACAGAAGTGACTGAAGTTAAAAAATTTCAAGTTACCATCTGTAGTTAGCTTGCATCTAAGGGCCTGGAAATCAAGGATCTCTCTGGATTATTGCTAATGATTTATTATTTCCTTGGAACAACTAGAGAAATTCTATAAGCATGTAAGATAACTGCTGTTCTATCATTATCTAAGGAGAGTAAATAAGCCAACCTGGGAAATACAGACTTACAGGAAAAGTGATACAACAATAAATGGACCTCAATTAAGAAAGTATTAACCAAGGTTAGTAAAATAAAAGACAATCAGAAAGAGAAAAATTATTTCCTTCAAACACAGTTTCATTTTAATAAGAAGAAAATTTCGTTTGATAAATATTGTTCATATTTTATATTGAAAATAATTAAAGATTTAGCATTGTTTATTTTTATATGAAAATTGGGGAAGCAAAAATTTACCAATAAATCAAAAGCACTGATAAATGTTGAAATAAATCATACATTTTATAGAAAGCAAAGTGGCAAAATCCAAATAAAGTCCTCAGACTTTATGCACAGACCTTTATCAATCTATAGGTAAAGTCCTTCCATTGCTTCAGTCTTTAATGTTGCTAAAATTCCCCAGTCATCCTGTACCCATTTGAAAATTACATGAAGAATATTGATACAGAAAGAGTACCAAGAAATTTCATTAAATGCTTAAGCAAGTGAAAAGCAAAATATATGTTAAAGACTGAGGAAGCTCTACTTACTCTCTTTATAAAATAAAACCTAAAGAAAAATTGTTCGTGACAGTGCTGAGATTGTGGGTAACAATAATTTGTTCTGAACCATATTTGGACAAGAACTAACCTCAGGGAAGCCCTGAAATCTGTATTATGTAAGTAATAATGATTGCTGAGATTGTTTTGGGTTTATGAACTAGGAATTTATGAAAACCTGTATCTTGGCCAAGATACCATCACAGAAAACAATTTCTAAAGCTAATACCTGAAAAATCTAGAAGATGATACTGAAGACCAGGGAGGGATGAACTGTTCATTTTGTTGAGCATCATTAAGAAAAGAAAAATATATTCCATGTAGTTTAATTCCTTCATTTCTGAAATCTCATCATGTTTTGAGAAATCCTGTATATCTTAAATATTTCATTTTCTGTTTCCTATGCAAACAAGAAAAAAAAATTCTGATTTAATTTTAAAAAAAATATTTTCCTGAAAAACAGGAGACACAGAATGGAGACCTTCTTCTCAGGGTGAATGGTGAGAGATTAACTCGGTCCAGAGGGTGACATTTTGCTAGAAGTATTCAAATTGGCATTTCTTATCAATGTGTATCAACAATACACAACACAGAAACCAGATACAATCTTTGTCTTAGGTTAAACGTTTATCAAATTCTGCAACTAAGATGTCTGAAACTTCCTGTCTCTGTGTACTTGTATACAATAAAACATTTTTAGAACTTTATATAAATGGATCTCAGAATATTTTACAAAAGTATTGTCCTAACATTAGAGAGATATGTTGAACTGACCACTCATTTTACATGAGGGGGTTCCAGGTGTGAGAGAAAAATAAATAATTTCCTTGATGTCTTGCAGGAAGTCAATGACAAACATGGTATTAAATAGCAGTGCCTATGATACTGATGTGAACTGCTGCTGCTGTCTGAAAATCCCACGTATCTGGCCATCACAACAAGGAAACTATGGCTCATCCTCCTCACAGATATGGTTGTTTCTGTGATTTCCTCTGGTTAGTCAGAATTACAAGTCATTTGTTTCTTAACTCAGTGCAAAATTGCACACACCATTTATGGACCTGAACCTTATTCCATTTCTTATTTTCTCTTTCAAGAGGATTCAGGGCAATTCAAAGGCCACACTATTTTTAGATAAATCTTCCAAATCAAATCATTATATATGGCCTCTGATTTAGTTAAAGAGATCGTTTGGCAACAGTCCCTAAATATTGAATTGACAGCTACTTTAAAATTTATAATCTCACTTGAACTTAAATAATAGGGTTCTGTCTTGAAATTCTAGGACTTATGTTGAAATAAATTGGCTTTAAATTAGCATCACAAGCTTGTTTGCAGTTTCTGTGTCTCCCCTTTAGACTGCATTCTTGCCTTGAAAATATATGTTGAAAGACATGGTAAGGTTTGTTTGTTAAGCAAGTGACATTGCTGAACATCAGAAAGCAATGGGTAAATGTTTCAGTTTTAAAGGAAATTGTTGTAAGTAGTGTAAATCATACAGTGGAATTAAAGATATTTTTTAAAGATAAAAAGATATTACTTTTACTATCAAAATACTCTTGACTGCTTTATAAAGAGTAGTATGGGCTGTAGAATTAAGAATTGAAAATGGTCACTAATGTTGATGGTGAAAGAGAAGGACTGTAATGATACTGTTAGAATAAGAAAAAAATGTACATACTTTTTTAAAATTGTTTTACTTTAAAAATCTCATTTCATGTTAATAATTGAAATATCCATTATAACATGAGTAACAATGTGGAGACACAGCATAGAAGCTAAAAATTCTGGGAAATTTTGTCTGGCCAGCAAAACTCTTTTGTATTTATCTTCCTGTCAGTTGTAATGACAGGTGCCTAGAATCAGTTGTAGCTGGATCTTCTCTTACTGTACCTCTCAGAAGGAAATAAGCTGTCTCAAAATTTACTAACAGCAGTATGATCAACATGACATCATAATGAAACTTGGTAGAATATTAGAATAATATGTCAGATGTCAGACCAGGAACCATCATTTGTGCAATGGCTTTAAGCAGAATATGGCATTTTTCTAAATGAGAATACAGCAGGGCTCTTTGTTCCTCCAAGGATTGCTCATGTAACAGTGCAATCTTTTGATTTAAACCCTCACAAGCATGGCTGGAACAGCTTGTGGAATAAAGTACATTGATTAAATAATTCAAAGTACTGTAGAGGGAAATGATGTGTAATCCCTGTTCTTGTAATAACTCTGCTTGAGATCAGGCAAGGTGGAGCACGGCAGCAGATAGAAATGCTCAGTCTATTAAGGCCCAGTGCTGGGAGGTGCAGAGCTGCTCTGGAAGCTCTCACTGGAGTTGCAGTGCGTGAGCAAGTCCCTGGAACAAGTTTTCACTTGCCAAATATAGACATACAACATTTTTGTTCAGGACATTTATATTAGTCTTCTCTGCATTCTATACATAGCTGCTGTTCCTTTTTATGGCGTGTTCTCTGAGGGGGGTATTCACACCATCCAGCTTCTGGCATCTAACTTGGGGACCTAAATTAAGATTGTGGGCTCCATACTTAGTGTTGCTTCAACAGGAAATTCAGAGCTAGTCAGCCCTAAATTTCTGCTATTTCAAAAAGGTGACAAGCAACTAGAGTAAATTGTAGTAGACAGTCTTTATTATTGTAGCAGAGATGATGTCAAAATACCATGTCTGGATGAACATACACATTTTAATCAAGGTATAAAATCGTAGTCGGTGTCGAATACTGGAGATGGCTCAATTTGCTAAAGGCAGATTGATGGAAACATGTACGTGTAAATACATGTTTATTTATATGTAGTGTGTCTGTGATAATTACGGTTTTATGCACTCACTGCTTGATTTCAAAACACAATTTTTATTTCAGAAAATTAAATTTAAATCAGTTGGTAATATTGTCATTCTTTTTAGTTATTTTGCTGTTTTTTAAGGTTACTCATCTTCTTTTTAAATGTTCTCTTGTGTGTTTGGCTTTAGAGGTGTGTTACGCACACCTTTTAACCAAAAAGCCATCCCTGAAGTCAATGAGAGTTGCCAAAGTGCAGTGTCTCTAAAATCTGGTCCACTTTTATGCAAACCTTTGGATTATGGGGTTTCTCATTACAAGTCTACATGCAGATCTACAGTTTAAAATAAGCAGTGATAGTGAGCTCATGGCATGCGTGACAGAATTAGGACACGTGGTTGTCCCCAACAGCAGACAAACAGAGCTCTGTGGTCTACCTACTTCTGTCTGACAGGTGACAAGTGGCAGCAAGGGGCTGGGGAGGCCCTGGGGAACAGCAGTGTGGGCATGAAGGTTACCAGTTTAATTATTTCAGATCTATTCAGGGATATAAGGGCAGGGGCTACTATAAAGTGCTAAAAAAAGTGTATCCTACAGAAATCTGTCTCAGTCATTGTGCAATACTGCCTTGCACAAATCTTCGTTATTTCCAATATACTTGAATAAGGATTGATCAAATACTTAGTAGTTCATAGTTCTATGTGGTCATCTGACTTTTAAAATTTGAATGAAACAGAGTTCTGTCCTTGCTACTAACAGAGAGGATTTCATTTGTGGACTTGAGGATGAAAGTGGCTACCTGAATCATCACGGATGATGTGATATCAAATATACGAGGGAAAAACATCTGCCCAGAAATTTCTGAATCCAGAGTCTTATAATTAAGGTACAATATGCTTGCAATAGGAAAATGTACTTTCCTTTTTATATTTCATCAGTATTTTTTTGATAAACTGGGGCAAGGAGGGTCCATATCAGTCATTTAATGGAATTGATGAAGTAAAGGTTTTTTTCTTTGTTTCTTTAGTGCAACATTCTCTTTTCTGTGCTAGTGGCATAGTGGTCTAGTGATCACTGAGAGAAGAATGATAGTGAAGTGTTCAGCTCTACATTTACATATGTTAAGTAATTTTGTGGCCCAAATTTTCCTCAGTGATGTTTATTTCTAGGGAGAAGCTTCCTACTCAGTAGCTATTATGTAAATCTTCCTGGTTAATCATCACCTGACATTTTGCCTTGACTGATGGGCTGATGCCTTTGCTCAGCTGATGTCTGTAACTTGCCTTCTCAATGTCACTGTGTTTGGACAACTTTTACCATGAACAAAGACACTGCAGGAAGGATGTACACATTGGAAGAGTATAAACAGTTATTTTTGGCTATTACGCACAACAGAAAATGTGGACAAAAAAAAAAAAAAAAAAAAAAAAGAAAAAAGAAAATAGAATAAGTGTTAATAAGCTTACAATCCCCTGTAAATCATGCAGCAAGTCTGTGCTGGCCAGACAGCCTCCAATGCTAACCCTCAGTGCTGCTGATATGTCATCTTTATGCCTTCTCATGTCAGTGTTTTTGTCTTGGAATCATACATGCCACCTACACCTGTCTCAACAAAGTTACCTCTGCCTGTCATTTTACCCTTCTTTTCTAGCTTAGTACTTTTTCACAGCTCTTTCTCACAACTTAGCATTTTTCTCAGAAGTCTGAGGCAAGATTATACAGCCAGGTTATGTCAAAAACCGTCCCTGATGAGAGGAACCCTAGGAGAGGTTGTGCATCAGTGACATTGGGAGATGGATGCTATTTACTGAGGAAGGCTTCTGTGATTTTAAGTAGGAAGGATGAAGTGCTGTTTATCCTGGACATACAATATTCAGGTTTATGTGAAATTAAAATGGCCAAACTTTCACCTTTGCAGTGGCTAAATTTTAGAGTGAAGCTCCAAAGAAAGGGAGGAATAAAAGTAAAAGTATCTCTCAACTTCCTCTCAAAACACTGCCCTCAGTGCATCATGTATTTCAGAACCCTCCATTTTTCTACAAATTCACCTCAAAGAATTTAACTACTACACATTTGAGCCTTATCTTCCTAGGAGATTAGAAGACCATCTGCTCAGGTTTAGACAACACAGTAGTTAAAATGCTGGCATCCTTCCTGCTCTAGCACTTTCATGGCTGTTGCAATCAAAGGAGGCGAATAAGAGATAACACCTCCACGTGTGTGAGGTGAGGGAGGAATGCTGAGCACCGACAACATGGTAATGAGTAGGAGAATGTGTAGATGGAGAAAGGAAAGACATAGTTTCTGTAGCAGAATATCAAGTGAGAGGCAAATGAAAATTGTCTGTCCAAAAATGAAAAAGAAAGGAATTAAAATTCCATCAGGAAAACGAGAAACTGGAAAAATGGAACAGGTCAAAAAGAAATGGACTGAGTGCTGTAACTGTGCCAAGGATTCTTCTGAGAGGGTCCAGAAGGGTGAGAGGTGTTCACCTAGAAGAACTGAAATGTCCAGAGAGGTCACAGATTCTACCTGAAATTTAAATGGAAAGAAAAAAAACCCCAAAAAACTATGAAATAAAATGTCGTAGTAAAAAATAGTTGTACTACATCATCATTATCATGCCAGAAGAGTAGGTTTTTTACATGTAGTATAATTCAAGATAAGGATAGATAGGCTAAGATATGTTTGTAGAAGCACACAGAGATAGGTATCAGAGATTAAAATCATCAGTGAATATACAGCAGGTAAAATTCACATCAGGCAGGCTGGATGCCATCTGTCACAGTTAGGTTGCCATGAGATCACTGGAAATAGATGTTGACAGATTCCTGGTTAAAACTATCTATTTGAATATTCAAGAAAAAGTGTTTCTCTGCTATTATAATCACCATTTCAGTTTACATTTTTTGCATGTAGACAATAGGAATACATTAGTATATCCTTAAGAAGCTTTGTGGAACAACATTAAAGGGTTCTGCTTTATTCTTAAAACTGATTTATTAAGTTTCAAATCCTTCCTAAGGCAATTTCCTTTTTCTGAATAAAGAGTATGTTAATCTACTAGTCTCAAGCTCTGTTTCTTTCTCTGTGCACTAAACCTAATATTGAGGCTATCATTCTCCTTTAGTTCCAGGAGGAACAAAAATTAAAAATAAAGGGGGTTGTTTTAGATAAACTCCTCAACTTTTATGCAGGCATAAAAATAAGATAAATATCGGAAAGCACTTTAATGAACTAATATCACAAATGTTTTATTAAATTCATTAAGCATTTGGACAAAACATTTTATTGTTTTTAGCTTTGTGTAGTCAAAAAATATAAATCCAAAAAACCTGTGTTGCTGTAATAGGTGCCTATCCAGAAAAATCTTCCCCATTAGCAAACAGTTCTTTGATCTATGAATGAGGTGATATGGCGTGATACATGAATTAAATCATACAATTCTGCATTATTTTTTTTACGATTGGTTTCATCCTGTGCTATGTATGTTAATAGGAACTGTGTACACAATTTCAAATAGAATAAAGCCAATTAAAATTAAGAAAAGGTTGTTTATGATGTCTCTGTAGTTTTATATTAAATATCAGTCAATGCATAAGCCACACATAATGCATATTTTTTGGTTTCCCGCAAACAACAAAAGTTACTAGAGCTTTTAGTTTACTTTTTTAGTTAAGAAGCAGTATATTACAGGATACTTCCTGCAATATAGTAAACTCAGAACTCCCCACTGATTGCAACTATGGTAAGACAAAAGCTGTGGGTAATTTGATTTAAAATGTCATGTTTTCATTTTAAAAAAGAAAAGAAAAAAATCTACAAACCATTACTAGACAGATAGCAGTATATTAAAAGAACTGTTTTATGTTACTTTTTGTGTCTTTTTACTGTTAGTCTAACACTATTATTTATCCTGACAACCATAAATATACACTCATGCCTAAAGATGTCACGTCTTACATATTCTGGCTGACCACCCAGTAATTTGGCTAACCTATTTGTAAATGAGAGTATATTTTATATGTATATAGTTATTTATACGTTATGTTTTTATCAGGTCTAGTGGGAGGTGTCCCTGTCCATGGCAGAAGGGTTGGGACGAGGTGTTCTTTAAGGTCCCTTACAAAGCTTAACGTTTTATGATTCTATCATTCTGTGTAAGAATGATACTTAGTGTTGTACTTGGATTCCATGTTACAGTTGCAGGATGAACTCTCCAAAACCATGGAAAATTCAAAGCCTTCTGCAGCTATAGTCCAAATGTTTTTTGATCTAGCAAGCACACTTTAAAGAAGCAAAAGCTATGCTTTGGTGTAATTCCTGAAATGATAGATATAAGTACAGTTTCATTCCTGTTTGGACCATGGTGTCATGTTCAGAATAGAGGCTCCATATTCTCCATGAGCTTTTGAATGATACCACTGTACTGGTATCAAGAACTTGAGAGCTCTTGACTGTCTTGGAAGATACAAAAGGTAAAAAAAGTGACTACAATTAAAGTGTGGGTCTGTTTGTATACATATATGTATGTATTTTTTTTTAAATTTTAAAATTTTCCAACTAAATTCAGACCAGCTATAACACAAAAATGCACAGAAATTATGGCATAGAAGGTGGTTCCTGTAATAGTTCAATATTATGAAATGGGACTACATGACAAAGGAGAACGTTAGCACATCACAATATTCAGTAAATTCATAAAAGTAGAAATCAGCACACAACTAAGTGGAAGAAAATTAAAACATGTCTTGATTGACTACAAGCTAAATACAAATCAGATGGTTAACAAGAAACATCATTTTTAATGAGAAAAAGTTTAAAAGTAGCTTTAAATTTCATCCCATTTAATACAGTTCAGTACTCAGAAAAATAATTAATAGCTATTAATAAGAAAACAGCTTAAACAAGTGATTCACATGGAAGTTTTAGAAAACATATATACATTTTATTTTGTGTGGTCAAGGTCTTGCATGATAAGATCTGGAAGATAACTGCTGTAAAAAGAAAAAAAGATTTTTATTTTCTTGTGGAACCTTTAATGCTAACTTTTTAGAGAATCATAGGAAGACTTGGGTTGGAGGATACCTTAAAGATCATTTACTTCCTACTCCCCACACCAGCACTATTATGGGCATGGATGGCTCCCACTAGACCAGGTTGCTCAGAGCCCCATCCACTCTGGCCATGAACCCTTCAATGGATGGAGCAGCTACAACTCCTCTTCTTCTTGTCCAGCTTTTCATCTACAAAAACCCCAAAGTCCTTCTCTGCAGGGCAGCTGTCAGTGAGGTCTTCTCCCAGTCCATACTCATGTCTGGGATTGACATGAGTACATCACTTGTCATCAGGTTCTTGTTTGCCCACTTCTCAAGTGTCTCCATGTTCCTCAGGATGGCATCCCATCCTTCTGTTTTGTCAACTGCACCACTCAGCTTCATGTCATCTGCAAACTCGCTGATGTTGCACTCAGTCTCAATGTCTACATGATTGAGCACCATTCCCTAGAAAGACCCCGAGGGACACCACTCATCACTGCCGTCCGTCTGGATATAGAGCCATTGACCACAAATCTCTGGCTGCATCCATCCAGCACATTCCTTATCCACTGACTAGTCCACCCTTCAAATCCACGTCTTTCCAATCTGGAGATAAGGATGTCATGTGGCACCATGTTGAAGGCTGAAGTCTAGGTAGATAGCATCAGTCAGTCTTACTTTGTCGGTTGACTTTTAACCACTTCACATTGATTTTTCTTCAGAGGTCTGGGAAAATTAGAACAGAAAATGATAAGACAGACTGTCTAAACATGATTATTGGTTTCCATCTGCAGTACATTAACACTCTTTGACAGGTGATTTCTTGATGTCACATAAATATTAATGTTTATGCTGTTATGGAACCACTATGTACTGTTGGTAGTTTGGATCATAAAACTGGTCATACATGTGAGCATGGACAAGGTCATCCTATGTTTTCTTTGTTCTTTCTCCTGAGACTGAGTGAAATTAGTGTTGGGCTATTTCTTCACACTAAAAAAGATTCAAGCTTCTGTCATAATTTTTAAATCTAAGGGTATATTTGGTGTGGAGATGTCAGTTGAATTATGAGTACAATCTTGATGATGCACAGTTTTACATCGTTTTGTTATATTAAATATTCTACTGACATCAGTCAGGACACTGATGAAAGAAAATTGCTTTTTCATGTCTGAAGGAGATAAAAAGTGAGAAGATAATGATGGCATGTGGGTATTTTGGCAGTCTTCCTAATCTAGAACATTTGCCAGACACTTGGACAATAAAGAAAAAATAAATTATGCTTTCCTACATGTCAGATGTTTTGAGAAAATCTAATGGAAACTTTCCCAAATAAAAAATATGAAGTCTAAAGTTCCTCTCGTGAAATATCATGCTCTTTTCATACCTTTTCTGATATGAAACATAGTATCATAGCCCATGCTTTTGCTGTCTTTAGACAAGACTAGTTAAATATTTCATAGTGGGTTAGACTGAAGAGATATTTGGTGAAGAACCCAGTGACAACTTGCTATTGAGAAAATTAGATAGAAAAACTCCACAATCCATATATTGAATGATAATTTGCCTTTGGTGACTAAAGAACTAAATCTTTCCTGCTGGGAAGAAAAGTTTCTTCTTTCTAAAACTGCTCTCTCAAATTTAATTTATTGTTCTTTTCTGCATTACAGGATACAGACAGGTTCCACAATTAAGGGAATTCTTCTCTAATATGTAAATAACTGGCTATTACAGTGTTTTTCTTTGAATCCTTTTTAATAAAACAAACATACAGAGAAACAATCTAAAAAAAAGTCAACCATAACCCCCCCAAAACATCATCCCCTTAATCTTCACCTACATTCAAGAGAATATTTCTTCCTTATAAGAAAGATGAATAGTTTTAAATTGCAAAATAATATAATAAACAATAGGGCAAGCGGCTCTGAACCATATGAAGGTCTTGTTCTTTCAGAGCTCTTAGGATTCTTGTGAGATTTTTTTCTCTGTTTTCATGTTTTAACCCCAGACAGCAATTCTAGGAACTCATCACAGGAATTGCCAACTGTGATCCAGTAAGATGCATTTGTATGAAACGATCAGTGGAGCCTAGCTACTTCTTTAGGACATGTCCATAAGTACAGCAATAGCCTAGATAGAAGTCAGTATTAAATGCAGAAAGCCCACTGAAGACACTTACAGACAGAAATTGTGCAAACACTAATATTCTTTCTCCTGAACTAAAATATCATACACTAGACAGTCCCATGATAATACCTGCTCTAAATTCATGTTATTTCTTCAAACTAAAATCAAGCAAAAGTAAACTGAAAACACCTAGGCACCTCTAGACTCATAACTGAAGAAGAAAATGGCCACATTCCTGGAGTACTGAACCACACAACTCTGACCTAGTTTATTACTAAAAAAAATAGTTTAAGTCAAATCCTGACAAACTAAAGCTGTTAAGCAATTTCATCCTGCTTCATACTGCAGTTCAATTGTACTATAAAATCATAGCCACCACTTGCCAAGTCATTTCACCCTATCATAACTGCACAGCACGGGAGAACTTCAATTTCCGGCAATGGGCTGTCATCTGCTGCCCTCCACCAAGCACACTCTGCTGTACCATGTTCCTGGCTGGCTGCCAGACTGCTTCAGCACTCCACAACACTCCATGTTCAGCTCATAACTCAGCCTGCTAGTATCAGGACACCATAATGGACATCATTGTGTAAAGAAGGATTTAGCACAGCTGTAGCATGATGCAGTTGACACTCTCATTGTGATACATTACCTTATAAAACCAGGAACATCCACAAGAGAAGAAATAGAATTGGCTGGTCAGATGAGAGTGCAGCCCTACTGTTCTCCAAATCTCTATATCATATTAAGATATCAGATTTCAAAGTGGGTTTTGGAAGCTGAAAAATGTAATACAACATTTCACATATATATAAACACCATAGGAATCCTAGACCAAAGTCTGTCATGTCTTGTACACATGTAGTACTATTGAATTTACTCTGTGTGGTCAATGCCCAGCAGGTGTGCTAATTTCAGCAAAATGTTCTGTGTCAGGTTATGTAGCCCTCCACATGGGCTACAATATCATGGAGGAGACACAATCCACAATGCACTGAGAAGTCTGTCTTGGTTCTCAATTAAGTCTGGTGAGCTAATGAACTCAAAACAGGAGGCCCACCAGAAAGTAAACAAAACCCAACAAAACACATACTTTTTAATTCTGCTACATGTAAAGAAGGAAAATGAAGAATTATCAGTTGAAAAAAGCTGAAGACTACCTGTGTGAATTTATGGGCAATGTTGCTTAACCAAGCAATTGGCACCCAGACAACTAGATGAGGTTTTACAGCCTAATATATCCAGAGTCATCATTTGCAGATGAGCAGCTCCAGCCTCCCTTTGGCATGGGGCTGGGTTTTACACTCTGCTCACTCTATCACACTGGTTGACCTCTGAAGAACAGGACTAGGTTTTTATTTTTGTCATCAGTGGATGAGGGTAGGCTTTTCTACCTTTCTAAGAGCAGGGCTGGAACCTCCATGAGGTAGGTTGTTTCAAGGTGATATCTCTGTTTCACACAAACCATTGTTTCTGGGCATCCACAGATGGAAGCTGAGAAAGGGGAGTCATCCTCCCAAAGGGTGGGAAAAGATGAAAAATTAATGTGATGAATTAATCACAATTATGATGAATGCAGTTCTGCAGAGATTAAGAGGAATCTGGTGAAGGCAGTGATGTTCTTAGGTGGAAAAAAAAGATGAGGAACAAATGGGGCATGCCCCTCTTCTTAAGGAAGGGTTGTGCAGATACATATTTATTATATATTTTGAGAGCATAAGCCTCGCTGGATTGAATGAAAGGGAGAAGGAAGAAGACATTCTGCACATTCCCCTTAGGGGCCTCAATGAATCTATACTTGGAGCAGATATCACAGTCTCCTGTCTTTCTTCTCACACATTAAGGACAATTCTTACCTTTGTTTGACATCCGGTGTCCTAATATTCAGCTGCTCCCAATTCAGGGTGTGAATAACAGCTAGAATCTTATTAGGATGGGCAGCAGCATATTCAAGTACCACCCCTATAGACAAGTATGTATTATAAAGCTTAGAGAGCACTCAGGAGCCAGGTAGTCTATACAGAAGCAAAAAGCATTTTTATTAACTCAACGAGTGTTCATTTAAAGCAAATGAGTTTTGGCTCTGGGAAACATCCAAATGATGATTCAAGGAGGTATTGAAAAAGGACACTTAACACAAAGTCTAGGCTTACGTCCCATCGGTGAACAGTCTAAGAGAGTCTTTAATAAGCAAAAAAATTATGTTATAAAATTCTGTCCTCTAACATATACATTGAATTAGGGCACAAACCGGGTGTCCCAGAATGTTAACAATATTTGTTGCAATATTGCACTCTTCTACTAAAACAGGTCCTCCTAAATCTACAGTGTGACTATCCTTTCTTGCACAATCTGTCAATTTGTCATGTTTCTAGGAAGTTTATCAATACTCTGAATGAAGAAAACTTCCACCTGAAAATTCTAGATTTTATCTTAAAATAGTGGTTTCTAAAACTACAAAAATCATCTTTCTCCCCTCTGACTCTTCCCAATGTTCTCTCCTGTTTTATCTTTAGAAAGCTTAATCTCCCCTTCAAAATGCAAGTAAGAATTTGTAGAAGTTTAGACCCCTTGCCTATTTCACATACCAACTGAAAGTCAGACTGAATGGTGTAATTATAGCTGTCTCTGTATATTTTGTAAGCAGTTAAACATTAGGCTAAGACAAATGATGATCAGTGTTGAGATCTAAAGGAATTAGGAAATAAGCATCCAGGAAATGATTAGAGGTGATACATACATAGCCAGATCTTGCAGTACAATGTCTTTGGATTTGTAACTGTTAGACAAATAGTTAAAAAAGGTAATAAACTGTGTTGCTTTTGCTGTTGCTGCTGCTTACACTTTCAAACAGTATTTAAACAGCTAAAATAACAAGACATTTCATCCCCTTAATGGTCCGGGTAATTACTCTTCTTATGTGGTCAGAGTTACTTATGTTAAAGTAACTGCTATAACTGCTTTTTCCAGGCAGGATAAGGAAAGACAGGAAAGAGAAAATGTGTTTGTAAAGGATGGCTGAAAAGGGCTGTTTTGAAATAAAAGCATTGTATTTGGATGGCAGTTAATCCTGACATTTCACCATACTGGCCCTGGGGTATGGAAATCTAAAGCTGCAAGGAAAATAATTCCAATTCTGTCAGGTGACAAGGAAGTCACACTGATAGACGAGGAGTTGACAGTTTCCACTGAACAGATGATTGTGGAAAAATCATGAACACTCCAGTTCCTTTAGGTATTTGCTGTCAAGCTGAAGAGATCTTGATAGCAAGAGTCATTGAACATACAGTTCAATTCCCTTCTTTGGTAAGGGCAGAGGCACCTTTGTGCAAAGGAGATCTTTGTCAAGGACAAGCAGGAACAGAAAGAGAAAACTTAAAAAAAAAAGAAACCAAAAAAATTAAGTACTAATTTTATTAACCATATTTTATCCTTTCATAGGTGTGATATCTGATTGAGTAATAATTTATGATAATCCCTGCCATACTTATGCAACTTTTGTATATCAGAACATAGGAAATACTGTGAGATAAAATCATTCATCCTTAATAAAAAGGGAGAAATAATTTGATTGTCAGACATATAAATAGATATTAAATATTATCTTAGGTTATGAATATTAGGAATATTTAAATAGCAACAGTTCTTGCTTCTTTCATGCAGTTGATTTGACTTTAATCTCCAGGAAATTCAGTTTGTAATACTGAATATGCATTTTTGTAGAAAGCAGATGACAGCAGCATCTGAAAACAGCCATTTAAGTTGTACACAGTATTAACAGAAGGGATATATTAGAACAGAAAAAAATACTGAAATATTTTCTTAATTTTCTTAATGAAAATGTCCACAAAAAGGCTATTTCAATATGAATAATAATCATTATATCCCCAGATTATTGTTTGATTTCAACAATTGGGCTTGTTTAAATAGATTTTCTTCTGTATGTGCCATAGGGATTTCTGCCAGGAACATGATATTTAACACAATAATAAATGAGCAGAGAAAAATGGGAAGGTAAAAGAGTAATAGGGAGGTGTTTACACTTTGAACTACTCAAGGAAGCTAAAATTACAACTGAAGAATTGCGGAAGAATTGAGAAACACTGAGTGACTAGACAATGAAAACAAAGATCCAATTAAGTGATGATAAGTGCAAAGTGATATAAACAGAACTGCCCCTAAGCATCTAAGAACAATTATATAGTGAAGTGCTTTAAATCAATTTTTGCCACTCGGAAAAGAGTCATCATGAACAAATTTCTAAAAATATAACTCAATGATTAGAAGTCAACAAAACCAAAGTGGCGTCATGTGTTCATGTAGATGTAATGCTATGTATTTAGGTAGAATTTGAGAAGAAATGCATAACATACCTGAAGTGCATCTTTATTGAGAATACTGGAAGTACCTATATATCCCCAAAAGATTGTCACATAAAAACTGACATATAATTTAACTTGAAATCATTAGAACAGTTCAAAAAAGATATCATTAACTTAGCTTGATATTTTGTGCTGTATGAGGAAAAGTTTTGGAGAAGTTCTGGGACTTGCTATAAAGAGGACAGTATAAAACTACCATGAAGGTCAACAAGTTTTATCAGAGACTAGGAAAATATTTTGAATGGGAAAAGAGAATAGATTTTGGCTATTCACCTTGGAAAAGGGACACAATAGTGATCTTGAAAATACAAACGGAATGATGGTGAGGTAGAAAGATTTCTCTACGTTTCTTGCAAAACAGGAATTAGGGGGGAAATGGTTAAAATGTCAGGAAACAGATCTATATTGATCAAAGAAAAAGTGTTGCTTTCATCCAGTATGTGTGATTAGGAGATTGTTCATATACATAAGTTGAAACAATAATTAAATTCATGAAGAATATGTCTTAGGCTAGATATTAATTCTTTAGATGCAATTTGTTACTCAGGCTACTTACTGCAGGAATGTGAAAGGATACACTGAAGGAACACACTATTCATGCTCAACACCGAGTTGTCCTTACTGCGTATCTGTTCTTTTACTTAAGCTTGTATTCTCGACAGTTATCAGAGACAGGCTAATGGGCTAAGAGGGACTTCATGACAATTTCTATGCTTATCTTACATCAGGTCTCCTTAGAGCAGCTTATTTCAAAGAACTTGAAAAGTGCACCATTAATTTATGTTTAATACTCTGGGTTTCCAAATTCTAGGATAGTAGAAGAACAGATACACAGACAATAAATTAAGAAACTGTTTTATAATTGCAACACATGACTTGCTGCAGGGCTGTTAAAGATGAAAAATTTTCAATTTACTCTTGCAGAAGAAAAAAACTTGTTTTTCCAAAGAACCCATTGCCCACCAGTCTGGATGTCATTCAAATATTCAGACATAGAATCAAAAGCTGCATTTTAATGTCGTTTGAGTTGAGTAAAGGATACTTATGCTATTACATGAAATCAGTTGCTTCTTAACCTTGTCTTGATCCAGTGCAAATATCCCTTGCAGTTTTTTCAGAACAAGCCTTTTGCCTTCTTACCTCTGTAATTTTGAAACCCTACTCCTCAAACATGTCCGCTAAAGCGGACATGTGTTCTCTCAGTAAAGTGCTTACATTCTAATTAGTCAAATTCCATTCAATCCCTTGCTAATTCAGAATATTAGAGTCTTAGCCATCTCAGCTGATCAGTCTAATTACCAGGATGTCTGTGCTTTTTGCCTTCTGACAATTGGCAGCAATGCTTTTTATCAACCATCATGCTTGTTAGGAGGACTCTAACTCCATTTCCAACACAAACACAAACATTAGGCAAGTGTAAGGGGTTGGTAATCCCCAGTTTTATTGATCATCTTCACATATTTGCATGCTGGGCATCCTGCCCTTGTTGCAGCCGCAAGTCTGGCAACCAAGGATCCCTAGCCCTTGCTCTATTCCCTGGGCAGATGGGCAATCATATTGGGCCAAGAAGCGTTAACACCTTTTTTCCAAAGCAAACCATTATTGGAACATCATTGACAGAAAATGCAGTTTGCAAGCATTTGTTCCAATGCAAGGAAATGCCATTCCCAAGTGAGTCAAATCAAGTCCTGTTGTCACCAAGAGGAACATAAACTGGGCACTTTTCATGGACAAGATAATAGCCTTCCTTCATTACGCTGGTTTTAACCTTCCATCTTCACATCAGCTTGCACATCTCCTGCACACACTTACACAGCTGTGAATTCTTGACTATAATCATGATCTATTATACCCTGAGGAGAGGTTACCATTATACTTTATATTTACATCATTCCTTTCACCCTCTTGGAAATTACACAGCTGTCAAAGAGGAAAAAGAATTCACAATCTGCAATTTTTTCTCCTGAAGTCGCTTCAACATCTGTCTACTTTATCTTCATTCTGTGTCTAGCGCAGGTAGTTAGGGTGGTGGAGACGCTTTGAAGGGAATTTTCATTTTCAAGCATAGAGAAGACTGATGTGTCTTTCTTCTTTCATCACAGCTCCTTAATACACATTCCCACCACCCCCAGGCCCCATCTCTCCTCCTCCCCGGCCCAGCCCCAAGATACTAAATTACTCTCTCCCACCAATTTCATAATGACTCTTAATATAGATACAATGCATCTCACCCGTTTTGGTATCCATAACATGCATATTTACATGTAGCTTAGACATTACTTGTGGTCAAGAGAAAATAGCACTCAACAATGGATTTCTTTGCCGGTCTCTCTGTCCTGGACTAGTCACAGCTGTACCTCTGGGTGACATTCCTCTCACCATCTGCAAGGAAGTTTAGATAGTTTGTCTGTTGTAGATCATCCACATGGTAAATGTATAAATTTAGGTGGGGAGGATCTCACCCTTCCCACCTAAATTATTTAATTCTTTTGGGTCTGGGAAGCAAAAAGAAATCATTTAAGTGAACAGTTGGTTTTTACAGATGCAATATGGGGTCTTTTGCCTGCAGAAGATACGTATGATCCCTCATAACATGCCTGAAATGGGGACACTTCATTTATGCTTCTAGCATGAAAGTTTTCATTGTTACAAAATTGTATTTGTGCACTGGTGGATTTGTTTATTTGCTTAAGGTCCCTCACCTTTAATCAGTGTTATGATTTTGATGGTGCTGTAACAGTACAAATTTTTCACAATAGAATTCCCCAGAATAGATGGAGACTAGTTCAACATTTAGGGCCTGTGTTTTACATATAACTTTTCTACAAAGAGTATTCATACTATTTTTACTGAAAATGAGCATGAAGACACAAAGACGACATATGTATATACAACATATATTTTTTGTTTAGGAAATATCCTGGCAATGCATGTTTGTACTTAGTGCTGAGACCACTTCTATTGGGCTGTGTTCATTTGTCACCAAAATTCCAGAAAGGATTTAAGGGGCAATTAAATTACTGGAAATCATGCACAAAAAGAAAATGAAGGGTCTTATTCTATTAATCTATACTTCGATCATAGAAATCCAAAGAAATTTGATAGCAGGGAGTATTTCAGTCCAGAAGAAAAATTTATAACAGATTACAGTCTGAGAAGTGAAGACTCACAAATTTAAATGCCAAATAAGACCTTTTTTTTTTTTTTTTTTTGTTTTGTTTTTTGTTTTTTGTTTACCTGAACAAATTTTTTGTTTGTTTGCTTTTTTGTCACCTTTTGGAATGCAAGTTACAGGGCTGGTTGGAAGTTAACCTGGAAACTTGCAAATGCTAAATCAAGACAACTTCTAAGAGGTTCTTTGATTCTCACTGTGCTAGTGAAGTCACAAAGCCACAGGAGGTCCATCTTATATCAAGACTTTTAGGTACCAAATTGTTAATGTGGCTATAAGTGAGTTGAGTTCATAAGGAGCCAGTCTGGTTATTATTTTAACTTGGTGTTTTCTAGATTATTTTTCACTGGCAATTTTTCAAATAGTCCAAAAAGTAACTTTAGAATGACTTAAAGTGTGTAGTTTATATGATAGAATTTAAAATTATGAAATGAGATTCTCATTTTATAAAATGCATCTATTTCCACCATGGGTACTGTAAATAGCAGTAATAATAAAAGACATCATCTAGATTAGTTGTGTCATTATATTAAGCATGATGTAGGACTAAATGTTCACAGTTTTCTCTTTGCCTAAAATTCTTTAAACTCATGAACATACAGCAATTCTGTTTTATTTCAGCATAGTACTGTGTGACTGAAAAAAAAGGTGCTATTGTAAAAATCGGATTAAATCAGAAATTAGGGGTTACTTCCTGGGTGGCTTCTCAATTGTATAATTAATCCCAGTGGTTATTGTCAAGGTGCACATTTAGAAACTCAGCACAGAATTTAATTCGGAATAAGGTAATATTTTAAGAGTTTTTAAAGATCTTTAGTGTTCTTCTTTATTTGGCTCAGTAATCTTATATTGCTAAGGAATAATCATGCTATTAAGTAAATTCTCATAATGGTATTGTAACAAAGAAGATTGCACTATTGTAGCATTGCTGACACTGCTCTTGATTCTTTACTAGTTGCTGAAATCATTTATTCTTTCTTTGTTGCTGGTTCAGTTTCTGGGACTTCTGCGGGTATCAAGGAGAAAAAGCTTAACTTTAGTGCCCAAGAGTCACAAATAGTCTAATACTTGACATCCGAAGTGGAATTCTACAAAGAAACATTGATTTCACATTCTCCGTGACTGTACTTGAATACAACAAGCTGAACCTGAGAATATTAGTGCTCAGTAATGAAACTAGAAAAAAATCCTAGGAAAATAGGTTGCAAAAAGTGGTTTGAATTCCCTTAGGAAGGGAAAGAACCCATATGTCCCTTAAAGACTGCTTTAATACAGAAAAGATCACAGAGTTCTTTAAAAGTATAAAGAAATCTTAGCTGGAAATTGACCTTCTGTAAAGGTATCACCTTGGAGATAAAGATGTCACAGTCAGTGAAACGGTGACTCTGAAATTTGCCCTTAACTACAACCTCCCTTACCAACAGGAAACTCCAGGAAAAGGTCTTTTGAAATAGTGTGTTTAAAATAGGAATTCATCGTAGCAGTCATAGATAAATGTATTCTTCTATGGGTAAAGCAAAAAGCAGCAAAGACAGAAATGAAGATCCCATTTCACTATTGAACTTCCATTTGCCCATTACATGCCCACTGATGATGGACAGGCATCATATATATTCTCTAAATCTCTCCAAAATGGTGTAGCAGTCAACCACTGACATTCTTGGGTAACCATGACTCACGACTGCTTAGATCCCTCCCTACTGCTGACCTTAACAATTAAGGGATTCTTCCCAACATTTCCCACTCATTATTCGTGGGCAGAGTGGCCACATCCCACCCACAACCTCTCAACCACAGCATCATCCTGTTCATGACACCAGTACAGGTGCAGCATCCCACTCCTAAACAGAAGGGAACAACCAAGATTTGTAGATGCTCATGATCAAAAGCCAGAAGGATACAAAACAGCTCTCAAAGCTACACACTTGGCATGGAAATCAAAATGTGTTTTGTCTCTATCTTCTAATAGTGAGAGAAAGAAAAGAGGTTTTCCCTACCCTGGAGGAAGTTTTCTCACTTCTCATGCAAATGACTTGGCATGAAAAGTTCATTCCCCTGGATCCTTCTAGAAATGTGTCAGAGGGCCTTGAGAGTCTTTGGTTTTCTTGATCCTTCACTACTGGATTGATCCTCAGTCCACAGTTCGTGCCTTTTGACACCACACCTGTGCTCTCCTTTATGTTGGGTGGTTACTGTGGACCAGAATGGGGAAGTGGCCCCAAGAAGGTCCTATCCTACCTCTGTACAGCCACATCCTGTTTTAACTTGACCACTTGAACAGCTACCAGGGTTTGAGACATAGCAACTCATTAACTACTTAATATGCAAGTTTCTATACTGGCAAAAAGTTGTATCTTCAGATTCTGGTTAATGGTAATACTTTGCTGTTTATCCTCTCTTTTAACCTTGAACAAACAAATTTCTAATCATATATTGTTCTGTATTAACATCTGATCTTGATTTTAGAGTCTGGTACCTGAGAAACATGTTAGGGATTTTATACTACAGATAAATAGCACAACATACCTGTTACAGACCCAGATGCTCAAGTTTATTGTCAGGTCTCAAATGTGAAGCAGTAACACCTCAGCAAAGGACTGGGAGTTTGCTATTGCACAAAGGTTTAGTGCATTCGGTAACTGCAACAGGAAAGGTGAATAATGGTAATGAACTAGCTTTGCAAGATGGTTAGGTACATTGTTGTGTGTTACTGAATACTTTTATATAAGAATTTCTTTAGCTGGCATGAACATGCTCATAGCTAGATGTGGTGGATTAATGTCCTGGGTTAGTCAGGAGGGGTCAAAATCTAGGAAGTGACTTATGCTGCAAGAAGTGATATAACTTCCTTTCTGGGAGAGAGAGCCAATAACCAAGTAGTTTTAAGAATTGATATGTAGATAAACCAATTAAAAAGTTGGTCCGCCTTCAACCCTATATAAGCAGAGACCCTCTGAGCCTCTTCCTCTTTTGGCCTGCTGCTGTGTTGAGAGGAGCGTCTCCTGCTTCTCTCCCCAGTAAGGCCCTGCCTCCTTCCAAAGGAGGGAGGGCGAGGTGAAGGGAGGTTTAGGGCGGCCCTGCAGCTGCAGCTGGGCATGGGGGAGGAGCTGGCCAGAGTTTTCAGGAGATACAGTTCAGCTGACATGGCAGCTACACGAGACAGGGCCAGGCCCCTGCTCCGGGCCAGGCAAGGACCAGGCCAGACTCCATCCAGCTCGGGCCAGGCCCTGCCCTGTCACCCCGGGCCCAGATGGCCCCAGCAGGCCGAGCCAGCTCCGCAGAGCCAGGCACAGAGACTCTGAGAGCTTCTGCCATCCAGCTGGGACCTGTTCAAACAGCCTGGCAGAGAGCACGCGATCATCACACTGCCGGAGAGAGAGAGAGAGATTAACTTTATGCATGCCTGGAGTAAACCTACAGACACCCATCCTTCCTTGCACAGAGAGAGGGACGAGTGAGGACATCTGCATAAATGCAGCACAGAGACTTTACAGTCAGTGAGGAAAGGAGAGCCGATGCCTAGAGGGAGATGCATGAGATGTGCTTCGAGAGTGAAGCTAGAAATTCTTTTGGAGAACCATGGTTGGGGACTGAGCTAATAAATTCCCTGTAATATATGAAGAAATAGTCCAAAAGGGAGATGTGAGGTTCTAATTGCAGCCAGTGAACTGAAATACCTGGGTAAAGACAAGCAAGTGTTGAAATAAGTACAGCCTGATGAGAAACTTGAACCAAGAGAGAGGAGAGGCTGTGACCCAGAGCCCTGGTCCCAGAGGGAATACCAGAGAACTTGTGTTGTCAGGAGAAGCTGTGTTGCTGAGCACAGAAGAAGGGATTTTCTTTGTTGCTGCAGTTGAACTGTGCATCCTTAAAACAGGTTCCCTGTGGACTGTTCATGACCCACCATAGTGGCTGTGGGAAGGCTACTGGTGTGGGAGGGATCCACCATTAAGCAGATGTTGCTTCTGGGCGGTGGCTGATGGTGAGGCAGAAGACCCATAAAAAACTGTATTTTTCTTACAGAAAATCCACGGTGTAAACAAAAGAGACTTCTGTCCCTAACTGAACTGAAACGAGAGCTATTTCACAGGTGGTAAACTGACTGGAGATGGAAGTGTTGTCTTTTGTGTGTTGTCAGGGAGAAAGAAATGGAGAGGTGGGGGAAGGAGGGGTGGTCTGGGGAGTTTGTTCTGGTTCTTCTTGTTTTTTTCTTTTTTCTTCTTTTTCTTAGGTGTATTAATAAACTTTCTTTATACTTTATAAAGTTTGAGCCTGCCTTGCCTACTCCTAATCCTCATCTCATAGCAAACATCAGGTAAATTTTGGTAAGTGTGCTGGCATTTGGCCAGAAACTTGAATAGGCAAACTGAAAACCACTACAGTTATCCAACATTGGACACTTTAAAGATTGACAAAGTGCTAGGATATCATTTCTGGGCCAGGCTTTTGCCAAGAAAGGTCGAACTAGATGATTATTGAGGTCCCTTCCAGCCTGATATTCTATGGTTCTGTGATTCAATATTTTAAACATATTTGCATCATTTGAGTTCCACTAATTACTTAAAAGAGGGGAAAAGGGAGCAAACAAATGTGATCAGTACATTTGGGATGAAACAATGAGCTTTACCTATAGTAAGATACAATACGTAATGGTATAATTTGAATTATTTTTAGTTTAGAGTACAATAATTCTGCAATCCTTTTCCAAAGACAATCATTGTATTTTGACATTGTACTTGGAGGTCGCACAAGATTCAGAACTTGATCTGTACCAAATCTGATGTATTGTATTCTATGTTCTGTAATTATCTGTGTACCAATTTAGGGAGATAATATACCACTTTGTTTAAAGAATACTTCACAGATTTACTTTGCTTTGAACCATTCTGCACTTCATTCTGTAAATCCTTTAGATGTTGAGCAGGTATAGAGCATAGAAGTAAATTAATTATAACCTTTCATTTGTGGAGCTCAGTGTTTCATCTCTGTCATACCACTGTTATAAAGAATATGTGGTTATTAATCTTCAAATAATTCATCATATGTGTGCTACACACCAAAATACATTTAACTGCTGTATAATCACATTGTGGTTTTGTTATTGCACCAGTAGGAAATGTTTTATTTCAGTTCTGTTAACAGCTCCTGTAAAATCAGATATCATAATTTCTCTCTTTTTTGAGTACATGATTTGTAACAAAAAAAGAGCGCAATACAAACTCTTCTGAAAGGTAATGGCAGTCTTTCACTCAGGGTCATTAGTTGTCTGATGTGAGGAATGCATCTCACCACTTTAGGCATTATTTACATATGATTTAATTTATATATTGAACACAGTTCATCAAAATGCTTAATGGATTTAA
The DNA here is from genome assembly GCA_034509425.1 of Eopsaltria australis. Classification (NCBI taxonomy): domain Eukaryota; kingdom Metazoa; phylum Chordata; class Aves; order Passeriformes; family Petroicidae; genus Eopsaltria; species Eopsaltria australis. Next base: position 116,895 of record JAVTVJ010000927.1, read on the forward strand.
AATAAAATAAATTAAATAAAGCAGCACCAGATATTGTATAAATAACCAAAGGATAAAATAAAATGGTACAAAAATAAGGTGAACCCCTTGCAAATAAGGGCACAGCATACAAAAATGTTTTATTTAATGAACATATCTGAGGCAAAGATTTAATGTTTAATTATGTTTATAAATCATAGCTCAATATCTAAATTAAATTCTATTTTAGAACTTTTTTTGCTGCTACTGGAATTTCACAAGTGCAGTTTTGTATATTCATCTCCATAAACACATAGCTGTAGCTGGTTTGGGGTTTTTTTACTTATTGTATTCTATTTTAAAACATGTTTATGAAACTGGATGATAGAACAAAAAGTAGGCAAACAACAGTATGACACAGCTTTGGAAATGTTAGAAAACTAAATTCAGTTCCCTTGTACTACAGAGGTCATTGACTTTCCATTCACCCTAAGTTGCTTCGGGTTAGACATTTATTCAGACAAAATCAATTTGTTGAGTATGGCAACTGTCCAGAGACTCCTGGTAACTACTTCATTTCATGTGAGTTCCGAGTTGTGTGTAAGTTTTTAACATACCCTAAAATTATTTTCCAAGTGATAAAACCACAAAAAAGAAGGAAAAGCAGACTAATAAAAATAGCTGTGCAATAAGTTTTAATTATGTTATTCCAGATCAAAAAAACAGGTTCCTTTACTAATTTTGCTCTACTATTTCATCTCAAAACAAGCTAAATTCTCTCTCTCTGCTCAGTATTGTTGAAGGATCAATACAGCATGTCAGGTCTTAACAGTCTACCTGCCATACTCCTGAAAAAAGACATCTTTATTTTCCTGTGACAGTCTGATTTAAAATGAGATAAAGGCATTTGATCTTGGCAGATGGAAAAATAAGAGCTATTTTTCTTTGCTGGAAAATAAATTATGACTTATTAATAGTGTGAAATAGGTTTGCTTTAGGATTTTTTGAGGGGGTTGGTTTTTTTTTAAGAAGAAGGTACGAAAAACAAGGAAAGGAGGAGAGGACAGGACAGGACAGGACAGGAGAGGACAGGAGAAATAGTTTGATGTGAAATGACAATAATATTTAGAATCAAGATATTCCTAGAAGTCTATCAAAATTTCTATCCTATTCATAGAATGCACAGAAAGTTTTTTAAAAGTCTGTAAACATTATAGTGAAACATAAGAGACCATTTTCAGATATTTGCATCAAAAATCTGTAAAAAAAGTTACAAGATTTTATCTGGATGTTATAAAGAGAATAATCCTAGTCTGTGGGACTTTAAAATATAAGATGTATACTTTGTCCTTCCTATGCCTGTTAAGAGGGTTAAGATAGATCTCAATCATTTGATACTTCCAAGCCAGAAGTTACCCTGCAGAAGGGTATGAAACTCAAAGATTCTCTTGCAGGACAAAATGCAGAAAAGGCAGCTGCCAGGGTACTCATCTGGGAGCAGCGAGCCACAGATTCTTGCTCCTTGTGGCTGAAAAGGAAGATGAAAGTTCCTAATAATTTTCTTTCAGTAATATTTGTGAAAAATGGATCTTTTGACAGCTCTTTGATAACCGTGATCTTGTGGTACACATACCTATCTTATTTTAACCTGTTCAAACAAAACCCAGTAGAATTGTTCCTTAAAGCCGTGTTTTATTAGAAAATAAACTGCAATGAGGTAACTGAAATATGGAAAGTTCTAGTAAGTAAGTCTGAAATAAAATGTTTATGAAACCTTCCTCCCCTTTAAACCTATTTAATCAGCAATGCCCACTGACTGCTTGGACAGCAAAATCTTTCACACCACCTCCTTAGAAGCCCAGAGAGACTTTCCTCTTGGGTGACCAGAGATTTATGGGGGAACCAGTGCTGTGGGCAATGGGTGCCATTGAGCACTCCCAAAGCTTCTCATAAGTTGCCTCTAGGAAAGGAGCAATCCCTCACGTTTTACTGTCTTCTTCCTAACCTAGGACAAAGAAAATGGGCAGCTGCCTCCTCTTTGCTGATGGTTCTTTTAGAAAATGCTGTGCATGGCACATGCAGTAAGCAGAGAGAAAACTAATACAACAGATTTCATCTACCTCGTTTGCAAGTCCCACTTGACTAGAAATAGTCCTGAGATCTGAATTGCAGAAAACAGTTTGGACCTGAGATAGTATAGGTTTCCTCATGCTTGTGGAATCTAAGTACCACTTGGATCATTGCAAAGAGACACTTAGGCAATTCCATGAACCTCCCAGAATATGTGATCTGATCACAATGTCCAGGAGACTGTCCCAGCATAGAAAAAGGTAGGCAGACCACAGAACATTCTTGGTTTATTTTATGTGCTCACTGACTCCTTCAGCTGCAATTGATCAAACCTGTCCACATTCCATTTTGGTTTCTGTTTTCAAGTGACACTTAGAAGTCAGGCTGTGGTTATCTTCCTTGAGTTTGAATTTATTGTAACAGAGAAGAAAGATTCACAACTCTCACCTCTACAGTGAAGCTCTGCAGTTATATAATGTAAAAAGCAAAAATGTAAAAAGGTGAAATCGTATTCCTTAAAGATAATGGAACTTCTTCAATTTGTTCCATAGCCAGTATGTCAATCAGCAATGACTGTGAAAAGAAGTCACACAAACTTTCATACATTGGTCCACACCAGAGATGAGCATCACAGGGGTCTTTTTTCCCTGTGAGATTTGCATAGGCTACCTCTTCTTTCAGCTGAAATTGAAATGCTTTTGTAGTAGCAGCTGCAGCAATTAGTGAGGTGGAGGAATAAGCTGTAGAAAAGTATTTAATAAATTTCAAGTGTTTACTGATGGCTTTGCTCTCTACAGAATGGCCTGTTTATTCTCAGGAAAAGGCGTCTGAATCATAGGGCTGTAAACATTCCTTTGAATTTTTTTACAGCTTCCAGCTCTTTGTTGCAATTCAGAGCCTGGACATTAATAAGCAAGCATGGTTTGGAAGCCCCTTATATTAATTGACTTGGTGTTTGCTCACCAATGGCAACCACACTGCTTTACGACAGTGATCTTTCCCTGCCTGCAGTGATAGCAGACAGCAGGATTTTCAGAACAGTTTCTATTTCTTCATCCAGAAAAAGAGTGATATATGTACCCAGTTTACTTATTTTTATCTAAATGTAGACATTTGGAGTATCTGTTCCTATGTACTAAAGTCAGAGGGTTGCAAATGGAATATTAGTAACCATGTAGCAATTATTTTTGATGTAAAAACTATAAATCGCTCATTTCTACCTATATGCACCACAGATCAACCAGCACACTTTTCCAGTACTGCATTCATCCATCTTGTTTTTTCTCTGTCACCTAAACTTCTGTCAAATCTCTAATCTGTGCTTTCAACCATGTAGAAGTTGAATGCATCTTCACACTTCACCACTTATTTGTCTCTGAGGTTTATTCAAAATTTTCATCTCATGTGCTCAACAATACCTTCCCCAATGGAATCAGAGAGTTTAGATTAAGTATGCTTGTTGGCTGGTCATCTGGCACAATCAGCTCTAATTAGCAGATCTGTTTATTCACAAGTCTATTTTCCAGGTAGATCATAACTCACATGACTGACAGAGCACATCAGTAAGTCTCATAAATCTTTTACCTTTATACTCAATGTCAGAACGGTTCACTAACACTTAAGAACAAATTACTCTCTTCTACTTCATCTTGATGCTGATTACAGCATTATATGCTAAAGTTTAAGAACAAACTCAGGCTAGAGTTCCTGTTTCCCTGCTCACCTTTTTTTGGTTCACTACACTACCATTCAAGACCTACCATAAGAATAAGAAGCTTAAACCTTATCATATCCTTCATAAAATTTTATTTTAAGTATCATGATGAACAGTGTTCCTTAATGAGCTTTGGATAATTAATCAGTGTATTCTAGGCAGAATAATAAGATCAGGAATAACCAAATTCATGTACAGCAATCAGTAATAGTGAATGTGCAATGAATTGCACAGCACTTCAGTACAAATTGATGCTATTTTCTCCCAGTATAGATTTGTCCATTATAGGATTTAGTACTCTGGGAAAATCCAGGAGTTTAAATTTACCAGAAATTACAAGATCATTCTTTTAATGGAAATACTACTTTTTTAACACTATGTTTTTTAAGTTATATAAATAATTCAAATCTTATTTTCCTAAATGTTATTGTATGTGTAAAGTATCTGACATTTTTCCATCCTGTCACTGTGTAGGTACTTCCCATTAAAGGCTTCATGAACACCAGCCCAACCTAATTTCTGATGCAAAAGACATGACATAGACATACTAAGTCTTGTATTATGTACACTCTTACCTTACAGTATATGAACAAGAAAGAAATAGTTAACAAATGATTAAATGATATTTTGACTTTGAAATTCATGAGAATATCCTGTTGAGATTTTTTTCAGCCCTATGTTTGCTGCAAGTTTGAAACCACACTGTGGTTCCTTTCTCTTCCATAGGTCACTTGATGTCCGTAGCACAGGCACAGGTCATTGCAATCAGCGTGTGCAGCTGGTGAACCATGGAAACACTCATTCTTGTCTGTGACTTGTAGTCCTGCAACCATTCTTTTCACATGAGCTGAATCTTCAAATGCCCTCTTAAGTTCCTGGCTCAATCAAAGTTCCTAAAAATAGGCAGCTGTTAAATACTGCAGATGTATGAGTAGAGGGGAGACATTCTCTGTTTTTTTGACTTGAATTAGAACAGACTTCTTAAAAATATAGTTCTAGCCAGATGTTCAGTAATTTACTTTTTAATTTCATTGACCGGTGTAGTCTGGAGAGAGCGATATATATTGACATTTAGCATCTAGTTACTTCCTTATTGATAGCAAGGCCAGTTGGCAGATATTATTCCCTTAAGAAATGCTAAGCAAATAGTGCAAAACTTATTCATGAGCATTTATTTGAATTTAAAAAAAAATAAAACAACCCCAAAAAACTTGGCTGTGTCTGTGGCCCCAGTGGATTCACTTTCTGCAAATACCCTAGCAAACAATTTTAAGAGGAGGCATGTTCACTGAACGGCCCAGCTGAGCAGCTCATGCATATTCAACAAAATATTTAAGCATATGCTTAACTTTGAACTTCAAATTGTATTGAGTCTCAGAAGGATTCAAGCATGTGCTTAAAATTCTGCTTGTGATTACTTACGTCAAGAAATTTGCCAAACTGTGTCCTGAGGTGAGACCATATGAATTGACAGCTATCCAAAATCAGCTGGTGCATGGTAATTTGCACAATCAGATCAGTTTTGGTCTTGATAAAATCTTTGCATTAGTGTAGATTTGTCTCTTGAGACTCTTAGGGCAGCTATTACTTAAAAACTTGACATCAAGCTCTTAATGTGCTTTACCTTAATCCACTTCTAAAGTATATGGTTATTCCTTGTAAATGAGGGATAAGAACATCTCATGGTTTTATAAGTAGACAGGCAACTGAAGCATAGCTATGTCAAATTGTATTTCAACGTAGAAAAGTCCATGGATCTAGATTTTTTCTCATTTAGCTCCATTGAGACCTAGTGGAGCCTAGATAGCACAGTCCTAGTCAGGGGTTCCTACTTCTTTCCTTTGGCTACAAACAGAAAATACATAGAAAATATGTTTTTGATTTTGTGTAAATAGGGTGGATCTGAGCCTCAGTGTTACAACACGAATTAAGAAGGTCCTTTGGTTAAGGACTATACTATGACATCCATTATTCTTGTCATTGAAAATATAGTCCTTGACCTTTAGCAAGCACTTAAAATCCCAATAGAAGTTCTTGATACTTTCAAATGGAGTTCATCTCTTCATACATAGATAAAGCGTTTTGTTTATTCCGAAACTATATGCTTCAAAGTATTTTAAATTTAATTATTTTTTGTAATGGCTATCAAACTTGATTTTTTTATTCTGCAGAAGGAGTTGCCTAAGACATTATCCAATTTGTCTGTCTCTGATGGTTTGAACTCAGCTAGTACCTATTTTTTATTATGTTTATATTATCTACCTTAGTATACACTTCTGTCTTGACTTTGATAGTTTTGTGCAGTATGAGGATGTCACCAATGGTTTATAACTCTTTAAAATTGCTAGGCAACTTAATTCATCTTCAGCTGTTGTAATAAACACTTGATAATGATCTTTCCTTAATTGCTCAATTTATAGTTCCACTCCCTCTCTTTTGAATTTCTTTCTTTTGATAATCTGTTTTCTCTCAGTAGACTTTACAAAAAGCAGAGGAGAGAACATTTCCTAAATGAATGCAGGCAATAATGTCAAAAAAAAAGAGAGAAAAAATCAATCACTTGGGTTAATTAAAATCTCCAAGGGTTTCAGTAATAATCAGATAATAATGATAAGAATTTTTAAAAGTTGTTCATGCACATTGCAATTGTTGTTTCTACTGCAAAAGTTAAATCATTTGTCAAATGCAAATCATTAGCAAAAATGGCACTGCTTTCAATATTAAATTTAAATATGTTTCAGTGTTTCGCAGAAAAGGCAGAATAAGACTCTCATGGAAACCCTGAAGTTTAGAAATCTATTCTCCCTACTTAAAAATACGATTTGTAAAAATGAACTCAAAGGAAATCTGAAAACTTGGTTGTTTATCAGAGTGGATTCTTTACCTGCATGAACTAAGGGCAAGTCCTTTAGCAGCTGCATTTAGTGCTATTTTCTCTTCTTTCTCCCATAGTAATTTGAAAATAGGAAATGGTAGATCATGTTGACAAGTTGTCGATTGCAGTTAAATGTTGCTAGCAAATGCCATTAAGTGCCCTGATTAAAACCACTACAACTCTTAAGAGTTAACAATATGTGTCCTTAAGAGCATGCTAATATTTCTTAGTACAGAAAAAAAAAAAAAAAATATGAATCTTTACTTTAAGGACTCACTGTCACAACGTGTATGCGTGAAATTCCTTAGAAAAAAACAACCTGAAACCATAAGTAATTTAGGATAGATAAATCATATTTCACCATGAATTGTAGTTTCTTCCTTTAAACTGTTATTGACAATATAGCTTACAAGTGGTCTGTCTGTGCCCTGTGTTGCATAAACAGCCAAGCAAATGTGGAAAGAGAGTCACTGTCTTAGACTGGCGTGGGAAACAGTGTTCTGCGTGAGGGTTCTATAGACATCAGTAATTCTGTCTAACATGTTCCTGAACAAGTATCACCAATTTTTATTGGAACAATCTGTAGGTTGTCAAGGCAGAGAGATGACTTAGCAAAGAGAGTAATTTTCATTTCCTTACATCAACTCAAATTCAGTAGTAGTCTTTGTTCTGAAAAAAGGGAGGAAAATGAATGTTTAACTCACTACAAGTAATTCCTCAAATAGGAAACATTAAGCCAAAATCTTAGTTGTAATGAGATTGATATATATATATCATTATATCATGACAGCACTGACATACTTTCTTAACATAAATTGGTTGTTTTTCTTTTAGAAGCAGAAGTTCTAAATCCATTAAGCACCAAAAAAGTTCTTCTACCAGGAAGAAACCACACTGGAAAGAATCATAAATTGTCTTACATTACCACTGTACAGTGAAATATTTCTGAGGTTGATTTTGTGTGGGAAATAGGACCCTTAGCTGAATGGGGAATTATGGTATAACTGAAGTATTTGATTAGTCATTTTTCTTATTTAAATGTTTACCTGCATGAATTCTTCAAACACAACATCCCACATACGCAACAACTTGGATAAGACTTCACTGATGGAAAGTGACAACACTCTTGCATACTCATGATGCAGATGGCACCTAAAAAAGCCCTGGAAGGAGTAGCTTCCAGGCCCTGCTGAACTGATAAATCTTCACAGTCATGAGGTCCAGCCTTACACTGATGCATAACCCAGTGACAGATATCCATGCCTCTCTAGATGGAATTTTGCACTAAGATATTTGCAAGACAAAATTGCAGTCATGTAATTCAGCTGAGTGTTATTACTGAATGCAATTCAACTCTTATTTTGGTCAACCCTTAGGCATCTTTTCAAATTCAGCTTTGTTATATGGAACAAGCCTTAGGGAGACTTATAAGGAAGTTTTCCTGAGATTGTATCTAAGTGGGGGAATCCCTTTTTGGGTAGAAGACAGAAAGGGAAAATGACTAAAGCGATTGTATTTGTTTGTTGTACATGCTTGGAAGACTAAACACCTAACTTCTTTTCAGTTTTAGTCATAGCTTGGGTTTATGTTGTTTTTATTTTGGTAATTAGTTGTTGGCTTCAGTCAATATGTATTGCCTTCTATTTGTGCAATTGGTATAATTACCTAATTAATGTAAATAGATGCAATCATCATTAGAATGTTTTGGATTCCTTGAAACTTTACAGAAATCATATAACATGCACTCAGTGATAGCTAAAATATTGCAGTGTGATAATTTCTTTAAATTATATTATATTTTTTATTAAAATTACATTGTATTTCTTTTACATCATCGCTCAAAACTGTGCCTGTATTGCAGGTTGCAGCATGAGAGCAAACTAAGTGCACTTCTTGCCACATAATGTCCATCAATTTCAAGAAGCGTGAAATGAGAAGACCTCCCAACTGCCTCTAAAACAGGCAAAAGTACCTACACAGAAATATGCAGTGGCATTAAAATTCACATTCACTTCCATATCTGCTTAGTTTTTCACAACTCTCTACATAGCATTATATTGCAATCTACCTCTTAATGAAACAGAAGAATTGAAGGATGGAAAAATGGATGGATGGATGGATGGATGGATGGATGGACGGATGGATGGATGGATGGATGGATGGATAGATTAGATAGGTAAGATGATAGATAGGTAGATAGATAGATAGATGATAGATAGATAGATAGATAGATAGATAGATAGATAGATAGATGATGAATGTGTAAAAGCATAGGGCATTGGAAAGTAGAACTAAATGTCTTCATTTCCCTACAACTATAGTCCCTTTACACATAACAAAATTTTAATATTGATGATTACAAGAAAAGTAGAAAGCCACAGTTATTCTGTGCTACAACAGGAGAGGTGGAGAAATTAAGGCTATTTGAACACCCTGAATTCCAAGAAATTCTGCCTGGCAGCAAAGAATTTCATAAGCTGCTGTTCTAAGAACTTTAACTGAACCCCAGAGATAAGCAGCATTTTACTCATTTACAGACATCCCTAAGAATATTTTTTTGTGTTAATTTGAAGAACAAGACTGAGGACCTTAGAATAAAAAGATTAACAAATTCATAAAAGGGTTGAAGACTTTTATTTACCATCTCACTAGTCAGCTTGGCTTTGTGATAAAGACTGAAGTGATAGCAGCACTTAGGGTCATTGTTAGTGGACCATGAGGAAATGATACAGTTGTGAAAAGCTGTGGATACTTTGAGGAGCCTCCTTCCATTCTCTGCTTATTATAAGTCTAATATTTGACAGTCTAGGAACAATCAGATTTTTCCAAGGAACTGTGCATCCAGACATCTTAAGGGGAACTGAAATCTGAAAATCTTTTCCAGGTTGTGACCACTGAACATTAATATCTGACTTAACGAGATGTTGCACTGTATCTATTAGATGGTGATCTCTATATAAGCGGCATCCAATGACATATCCTGCATCATACTAATACACACAAGAAATTCCATTCACACAAGGAAATTGATACTTAGGGTGCATAAAAGCATTATAATGTTCACTTTACCTGAGAATTCTCATCTATAAGGATATAAGAAAGGATGAAAAACATTTATTTTATTGCTATGTCTGAATTGCTATTCTAAACCTTGAAACATTGTAACAGATAAAAGATCTATAAATCAGTGGGAGTTTGTCTCCTCATTTACTACTTTAAGTGTTAAATAGATGAGTAGAAATCCTTTACCATTTATATTTTCATTTTATTTTAAATGTTTCTGAGGTTGTCTTTCTTCTGATTGAATAGGATTCCTGTATCAGTCACTCTTCAAGAGCAGCATAATTAAGGGTAAGGTTCCATTCCAGGTTGCAGGATCATTTAGATACTGTGGGAGATCCTGTAGATGATAGTTTCATTTCTGAATGCTCTGTAATATTTACCTTTTCATAATTTTGTTAGTATCATTAGTTGAGTACTTTGAGATGTGCAACTCTTTCAGTTTATCCTAGATAGGAATTAATTCCAGCATACAGGAATTATATTTTTATTGTGTGAAGTTCCTCAAACCTGCAGAACATACACATACAACACTGGAGATAAAAAATGACAGTGTCTTTTACTCTGTTATGTGTGCTTTATATGTCAAAAATGTTGGTGTTAATTCAAAGTTTATGTTGGGATGCTGAGTAACACTAGCTAGGGCTGTCAGTTTTGCAGTGAGGCTCAACCAGTGCTCCCCACTCATCTCTCAGTTCTTCTGAAAGACTGGGAAGGATAGCAAGTTTAGGAAGAGATTAATTCTGTCACATTCTGTCACATTCATCTTTACTTATGGCTTTAATAGTCCAATTTTTTTTTATATTTAGCTTTATTGGGTTGTTTCAATGCAATTGCTCTTAAGTAGCTAACAGAGAGAATACACTGTAGACATCTGCAAGCACGCTAAACATTTGAACAAGTGAGGTTGTACTTTACATCCCAGATAATATTTTAAAAGTACCTCTAAAGAGACGTGCTTTATGGTCACCCTCTTTTCTCATATTTAACAGGTGTGTAATTCCCACTCACTTCTAAGTTAAGCTACTGAGGAAAGTAAAGGATAATTTTCAATGGCAGAGGTCAGTACATTAAAAATTCATGTCATTTTTCTTCATATAGCTCAGAAGGAAATATCTTCTTCACTGTTTCATTTCTTGGATTTGTTCATTTTGGCTTTTATTTGCTGCAGACACCAGCTAGCCTTGTCACCCATCCCTTCCCTGGGCTGTGGCTTTCCTCTTTGACCTCTAAAGTCCAGAAATGATACAGAGACTCCTTCAGTCTTCCAAATACTGTCAGATTCTCCAATCACCATCTAAACAGGGCAAAAGGGGACCGTAGCCCACCTCTGTCATGACTTTGGACTTCCCTTAAATACTGAAATATCTTTTTTGTTCATGTCTGCTACCATGCCAAGAAACCAACTGGCTACAATTGCCTTGAAAAAAAATGGTGGTATACATAATTATAGGTATGTTTAAACTTTCAAGTGCTTCAGAACCATGAAAGCTCTATTTAGAATCAGCCTAAGCTAAGTATTATCTTATTATTGCAATTCAGCTTCTCCTTCTCAACCTTTTTCTTAACACGTATATTTGAGGCCTGATCCTGCTTTGAGGTTCTATATGAGTGCACAGGAAGTCCTTTTGTGTCTGTCTGTCCTCAATTAGTCATCACTGTGTTCTTGTGTCCAGGAATCAGTCATTGTCCAAAAACAACATACAGGTGCAGGTCTAGTTTTCTATCTTCTCTGCTCAGCAGTACAGGGCTTTACAAACAGGATTTTTAAAGGCACTGTGACATCTATCTCCCACTGATTTTGATGAGAGCAAAATGTCTAAATACCTTGAAAAATCTTGTTATAAACGACTGGCAAAATCCAGTTTTCCAAACTGACTTAAGCAGACTTAGGAACCTGGGAACTCAGACACACAATTAGGTTACTACTGCTCAACATGTAACCATTCATCAGCTTAGCTTGAGCTTCAATCATTTCAGGCTACGCTGAACAACATTAACTTATGTTTGCCACTGGCTAAGACTAAGTGCACAAACATTTAAAATTGCCCAATTCAGTATATCTTGTTAAATCATGTAATATGACAACATTCCTGGATGAATTTTATTTCTGAAAATCAGTGGGGTATGGAACTTTGACAGAGTAGTGAGTTTCTATGGCAATATATTTTATGCTGCATCATCTGTTTGACATTGACAGTCCCTGTCTTTGCTCCAGCCCTTTGGCACAAGGTGGCAGAGTATCCCCTTCACTATATTGTGACTTTTGCTCATATGAGGCAGCTGTGCTTGCACCAAGAGTTACAGCTTCTGTCACTCATCCCAAAATGTATTTTGTGTTATAACAATAAAGTCTATAATTAATTTGTGCAAGTACATCACAGATATCTAAAGCTATCTCTATCCCAAATAACAACTAATGCATATATAAGCCAGCTTTACCTTAACTGCAGTAGCAACAATGAAACTGCGGCAACATAAAATTCACTGTGAGGCAACAACAGCAATATTTACCCAGCTTCTCAAACAGATGAATTTCATTTTGTAGTATGTACAGTAAAAATACTTCCCAAGATAGAAAGTAAAAAATTCATGTACAACTACCAAAAATGGCCGCACCAAAGATCCATGTAGTCTGACATCTTACATTCATCCATGACTTGCAGCAGAGTGTCAGAATAGGGTCAGTATGCTGTAGTATCTTCTATGTGATGCCTTTCAAAATAGCAGCACTCTGAGAGTCTTTTAGTTACGGATTTTCATAGCCTTCGTAACATGTTTCTCACCGGAATTCACCTGGTCAGTTTTTGATCCAGTGTCACCTTTTGCATGCACATTGTCATGCAGCAATGGATTTAATGGCATTCTGTCTGGGGAAAAAAAATCTGACTTTGTTTATTTTGACCTGTCTAGAAACTATATTTGATATTCTTCAGCTCTTTACCGGTTTGATTGTAACTCTTTCATCAAGGTCACAGAGGAAAACTGTGGTAGAGAAGGGTCTGAATCTATTTTCTTGATTTCTGTCTTGTGACACAGACATAGAACCTGCCTTCTCTTGTATATATCAATTTAAACTATTTGGAATTCAGATGAGTTTGCCTCACTGCATTCCTAATTTGAATCAAGCTGGCTAGCAGTGAATACTTCTTTGCTGCTGCAGTATAGATAAGATATAATATTATGAAGGAAATATTGCAGTGAAGGCACTTAAATGTTCCAGAACACCTCTCATGTACCAGGATCACAGGTGTTCCTGTTCAGCTTGTATATATGCTTTATGCATTTGTTTTTATTTTGTGCTGTCTCAAAGTAAACGCGTTAAGGATGTGGGCTTTATTTCCAGACTATTAACTGGCTGCTGTTTCTCCAGACAATAACCATGTCATATTGATTACCAGTAATATCTTTCATCTCTGCTGCAAAAATCTCATGTGAAATATTGTCGAATATTTGGTTGTCACAGGGAATTGTGAGGATTATTATATATTATATATTCCTGTGTTTTGCACCAACATTCATCTAAATCTACCTTAGTTTCCCTAAGTGAAGGAAACAGTTCTTCTTTTGATTTACTTTTTAGAACTTGTGATGATTTTTATGCCTTTCATGTTAATAACTAAAGGTAAAAGTTTTTCTCTCCAGTCAGACACTTGCCCTTTTAGATATAATTTGCAAGTTTACTCCTTTTCTGTTTTCTGCTCTGAGTGACTCTTATCTGTAACTTTAGCATCATTTCAAGGAACTAACAGCCCCTTCCTCAGTACAGGATATTGGCCATTAAACGCTATTCAAGTGACAATTGGTTTTTCCAAGATGACTATTCCTACTTATGTCTCTTTATGTCACTATAGATTTGTTCTTGATTGATAAACTGAGGTGACCTGTGAATTCAGAAATGTGCACAATATGTTAGAAGGAAAATTGTTCTTCTATATGTTGCATCATTTCATAAATCAGCATCTTTTTATTATTCCTTGTTTTTCATCAGCTGAAATAATTCTCATTGGTGGACAATTTCTCTTGAAAAGCAATTTTGCATGAAGTCATTTCTTAGCAATTGGTCTATAATGATGTTTCTGCAGAAATAATTTCTCCGTATGCTTTATTGGCTTTTTTCTCTTGACTTTTAAGGAAGACAAACAATGCAATCAATGAAAGATTTTTGCTCTGTTTTGCTTTTAGTATTTTTTTCATCTAAAAACCCACAGTCCTAATATAGAAATATAAAGACAAGATGCTGTATAAAGACTGTATCTTGTGCTCAAAAGAAGATAAGGAAATTCTTAAAAGAAAAGGCACACAAGGATTTGCCCTAAATGCCCTAAGATTTTGTCTATTACTATTATCAGACAATGGGAACTAAGTCGGTTCAGCCTTGGGAAGAGACAATGAGAGAGGACCTCATCAATGTCTATCAATATCTGAAGGAAGGGTGTCAAGACGATGGATCCAGGCTCTGCTTGGTGGTGCTGAGCAATAGGACAGGAGGCGATGGGAAGTTACACGTGAATATGAGGAAGAACTTCTTTACTGTGCAGTGACCAAGCACTGGAACAGGTTGCCCAGAGAGGCTGTGGAGTCTCCCTCACTGGAGATATTCCAGAACCATCTGGACGCAATCCTGTGCCATGTGCTCTGGAATAACCCTGCCTGAGCAGGGAGGGTGGACCAGAAGACCCACTGGGGTCCCTTCCAACGTTGCCCATTCTGTGATACTTCTAATTATGTCCTAGACTCTGAAGCAACAGCTGCAAATTTAAGGATTTTGGATATATTTCTTTCCCTCGTGTAGTCAGAAATTTTGCACAGGTTCTTTTGTTAACCAGGTACATACATTTCTCATGAGAATTATCTTTAAGAGATAAAATATCATTCCAGAGCATTGTGGCAAATTTTGAGTAATTCCTGGCTATATTCCAAATGAGCATTAGTGATTTATTTCTGTGTAGAGGAAGCGTTAGTAATACCAGATATTATCAGCAAATATCAGACACTTCATTACAAATGCTTTTTATACATTGCTTGTTAAAGAGATAGGTTTGCTTACTTTGACAGTTTTTTAAACTAGATCTACTTTTTTCTTCCATTCATCCATCTTTGAGTTTTGACATCTACTGTCTTTCCATGAAGGCTTCAAGAAATGAGATGACCTTGCCAAAGATCAAGAGGTGTGTCTGGAAGAATTACATTATCTTGGAAGATGGATTTATGTGATTACTGTGTAAAATAGTACTTGTTCTGTAGTGATTGATGACAACACTGTCAGTATTGACTGATCATTAGAAATATTTATATGGCAGATCCTTTAAGGTAGTGGAAGACATGAAGGAAAGAATAAATGCATATCAAGAGGACACTTTCTATGTCTATTGAATCAGAGCTTGTAGTTCTCTGCAATACCTTTAATTATTTTCTTCATGTTTGTCTTGTTTCACAGGCACAAATTTACTATAAATGCCTCCAAAATGGCTTGTAGGCCCCACAAAATTTATAGTGGAGCTGATGTCAGTTACATATTTTGAAAGCAGTTAAGTTTAATACTTGCAACTATAAATCCCTGCTTATAAACATGTTTTTAGGTAGGGAGCATATTCGTAAAGATTTACTAGAAACAAAAATGTATTGGTGCTCATTGCTTTTTCAAGGTTTGTTACACAAACAGACTTTAAAAGAATATAAATACTTTGTTATTTGTATCACAAACAGACTTTAAAAGGATATACATATTTTGTCATTTGTGACCCTGGCATAGTTTTAGACATTGGAGTTTTCTACTGCATTATTTGCCATGCTGTGTTGATACATTAGTGACTAAGTAACCTTTAGTAAATGATATGCTAGTATTTCAACTATTTATAGTCATTAAAAATGCATGGTCATTAAGCTGGTAATTTAAATACAAGGAGACCTGGCATTATTCTCAGCTTTACCACATCACATATCTCTATGAAAGAGAGTAGTACTCCTTTTAATTTACTTAGGTGCAAGTGAAAGCAAAATCACTTGGCCAGCCTGCTGGTGTATGTAGGAATTGAAGACATACATGCACACTCAAACCCTCCTTATATATATTTAAGTAAAAGTTCATATATAGTATGAGTGGAATGATAACAGCTTGACAGAGTACATTTAGTATATTTAGTTTATGAGCAATGAAATGGGACCATGTTTAGTTGATTTAAGTTCCCTTTTCTTCTCTTTCTGTTGCATTATGCAAAATTTTGCTTACACGAAAGTAAATTTTTAAATTTTTTTGAGCAATGAAGCAGGTTATTCAGCAAGATTGTGGAGTTTCCGTCCAAAAACTGTCTGGCCATTATCCTGTGCAGCTGTCTGCAGGTGGCCCTGTGTGAGCAGGAGGGTTGGACCATCCAAGCCCAACTACTCTGTGGCTCTGTGCCTCTGTGACACCAGTGTCTAAAATGTATCCATGTAAAACACACTGAAATGTCTTAATGTAAAGTGCACTTTTATAGTTCTGATAATAGGTTGCATGTAGCAAAAAAATATGAAACAGTTAAGTGCTCCTTAAGATGTACTGATTTCATGGTTTTGATGTAGTGAAATAAAGAATGAACCACGTTTTTCAGGTTTTATCTTAGCATATTTGCATACACCAGTAGTCACCAGAACAGGTATTTTAGCCCATGAGAGGAAAAGTACTAAAGCTACTTGTAGTATTTAAATAAATTTATCACTCCCTTCCTTGATCCTACATTTAATGGGTGTTAATTATTAGTTCCTTTTAATTATACTTCATGACCTTTGTCCTGGAGACTATCCAAAGAGTAGATCATTATGGTATGCAATTTGGTGAAACAGTTTCCAGGCATTATGCCATCCTCAAGACCATGTGAAACAATAGTTATTAAAATTCGAAAAATTTTAGTGTGCATATTTAGATTATAAATAATGGGAAAGAAATGGTTGACATTATTCCATGGAATGCTATTAATTTGGTTTGGCTTTCACTGTAATTCTTAACCACTTCAATATTAAGAGCATTGAGAACAGCAGTGTGTCAGTTCTGTTGCTCCATTTGCTGACAGGAAACACAATGGTTTCTTACTTTCTCAATCTATTTTAAGTTCGTGTGTAGGTGTAAAAAAATTCTCACCCCACTGCTTTGGAAGCAGCTGTTGGGCAGGATTTGTCCTCAGAACAACATTACTTTTCAGCTGAGTGATTTAAACAGTCGAGGTGTAGCAAAACTGGCACCAGGTCTCACACAGGCCAGTGACATCTATGAGGTAAAGCCAGACAAATTCTTGAGCTGCTGGACTGTGCTGAAATGCTTGGATAGCCACAGTTACTTGTGCACAGCTACCATGACTACATTCTAAGATTTGGTGTTGGAGGCAGCTTGCAGATGTTATCAAATTTGTACAAAGGCAATAAATGTCTGTGTAGATACACTTAGATATAGCAAAACTATAAGTTAATTTAAGCCTTTTGGGAAACCTTTATAATTTTGCAACTGTGTTTTTGTAAGTATTTTTAAATCTTGTTACTTGAAAAATCAGTCCTGTAGAGAACAAGAAAAACTGACTCAGAGGTTGATCCCACAAAGACTTGCTGAGTGAATAATTTTAGTTTCCTGAGCTGTCCCATTGCTAGCTTTGTGCAAATTTGTGCTGTAATGGGAAACGATTTAATACTTTTAATGTTGTTTTAGCTCATGTTAAAATGCATTCAATATAGCCACTAGTTGAAACGAAACTATTTGTATGCTTGTGCAGTACTCCACTGTACCACATCATAATCAATATCTTAAAATAAAACAATTTGACCTAGTTGTATCATGGAAACATTTTAATATGAACAGCAAAGATCTTGTTTCTAATTAACAAAGTCCCATTCCAGTAAATTATAAAGTTATTACCCTAAACCAAGCACTTCTGGTTCTCTCTGTATAAGTCTGAGACTTATGTACTTTAACGGTCTTTTTCTTTTTCTTTCTGACTAACCTTAGCTGAAATTTAAAAATGTCTAGCACTGCTCTTTTATGTTCAGAAAACAATCTTAACAAAGTATATGCTATTTTTTCCTTCAAAAACAAAAGGTCTATCTTTGTAATAGGCCTTTAACATAGCAATCTTGAGCCTGAATCTAGCCAGCAATGTTCATTGTGATTTGGCATTTTGTTACTTATGATAGCTTTTTAACAAATTTGTGATTTTATTTATTACACAATTATTATTTTAAGAGTTAAAACTGCTTGGCTTGTTCCTTTAGAACTTCTGTATTTTTTCACAAGAGTCTCTCAATGCTCTACCTTTTTAAACCATTCTTAGACTAATTCTCAGATTTAAGAGCTGACTTTATTTTCAGGGATTTCACCTGTTAGAAATTTATATGGATTTAACAAAGCAGTTAAATATGGTCTTAAACCATTCTTACCGAACTAAATACATATGGAGTGTCTCTGTTTACTTTTCTCTTTTAAAAAATCCAAACTAGCATTTCACAATAACAAGTCCATGAGAAAAACAGCTCAATTACTGTCATTCTGTCCTTTGTTTTTTGGTGATCTAGACATGTATCTCATATGTTTTTCTCTTTTGATTGTGACAACGCCTCATGGTTTTGCTTTTTCTGTCTCTTTTTGACTATACTATTTCCTGCTTTCCTGTTTTTGAATCTTCATGCATAATTTTCAGGATAGTTTTCCAAGCAATTTTTAGCTGTAGGTAAAAAGTTATTCACATTTTTTCACTCAATTCAGTGGCAACTCATAAAGATCTCTTTGCACCCAATAAATTTCACAGTGAATATAATGTGGGTTTAGATCCATGCTATTGAATAGCATCTTTCTACACAGAAAACTCTAATCAGATTTAGTGGTTTAGTGGTTTCAATATTACAAAGAACAGCTCCTAAAAACTCAGGTCATTGTCCTAAGGGTTCATGGTAGTTTAAAGAAATAGTTTTTGCTTAATTATAATGATCCTTTCATGAGCAGAATCTCATTTGTGTTAGTAGTCAAACGATTTTAATTTGGAAAGTTCATTGCAAATAAGTTGTGTTCTCTTGATTTGGGTAATTATACTCACTTAGTACGTTAATGGCAAGGACTGCTCAGGCTTTTTCAAACCTTCCAGCTCTCTGTAGAACAGTTATTGAAAGGAACGGAGAGTATGCAGCTCTCTTTGATCACTTTAATGAACCTCAGTGTTTTTATTGTCTATTCACTTATATGCAAAGTGTAGTGCAACTGTGTATTAGCTACTAATTAGAGTTTTATTCAAGAAAAAATAACATAAAAGCAACCTATGTCATAATTAATATTTGAACAATATTGCTTCTAATGATTTTCAAACAGAAAAACAAATCCTTTTTAATTACTTTTAAAAATGCATATACCTTACTGCAGAGCTTTTCCTCATGGCTGTTTTTATGTTTATAAGGACTTAGATTTTGTCAAAAAGGCAAGTTAGACCACAGCCATTGTCACAACCTCTGCCAGCCCATGGGCAGCAACAGAAATGGGGCAACTCTGTAAGAACGACATGAACTTAGTGTGTCCTTGTTGGTCTTAGTTACAAAATTTACATGTATATTTCCATCAGCAAATGTAACAGCATTGTAATGAGCCTCTCAGGCAATGCATGGCCACTGGCTATGAGTGAGGACCACAGCTACTGAATGATTTTACACTTATATGGATCACATTTGGATAATCCTTTGCAACTTTTATTGTGTATATTCATGGGATATAACATTGTAATGTGCATGAGATTAGATGCTCTCATTGTAATTTTGTTCCTGGTGCAGGTCCTTTATTTCCAGAAACGATTTGAGAGAGTAAGGAAGGAGATGCTATTCTTACTAGCTAAACAGTTCATGGTGAAGTTCAGTATGTGAAAAATAGCAAAATAATGTTACACAAGCATCTGACACAACCAGAGATTCAGGACATATGGAAAATAACTGAAAATTTATCTTCAGTCAAAAGAATGAAGAGACAGAGGCATAGTTTAAAAACAGATACATAAGGCAAAAGTATGTGAAATAGCTTCCTAGGCAGAGCGGTTTTTCCGAGAAGTGCCTCACTCTTTGGAAACCTGTTTGAAAACCCTAAGAAATAAGAAGAAAGGTCATAGGAATTGGCTTCATAGATTAGAAATAAATATGGAGGGAACCTAGATATCACCCAAGCTTTAGAAAGAATGAAGCATGTAAAAGAGGACATAATTTTGGGTGATGAACCAATCTTACTTTTAAGCTTATATTAGGCTTCAATCATAAATAAGTATTTCTATATATTTTAAAACAAAATCTGAAGTTTTCCTTTTAAGAAAAGTGTTTCTATTCCTTTAAAACATTTATAGCAGAATGGAATCTTTTGTATGTATTCGAAAATAAAAGTGTCTAGTAACTAATCTTTGGTTACTTAGAAGAAGCTGATTGACACCTGGAGGGGAAAATTGAGAGTGATACTTAATCTTACAAACAGGAAAGACATGGGAAATTAAGATTAATTTTCATCTTAGATTTTTGACTGAAGCAAGCACTGCAGTGGCTATTTCCCAGCTTCCTGCAGCCAGCAGTGCAGCAGATGCAGGGATGTGAGGAAGCCAAATGCTGTCAGTTGAGTGGTTATGCCCCACAAGCAAGAGATTTCAATAACCTAAAGAAAGCAAATGCATAATACAGAGATGTGATCCCTTTCTGTTGCCTACTGATGTATTTCTGTTTCATGCTCATCCACTGATAACTTCAATACTTTCATTGGCAAGTGATCGGAATAAGCTGAGGGCACAGATTCTGGTTAGGTGTGTTACTCTGAGAAGCAATTGTTTTGTTCTCTGCATTAATAGTAGAAATAAGGTCATAGTAGGAATAATGTTCCAACTTAGTTTAAGTCAAGCAAAAACTTCTAATAAAGTTTGATTAATTACTATTGTTACTTTACCAAGCATACTTTTTTCCTTTTCATATATGAAGCAGCTTTGCATTACTGAAAACATCAGTTTACAAATTGATATCATGTCAGCAATTGTACCTGGAGGTTTTTGAAAGAGGGCATTAGAAGAGTGTTGGAAGTGACACTGCTCATTAACTCTGTGAGACTGCTGAATTGCACAACAGATCTGCCTCACAACTTTGAATTAGGGCTAAGCGATCATACAGTTAGAGATTTTATGTTGCCTCTTTTGGTCCCTCAATTGGCTCCCCTATATGAAAACAGAAGTGTTGCAGAACAATCCACTCCTTTGATCACTACATCCTTCTCTTCCCATGCAGAGCTTACTGTAATCAAGTTAAGATTTTCTCTGTCTCTGTTACTTATTACCTTACATAATGCCACTGGATTTGGCACTTTCCATTGCCTTATGTCGATTTAGGATCATGCAAATGGAACTCAGGGAAGTCAGTTAACAGGAATGATAATGCTGTCTATTGATACCTTGAAAGCCTGCCTAGAATTGCATTTATACCAAGCACTGTTTTTCTAAGGAAAATTATTCTTTTGTTAATTGCTTTTAGTCTTATGCATGTTTATCCCACATTGCTTCAAACATCTGTGCAGTGTGGTTCTGTGGTTAAAAGGCCTGAGCAATGTCCAATCCATGCCCCTCCCTAGCTCACACATAAGTGCTAAAGGGAAGATGAGAAGCTAGAGAGGCAGGGGACAGCAGCAGCTGGAAGAGGGAATGAGTTATGTCCCAGAATCAAAGCTAGCAGCACACTCTAGGCACAGCAGCAGTTGTGTGGGATCTGAGTGCTTTATCTTCCGAGGCACTCTCAGCTCTCATTTGCTGCTGTCCTAAATTTCCCCGAGATTCACTGTAAAGTACTAAAAGGTTTTCTGATGAACCCATAACAGGAATGCATTCTCAGCTTAGGGAAATCTGCCCTC
This sequence comes from Eopsaltria australis, assembly GCA_034509425.1. NCBI lineage: Eukaryota > Metazoa > Chordata > Aves > Passeriformes > Petroicidae > Eopsaltria > Eopsaltria australis. The sequence continues at coordinate 138,438 of JAVTVJ010000927.1, forward strand.
AGGAGCCACACCTGCTCTTAATGCATTGTTGATAAACAAAGTTGTTACTTTATCAGGTCTAGTGTGCCAACATGGCATAATTCTGTCTAACCTTCAGAAATTAGAAAAGGTAGCAATTATACCCTTAAAAAGTCACTTTTGAATTGACTAATTAATCATTCATTGCCCATGGCACTAATAAGTCATTAGTTGTGCAGTGGCTTATTATAAGGTGTAATATGTAGAAGGGCTCATTTATGCAACTCCTTGCTGAATGTTGATTAGGTTATTTATAGATAATGCGTGCTTGTTATGATCAATTATAACTTACATCTCCGTGAATGTGTTTTTAGTTGAAATGCAGCAAGGCAAAGACTTATTTAAAACATCTGTACAGTTAAATACTGTAAAAGAAGCTGTTAATACATCTTTCAAGACCATAACCTCCAGAGAAAGGAATCTTTTGTCTTGCTACACTGAAATCTGTTCCCATTTGCTCTTTAGTTTTATTTTTCACTTGCTGTTCTATCTACTTGAGTTATTCATGCTTCCTGAAGGAACTCCGCAATATAAGAACTAAAGTGTAATGCATGTTGTAAACAGACTTTAATGCTTGAATGCAGTTAAGTAGCATTATTCCAGTTTTATATGTTAATGTTCTCAAGGCTTGAAAAATACAGTATGAAGTCAAAGTTATTCGATATATTAACCTGTGTTTTGAAAATGCTGTCTGAATTTAAAAGAGGTATAATTACCCCAAAGAAAGAGGAGAAAAAAATATGATAGCAGAAATACTGTGTGTTAATGTTTGACAATTAGAGTCACTGAAGTAATTTTCAATTGCTCTGTCTTTATTTCTGCCTCAGAAAAAGAATTTGCAATTAAACAATATCAAACATACATTTCTCTCTAAAATGAACATAAGTAGAATGTAAAAACCACATCAGCTCTTCTTTACTTTAAAAAGCCTGCAGTAGACTTTGTCCCAATACACATATACAGAAATCCCCTATCCCTACTGGATTAGATCATCTCTAAGGACAGCATTTTGCATCTCTAGGATAGTTGCTACGGCCTCAGCCAAAATCTCAGTCCTGTTAGCTAGTTGCAATGAAACACCCTGTTTGATATATCCAGCCTCTTGTGGTTCAGTGACTTCCACACTCAGGCTACCACATAGAGGAAAGAAGGGCTGGAAGAAGGGGGAGGAGGCAGAAATCTGAGGGGATTCCAGTTCTCATTCTGGAAGAAAAAAAAAGGCATGGAAGCAGCTTTGCAAATTGAGAAAGTATCCAGAAGCCAGACAGGAGTAAGGGATACTGGTACAGAAGTGGTATGGAACACCTCTGAGCAGGAATACCAATTGTGGAGAAACCAAGGACAATGTTTAATAAATCAAGGACTACTGCTTTTCATTCAGTCTTCACTGTGCTCAGATCAGAGCTGTGGTATCTTGAGAGACTTGAGTCTCATAAGAGCTGTTTGAGACTTGCTAATAAGAATCTGTCCTACAAAGGAGGAGGCGTTAATGGTACCCTTTGTGAAAAGGGCAAAAGATAATGCATATCTAGGAGAAGAATTCACAGATACAGCAGAAGAGTGTGTTAGCTTTGGATGTTTGCTGTCCTAGGAGAGATTTGCCAGGATGATATAGAAAAAGGGTTATGTTCTTAAACACAGCTGACAGACACTGAGGGTCCTTTGTCCTTTTTCCACTAAAGTGAGGGATAGCACATTCAGAAATAACAAACAGGATGAGGTTCTGCCTTTTTTTCAGAAGTGCAATGCCGTGCCATGGATACCCTCATGACACCGCTCCTGAAGGGTGAAAATTACCCTAACTAAGAATACAGAGTCACGCAAATAGTTCTAAAAGGCCAGGTAAGTGAGCCAGACAAGTATTGTAGATGAGTAAATCCCACCCTGGTGGCCACATTCACTCTCTTCAAAGTAGGGAGGGAACAAACTGCCATTTATACCATCAGCATTGCCTTACGGGAAGTTCCTAAATATACTGTGACTCTGCTAATGCACATTCAAGGCAGCTGTTGACAGCTTTCTTTGATAGCCACATAGGGTAAAAGGCCTCAGCTTCTGTGAATCAATATCTTACCATTTGTTCAGAGGCATCAAAGCCCTCCATGCCATAGAGGAATTGGCTGGAAACCCTGCAGAGAGCTTGCTGCAGCTGAGGTCCAGCAACGTATGAAAGACATTCTTAAACCTACCCAATAAAATAGACTGCCTTAAGCATGGAAGAAACATTTAACAGCCAAGTAATGCAGTGAATGTAATCATGGCAATTAATCACAAGCTTATGAAACATGTGGTAAAAGGGCTCCTGTATTAGGACCTGAGTTAGTTTCTGGGTTATCCTACAGAAGGGAAGGTATAGTTTTGTTTTGATAATTTTGTAGTAGTCAGCCTCAGCTCTCACTTGCTTGTAGAAATGCCCTTGTGAGCATTGTTATGTGAGTTAATAAAAGAGCGAAAATTTCAATGGTCTGTATATAAAATAACTAAATCAAAAGCACTGTTTAAAAATTAAAGGAAAAATATTTCCTACTCCAGTTAAATTAAACTCAATTGGAATCCATTCAGTCACCTTCATAACTATTTAAATGGTGATTGTGCAATACTTACATGATCAAAGTTAATGTAATATTTATGCAATCAAAGTTAATGTTAAGACATATAATGATTTTACACAGATGAGCTGTGAATATAAATGAAAAATTAACATAATTATTAAAGATCATAATATTTGCATTGAGAAAAAATATTTTTCAATAGTAATGGTTTGTCTCCTTATCTCTAAGAGGATTCCATATATTATTTATTTAATGAGAAAGCTTCCATATGATTTGACTTTTTTGACTGAATTTTTGGAATAGCAGTAAAAAGGGTGTGGGGTTTTTTTCAATAGGATTATATTTAAGTGGACAATATGTCTTCAGTGGTTTCTACTCAAATCTGGAGTCCAATCCACCTGGGTCATTAAACTGAACTGGAACGAAACAGGCTTCTTAATTGTCCTCTTGCCTTTAATATTCTATATAGATGCATTTTATGAAGTTGCCTTGTCTGAGTGAAAAAAATGGAGCCAAAAAGCCTGAGGGAGCTCAGGCAACTTCCCTAGAGCCGAGGTCCGTGGTGGGTCTTCCTGTCCCTGTGCTCTGGGTAGGCTCTTGCTCAGCTCCTGAGACAGCAGCCATCAGCGTGGGCTGAGCTTCTCCTGTCAGGGCCAAGCATGAAGGTCCCCTGTCACACAGCAAACAGGGAAGAGATGTCAATATGCCCAGTTTGTCATGCCTGCAGTAAAGGGGAGGAATTTTTCAGGTCATTCTCTTCTCTTACACTCACATGCCATGGAAATATAATCAGGCTTTGCTTGGTTTTGAAATACAAGCTGGGGAGAAGCCACAAATGTGAAGTCTCATTGAATGAAAACTTTGCAAAGATTTTGTATTCCAAACTTGCATGTGAGATTTAGAATATCACAAAAATGTTTGTGTTTCTTTGTAGGAAGCTCAGAGACTGTTTATCCATTCTGAATTAGTGGTTATAGAAGAACATTTTAAATTTTCCTCATTATTTCTATTAATTATGCTCTAGCTGCTCTAATTGCTGTTTGGATTTGTCCCAAAAGCCTACTTCTTAAACATCCCAAACATTCTCCACCAGTACTGGAATTATTTAGATATGAGCTGTCTCAAAACCTCACCAAATATCAAAGAAAGAGATGTTTGCCGGAGTTGATGGTGGGCTTAACCCCCCAGTACAAAGATGATCTCTGCTCATGATTCCACATCACAGACAGAAACAATTTGCTTTGAATACTTTTAATCAGGATTTGTGTGGTGACTTTGTGACTAAAATAAGTTACATGATTCAAAAGTAATGGCCATTGAAATAGACTTTGTAATTCATGTTTAGATAATGAATTCTCAACAGCTGGGTTTCCTTGAGGTGGACCCATAATGTTGGCATATTTAAAGATACTTGATAATGGTAAGGCTGAAATGGAATTCTTAAATTCTGTGGAGTTGGTTGATATGGTTTATACATATATATAACTATGTAGATAACATAGTGTTTTCTCATCATTTGTACCATTAATACTACCAACAAACCTTCTGCACATGCATTTGTAATGCTACTTATGTATATTACAGTATTATACTGACAACAGTTCTACTGTGCTCAGACAAAAGAAATAACAAGGGGCTGTTCTATAACTGTATAATTTATGAACACCATAGTTATTTCCGGAGATTATCTTTGTCCTCATGCAAATTATTTATTTTGTGCCTACTTATAGTGTAACCTTTGAAATTAAATTGAAATTATGGAATGCCTTAAAGCCTGACTATCGTGTACCAGCTGTCTCAGTCAGCTGGCTCGTCAGTCAATACAGACTGCAAATCACAACTATATTTGATCTTGATTGGGAGGCTATTTTGGGAATTGTGCCGGTGAACAGCGAACAAGTTGTACTGAAGAGATCATACCCTTTATAACTGATGAAGTGAAGATGACAGAAATAATCTCAGCTACACAAGGATGACTAGTGTTCTGGTCTTTAAAAAAAATTTTAAAAATTTAAAAAAGAAGTGGCAGCCAAAAAGCTTTCAAGGAAATTCCTGTAAACAATCTGCAACCTATTTTTTCTGCAAACATTCTGTCTGCCTGCTTTCCTTTTCCCTCCTCCTCCCCTCCTTTTTTTTTACGGTCTTTTTCAGATGTCTTGAAGCTCTTTCTGGCCAGTCACTGTCCTAGATCTTGCCAAATTGACACTGTCTCCTTCCTTTTTAGCTGAAAATCTCTGGTAAAAAAATATTTATTTATTCTTAGGGAAATCATGCATCACAAGCTACTGATGTCTATCAAATCACTGTAGGATTTTAATATCACATTGGAAGCTTTGAGAGTTTTAGGTATTATTTCTTCCTTTTGACTAATTTACTAAGCATACATTAAGATTAATTCATGTGAAGATCTCTGTATTACCATGGACTAACTGGTTTTTTTCCTGGAGAAAATGTTTATGGGAACTTCTTTTCAGATGAAAACATAAATCATACAGGTGGGTTTTTTTCTACACATTCATTCTACCCAGTTAAATGGGTTCAATTATGGCCCAATGGAAGGCTTTTTCTATAGCCTTCACAAGGACAGTCACCATATCATAGTGTGTTTTGTGGCTAGGCCACGTTTTTAATCCCCATAAGCATTTCAAATATCTTTGTGGCTTTAGGACTGTTCAGATGCACAGAGTCACCCAGACTCATTTATCCCCTAGCTGGTTCCCTCATGCTTTCAGCAGATTTTCCAATATGCACTTTCATGATTTCATCCATAACCTAAAGGTACATCCCATAAGTACCTGACAACCTGCCTTGCTGTTTTCCTTCAAATCACGAATTCTGCCTTTCCTTTGCTGCAATGCTTACACAACCCCTGACAAAACTGTTGTCACTCACACTGACTAACGCTACCTTGGTGTGCCTTTGCAGTCTCTGTCTGCCTGCACTTGCTGATGAGCTGTCTTAAATCTAAATTGCCTGCTGTTGTTCTTCTGTTTGTAGTGTCCCTAGTGCAGTGCACACAGGAACCCTGCCTGTGCTGCTTTGAGGTTTTATACCTGCAATGAAAAACAATAACAAAGAACCTAATACTTGGATTATCTTGCTAATAAGGGAAACAGAAGGAGGTATTATTGTAACAACACCGTTTTCTTCTCAAATGCTATGATAATGCTATGCTATGATGCTGGGTTTGTTCAAAGAAAATCTCATTTTACCTTGAAGCAAATGAATTATTTTTCTTCAAAAGCTTTTCTGTGGATAGGATTTACCAGAATTTTCTTTTACTTAAATACTTCTGTCTTCAGATTTTAATTCAAAATTTAGTGTAGTGCTTTGGGGGGAATGAAATATAACATAATACATGGTCTTTGATCTCTGTTTTCTCTGGGAGGAAAAAAGGAGGAAATCAGAAGATCAGTATTCACTTTGGAGGTGTGCGTGTCTTCCTCATTTCAAAAATATCATGCACTCTGTTCCACATGTCTCTCAGAAAGCTGCTTGTTCATGGCACTTACCCAAGCTGCTTTCCTCATTGCTGAACTCGAAATGCTCTTCCACCTTGGCATGGTTTCAACTATGTCAGTTAAATCAGAAAGGGAGAGAGTCAGGCCAACAACAAAAACACCTTTCCTGGAGAGATATGATGTTGACCCAGAAATAACACTGAGCTGCCAGAACATCATTGCTACATTCAATTGGGTTTTAATAGAGGGAGAATGATCTAGTGGTAGCTGTGCACATTCAGTCATTGTTGTGTCTCCTGCTGTCATGGTGTGTGCTTACTAGAAGATTTAAATAAGGAAAAGGAAAAATAATGTGCAGTATATTAAATGTTCTGCTTGCTACGCTGAAAAATAGTATACTGAAACATTTAATCACTGACAAGCATCATTCTTTTATTATTAATAATCCATATGGAAGTTCACTGCTTGCAGTAGAATTTTTTCTGACTTATTTTAGCTATGCATTTTAATACATTTAGGTATAATAATAAAAATAATGCTTTGGTCTGCAAAAATGCAAATATTGAAGCACATTATAGTCAAGGATTTTGCAGCAAAGGTTCAGAATGGATTCAAAAGGTAAAGGACATGCCTTTTAATTCAGGATTTACTTAAAGTTCTTTAAGTTGGCAACAAATTTGTCTTGCATTTTTTATTTTTTTTCCATTATTATTGTTACAGTTGCGTGTCGACAGGCTTTTCATCATATGTATTATGTATGAAAAATACACAGAAATTACTTCAAATTCTAAATGTAGTAAACAGAAATGAGGCAAGAAAGAAAATTATTCAGTTAGCAAGGGTTCATTTTGTTCTTATGTACCCCAATGGTATTAGGTAGTATTTCAAAACCATTCTTCTTTGGCCTAACTTTATTATCAGTGATATCATAACCTTGCCCAAGATGCAAATGAAGAGGAAAAATTACAAATTCAAACCTCAACAGAGTTTAATTGGTTATTTTGGTATTTGTATCTCCTAAAAAGCCATCCGCTCAAATTTTTATGCTAATCAAAAAGTGCATTTTCCATTTGTTAAATTATTAACCTACAGTAAACTTACATTAAGTCAATTCAAATTTACAGCTTGAGTATCCATGTTGTCAGCAGTTAATGTCAAAAAAGATGAAACTATTAAGTTCATATAGAAGTCTGAGTGAAAATCATTTATGCAAGTACATAATGGAATATTCTTGTTTTTCTCAGTCAGTGGAAAATGCTGTCCTTCCTAAAGGTGGTTGCTTATTCTTTGTTATTCACAAACTATCACATAGTTAAGACAATGTTTGTATGTTCTGATCATGTATGCATAGTGTTCGTTTTAATTTACACAGCAATAAAAGGACTTTCTTTAATTTTCTCTTAAAACTCCATCTTTGAAAGGACAGTGTGACACATCTAACTGCAATGTGCATAAATTGATAAACATGTTGCTCTGGGATTTTCATATCACCAGTTAAAATGAAATGTGTACCTGTTCTGTATGTTCATGGAGTTTAAGTTGGACCTAAACAGTAAGAATATATTTAATATTCTGCTTCAATCATTCTGTGTCATTATGTATTACTAAAGATCTCAGAATTTGTCAAATACATTCATTAAACATGACACTAGCAAGGACGGAGTAGGGTTTTTCTTGTACTAGATTTCTATTGGGAACAGCATATTTCATGGTGAATTTTTCTTGATGAAGTGATAGCAGTGTTGAGGTATTTTAAAATCTATTTCCCATTTTTCTGCGGTGCTTATAATGATTGGAGACTAATGCAAATGTCACTCCCCATAAAACCAAACTTTTAATGAGAGGAAATTAACTGATTCAGTATTGTTAGCAATATAATTTTAAAAGTCTTTAAGTTGCTGACTGAAAAAATCTTTTATTAGGAGTCTATTTAACATACATAGCTCTAATCTTCCTACATTAGGTTTCTATATTGTCTAAGTATACTCTCTATTAAATTTAGTATTTCACCTGCTTTGAAAAACAAAAAAAAGACCAAAAAGGACTTGTTTGTACAGGCTACATCTACAGTATTTTGCTTTGCCTCTGTCAGGGCACGTATGATTACTACACGTTGTGTATAATGAAAGTGAGTATTAATATATATTTTTATAGGCTATGCATATGTTATGCCAGGTCCAATTTGTGAATTGCAAAATATTTTCAAGGATCAGTTTTTTTCCTTTTGTACCGGAGAATTCACATTAACATATTATTAGTGGGGAAAATGCACCAATGTAGTGAAAGCTTGCTGCGTAATCATTAAGAATTTTGTCATTTCAGAAATCATACCAAGCAGGGAGGGAGTAAATACTCAGGTGGCTTCAGGTTTTGTATTGGTTCTGTGTAGCAAAATAGTATTCAGGGTATACAGCCTTGGAGACATTGATTTTGTATGTCTGGCTGTCATACCATGTATGGCCACTTTTGTTGTCAGACCTTATCTGAGGGGAGGAAGATAAACGGGACAAATGAGCATGAATGACGAGAAGAAAATTTCACAGGAATACTTTCAGCAGATAACAGATTGTCCTCAGAACCGGTGGTTTAACTACCAGGCTATGTTTGTGCAAAAACTGCATCTGTTTATTGTCCCAAAAATCTACACATTTTCTGAAAAGCTTACTGATTCTCCCTGGTAATCAATATACCATTGAGAAATAACAGCCTAGCGAGGGAACATGACTAATAGTACCAATTCATGGCTGTTGCAGACTGTGAATCCTTCTATAATAGCTGATAATTTGAGGTATCTGGAGACCAAGAATGATGTTTAACAAAACACACTAACTTTTTATGGCATTTTCCTATAATACAGGCATCTCATACTTGTACAGGAAGGAAAAAAAACCCTAACTATTAATAACTAATGATAAGAACTAATCAAGTAATATATTAATTAATTTTATTCCATTTCCCATGGTAATATCTCCAGCTCATTTATATTTGATTTACATGAAGTATAAAATAACCTTAAGGGCTGTATTAATTAAATAATATGAGGAACCTTGAAAAACAGAAAAAACAAAACTACATTATGACTACAAGTAAGAAATGACTTCATCTCAGTCTTTTCCTAATTCTTGACTATTAGGTACATTGGGAGTTAGGACAAAAAAAATTACAGGCACAAAAATTCAAAATTTTGGTCCTCTAATCCTTACTCTACTGTGAAAGAAAGTTCTGCAGAACCTTCAGTTCTGGTGCTATACAGGTTTTAAAATGACTGAACACCTTGTTCCTAATACCCAGTGATATTTATACACTGGAAAATCCCCATCTCTTCTTCTAGAATGGTGCCATCAGAAGGGTTGTCTTCATGCTGTCTTCCTCTCCCAGGTCCTTCTTGTACATAGAATACTTGCCTAGTAATTGGGATATCTTTTTTCAAATCTTTGCTTATCCCAGACAGGGAGAAGACCCAAACCAAACTACCCCACATCTAAGCTGGTCTCTACCTACTGGGCTAAAAGGGAATAGAAGCTGGCACATTTCCAGTGTTCTTTCAAAATGCTATACATTTTACAGTTAAATAGATTTTTGTCTTAAGGATGATCCAACCCAGCAATACTTGTGAGATATCTAGTCTGTATTTCCACTGGGGCCATTGCCAGACAATTTGACATGAAAGCCAATGGAACAAGCCATGTGTAGGGCTTGTAGTTTCAGAAACATGGCTGCTTGGGAGTTTTCCTGGTAGATATTTAAGTGCCAGAGATGGACCAGTGTTTTTAATGTATGTACTTTGCACTCTCCATTTCAAAATGACATTTAGGTTCTAAGCTGCGGTACAAATCCCAACCTTACAGTGCTAATCTTAACCTGAATCCATTTTTCCATGTCACTGTAAGTTCTTAAGGTTTACAAAGAACTAATAAAGGAAGCAACTGAAGGGTCAATATTTTAAGGCCTCGTTTGTTCTCTTTAAAGCCCATTAAAAATCTCACTATGACAAAAGGAATTGTCAGTCTCAATTAACACTATTTTTTTTTTCTTCTCTTTTAAACTACCATGCCTGCTCCTTCTGGATTTAGGTGTTTGCAACAGAGACACACAAAGGAAATTACTCTGTTTAACAAATTCCTTTGTAGTGCCTTGTACAATTCATTTCTCCCTGGAATAAGACAAGATTCCTGGCAGTTGCCATCTCAGAAACAATGCAGCAGTTCCACAATATTTCTTGTTGCTCTAGAAGAAGAAGCATCCACAAAGCAAAGTTCTTAAAGCATTCCTGGAATCAAGATTTCTGAAAATTTTTCTCAGTCTTCATCAACCTCGTCAGGTGACCTAAAATGATTCTGAAAATAAAAAGTCTATCGACAGTTCCACCTGAATTTAACTGCTATGAAATACAAACTCTCTGTTAGAATATTGACATGTTTTAAGAAGAAAAAAAATCTAATTTGAATTATGGGAAGAAGGATATATCTACCTTGTAGTGAAAACTAGTTAACATTAAGAAAAAGTACAAATAACCAGTGACTTCCTAATATTTTTAAAAATTCTGTAAAGAAGTTTACACGTGAGAAAAATTTTTGCTGAGTTAATGATAGTTTTGATTGGAAGTGTGCAGCCACATATGCCACAAGCATATGATGCCATATTTCTAGAAGAAGCTTTATGCAAACATCATTTTATAGGATTGTGTCTGTATCTATAATATTGATAATTACATACTGTAACCATTCTGTGGCCCCAAAATTTAAAGTCATTGCGCAGCTCACATTTACACAATTAAATTTTTTTTCCCTTGTAGAGTGGTGGGACGAATGTGTGGAACACGCCATTCCCTGCATGTCAGCTGGCACTCTGTGGGACTCCTTGCACTGGCACAGCCCACAGCTGAGCCAAGAATGATGGTAGCAGTTGGACAACACACATGGTCTGGGGCAGCTTCACCAGGGCCACCTCAGGGCTCTCTTTTACTCAGCAGTAGAGATGTCACTCTAAGGCAAATTTTTTCCCCAGGCTATGCAACAGTAATTCCATTTCCATTTGAAAAATTTGATGCAAAACATTTAAAACCTTCACTTCTCAATCCCAGCACAGACATAGCACCAGAGTATTCTAGTAACATTAGTGTCTGATAAATGAGAAGGGAAGGACACATATGGTGCTAATATTCTCTCATTTTACAGTAAAAACACCATCATAAAAAAAAAAAGTTCTCATAGCCATGCAGTCCTAAAATCTTATAGACTCAGTATTGCATCATCAGACTTTGCACCATTCATCTACATGAATTTTCTTTCAATGAAAATTGTTTGCAAAATGGAGTAATGAATTCTAAGACTTTTGTACATTGAGGTCTCAATGAACACTATATATTTCTAGTTTTTAATTTTAGACTGACATTGACTTTGCCAGTTGTCACTCAGTTAAAATAAATACTCTTAAGCCTTACAAATCTCACAGAGCTCAACAGAGAGCTGGTGTGGCTTACATTGGCTAAGTTAGGTGAATAGTGAAACAAATCTGTTTTAAGTTTTACAAATATATAAGATCATTTCAGGTTCTTGCATATTTATTGTCTTCTCTAAATTGGCCTTTGAGATCACAATCTCTCTTCACATGGATTTTTTTCTTTTTTTTGCAAAGTGTTTAATCAAAAGAGAACAAGAATTTCATCTCTGGTAATGGAAGGCAGTTTTCTGAAGAAGATGAGGGTTCAATGCAACTTTTGTTTATTGATAATAGATAAACACAAGGACTTCAGTGACACATAAGTTCAACACGTTCCTCCAGTAGAAATAACAAGAAAGATGATGATTCATATTTTGATGTATACATTTTGTTTTTTTTCCAATACACCTCCTCAAATTGTTATGGTGGATCTTCTGAGTATTACGAAGTAGTTTAAGCATGCAACCTGCAGCATATAGCTGAAAGTGGTTTTGAATTAAGGTAAATTCTAATGATTTTTCTACCACGTAGTTATATTCAACACAGCCTTGACCAGCGACAGCCACATGTTTGCACAGTTGCCCTCCAAGTTATTTATGGCAGAACTGTCATGAGAGAGCTACAAGCTGCTAAAGTAATGACTTTTTCATTCATGTCCTGTGCAGTCCCTTTTGATTATCTCTTTTAAAATTGATGGAATACGTGGAGAGGGTAATTGTCCTGGCATTTTTGGAAGATGTGCAGAGGAAGGGAGAAGTCTCTGACAACTGGTCCATCTGGTCAAAGGTTAGAGACGTGCTCATCCCAGCAATGTGAGGGGTTAAATAAAGCATATGAATTAATATCCATGATTAAGTATCTGGGCCATCATGTACAGACCATGTAGAGAAAGAATTGCCTCTAAAAGCAGTATGTAACTATACATATGCTCAGTTAGGGTAAGTTTTTTTTATATCAAGGTGATGTGAATACCCTGGTGTGTCAAAATGTGTGAACTGCCTTCCTCATGACACAAAGCAACACTTTCACACATCTTGGAGGTTCCTTATCTTTTAGAATTAAGTGGTCTCTTGGGTCACTTAAGCTCAGAGGCAGGTTGGTCTTTTACCTAAATGTTTAAAGAATTTTACCCCCTGTGACGATCATAAATTTTCCAATCATTCTGATAGTGTCTGCTGCTGAGTTTATTCATTTTTGCTTCCTACTTTGAAGAGACAGCATTAGTGTATGAAAGAAAGAAGTCAACTATCTTTGGGGTAGGTTCTTATCCCTTTTCCACTGGTTTTCAGTGCTCAGATTTTTCTACATGCAGATTTTAAACAAAACTCTGGAATATCTCCCAAAGCTTAATTTCAGCTTGTGCTGTTGGCAATCTGCTGTGTTTTGGCTAGTTCCATAAGTCATATGGCACTGTTTATGTTAAGTCATATAGCTTTCTTGGAATCAGGGAACATAAAACAGGACTGCATAACCATCAAAGAGCTTGTCATTATTTGTGATTACCACAGAAATCAAACTTAACCAGAAGTAAAAAAGGAATAAAATTCAGAATATAAAAACTGCATTAACTTCACTGATGCATATGTGTTAAATCATTAATCCTAATAAGGTAAATATCTTAAATGAGTATAATATCCATTCTACATACAAAATTTGAACACAGTATGTTGTCTAGATTATTATGGTTGTAAAACATTACTGTTATTGGCACTACTTATTATTCAACATATTTAATTATAAATATTTCATATTTTTATACTGTGGTTTCTTGTAATTTAATTTTGCAGATATGGCTACTCGCACCTAAAAATCTTCCTTTCACTTGCAATTTCTTCCTTCAAGTAAGGTAATTACTATAAAACACAGGGGTTTATACACCCAAAATTAATTTGAAAAACTTTATACCCCCAAAAGATGCTCAGAAGTATGTTCTTACCTAGGAAATAGTGTCAGTGGAAACAAAAGTTGGCTTAGGTTAATAGACTCCAGCTGCCACATTAATTCTGAGGCGGAGCCAAAACATTTATTTTCAAAGTTGAAAACATTGATCTTCTCGACAATGCTCTATTATGATGACTTCATTCCTTTTATGCCAAGAAATTGATGAAGAGGTAACAATTTTACCAGATGAATTGTGCTGCAAGAGAGTGACAGATGTTTGATCTAATAGTATTCATTTGCTTCATCCTTAATTGACCTTATTTATCCAATCTGGTGCTAGATTAAATTTTCAAGGAAGTTGCACTATTTGCAAATGATACTCTTAATCATAATGTTAAGTGAAAGAAAAATTATTCTGGAATAAAATATGACAATGTTGGTCATCTCTTTCCTATAATAATGACATTTGGTCTTATTGCTGCATTATAAAAGAAGTGTTTTAATGTTTTGGGTTTTCTTATTATGTGTAATACATAATTTGCATCTAACTTCCACAATTGCACTGAATGTATCAATTTTCTGTGCGTCAATGGAGCAGTCAAAAATATCAATATGGTAATTAGAGAAACAGATTATCTTAGATGAATTGTTGGTTTAGACCATTAACTTCCCTAACATGATATTATAAAATTATACATCCAACAAATAGTTTATTGTTGCAAAGTGTTCTAGAGCTTACCAATAGGGTACAAACTGGAAATTGAGGTTATTCAGAAGGCAAAATATACCTATATATCACTTTTCTACTTGATTACTATTCCTTTAATTTTTGTGACAGGAGCATTCTTTTTTAATAAAGAAGATAGAAGGTTTTATCCAAGTCCAATTTTTTTCATTTTTCAGATTTAATCTTGAATGTTTTCTTACAGTCATGACACTCTGGTGCCCTAAAATTAGGGGCAGCTTGTTTGCAGTCCCACTGTGGCCAAAGGAGAAAGACTGGCTCCACAGAGCAAATGAAGAAAAAGCTAGAAAAAGTGTTTTCCATCTTGCTCAGGAGTCTATTTCTACTTATAGGCTACTGAGGAAACCTAGAGTCTGTGTTCTTAAAAGAAGCACCTGAACCAGAATTACTTAAGGCTTGTTTTCCACATATTTGAATTTTGTTTTTTTTTCCTCAAATGGCCACTTCACTGTAGGAACTTTAGCTCCTACAATGACATTAGGAATTGGCAACACTCCCAATAGCCCATATCAGGTTTTAACTTCAGAGGTGATGCTGTTCAGAAAACTTCTTAAAGTATAGCTGTTGCAATATTTTTGTCCTTTTATTCCCTTAGGGGGAAGAGTTAATCTAATACACTGAAATTTTAAAATCACATTACATTGTCAGAAGCACGTTTCTATTTCCTCAAGGCATTCTTATTGAGATGCTAAATTCACTGTGAAGTTTAACACTTAGCCACTTGTTCTACATGACAAACAGAGATGGAAATTGTCATCAGGTCCTCAGAAATAGCATATTTGTAAAAGTACATTTTGAATTTCTTTAGTAAGCAGACTAAAGAAACTAATCAATTTTTTTGTTCTTGGGTCACTTAAAGCTATGGATTTTATGAAGCTGTAAGAGCCTATTTTGCTTTATTTGTATGAGGATGCCTTAAATCAATATTTATCTTTAAGGACTCTTTCCATTGCAATTTCTATAATGCAGATTTCACTTCAAAAAATACAATGGTTTTTCTTTCAAATAAAGAAAGAAAGCGAGTGATTTAAAGAAAAAGAAAAAGATAACAAACATACAGCATGTGAAGTTAAAACAAGAAGCAGGAGAAAATCTTCAGAAAAAGGTTAGATAAGGGGTTTTAAAGACATTGTTTTGTATGAAGAAAAATGAATATGAGTTTAAGTAACGTCATAATGCAGGAAAAAAATCCAAAACAGCACATAGACAAGTAACATTTAAGCCATAGAAACAAAATTAAGCTAGTTTAAAATAGTACTTTCTGTACTATTGTTATGCTCTTTTAGTACCATTTTAATGTAGTTAAAAGAGAACAGTATGAAACCCTCCTTTAGACCTCAACCAGAGTTTAGTTACTAAGTGCTAAAAAGCCTGAATTTAAAGTCTGATCACAAGATGTTTTGTTGGAAACATAAGTCTTTGACAACTCAAATAACAAAGAAGAAAGAAGCTGCAAGTTGGAATTTCTCATTCCCTTAAAAATTTAGGGATCCCTGCATCTTAAAGCTGAGGTGGGGTTTCCATATTCTCTCAGCAGCAAGAATGGAGGCAGCTTCTGGAAGCACCAGACCATCTGAAAGGCTTTTTGTTGCTCAAGACTCCTGCTATTTTCCTGCTGCTGACTGACTGATTCCCTCTGAGGGCAGCTGGGGGACACCTGTGACCTGCTGCCTGTAACTCCACCTCGTCCCCCTGCTGGTGCTGTGGGCTGGGCTTTGCTTCACTTAATACCATTGTTTCTAACATCACCTGTGTAGTGTAGTAACAATAGCTGCTGCAGTACCACAGTTACTGAATTTAGAATTTCTTTAAAGAGAAATAGGAACTTGCAGGTTTGCTCACAGAGCACTCTCCACCTTTTAGCACATTCAGATTCATTTCGTAGTATTTCAGTAAGGCAAAGTTACACAAGTCCACTCCTACAATCCTAATAAAAAATACATTGACTACAGTCTGAATTTCTCAAAGTTAAAGCAGGGTGCATTTGAATATCATCTGTTTCTACTTGACATAGTAATTTGGAGTTTAACAGTGATTTGATCACAAGAAAATTTTGTAGGTTCTATGAGAAAAATAGTTTTTTTTAAATGCTGTAATAAAGCCATTGTAGATGCTGAGACTGCTGTAAAAAAGGGCATTGTACTGTGCAATCCAGACCTAAAGAAAAAAAACCACTGCTAGAAAAAAGGGGAAAATTAAAGTGAAAGATACTACTATGACTTAGGTTTTAATTAATTTTTCATAGCACATGATTAGACTTGAATATCTGATCCTCTTCTATTAGGAAAATGAGTATGTGATTGATGGAAAGCGAACATTTTAATATACACCCCCCAGATCTTGGCAAGATACTTTTCTGGGTTCTCAGAATTATCTTCTGCCCCAAAGCATATTCATAAATCATTCAATGTTGATGTAAAAATGGCTGGTTTCCACAGAGGCCCTGGCTGGTTTCTGAGGCCCTGGAATGACACTGTAGAATGTTTTATTTAATAAAACTTCTTACAGATTAATCAATCTGAAAAATTTAGGTCTTCATTCTAAAAGGAACACTGAAACTCTTGCTAATCTTGCACAGACAGTGAAAATTATTATCTATTCACGGGGTTCAAAGTATTCTATGTTTATCACAAAGCTTTATCAACTTATCAATTAAACTTCAAAGAGTTAATAGAAAATAATTTGCTGAAAATCACTGCTATAGCTTAATATCTGAACACAGTGGGAGAACCATAGTGCAAAGAAAAATCATAAAAACTTGAAGGAAATATTTCTTATTATTGTGATTGTACCAATGTCTTAAATAGTTTTGAGTCCTTTATAGGAAAAAAGTCCTGGAATTTTATTTGTCTATTCCTTTTCCAGAGTTTTCTAACTCCCTACATGGTGGTATTAATAGCTCTCTCCCTAGACAGTTCATTTGGATGAAGATCTAGTGAACACTGTCCACAGGGTTTTGTGCAGTGTACACTACAAAGCTCTTAGCAACCTATCTATGGAGTTCCAGGAAAATAATCTGAATTCCACAGTTTTACCACAATATTCACTATTGAGATCAAGAGGAAGTCATATTCTAGGATCAGGAAGAGACACTGCAGACTAAACTCCATTTCCCTGCACAGTCAATAAAACATCACCAATTTCAAAGTGATTTTCAGAGGGATTTAAAAAAATTAACTTGCTAATAAGTTCATAAAGAATAAGAGGAGTTGAGTAAGAGAGAAAGATCTCTGGAAGAAAGAGAAGTGCATTGTAAAACAATAGCAAAGGAAAAGAGTAAAAAAGAGTAACAATATGAGAATCAGAGAAGAATAGGGAAATCTAAGAGATGGCAGGAAACAGAAGTAACAAAACCACATCAGGAAAATGCAAGAGCAACAACAAAATATTTCTCCAGTTATTGTATCTGCATACATTTGTAGAAAAAAAGTAGTTATTATTTTACTGGTAGATAGTGGGAACACAGAATAACTAAACCCTTCTCAGTTCAGTTTCCTTTATGAGCTGCAGAGCATTTAGTGCAGTGTGGCTCCCTGGCTGTAGTTCTTATGTGTTAGGGCACTGATTAAAGCAATGAAATTCAGCAAATGCCCAAAGGGAATCTGCAAAAGATCCAGTGACTGAAACCTTCTTTCCCAAGCCTTATCCAGTGCTTAACCACAAATCTATTATTCCTTTATTTTTTTCCTAAGGTATTTTTTTCCACTACAACTAATGAATTTGTAAGTGCTTGACTGATTCGTACAATAAACCATGCATTCATTTTGCAAATGTGGTTGGGAACCAATGTATTTTAGCATCATCTGGAGAAAGATAAATTGTTCCTGATGCTTTTTTATACCAACAGGGGATTTTATTACCCCACATTTCAGCTAACAAATCTTACCAAAATTTAAAGAATTTTACTTGGCATTTAATTTAAATTGAAATTATTTTCATTTAAAGAAATTATTTATCTACATTCAAAGCAAAAATAGTTATTTTAAAATATAAATAGTATTTGCAAATAATTCAGCATGGTAGTAGTTGATATTAACTGAATAACAGAAAAGGAGTACTCTCAGGTCTGTAATTTTATTCTCCAATTATGTCATAAACGATCTTTAACTTCTCTCTAAAATCTTTCTATATATCTAATTTTCTCATGATTGCATCCTATTTATAAACCACAACCAACCACTAACACTGCTCCTTTTTTTAAAAAATAGCTTAATTTTACAGCCCACGCCATTTTCTGATATCATGTGTTAATAATATTCTTCGAATTGTCAACTGCAGGTGTGCATAATCCTTCTTAAAACATCCCAGAAGTAACCAGTTAATTATTTTGAAATTAATTCTACATGTAGTAGGTACAAAACATTAGCAGTTTTCTCTGTAAGAGGAACATTTTTAATTCTTTTATATTCATTAGCATTTCAAAACCAAGTGAATCTTTGATATCTTTTCCCCTCTTCCTCCTCATTCCCCAGTAATTTGTTGGTATGGCATGCTTGCTAAAAGGAAGCAGAGCATTTGACTAAGAGGCTTCTGCAGAGTATGGTTGTGTCTCCTGAATGCTGTTGTCTCATCCTTCTGAAAGGCTGACCCTAAATCAAGAGGCAATAAAGAGGACACAAAACTGCAGGAGAAGCAAGTTGCAAATGGCAACATGTGGAGTTTTTTCCCCTTACTGGTGTGGATGTAGCTGGGTGATGGTGAGAAAGAGGCTGGGATGGTGAAAGGCAGAGATGGAAGGGCAGGAACAGTTTTCACAAGGTCAAGAAAATGTATCCAGTTATAAAATACTGTGCTAAAAGAACTCAAGTCCTTCTCTCTTTAGAGAAAGAAATGATTCAGCTGGAGGGAAATTCTACAGCACTTCTTTTTATCTAAAATATAAAATCCTTGTTACACTCACATTAAATTCCCATTATAGTGATTTGGCATTAAAGAGAGTGGTCTCCTAGCAGTTTTTCCTCAGAAGTAACAAATAGCCAAAGACACCTTGTATGAGTGAACAGAAGCATATGATAGCAAAACACTCTGAAATATTTTCTGAAAGAATACTGCAAATATTGCTATTTAAAAAGAGGGGAACCCTGACCTATCTTTAAGTTCAAAGCCAGTTACATGCATTATTGCTTTAATATCCAGATGTTTTCTGTTTTAATCAGAATTTGATGATTCGATGCAATCTCTTTAGCGAAAGTCTGGAGAATTAAAATCTGACACTGAGCTGCTTAAAACCTTAGCCCAGCTACTTGCCAGAAGAGTGACTCGAAACTTACTTTTAAAGATTTTCATTTTGATTTTTGCCTATCAGAAAAAGAATCTTGTAGTTTCGTGTCTTTTATATTTGGGGTTTGTAGAAATTCTGATAACTCAATTTTACAGAGTATTACTCCACTGAAAAGTCATCACAATGAATTTTAATAGCAAAATATGTTAAAAATATTTTTTACATAAACATGTTAGAACATGTATTTCTTGAGCTTCAAAAGAGAACTATCTGTTCTTGGCTTCAGCTGATCTTGAGGACAGCAATAAAAGACAGTCTGTGAAATGCAATGGACACTATCATGAAAATTATAAATAAATATATTTATAAATAAATATATTTTTCCCTTTCTTTAGTGTATGTATCCAATAAGCTGGTATAATAATATAGGCCTTGTATTGCACCTTGAATCTAAGAGTGAACCAAAAAAGGCAATGAATTTTGAAGTTGAGCCTTCCTCAAGGGCAGTTCCACTTGCTTGAGAATAGAACAGGTCTGCTTTTAAAGTCAGTTGGGCATACACCATTGTTTGCAACTGATTTAGGATTCTGCTTTGTGACAGGTACTATCCTTAAGTTTGACAAAGACTGCATTTGCAAAAGACCCACATAAATGTTTGAAAATTGTAGATACTTGGCTTAGTAATAAGTACCTGAGTAGTGAATGAGAGAGGACCTATGTTTAAAAATCAGGTTTAGGATAGAGATTTTGTTAGAGATTGTTTTTATTTATAGAAATTCTCAATCTGTATAGTTTTTTGCTGATTTTTTCTGTTTGAGATAATTCACTAATAAGGTGTGCAGTAGTATAGAGTCTTCCATTCAAGAATCCTAACTATTCAACAGATTAATTAATGTCACATCTTGATAGCACAAAACTGAAAATTCTGAACAGAAAAGCAGAAATCTAGTAAATTCTAAATGTTCCATTTTACTCAACATTGGAATAGAGCTCCAAATCCTATGTGTGAACCCTCTTGAAATTGAACATCCCTATAAAGAGAACCATTTTCATTTTCCTTCAACTTCCTGGACAGAAGTATGGAAATGGATTGTTGTATTTCCAGTGTTAATAAATTCTGAACAACTTTCCTGCCTCTTTTTATGATTTACTTAATTTATTAGATTGAAAATTAGTCTTAAAGAAAATTGAGGGTTTTTAAGTGTTTAAACTTTGTTTAGTAAAATACAATTGTGTACAGCATCTCTTCTTTCCATGCTCTGTATAATAGTGCATTTCCAAAGGATTTTGTGTACTCTACAGTTCCATGCTTCAGAACTCAGACACATAAACAATGGATAAGGGTTTTCTTAATGAATATCGTAGGCATGGAAATTCCTCTCACTTTTGCTCTTTATGTGTCATTAGGGCTGCTAGGAAGACTGACAGCATTACTCGGTCCCAGTTTCAATGGCAGTGTTATTTTTCTGGTTGTGGATTCTTAAAACACTTTTTTAGCACTGAAACACCCAAGAAATGTTACCTGCATTCTTGCTGTATGATGAACCAGCACACTCAGCTTGTCATGTAGTCATGAATGCAGTGTCTAGTGCAGCACTTTCTAAATTGCAGTAATTAATTTTTCACTTAAATTCAGTTACATTACAGCTACATCACTGCTGCTGTCAAAGTTACCTTCTATTGCTTCCTTATTTTCCATTTATCATGAGGACAGCCCAGGATCCCTCTGCAGAATTCTGTATTGGGCCCTTTGTGATAAGGACAATTTAACATGCGTCTCAACATTATGTAAGAACTCATTCTTCAGTATTTCAGCTGCTAGGAAAATATTTATGTATGAGACAAATGTCTTGTCTACATTATCTCAGTAAAAGAAATTAGAAATAAAAAGAATTAAATACAATAAACAAAAAAACACAACATCTGTTTATGACTCTTCTCCAAAAAAAAGTAACAAAACCCAAGCTGCATGCTGCTACTAGGTTTTCAAAGGACAGTTCTTGCTCTGTCCTTGCTCAAATAACAGCCTTGCATGACAGCAAAATCACAGCAGCTGGTCTGTAAGCAAGAGCTTAATAATGTGTATTGTCCTGCAGTTTCTAATCTGTCATGGTTCAGATTAGTTTTAAGAACATATCAAAGTAAATTATAATAACATTCCTATGAATGCTTTTTTTGTATTTGTTTGCACACTGTTAAAATGCTTTAATTGGTTTCAGAAATCTGTTGACAAAAATTAATTATTATGATGCCACTAAGAATAGACTGAATTACCTTGTACCTTACTATAGTTAGGCATAGGATATTATCTAGTGAATACCTGGAATACTTATTTTGCAGCTTACTAGACAAAAGCTCTGTATTACAGACACGTACACATTGTCTGTGCACCTTAGAGAGTTGCATGTATTATGAATTAATAAAGAACTGTAAAGACATATTTTGTATTGAAATGCCAAACAATTTGTGGCAAACTGCAAAATATAAACTAAAACCAGTAATGAAAGCTCTAGTCTAACTCCCACTTTCTGCTCCAGTCAAATTGTAGCATAATTTAAACAGAGAACTGGTGCAATGCATTCTGTGGAATTTCCATTAAATCTCTGCTGTGCCTGGGAGCTTTATCTTGTAGGTGACTTCCCAGACAGTGCCTGCTGCAGCGTCCCAAGTTAACAGCTTTGAAAAGAAACCCAGCAACAAAAGATTCTCACTTGTACTGCACATATGTGGTAAAAGTAGCATTGGGACTTCCCTAGGCTATAAATATAACCGGAGGATGGCTAGAGATGGCAGAATGCCAGTAAATTTTGCTTCCCTAGTCTCAGTTTTGGGTTGTGCCATGATAATTGAACTAGTACTAAAAAGGAACCTTTCAGATATTCAGTATACCTAAATAGAAGTCATTCACATCCAAATTAATAACACCAAGCAAAATATTTATAAGAAAAATGCAAATCCGCTTAAGATCTAAGGCTATTTTTGTATTTTTTGAGGTTAGATATTTCTCTTCCAACAGAAACTGCTGCTAAGGCTGCTTATTTTTAAAGCAAAAAAATGGTAAAGTTTTTGAAAACATGAAAACTCAGTTCTTCAAAAGTGTGCTTGTTTTCCCCAGCAAATATGAGCCAGCCTCCCATTCCTCCAGCAAAAAGCCTGCACCCTTTTAGCATGGTGCTGGGCACTCTGGTGATATTTTGCTCTGTGTGCAGGGTGAGCAGGGGTGATATGACCCTCCCAGGGGCAGACAAATTGGGTTAGAAGTGATCATCTAGTTCCAACACCCCTGCCATGAGCAGGGAGCCTTTCCACTAGACCAGGCTGAGCTGCATTCAGCCCAGCCTTGAGCACTGCCAGGGATGAGCCAGCCACAATTCTGGGCAACCTGTTCCAGTGCCTCACCACCCTCACAGCAAAGAATTGATCCCAGGTATCCAATCTAAAACTACCCTCTGTCAGTTTAAAGCCCTTGTCCTGTCACTACTTGCCCTTGCATAAAGTCCATCCCCAGCTTTCTTTTTTGGCCCCATTTAGGAACAGAAAGGCTGTCTCCCTGGAGCCTTCCCTTCCCCGGTCTGAACAACCCCAACTCTCTCAGCACGTCTTCATAGGAGAGGTGCTCCAGCCCCCTGAGCATCTTCATGACCCTCCTTTGGCCTCAATCTGACAGATCCACATCCTTCTTTTCTTGGGGTTCACAGAGTTGGATGCAGTTCTCTGGGTGAGGTCTCACAATGCGGAACAGAGTGGGAGACTCACCTACCTCAAACTACTGGTCCCACTTCTGATACAGCCCAGGAAAGAGTTGGCTAGCTCAGAATATGATTGGCAAGCAGGTGGAGAAATTCTATGAAGAATTGCAGATCAGCTCAGATAAGACCCTACACCTCAGGAACAAAGGAAGAATCCCAGTGTGCTCCAGAGTCATCAGTTTCAGAACCTATTCTGCCATCTGTTTCTGGAAGGCATTTTCCAAGGGTGAATTGAATGGAGGCAACTAACAGCGTTGTAAAACAATCAGTCCAGATCTATCTTCCCAGGATAGATGTATAGGAATAGAAGGCTGCCAGGCTCAGAGCTCATCTGCTCTAGGATGTGAATAGCTGAGATTTGTGCTGATTGCAGGGCACACAGCAGCCTGCAGCTTGTTGAGCCACACACTGAGCTCAAGGCTTTAATGTATGGTGTATATATAGCTATCAACTTACTTTTCAAGGAAGTTATGGGGGTTAAGTCTTTAAAAATGGGTAGAGAAGTCTACTGCATTGAGGGATAAGATATGAGTAAGACACCTGTAAGGATAAGCACTGCTAGCAGAATAAGACACTGTAATTTTCAACATGAAATTGAACATGGCATCTTTTTTAATAGCTTGAGCATGAGAAGTCTGGGGGATGAGTGCAGGGAGGCTGGTGTGTCACCTGAAGACAGATTATATACTCTGAAGATCTTCAGAAAGGCTGAATGGTTCCATGAGACAATTTTTGGCACTTCATGGTCTTCACATTCCTTTTACAGTCATCAAAATATTCTGAAGTATGCTGCATTTAGAGAAACAGAGGCTGTTTCAAAGGGACTAATTATCAAATATGCTGTTTTCCCTGAAGCCTGTTTCAGTTCATGATGCTCTTTGGGGACCAGGAGAACCTACATGTGAGGTTTAAATATAACTGCAGTCACATTCTCCAGGTTCTTCTTTGGGGAGTGAATGAAACTGCTTCAGAGAGGCAGGTGTATTCTCTTAGGACAAAACAGAGCATTTGAAGGGGAGTAAGTACTTCTGCTGTCCTCTAAGTGTATTACAGCCCTGTTTCTTTTGGGTTTAGGCTATTTTAGACAGAGAAGCTGCTAAGGAAAAAGTATTTAAACTTTTGTGGAAAGACTTTACAGGAGGAGTAATTTTTGTCATGTTTTATTTGATCACTAAAGCTGTGAATTTCAGAAAAATTAAAAGAAGACTTGAGACATTTATCCACACCATTTTATTAAGAGTTTAAGCAGCTTCAGAATCAAGGTTTACATAGATGCAAGGCAAGCAGTGGCTCCAGGACATCCTTTCATCAACTATAATGATAACTGAAGAGATAAGGAAAATGATAATCTAACGATGGACCAAATTTTGCCATTTTCTTCAAGTTTTTCTATGTTCTTCATGGGTTATCAGTTTCCAAACTAAAGCCGAATTTTTCTATGTAAAATGTATTGGTCTAAAATATCTTAATGGAGAAAACAGGAGTGTGATTTCTAGCTGTATGAAGAAGACAGAGGAGAAAGGAAATAAAATCTGTTGCTTTCAGCAAGGTATTCTAATCCAGCTCGTTGCTGTGCCTCACAAACTTAATCATGCTCAAGTTTCTACAAGACAATTAGGAAATTATCAAAAAGAATCATGTGCTGAAGCCATGTTATCTGCATATTCAAAACACAATTTTATAATTAAATGCTGCTTGCACATTATCTATGCAGTGTCCATCCTGTCAAGGCTAACAACTCAGAACAGATTATAGCAAAATGTTTAAATGTATCATATGAAAGTTCAAATGGATTCTGAAAAAGCAACTTGAAATTGTTTTTTTCCTTTTCTATTTTTCTTACTGTAATGTTGAAGACACCTACATATTATTTTTTTATCTTAAGTTTTATGGGGAAAAAGTGAAATGCATCTTAAACTACAAAGTAATTTGGGTTTAACATATGTACATTTACTATAAGTACATTTACGTTTTAAAAATGTAGTTCTTTTCAATATTCAGTGAAGAGAGTTTAGATTATAAGAACTTTATACAAAGCTTTAATACAAAAAAAATCTTCCTATTGTGTGGCTCTGATGTGGTTTATTCTTGTTTTGAAAGCCCTAAAAAAAGTCATACTTTGGACTTTTTATCCATCCTGACTGCTCTATGTGCTGGCAGGGCACTGTGCTCATTTCAACTGGAATATTTCATGATTGTTCTGTACAGAAGAAGAAAAGCCCTTACCAAAGTATTTCATTTTAGGGAATAATGTAGTAAAAATTAAATTATCTACTCACAGCTAAAAGGAAACCTTTTAAACAATAGGCAAATTTAGCTGCACTTTGGACACACAATACAATCCTTGTCTTCCTGTGGTCTGTGTAAATTAGGAGAAATTTCTCTGCCACTGAAGCTACACAACTTTGCAAGTTGTTTCAAGATCAGACTTATTATGATGAACAGTAACACATTAAAGTTAATGATGACATTTCACTTGACATTTGGTGGTTTATAGTTTCTCATTCAGGCTATTTCAGATAGTCTGTATCAATGGATGTAGTAAAGGGTAAAGAAGACTCTAGGAATAGTGATACTTGTAAAGGTCATCATGATTTCTCTGCATATTGAAGAACATTTGTTTAAATGAAATGCACTGTTATAGAACATCCTTTGGATACTGGGCCCTGCATAATTTCTGACACACTGTTTAGGTTGTGCTTTCCAGTGGGATGAATATTTGAGTTATGTGGTTTTTCTCCCCAAACTGAGAGGCACTAGCTTGTATTTTTCTGCTTGTATTTTTCTATCTTTACATAAGCCATCACTTTCAACGCTAAGTCTCATTAAGTCCACCCTAAAACTTGAAAAAAACCCAATATCTTCTCCTTATTATGAAAGCTACATTCAAAGGCATCAAGCAATAGAATTCTTGCTTGAACAACCATATAGATAGTGTTTAAATCTTAATATATACTGAGCTTAAACAAGATCTTATGTTTGGACTACCTGTAAACTAGTCTGGATACAGATCAATAGTCTATATCCTTTTTCTTATCCTCTTCTAGAGGTGCAACTGGCATAAAACAAAAATGCAGGCATTCCTGCCACATGCTAGAAGCTCTTCTGGATATGTGACAGCACAAGGCTATGTAATTAAATTTCTTTTTCCATAGTTTTTGTGTGATGGAAGAGAAAAAAACGTGTAGAGTACCACAACAACCCATCCAGTTCAAGTGTGATAAAGAATACTCCTTTATTAGTTTAGGAAATGCCCTTGATAAGTTATTCTCAAGGCAAAGATGTAGCCTGGAGGATAAGAGGGGGTAAACCTGAATTAGTGTCCAATGTTATCACTGGAATAATTTTGAAGTGAAATCTACTGATAATTCTGAGGGATGAATATGTGTCTCTCCTTCTTTCCAGAGAAGCCCACCTTGCACACAGTAATGCAACAATCACAGCTAGGAGAGTTAGCAAGACTCTGACCCTATGTTTATGTAAACCCAATTCATGTTTCCAAATAAGTGTCTTTTATTAAGGCCTAAGTATAGTTACTCAGCCACAGGATGTGAAATCCCCTCTTCCGAGTAAAAATCAGGTTTCCTTTCCTGTGACAAGGTTTCAGTGTAAACTTGTATTTCTTTTTTATTAGTTTTTCAGCTCTCTTGTTGAGAGAAGTCCTTCTGTAGAAGCTGCTGACAAGAATTCAGTGGTTAATTACCCTACCTTAGCATATGACTTTGCATTGCCTCAGGGCCCATATTGCTGTGTGTAAAAATAAAATGTGAATTTATCTCTTGTTAATATTAGTGCTAGTTGGAAAGTTCTTAATCTGTTTAAGAACAGCAAATGACATCTTGGGAACATCTTATTTCAGGCAGAAAGTCTGAACTAGGAAGGGTTACATGTATATTATTTTCTTATTTTGAAGTTGAAGGACCTTGTAGAAAAGAAAAAGAAGTGATTGCACAGGATGAAGTGATATTTCCAAAGGGAAATGTCAACACTCTTGGTGGTTACTCTGAACCAAGAACAAAAGGTTTCTTCTTATCTCCAAAATAAAGCTGGAAATTTATTTCCTTAACATTTTTATGATTAAATGTTCCACTGAGTGTTGCTTTTTGTTGAAGACTAAGCACAACTTGAGGACTTTGATCATTCTACTTGTACAGGATGATCACCATAGCCTATTCACAGAACTGTTAATATTGTTGTACAAACATGATAAGGGTTTACCTCATTTTCTGGGTTGCTACAATAATTTTCTCTGAATCTAAGTTAGTGTGGTGAGGATTTCTTTTTCCTTTGTGTTATTCCTCTTGCAAGAAGACAATTGCACGCCACAGTAACTGCATGAGGCCTTTGGTTTTCCTGTTGCATTCACTTGTTCTGATTATTCCTCGAGAACTGTGGGAGGACATATGATGGACCTTTTCTCTAGGATGTTTTATTGAAAGGAAAATAACATTACATTTGCAGACTATCTAAAAACTGTTAAGCTCTTCAGTCTTTAAGTCAGACTGGGTTAATTATTGGACATTCATCTCTTCAGCTGTTTATCTGCAGTATCTTTTTTCTGTCTCAACATTTAGACACATTATGGGTAATTCTTCATGTGCTTTATCACATGACACTCCAGACTGTAACAAGCAAAACATTCTATTCCTTCCAAGTGCTCTTGCTAATAATTCCAACCTGCTTTTTGTCACATATTCCCAGACCAACAGCTGTCTTCCAGCTTTCTTTTGAAATGTCAGTTTTAAACTTTCAATTTTGTTTGCTTCTGGTTTATTTCTATATCATAGTTTCCTACTATTTCACTGACTATTGTAAATTTTATTATGCCTCACAGGTGTTTGTGTTTATTTAGGCGTTTTAGTCTATGCAGGAGCCAAAAAAATAGTTTTATATTACTTAATGACTTTATAGCATTTCTCACGATATTTTTATAATATTGTCAGTGCCATTGTTTTGTATTATATTATGCTTTGTGTACTGTTATGCCTCTGAAGCTCTTTCCTTAGAACTCCCAATGTTTTTTTCTCCTGATTATATATCTCAGCAGGCAGAAAAACAACTACAAAATTTGTAGATGTTTTTTCTATAAATCTTATTACATGGATGTTAAAAAATATAGGTATAGGACAAAGATCAAAGTAGATTTCTTGTTTGTGACTTAGTTTGTACAAAAAACTGTGGAAAATCAAATTCACTAATATTTTGTGTGGATATCAGATATGAAGGCATGCTGGGTCTCAGCAATGGTGCTAATATTGTCTATGCTTGCATAATATTTATTCATTAGAAATTTGATTGTTGTTACCTGCTATTGGAAGAATTATAAGAAAATTATTTACTTCCACTACCAATAAAGACTGTATTTTGGAAAAAGGCCCAAGGCAAGAAGCCTTGGAACTGTATTTTTCTGGGAAACATTGGAGAATTCTGTAACATTCTTGATATTAAGTCCTGAGACTCCATTTTTTCTTTAAATACAGTATAGAAAATAAATGCAACTGAAATAATTGTCAGATTAGAATCTAAAAATCTAAAAATATAAATTTACTGCAAGTTTGTGGCATACATGAATGTAGAAAAATTGCTATTTAGAAGGCAAAATCAATCTACCATTCCAGCTTAAAGAAAATCTATCACAAAACAATTACATTTTAACATCTTTTCTAGGATTAGATAGCACACTGTAAATTGCCCTTGCATGATAAGACTGCTTCACTCCATGTAACATTTCAGTATTTGAAACAGTAATTCCATCTAGTGACAGGTTACGTTGCACACAAATAAATTGTTCAAAATAAAATAATTCTTAAAACGTTACTTTCTAGAAGAGACTATTTTTTTATAATTGACCTGAAATATTGTACTTTTCTTTTTTTGTCTCTTTGGGTTTTTCGTAACTTTGCTAAGACAATATACCTCTTTATTTCTCTCATTTATAGCATTTATAGAGACTTATTTATGTGTTAGGTACTGCCCTAAGCTGATGGATTTGCTGTCCGGCTCAGTAGGGATTCCTACAGCCTAAGGGTCTGGGTTCATGGCTAACAAGAAATTCCACAAGGCTTCCTGTGAAGCATGAATGTCACTTTAAAGTAGGTACAGATGGCCACTAGTTATTGGTCACACCTTAAATGGGATGGCTTGTGGCATTCATTTTCATTCATTTTTAGCCTTTTTTTGGGATGGAGTACCATAGGTTCGTGCAGAGAAAAAAAATTGTTGTTTAATGATCTGAGATTTGTTCAGGTTGAGAAAAATTGAAAACATAGTATAGGCATAAAATATTTAAAACACAAATTTCGCCATATCTCTTAAAGACGTAGCGAAATGCAAGATAAATATCTTATTGTCTCTAAGCAGGACAGTCTGCAGTCTAAAGTTTTTTTTAAATTTAAAAGTTTAGATTTCTTTTGGCCAAAATGATGATGTCATATGTGTTCCTGCAAATATGCAGGGAGCCTTATCTGGAACTTCTGTCAGTCTGTCTGTTGGTAATGGTGACATCAGGCACTGGTGAACACCTTTTGCATAACTTCCCAGAGCAAAAACCTGGCCCATTTGGGTTCTAGACATTCATCATGAGGGAACTCGATCTCATGTGTGCCCCGTTGTAGACCAATGTCCTGTTGCTATCTTCTGGCTCAAGAGGAGTTTCAAGAGCGTTTTCCATTTCCTAGATTCCAAGCCACTGTAGAAGTGGTCAGTTCAAAAGGATCCTGGTTCCTTGTCCTAGTTTAGCTGTGTTGGGGTGGGCAAGTTTAGCATTTTCTGCTACTTAATGAGATGTCCCAGTATCCATTGTGCTGGTTGTTGTGTATGAAAAGACCTTCATGCTTCACAATTAATTCTGTGGGGACTCTTGGGCAAGGGAGTCTTAGGAACTCCAGTTCTACAGCTGATCTCTGTTCCTCATGGAAAGCCTTCTGGAAAAACCACTGCCCACAGCACAGTCATGATGACTGATGCACTCACTGGTGCCTGGCTGCTGTTGACAGGCACATGAGGAAATGCCTGCCACTCCTTCACCAAGCAGTAAGGAAGGAGGCCTGCCCAACTCCTGTCCGGGGTCTCCAGAGCTGCCTAGTTTGGTGCCACTTCACCTCCTCACCCGTCTGTCAGCACTAACCAGTGCATGAAAGTCATGAGTAAGGAGAGAGATTTGGCAGGAGGGGAACAGGGCTTTTTGAAAAGCAATATGTAGATGTGTGAGGATCATGTGAAGATGGAGAAAGGTGACCTATGAGCACAAAAAGTCCTTCTACTGAAGGGGTGTGGAGGCAGAAAATAAAATTCTGGCAGAGGAAAGAAAAAAGATCACTGTCCAAACACACAGCTAGCCTTGTTTTCCACCAAGTCTTCCATGTCCTTCCCAGCCCTTGATTTCTTCTAACCATACACACTCCTCCTTTCTGTTCCCTACCTAATTCAGACATCCACAATATCTCCAAAATTTGACAAAAAACTGCCAGTAACTATATTCCTTCCATGCCTTCTCCCTGCCCAGGCCAGGCCCCTCGCATCATTTTGCACTGTTAGAAAACTACAGTGACATCTCCAGATCACCCCTGACATCTCACCTCTTCCCCTTACCCAGGGCACAGCTGCCCAAACTGCCTGCAAGAATAAGGACACCTGCTCTTTGGGGCAGTAGCAGTCAGTTTTGCCTACACCTGTGGGCAACGTTGAGCTGTGCCAGCTCTCCCATGTATCCCATATAACCACCATGCCCTGCCTCCTCCTCGGAGAGGGCTGTCCAGTGAAAAGTCCCCCTGCATGGCTGCCAGCTGGCAGCTCCCAGGCCCACAACACACTCTCCTGGTGTCGGGGAGGTCCAACAGCTCAAATAATCTCCTTTGGCCACATGGCACTGCAAGAGAGAGATGGCATGTCAGTGGTACCTGGCACATGAGCAAACAGCAATCACATAGCAGGGGTTGACTCTTAGGTTGAAATTTTATATTTCATGCTATATTAACCCTCATATAAAAGACAGGGTCACATAAAATGGTATCAGAGTATTTTAATTTTCAAGAGATCTTTACCTTTTGAAAGTAGTTTGTTTAGTGATCAGTATTTTGCAATGACTACATGAGTATCTGTGCTCCTCTCCTCTGTGACCCAGTCTTCAGCCCTCAGGTAAAAGGTGAAGATCTTTTTCTGATTGATGATGTATATATAATGAGAGTTTTAAAACACTATTTCGGCACGTCATTGTAAAATCTAGGCTTATTCACCTTTAGCTCAGAGCTCAAAAGAAGCAATAATAGATCTTGGTTAAATCCCAAGATTTCTGTATTTGCATTCAGATTATATTTTTAGTGCTCAGTATACTGTGTAAGTAATAGAAAATTAGTCTTCTTCAGAAAAGAGGAACTTCAGATGTTAAATGGGGAGCAGGCAAACAAATCTCAGGAGTCAAACCAGCACTTCTATGTGGAGAAAAGGTAACTGAAATTGAGAAAGCCTGGGGAGTACCTCAAGCAGCAATGTCTTTTACTGCCCTTGTGACAAGCTGCCCAAACATTATCAGTGATTCTAAAAAAAAAACTCTGTTTACATAAGCTGGATGGAGGCTTTAGTTTATCAGGTGAATTTTCCCCAGACTGTTTGAAAAAACTCAGTCCAAGCCAAAGCTTCTCTTCTCTGACAATAGCTTCTGTATTTTACCCCACCGAAGCATGAGCGACTCCACCCAGCAGCTACAAGTCCTCTGCGAGTGACTCTGTGGTGGCACTGGAGGCAACCATGGAGAGAGCCATGGGATCAAGCAGCAGGAAGACTTTCTCTCTGTGGAGGTGGGATGCATTCTGCTACATAAGGCAAGAGGAATCAGATCGAGAAGGAAAAAGAGAGTAGGGACCATGGAAGAAAACAAGCAAGAGTGAGGAAAGCTCATGAGCAAAGACAGCAGTTTGGGGTGGATGGGGAATTGAGGGAGCAAGGCAGGGAAAACAGTAATCAGTAAGAGGGAAAGAGGAGAAAAAAGTCTGCAGAAAGAGACAGAGGTATAGCAAAGTGAAAAATGAGAGGAGTCAACATAATAGGAGTGTCCAGGATGGCAGCACCCGCAGTTACACCCCAGCCTTGTTAGCCCACTCTGTGTAGTCCGGTGTGTTGCAGCTTTTTTTCCCTTTTACTGGGGAAAAGATCAGAACGAGCAGGAAAAAAGGGTTTTTCTGCACTAAACACATAACTTCTCCATCCAGTCAGTGGCACACTTTGCACCCTGCAGTGTTTTTCACTCTTTTTCTCCACTCCCAAAGCGCCATTTATTCCAGCTGTCCATCCCTGCAGACAGGCAGGGAGCATCACTGCATCAAGGTGGGCACAGGATATCAGTGTGCCTCTTGCTAGAAGGGCTCCAGTTTGTGTTTTATCTCAGCAGCTTCTCTGGCCACAACCATCTGCAAGATGACCTTGAAGGAGAGGCTTTGAGCTCTTAAACTGCAGACCCTTCCCAGGGTTTTCCTTTCCAAAAATTTTTAACTGTATTTGTTGCCCTGAATGAATGGTCACACACATTCACACTTGTCCAATTCATCTAAATCTGTGTTTAATATCGCACTAGCTTAAAAATGTAAAATAAACAGATTATAGCCAACACCAAAAGTGTACATTTCTGCTTGCATGAAATGGGAAATGAATCCAATAACAAACTCCAGCCTTGGAGTCTACTAGGAATCAGGTTTCTTTCTGATTTGTCATGTAGGATTTTTGAGGTTTGCCTTTGATGTGAAAGCTGATGGGCTGACTCAGTAGTTTTTCCCTTCCTGACCATTTTTAGCTGATGTCCACCTGTGCCTGAAGAACAGTGACCTGCTCAGCCACCTGAGATAGCCAAACTAGGGAGGTCTCAGAATCTGTTTCTTCCCCACATAATTGTCATCAACATAGATCCCTTTTTCCCTCCTGATTCTATTCATGAATGTGTACAAACTGCTGTTCAATGCAAGTATAATAAGTAAGTTCTCTTCTCTGCTCCTTATTTAGGGTTTTTTCCTACTTTGCACTCCTGTTGGGCTTTTCACATGGCATTTTTCATTGGTGTAATCCTCCTGCCTTAAATGGCTTTCCTGTGAGATCACATTGCTCTCAGAACCATTAAAAACACTGTAAATTGCATACCATAAAAAGTCTTCATTTTATTACACCTTCTCAAGCACACAAGATTCAGATTGCTTTTAACATTTTAGAGAAACCAGGCACTATCTGGGGCAAGGGTGACAGACTGCTTTGTCTGAACCTGCTTATTCTCAGTTTCATGCAACACTTCCCTGGTGTTTCGTATACTGGGAAAACAATAATGATAAAAACATAAAATTCAAAGAAGGTATGAAATGCCAAGATTAATTTTACTGTGGCAGTTTTAATCTCTTCCCTTTTGCCCTGCATATTTATGGAGTTTATTAAAAATCTTTGCTAATGCACAGATTAACATTAGGTTACTCACTGAGTACTCAAGCCCTCTCATTATGAATGAATAGCTAAACTTAATCCTCTGAAAACCAAGTAGTGCAAAAGTCAACACCCGTGTCATGAATCTATAACATTGCCTCTTTACACAATGCTTGATGTGTATTCAAGCCTTTACCCTCATTGATGCTCAAGACCTCAGACTTCAGGGTAAGTAGAGTACTTTACTAACATAGATTTGTGCTTAGTACAAATACAACACAAAAGGCTATCTACAGCTTGGCTGTAATTAAACCCAGCCATATAACACACAAAGATATCTTCAGTCTGTCTATAGTTAAACCTACTCACATAAATCTTATAACCCTCAGGAAACCATTCTATCTTATTTTCTTTTGCCCTCATGACTTTTCTCAATAAGTAGTAGAAGGAAGGTGAAGGACAACACTGATGACTGTGCCACATACATATTGATGTTTTCTGCAGCAAGGAGATACCATATATTTGTTTCTGGACCAAACATAAAATAAATGTCAAACATCAGTCAACACCAAAACTGTTTTTTTCAGTGCTACTTGGCAAGCCTTTAATAGAAAGCAAAGCCTGAGCCTTGCCACAAGAACAAAGCTTCTTTATGAAAACCAAAGAATGCAAAACACAAACGTAATAACATGAAAACAGGATTGCTGGAACACTGAAAAGTGAATGCCTTGGTATACAAGTCTTGAAAACAAAAAGTTTATAGTTTTATCCTGATCATCTGTTGGCAACTCCCTATACAAATTCTATACATTCTCTTTTCCGGCTTAGGGATAGAGTTGAGGCACACATAGACCACAAATGTAATTGTTGACATCACTGTATACCTGTGGCTTTGAACAAGTTTGGCAAACTCCCTCCCAGTGTTATGAGTTTATCAGTTCTTGTAGACTCAACAGAGGTTATCAGTTCTTGGGAAACTTGCCCATACAATCTTCTCAGTGTACATTTTTCATCTCCCCAGCCAGCTGTGGTTTTCTACCCAGACCTATAGATACAGGTCATTCTCATTCACACACAAACTTCCAAAACTAACCCACAAAAAGAGTAATATATGAAGGAAAATTGTAGTAGAAATTTTAAAGGTTTAAAAAGTCTTTCTTTTCTTTCAGATAAATTTATGAATATATATGTATATGAAAGTATTCAAACACACAGAGGAAGCAAATGTTTGTGTGTGGGCAGTGTGTTTATGTGTACAGTGTGTTTTATTCAAGTTTAAGTACACAATTTAAAGAGTCTAACATATTTTGTATGGCTTTTAAAGTATCTATTTTGGTATTCTATCCACTCTTCAGCCTCACACCAATGAATAATCAACAAGGGATTAAATTAAAATCCAAACAACATCTCTTGCATGTGCTGGAGGAAGTCAATGCCTCATTCTGCAAGATGTGGATGTGCCCTGTGCATGAACTTGGTACATTGAAAGCCTATGAGTTGAATACTGATTTTTTTTTCCTGTGGTGGGCTCTATCTAACTCCTACTAGTCAGTGGGCACCTTTTCACTGATTTTAGTAGTGCTTTCAGCAGATTTTTAATCTCTTTGATTTTAATAGGAATGTGAAGAAATCAGAAACCTAATGTTTGACCAGCTTTTTGATATGAAGTGTTTTGTACCCTTGAAGTTAATTTACTATTTACAGAATTTAAATTCAGAGCTCAAGTAAATGTTATTTGCTGATACATAAACACAGTTTGACTTCTCAATGGTACAAAAATGTATTCAGCAAATCTGCTCTAGTCTTTACAACAAAGTATTTTCCGAAAGTAAAAGGCTATTTCTGAGAAAGTGAAAAAAGCTTTCACAAAAAGAAAATACATCTATTTATTAATTTATTCATTATGAGTCCATTTAGACATCTGGAAACAATTTTAAGAATTTTAATCTTTTCATTTTTTAAAAAAAAGGGTTATGCTAACTCAGTCTTAAGCCTACAGGAAATCTGAACACGTATATCCATTTATATCTATTTACATCCATTTTGTTAAAGCTTTAACATATTTTTTTTACAAGGCAAAACTACTTAGAATATAGAGAATCTGAAAAAAAATTTTCTATCTCAGTGACAAATACCAAGAAATGGGTTAAATCACCTGTTTGGTTGTGTGGAAGACTCTAGTCCTCTCTCCAGTTGATATCACTGACATGCAATAAAAGTTAAACAATTGCATTGTAATGATTTATTCTCAAGTTCATATTCAGAGTTTCAGCCATGTGGCTGCCATTAATGTTAATAGCAGTTACACAGCCAAAGCCAATTTAATCAAGAACATTTTCCAGACTTAGAAACCTGTCATATGACAGAACATGCATTTTTGTTTTACTAATGAGATTATGGTTTGCAGTAGAAATTCACTGTGTCTTAATGTGAGCAAAAAGAAGTAGGAGGAAGTGTACACAGCAGATGCTGGGGAGATTGTTATTGCAAGGAATGAATTTTCATCACCATCCAGGTTTTGGCTGGGTAATTTTCTTCCTAGTAGTTGGTAGAGTACTGTGCTTTGGATTTACAATGAAAATAGTGTTGATAACACAGGATTACAGAATTGCAGATTGGGTAAATTTGGAAGGGACCTACACACGGATGTTTGAGTTGTTGCTGAGCAGCAATTACATCAAGGCAAGGAATTTTCAGCTTCTCACATCACCCCACGAGTGAGAAGGCTGGGGATGCACAAGAAGCTGTGACAGTGACCCAGAGATGGAGACGTGACCCAAACAGGCCAAAGGGATATGGCATCATGCTCAGTACAGTAATTAGGAGGAAAGTTTGCCAGGGGCAGCAGCTCAGAGACTGGCTGGGCATCGGTCAATGAGTGGTAAGCAATTGCACTGTGGTTGTTTTGATTATTCTAATTATTTTATCATTACTATTACTCCTTCTGTCTCTGTCCTAATAAACTGACATTTTCTCAACCCACAAATTTTACTTTTTGTTTTCCCAATTCCCTCTCCCATCCCACTGCAGGGAGTGGGGAAGGAGTGAGCAGCTGTGTGGTGTTCAGCTACCTGCTGATTAAACCATGACAACCACTAACAGCATGTTCTCCACACTTCACCCACAAAAATGCACTTGATGGGGAACAGGGCTCTGAAGCTGATGATTCAGATAAAGCTTAACACAACTAAGTCTTTTGAGACTGATGTGCCCAATTTAAAACTGCGCAAGCTCTGCCATCTATTTGAGGTAGAGTGAGACAGTAATTCTTGCGACAGAAGCGATCTTTCAGCTTTGTTTTGTTTTGATTTGCTCTTTTGTACTGTAAGAAAGCACCTTGCTGGGGATGTCTGAGTTGAATTAGCTTTGTAAAGCAGCATGAGATCCATCTCCTATTCCTCCTTGAGCTGTTTAGACTGAAGAGAGACCAGTTTTCAGGTACAAGCCAACAACCCAGTATGAACCCAGACTGCAGCAACTGTGACTGAAAGGGAACTGACCTGGGCCAGAGCTAGGTGCATTGAAAGGGATGACTGGGTGCTGAGAAGATCCCCAGCTGATCGTTCTCAGCACCTTCTTAGAGCTGGTGCAGACAGGACTCATGGATGTGAGACATGATGCCTCTTGAAAATTATCACCTTGCTCAGAAACTTGAGGTGAATTCCTTGCAATGGCAGTCGTTCTGTGAGGTGCAGAAAGGGAAAGGCAGAGGAATGGAAAATATGTGTGTATTCATTACTTAGCAAAGCCACTTGGCAGCACAGAAAAAGAACTGTTGACAGGTCTGCCTCAGGTGGTGGAGTTGGAACTGCAGAAGTTATTGATCTCTATTGCAAACAACTTAAACTACTTTAGGGGAAAGATTGTACCAAAATATAGTCTTGTTTTTTTCCCTGAATTACATTTTGGAATGAAGTTTCATTTGCAGAAAGTACTTCCTATCAAAGAAGGGGAAAAAATACTATCTGTAACAAAAAATTATTCCTGTATCTTTGTGTCCAAACTTCTAGAATTTTTTTCATGTTTCATGTTACAATAGCAACCTTCAAGTATGTCTGTGTATGGATGTGGTTTCCAAATTGTAAATGCTGCGAACTCTAAAATATTCCAAAGCAGAAGGAATATAAAATGAATGATACCATGTTTCTAAGCTAATAATCCAACTAATCCAATTTAATCAACCAATAATATTTCCATAACATTAAACAATTAACACTGTAATGCTTTTCTCAAACCCTTTTTTCTCAAAGAAAAGAGAAAATGGAATGTAATGTTCCATTAACCTATCTTGGATATATTAAACTACGAAATTAACTGAAAAATGAGTGAATTGACTTGTAAAGTCAGCAAGAGCTTCTTACAGTGTCAATCACGCTTTAATTCATAAATCCCTTTACTACATCCTGCAGCTGGTTGAAAACATTCACATGAATTTTAAGTAATACGAAGCATTAACTTCCTAGGTTCATTGTAGAAGATTATAGATTATATATAGACTGTAGAAGATTAAACACAAGCTCATTTGATAGCTCTAATCTTAAAAAAAAAAAAAAAAAGCAAAGGCTTAAAAGCTTTCCAGACTAATTAGAAAAAAAAAATATGTCTGATAGGCTGATAGAACTTCCCTGAGCGCTTCCCTGTTTCATTCTTTTCTGCCCAACACCACACAAAAGTCTCCCAATTATTTTTATCCCCTGGTTATATCCAGATTTGTAAGCAAACCCTTTTTGTATGTAGCAGTAATACATGGTTGCAACCTCAATTACTGAAAAGTGTTGACTACACTTGTAGCATTAACCAGGCTGCAATCACTGAACATTGTAGCTGAGCAAGGGCTCTCCACCTTCTCCCTAGAAAAGCCTTCCTAAAGTTGTGTTTTAAAGATAAAGAGCATTTTAATTGAATCAGATAACTTTCTCTCTTCAAACTGCTGATGGAGGCCAGCATTGGCAACTGTCAGATGTACCTCCTCACATTGACAAACAAGCAAGCTGTGTTCTAACCCTACAGCTTTCACCTCTGTGTTTATATAAAACATCTTTGCAGGTGTGATAAAACAGGGAAAATCTCCCTGCAGGCTGCATCCTCATCCACACTTCACACTGGTCTACATTTCAACAGTTATAATTGTATTATTTTTTATGATTGTAGTTTATCCTGGCATCACACAGAGCATGTTATCAGTGTTCTATTAATGTACACTGTGGCTTGTTTTGCTCTCCTCTGCAGGTGAATATCTGAGATAAGTATCATCCTCATATGTCCACAATTGAAGGAATCTCTGTTCCTCTTTGCTGGCAGTCCAACAATGAGCATTGTCTTATTTTGTGCATCCACTCAACAGCTCCTGACAGAAATGCTCTGTTAGTATGTACACTTACTGATATTTAACATAAATTTTAGAGGAAGGTTTAAGTTTCATTAAGTCTACTTGTAAGAAAAAACTGAACTGTACCTTATTTTGCAGCACTGTTCTGACAGAACTCACGGCAAGGACTTAATAAATGAGCCTCCCAGCATATCTGGAAAGCTGAGTGATTTTCTGCCCACTCACTTTGGTATACAGCCCAGATGACCTGTCCACAAGTCCCCTAGAAGTTGGGGCCAGACAACTGCCTGTGATGGCTCAAAAGGGTTTCTCAAAGCCAGCCAGGGAGATTATTCCACTGCTAGGGCTTCATTTCCTTTTTAAGAAATACTGCAAAGTTTAGGCCTATGTGGTAGTTAAAGTAGTTACCCATAACTACTGATTTTAGGTCTTGCCATTACAGCTGTATCATGGGCTGCAATTGGGGTTTCTTCTTTCACCAAAGTAATTTACAGTGCAGA
The DNA here is from genome assembly GCA_034509425.1 of Eopsaltria australis. NCBI lineage: Eukaryota > Metazoa > Chordata > Aves > Passeriformes > Petroicidae > Eopsaltria > Eopsaltria australis. The sequence goes on from JAVTVJ010000927.1 coordinate 177,731, forward strand.
ACTCCTGCAGAACTCCTGAAGGTAGATAAGAGGTGTGAAAAATAGGAAGGCATTGAATGGAGTATTCCAGTATGGAGAAAGGCAAACATGCAGATATGTTCTTTTTTTTTTTAATTGCTGAGAAGTAAATCTTCAGAAGTATAGCTTGTATCTTAGAACATAATCACTCACTCTCCTCTCCCTGTTTTAATGTCAGCATAAAGAAAATTGTGCAATAACACAGCAGGTGTTAAACATAATAATGTTCTACACTAAAAAAAACCTTTGACTAGTAACTAAATTAAGAGGAAATTGATGGAAAAGGTCTAACTGCTCTCCTGAATATCCAGATCTGAATGATGATAAAGGATGCTAGTTCATTCCTCCCATTTAGTTTAGGTAAATGAGTTTCTGGGATCTGACCCAATTATTCTATTTCATTTCTGGAGATAACTTGGAACATGCCTAGATATGAAGAGATGCCAAAACACCCTAACTGAGATATTCACTTTTAATGCTCAGCTTCTCTGTTGAGTAATTTGGTTTATACGATAGAGACATCAGTAATTATTAGATCTTAGTGAGAAACTCTCTACTTTTCTTTGAAATTCCCTTTGTGCCCCTTGTTGCATTTAGATCAGTATGGATCTTTCTAAGGCTGAAAACTTGCCTTTTAGATTGTTTTGTGGATTTCATTAATACCCCCAGCTGTATTGGTTTTCAATTTGCTAGTGTGAATAGGAGCCTTTCCACTGAGTTAAACCCTGCAAAATCCCTGAAACTATCTGAGTTGCATGTAGGCATCCCATACTTTCTCCATCTGTGTGATGGAGAAATAAGACTGGTAGTATCTCAACATGAAGAAATATTTCTTGTTTATAATACTCCATCTTCCTTTGCCTCAGATTGCCTCAAAGACTGGCCGGGGTCCGTCCATTTGCAAAATGCACAAGGAACTATCCAACTTCCTTACTGATATGTTCCTGGAAATCTACATTGCTACAAGATGATTGGAATAAATGCATGTGTCTTGCTCGTAATTGTATTGTGAAAAGCTTTAAGTACCTACAGATTTTTTTAAAATTCCTTTAAGAAAGTCCACTGGCTCCAAATTCATTCATCCATCTGTCATTAGATTTACTCCACCATTTTAATGTATAGGTGATAGGTATATACTTCGCTCTGTGGGAATTTACAGGTGACCTCTCATGCATAACATGTGTTTACCATTTTACATGCTAATCTTTAATATACTGCATGAACATTGATTTGACTGCAAGATGAGATTCTAGTACAGCAAATTACTTTAGGAAAACAGCAAAATAGACAAATGAGTAGACATAAAGAATATAGGAATCTTGGTGATTGATTCCACCTTCCTGAAGGGTGCAGTATGACTAAATGCTGAATCATTTTCTCCTTTCAGAAGCCTTTGTTTACATTTTTAGACTGTATAGACCCTTAGCTGGAGTCCTTCTGGCTGTCCCAGGGAGCTGTGGACAACAGAGCACTGACTGCCAGGGGAATCTAGGGTCTTTCACAGTGGACTGCAGACTTTATTAGCTTTTAATATCACACAGTCTCATAAATGTCCTTTCAAAAGGAAATCTTCATTTTATGGTGCTAAGCTGCGTTCTAAAAATACATAGACAGAGTTGCAATTATGTAGAAAAATTGATTAGATGGTCACAATTACCAAATAATAAAACATTGGTGTGAACTTATCACCTTTCATTCCATATTTTGCACTGTGGCGTGAAATCATGTTCTGCTTTTTCATTTTTGCAGGATCTTACAGACGTCTTCTTAAGTATCTAGTACACAGTATCTTGATTTACTAACAGAACAAGCATCTTGCTATTCTAGGAATTGTTTTCTTGTTCTCTATGTCCATAACTTTATAGCTTTTGTGTATGACAAAAATATCATGGTGAGTTTTTTTTTCTTTTAATGTCTCCTTAATAACCTCATTAGCCTTCATTTTTTACCTGTGGAACTGAGTAGAGAGTTGCAGTAGTCTTTCAAAGAAATGCTGGAATCCTATTATGAATCAATCTCTGTATTACAGAATGAGGCTCATGTGTATACTTTATTGAAGAATTTGTGGAAGCAGAAAACTACCTGTTCTCCCCCAGGGTAATGAGGCTCTGGTGCCTCATTCGCTATTGCTTATCACTCAAAGCATAGAATGCGGAAAGAGTAAAAAATATTGAATAGGCTGCAGAAGAAATAAGCACATCAGAAACTATTTCACTGGCACTGTGTTGAGATGTTTAGCAGAGCTCTTACTTGATTTTTCTACTCAGAAAAAAGACCACTGCAAAAAAATAATACCGGAGACAAAAACTACTGTTGGTTTTCTGTTAGCAAGTAAAAATAAACCCAACAAGGTAAAGCAAATATTTTTGCAAGGCAAAATGAAAGAACTAACGAATCTCAAAGTTGCATTGATATATGTATATTTATGCATGTTTATTTATTTATTCCAAATGAATCCATGTATGTGTATAGATATGCATATGTATATATGCTTGTAATTAGGAGGCCTACCGCTCCACCTCTGGTAAATCTTATGTTCCTGGGGGAACATGCATTTTTTAACTCTGTTCCAGCAGACTCAGGAGAATGGGCTGAGTTCTACTGAGATGGATATGTGAATTTTCAGAAGGCACACATAAATATATGCAGAATATTTCCCAAAAACTGGCAGGTCTATCCAAGTGCTGCTTTTTACTCAACTGGTTTCATTATTACTATGACAATCGTGGCTAAAACTGGGAGCTATGAACCATAGACATCCAATGTCCTTTAACGTGATACTGGGACATTCATATCCAGTGTGGGACAACAATTAACAGTGCAGGTGAAGATTTCACGATGGATGGATCGCTACCTTGGTGACGTTTAACATCTTATCTGAGAAATGCTAAAGGTTTTCCCTAATTCAAGCTTCAGAGAGAAAGTAGGAAGCAGGTAGGTATATTAATTATACCAGAATAAGGTTATGTAACGGGAAAGAGACACCTTTTATCCATGCACTTTCAGGAAACCTTCTTCTGTACAGACGGGAAGAAGCTAGTTTTATGTGGTAGTTTGCAGAGACATGTTGACACAGACTAAGATGCAGAGAGGGAATTTGCACAGTCTTCAGAGCACTTCACAAATACTAATAGAGAGCTCAAGGCAGTAACAACCAGGCATGGACATCTTAGAGTTTTCATTCTTTTATACTGGTTATTTTCTTATTCCTGATGTGATTTTATCGACTGTATATATGCCTGTGCCTGAAGTGTGTCAATGGCTCATTCTCATTAGTGTTTCTTATGTCAGCCCACTATAATGTCATGCATGATGGCATTGTTGTTTAATAAGTCCCACAGTGTGAATACCTTGCCTGCTGTGGAAGGATGGTAAACAATCTTGCATCAAATTTATCTAGCTATGCCAAGCTCAGGCAATGACCTATATGGTGTCCTTTTATAGGGCGCTACCATTTTCTTTTTTGCAGTTTTGGAAAAACAAGCAGGGCTGATGAATAAACAGAGTAACAGAATAGAGTAACAGAAATAGATATGCAAAATTAGAAACCAGTCAGAAAACTTAAAAATTAGTAAACTAATTTATTCAACAGCAGAACTCCCACAATATTTCCAGACTTTATAGAGATTCTTTTATTTTAACCTATGAAGAGTAGATGGAACAATAACAACAGATTATCTGGGACTAATCAAGCCTATGAAAATGACCAAGACAACTTGAAATGGAAAAGCAAGTCATGTTTTCTAGTGTATGGCTCTGCTATTTATGCCTGTTTCTGTACAGTACATTTTCTTATCACTTTTTAAAAAATTCTATTTGTATGTAAATAGATTTAAAAATCTGCCTTGGGAACCAGTGCAGCATACAGTTAGAAAAAACAGACAAAAGTTTTCTATCTGGTAGCCTGTAAACTTGTGATACATTCATATATACAAACTTCAGATAAAATACATGCAATGCATATACCCACAGTATAAATCTCCTGTCATAAGAATATGAAACCACAGTTAAATATGTTGTGTAAATATTTGATTCACATTTGTGGAAATGCAATAATTTTATATTTGAATTCTTGTAAAAAGGAGAAATTCTATGAACAGTGTAGAAATGGTGACATATGACCCTTAAAGTAACCATTTACGTTTAATTCTTAATAGTTAAGTCACTTTGTAATTATTGTAGATGGCCATATAAGGTACAAAGTATGCAGCAGCTGTATCTAATTATACAATGATGCTGTTTTAGTATCAAAAATGTGAACATTTCTAAAAACTTATTTTTATTCTAGCAATGTTATGGAAAAAGTAAACCAGACTGAATATTTAATAATAATTTGGTTTGGGCACATGTATTAGAACCTAAATGCACTTTCACTTTATATATGTTTTCAGATATTTGTTGCAATGATGTGTGTCATTTTAATGAGCAATTCTGTAACACTGGCAAATCTGACTGGTTTTCTTCAAAATATTTAACTGAAAGCATTAAATTTGTTTTCTGTTCTCTTGCAGTAGGGAATCCAGGTGTTTTAGTTCTTTAAGTGAATATGCCCTACTACAGCCTACCAAAGGATGCTCTGGTTAAAGCTTAATCCAAGGGCTGATAAAGCTCAGGATCACTCAGGTGTGGTGTTGATTGTGGTTATTTGATAGCCAGATGGTTTCACAGAAGAGCCCAGAGTGCCTATTAAGAAACACTGTATGAATTGATTGTAGAACCCAGTACTTTACTGTCAGATCCAACCATTATCATAACAAACTTGCCTACATTTTACAGTGGGGGGCTTGGGCTTTGAGTTGGTTTCATATTTTTCTGCTTATTCATTCTGATTATTTAGATAGTTAGAAACATACCTTTAAGACTAGATTGACTCATAGTTTATATCCATTTGTTGATTTGCTTATATGATCTTTTTGTTTTAATAATTATTTGCCCCTTCCAACGTTTACTCTGCCTTTAGTGGCATCGTGTTTCCCCTCAGCTGCTCTTCTCTGCTAGAAATAAAAGGAACTGCCTCCTGATCTGCAGGAGGCTCTGGACTCCATTGATCAGCCTGAAAGCCCAGCTCTTCTTTTGTCTCTGAATTTATCTTTTTTGACATGTGACCCTAACTGCACACGTGACCATGCCCAAATCACCTATGACAGTGGCACATCCCACATTCTGCTTCTTTTATTGACTATATTTCAACACACATGACAGCATTACCCAAATGCTTTTTGATAACAGTGTATCTACTAGATCTTTTTTTCTCTTTAGACAACTCCAGCTGGTAAGGTGCTAGATCTTGGCAGAGTTTTCTGTATCTTTTCCATACATGTATGTCTTGGCAAGTAGCGTTATTGATTTTGATCTCTCCCAATGTAGGTTTGGACATAATGTCCCTACGTTATCCTAGTTCTTTCTTTGACAGCACTCCTCAACTTTCTATATTTTTCAACTTTCCATCACAATCAGCTACAGTGCAGCAGTGTAGCACATTCAAAAAAAAAACCCAGAATTAAAAACAACAAAACCCAACAATAGGGAATTTGGCAAATAAATATTTCATTTGAAAATTACTTAGTTCATTTCTGCAAAGGTATCAAAGGCACCCAAAGAGGAATGAGTAATGGCATTTTCAAAAACTCTGACGGACACAGCCCATCATTTGAAGACATATTAGGACTTGGTTTGCAAACAGTACCACTACCTTGTAACACATTGAGTATGGCTTTCCAAATGGTAGAAATCACCAGCAGGAACATTTGTTCAATTCTGCTTTCAGTTCTGACAGGAGAGAAATACAAATTTCCCATCCTGCCAAGCAATTTTGTGTCATGCCAGGATGTTTCGGCTCATGTTATTGCCTCCTGTGTGTCATATTCTGGGAGTCCCTGGGGAAAGCTTGTCTGGGACAGAGTTCCACTAGATGTAAAACATAGAAGTCCATCTGTTCATTTAGCCCTGATTTAGTGCCGTCAAGGTTTTTCTTTCTCTTTCAAAGTTCTTAAAAACGTTCAAACTGTGGATATGAATTTAAAAAGGTGAAAATATCAGTCTACAAGTGACAGCATTTTAACTTCTCATACTTGGTCTGGGTTGGGTTCTTTGGGTCTGACTTGGGAAGTGTCCTGAACCAGCATTGCTCTTTCCTGGCTAAGACATGGTCCTGTAGTACCTAACAAATGCCCATTAGATAAGGCCATTAAGAAACATCTTAAATGGTGATTGAAATTAACAGACTTGATTCTGCTCTTTCCAAGAAGTGTAAAAACCTGTTTCTTTCTTTCCGCCAATTGTTAGGTATCAATATTTTCCATGCAGCCCATTTTCAGGCTGCTAACAAGGATAAGTCCATGCTCAGCTTTGAAAAGCTGATCCCCTTCCAGCATTTTGCTAAAGGGTGTGAAACTGTAGATAACGGTAGTTTAAGATTCAAGTTTTAAATTAGACTCAAATTTGGAAACAAGTGTAGGCCTAACCAACAAGATCAACATACCTGCACCATGCAGGGACTGTGATGGCAGCCAAAAAGTTAATTGAAGCTAAACAGGAAGTGGAGGGATGCCTCTCCATCATGTCTACATTGTGCACCTAGCTGTGATTAAACTATTAGACTTATCTTACTAAAATTCTATGTGATTCAGAAGTGTTATGGGAATTGGACAGCACAGCATCCTGTAAAAGGAAAAAGCAATTTAAAGATGAAACATTAAAGCCTAACATACACATCTAGGGTGTCAGTAAAAAAATATCTGACAGAATGCAATTAGTTAATATTTTATCATAAAACATCATAATAACAAATCAAAAGTGATGAGGGACAGAAAAGCAAGGAGGCATTTCAATTTAGACAAAGGAAAAGTGTTGTAGTAAAAATGCATCCTGACCCAGGGTGTTCTGCTCATTAATTCAGTACCTTAAACTAAGAAGGGAGAAAGCTCCTTATTGTAGAGTATCATCTTAAGAAGATATTTCATCTTTAGGATTTGTAAGTGATCTTTTTAATCTTGTTACAATTCTGTTTGCAAAGAATACATATTATTTCATTCTTACGTAGCCATACAGTTTAGTTTCTCATTTCCTGCTATGGAGCAATAATTAAAACAGCTCTGACTTTGTCAGAGTGCCTTTTAGGTGAATGGATTTCTCTAGTATATCCCTCTGTGGAAGGGTACAACTCCATTGAGTTGCCTTTAGATATACAGGAATTTAAATCCGGAGCAGCTGCATCCAGGAAATTTCATTGTCACGTAGAAAGAAAGAGTTGATAAAAGTGCCATCCCTTCAGGCATCCTGTTGAATGTTCTAAGCCACTTACAATTCAAACAAGAAATGTGACCCTAAGATTCCCTGACACTGGGACCTACATACATAGGTCATGTAGGCTCATTTTGAAATATCTATCCCATAAGCACCTTGTAAAGAATTCTTCCATGACATTTGGCAATCTAAATTTTCTGCTTCTTTCCATAAATTTCTCATTCAGCCGGAGGGCTCTAATTGAGTCATAACTGAAGCATGCAGTAATTAACATTTCTTCAGTCACATCTCTAAGGTGGTTATTACTGTTAGAAACTTGCTTGTGCAAAATCTTATGCATCAGGTGCACTGTTTCTATGCATTCAGTCATAGGAGCTTATTCACATTTGCTTCTTTGAGCAATCACTGCCAGTGTAAAGTCAATGCAACTATGGAGCAGTGGTCTGCTTCTATTTTGGCTGGCAAATCATTTGCAAAACTGTTAACTAAATAGGAAATTCTCTATTAATTTGTCAGCCAATAATAAAAGAACTCTGTATTTATTTTCTGACCAAGTGAAAATTTTTTCCGTCTCATTTTTTATGGAGCAAAAAACTGGTTTGCTTGCTCTTAAAGGAAATACAAAATTACACATGCAAAGTAGGAAGGGCTGCTTTCAGGAACAGGAACATGTATGTGTTTGCCCATCAACAAAAGGTATCTGTAGAATTAATAATTTAACAGTAGTGTTAATTTTTTTTATAAAACTATCCTGATCTTGCTAGAGTGTGAAATTCTTATTTAAGAAGCTTTACAGTCATGATAACTATCTTTGTAAGCTGTGTTGCAGAACATGTGCATTTCATTACACTGTGTTAAGTCCTCCCATCCTGCAAATGCAAACAAAATCCATCTCTATGTAAGGAACAAAATAACAGAAACTAATTTGTCTTAAATTTTTCTTGTTTTTAAAAAAAAACTTTCAAATCTATTTTATCTAACCCACGTGGTGATGTTAAGATGCTTTAAGCAATATTAATTATTTAATAAACTCAGGAAACATACTAGAGTCTAGTGTAATTGTAAAACCAGTACAGTTCATTCTGATTTATCGGGATGTCTCAACACCTTATGGTAGTCAGAAGATTGAATTCTGCGTGCCAGTGTAACCCTTAGGTGATGGATATACATAACTCTTACACTACAGAACACCTTTCCTCACCTCTTCTCTGCCCACAATGTCCAGTGCCAGGAGAAAATGTAATTCTAATGAGAGGTTTGGAGGGGAGATTAGGGAAATGGAGATACCCTGCAACACCAATGCATTCGTGCATAAACATACTGATCTTTTCTCTCTCCCTTGTGTCAGAAGTTAATATATTTGACTAAGACAAGGAACAGAAAGCTCTGTACTCTGTTGCCAGGCTCCTCAATTCCTTCACCCCGAAATTCTGTCTTTTGGGCAGGATGCAGGCCTGTTCTCCATGAGATTAGCATGCCCTTCATATATGTTCATTAATTTATTCAAAAAGCACTCTGCATTTTGTAAAGCTCTTACATGGCAAAGTCCCTCAGCACCTGGGGTTTGCACAGCACACACAAAGAAGGTGGTAAGCCAGTTTTGAGGTGAGGGATATTTCCTGACAGGGAAATAATGCATTCATAATAGGGTTCAGTTTTAAGTGTTCACTTGGCTCAGGACCACAAGTCATTGAATGCCATTGTGGTGTATTTCTTAAAGCAATCACGTGCATTCTGCTTGCTTACAGATGCATGCACTTTAATTTAAATGAAACATGCAGTCCTGAGTAAACAGTGTTATGTATAGAGAGGCTGATTTCTTAAAGAGCCAAAATACTGTTATTTTAACCACTAATTGATGTTTTCCTCACTTGATAGATTTTAATGTTGTAAGAAGACTCCTTTACTGCCAACCTGATGTCAACTGAATCCATCGAGTACTGTATTCTGTTTATACCAGGCTTCCACATGGTTCATTTGAACTTATATTTTGAACATAGTATTGTTAATATGTGATAACTTGAAAATGTGTCTTCCCTTAAAAAAAATTAATTGCCAAAAGTAAATCTGTCCAGTTTCATACATCTTATAATAAATCAAAAATCAATGGAAGTCACATTTTCCAATGCATTAATTATTACTGCATTTGCAATAATTGTACAAAGAAATACTGTCAAAATATGAAAAATGGTAGTGACAATAAGAATATTGCCAAATACAGGGAGCTGTTTAGCCACTTTTAAATTCTGGAAGAGAGACTGATTTCCCTTGCAAGCAAAATGAAGTCGAGCTTTTAAAGACTCACAATCTATGCCAGAGAAAAAGTCCTCAAGAGGAAGGGCTACACTCTGTTTCATTTCTGCACAATATGAGTAGAAGGACAGAAGTGTGATAACTTCATCTTTTCACTTTGTAGCTCTGTGTTAACTGCCATATATTTTGCAAAAAAAGTGAAGAACAAGGGAATGGAATAAAGGGTCTGGTGGAAATGAGGTCTGGATTCATCATGTTTGACTTCACTGATCCTCCTAAATTAGAAGGAGGGTAGCATTAGGTTGTTTTACGATCCATGGATAGAGACAGACACCTCTAGAAGGCAATTCAACCTACTTCATTCAGTAAGTGATTTGGGACTTGCTCTCTTCACTCCATGTAAATACCAAGCTTGCCTGAACATGCCAAGATTCCAGAACAGAACTCAAACTTCACCCAATGCCTTTGTGTAGTCATGGTGTGGAAAGTATATTGTGTGCCTGCTTACAAATGAGTTGCAGCCTAGCTTGCAGAAGTGATGCAGTAAATACTGACAGGAAGGAGATTCCATATGGTTCATTGCAACTGGTACTAACATGCAGTAGCCTATAACACAAAAGGTTATAGTAGGTTATAGTAGCTCATGAAGAAGCTCATTTCATTAAAAATTGAAGGGAAAAGGGAAGAGCTAGGTTTTCTTTTCATTTGGTTATTTCTTAGTGTGTTACTTCTCCACGTGGTCTGCTCAAAGAAATGCTTTCATTAACCCCAATCATGCTGTTGACAGAAATTATCTTTTTTACTCTTTTGCCAATAATTTATGGATTAAGTTTATCATCTGTGTGCTCAGTCCAGAAATGAGATGAAAGAACCTTACTTTATTTTTAGTAGTAGTAATATTAAATATATATGTGTACGACAGATCAGCTATGCATGATGAGGCAAAGTCTGCACTTTGTGCACATAAATAGGTGTAACTAAATACAGAGCTTCTTCTTTTTATCAGTGTGACATTAGATAAGTTTACTTTTAATGTATCTCAGGTAACTTTCTTAAATATGAAACCTTCCTAGTTTATGTGCACTAGAAGCTAATGTACAGTACAGCCATTCATCAAATTAATATCATGGTAATTAGTTCACAGACTCTCACTGTTTTGCTTAAAGCAGGGAAAAGAATTGTATTGATTGCTAGCAGCCCTCAAAATGGACATGCAGAAATAAACAGAATGTGCTTTGTGAGAGTCTAAAAGCATCTTTCTTTTCTCTGATGACCCTGTCCAAGATCTCACCTTGCGCCATCCTACACACTTGCTGATAACGTTGAACCCAGTTGTCCCTGTAGCTCCCTTAATTTATTTGTTTTTAGTGTAATTTTACAGTGGCAACTGCAAGAGCTTTGTTTAGGCCCAAAGGCCAGAGCTCCCACTGAAGGGAATTTTGTGACTGGTTCATACTTGATTGGATTGCTGGGTCACAGAAAAAGGATTACTGTTAAAAAAAGAGACCAGACCCATGTCAAATATATTTAAATGTAAAGAGCATTTATTTTGTAATATCATCTTACTTTAGGTCCCATTTGAGAAAATAAATCTCTAAAAGTACTGTAAGGTTTTGGAGGGACTGGAAAATCACTTTCCTGTGAGCTTCAAAAGAATCCTCAACAGAATTTAAGAAATTAGTCCTAACTACTCTGACACGATTTACAGAAAGCTGTCATTAGGATAACTTATGTTTTGTTGAAAGCCACCAATATCTGCCAAGGCAATATGAAAGTCTTTGAGTAAACATTAATGCATCCTGCAAAATATTAAAGTCTTGGCACAAAGGAAAGCAGAGGATACTCATTTGTCAAGCTTCAGCTTCGCTCTATATTGGGCATAATGAAGCATGCAACTGGCAGGAACAGGCCTAGAGATTGTGCTAAAGAGCTTTGAAGCTGTGCTCTATTTCACAAGCTGATCTTGCACACGCAGGCTTCCCATTACTGCCCAGCTGGTGGGCCTTGTGATTTCTATGGACCAAAACCCTAGAATATTTAATGTCATACAAAATTTAAGGCTGAGAGTGATCTCAGATCACCCAATCTATCTGCCTGTATCATAAAAGCAAAATGAAGACTACCTACATGCAGAATTTTTCCTTGAAGGTTTTGCCTAGCTTATTCTTTGATTTTCTGTACATTTCTCTTCTGTAGTGTCTTGCCCAAAGCAAGATTAATTTTTTAATTCAAATTTCTTTTAATGTTAGACCTTGCTCACAAAATAGCCTGATATTAAAGTACTGGATTAGCAGTGGGACAGACTTGGATATGCTATATATATTTAAGAACTACAATTATGTATCCTAAAGTGAAATGTTCTGAAAGATGAAAGTGAAGTTGCTCTGTAGTTATACTTCTTGACAGATTGACAGTTGGAAAACTTTCTCACAAGTAAATTAGGTTCAAATGTCTTGGTCTGACTAGACTATCCAACCTGAGATAAGAAAGAAAATAAAAACTGGCTTTACATTGTGCTCATACTGGGTAGATCTTGAAGCCAGATGAAGACTTGGAAGTACCTAATGTAAGAGGCACAATAATGTACAACCGTAAGGATAGTTATTGTATCTGTCATCTGTCAATGCCAATTCCTCTAATTCTTTGAGACACCAAATAATAAATTCCTATTCATTAGATCTTATCTGTTGTGCGAGGAATGGAAACATATAGAGGTATAATCGAGCAAATTTGCCCCAAGATCATACCTCTTAGCAAGGTAAAATTCTCAAGAGACAAAGTCACTGTTTTTAATGAATCACTAGAGCAAAAAAATTGGAAAACAGTTTCACCAACCCTGCAGAATCCACCACTTTTCATCCTATTCAGCTAAAAACACTGGGTGCAAGAGGAGAAAAGAAGTGTGACTGCTGAGTATTGCCTGCAAAATTATTGAAATGTACTACTGTCCTTGACTGAATAGCGTATTCCCCCCTTAGAATAATTTGGCCGAAAAGTTCTAGCATGCAAAGGAATACTGCATCTTTCCCAGCTTCCCTGAAGGAGAGATGCCAACCCATAAGATTGGTCACTAGTGAGGAGTTTTCCTTCTTTTCCCAGGTGGAAGCCCTGTTTCCTCTCTTTTTTCTTCGTTATCCCATTTTCTTAATTTCACATCTACAGAATTCCTGTTCCCCTTATATTAAAACAATATGGATCTGCCCTGAGGAATTCCCTTTTTACTGGCCATATATTTTTGTGGATAAGCCATAACAATGTGTCCTGATCTGCCTGGTTCATAAATCAGTGGTGAATGTTAAGGAGTGGCAGCATCCATTGGGCCTGAGGTCTCACAGGGTTTCCCCTTCCCTTTGACCAGGGCAGTTCTGATTGCATAATATTGCCATGGCACCACAAACCAGGCACACATACACAAACACAAAAAGATGTATGTATAGGATGCTTTTCCTTAGTCCTGCCTCACCTATACACAGTTATTCCTACCTTCATTTGCACTATGCATCTTCAGTTTCACATTCCAAGAATCAGTAAGTTTTCTTATTACAAAGGCCGATTTGGGGTGGACCACAGGAAGAGTAAGTTCACAGAAGAAGCAGACAGAAAAATGAGTTACACGTGTCTGTGCATATCCCAGAGGAAAGTAAATCAAATCCTGTTTATAAATGTTTAATTTAGACAAACACTCTGCAGGAATATGTGACAAAATTTGAAGATTTGATGATAGCAGTCCTTTAGCAAAATGATCTGAGCAAGATGATTTGAGGTAACGAATGTGAAACAAAGTATTTCATGTCCCTAGCTGGAGGAGCCTGTACGTTAGAAGGCAGGTAATATTGTCATATACATCTTGTACTTTTGATCCCTAAAACCTTTCACATAACTAACCCTGAAACAAACCTGTTAGTTCATGACAGATGGAGAGTATTTAATGAGGAATTCTTAAAACTTGCCTTGGTGAGTCATGTTTTAAAATTATTAATTACACTCTCCTTTAATTGAAATATGCTTATAAAAAGTGTTCTGAATACTAGTTTAGAGATAGCTTGTACTTTTACACAATATACTCAAGACAAATAATGTCTAGAACAGCTGGTGATGATTAATTTTTTATAGAGGAAAGTGGTACTGCGAATATATTGAGCTGAGAAAGTGATAGAAATGTTTGGCAAGGAGGCATATACTTAGGTTATTTTAAATGGAAACAAATGGGGGAAAAGATTAATGTTTTGAGGTTGATGATGTTATGTTCTCTCCTTCAGTTATAAATTATAGAACAAAAACAGATGGAAGCTGGTTCTCTTTCTTTTATATCTTCCTTATTGGTAGCTAATACAATGATCTTGTTAGCTATTAAGAAAACATGGCATATTCCTCGACTGTGCATTGCCTACTTTTGAGTTCATCTGGCCCACCAACAGGATACCTTGCAAGATTCAGACACTTCTGCATGGAGACTACAACATAAGAAGTACAAAAATCTTAAGCATCTATCTCATTACATTAAATAGGACTCCTTAAAATATTTGTGCTAAAGCTACTTCCATTTTAAGACAGTTACAGAAGAGACTCTTGTTGGGGTTGTTTGTTTTACTTGTTAGTGGAATGCCCTAGTTATCATCTAGCAGCTGGGAAAGAAGTACCCCTGTCTGAGGCTTGGTCTGGGGACTGCCTGGCTGGAGAGCAGCTCTACAGAGAAGGACGTGGGGGTCTCAGCAGAGGACAAGCTAAACAGGAGGCAGCAGGGTGCCCTGGCAGCAAAGAAAGCCAGCATTATCCTAGATTGTGTTATGAACAGCATAGCCAGGAGATTGAGGGAAGTGACCTTCGCTCTGTACTCAGCAACGGCAGCACTGTGGTAGTTTTGAGTATTGCCTCCAGTTTGGGGAAAGACACCGATAAACTCGTGCAAGTTCAGCAGACCAGCCACCAAGCTGGTCAAAGGGCAGGAGCATTTGCCTTGCAAAGAGAAACTTCTGAGTGAAAAGTTTCTTCAGCCTCATGAATAAAAGAACAGCAGTTGTATGATATAACCTCCCTGATGTGTGTAGGGAAGTTACCAAAATAGGCAGAACCAAAAGATCCCCAGTGGTGTATGGTGGGACAATGAGGGACAAGTGGAGCCAAGAGAGGCTTATGCTGGATATTAATGACAATCGAGTCCCATGAGCACTCGAGTGAAGCAGTGGAACAGCATCCTGCTCTTACCTCACAGTGGAGTCTGTTTTCAGCAAGCAGAAGGCCTAGAGAGCTGCTGGGGTCTCTTCCACCTGAATGGCCTGGAATGGGGCTGCACCTGCAGTGGTGCCAGTGCTGTGGTGTTAATTGCACCTGATGTTCTGACTAGGATTTTTGACACTAGACAAAAGACTTACCAAGCGTGAATTTATGATATTTCTTAGCAACAAAATTATAAGATCCTAAATGGAATACAATTTCTAATTACACTGCAAAGTGTTTAACTCTGCTGAGAAATGAAGTTGCTCTAGGAAATATGGCAACACTAAAAGCATAAAATAATTAATTCAGCAATAGGGTCTCTTCATGTTCTATTTCAGTGGAAAAGCAGTGTTCAGCACCATTCACTACTGGATTCCTGTCCATTAAACCTAAGAACCTAGAAATGAGACAGAACTTATCAGGTCAATTTTTAAACTGAATCAGGTAGGTCATTTCCTATTTGCATTTTCAAACACCAGAAAAGAGACATTTGATAAGTGCATCTAAGAACTTAGTGCGGCTCTTGTCTTTTAAACCAAACATAATGACTTTGAACTAACAAAACTTATGCTGACTGTACTGAAAAGATTGATTTTTCTTTCAGAATAGGTAATCTTCTGACTTCACATAAAAGGATGCCATTTACATCTTTTAAAATATTTATTTGGCAGCCATTGCTGAAACTCCTGAATGTTAATTAAGGTGCTGTTTAAGTGCTGGAAAATATGTTCATCACATCACCTTTGTTTTCTATTGATTTTAAAAAAGAAGATAATTGGAACTAGGCAAATGTTGCAAAGTAAAATAGAGGGCACTCATCTAAAACCTATCTAAAGCACAGGTAATACCTCAGCCGTGTTCCACCTTTGCTACCCTCATGCAAGAGACAGCAAAAAAAAAATTAAGTACTGATGGAGTATGAAGAAGATGTGCATCTGGAGGTATGAACAATACAAAGACAGAATTAACAATACCCTAAATTCTCAGATTGGAAATAAGAATTTCTTATTGTAATGGTCACAGAAAGAATTCGCAAGTGTCTTCTTACGTTACCCTTTTTTTAAAAAAAATAATAATTTATTAATTTCTATCACAAATTATGTTATTCACACATCTCCATTCTTGTGCTGAAAATTTCATTGGTATTTTTTAATTGATTTAAGATTTATTTATATTACATATTATCTATATAATAAATAATATTAACATTTTCTGCTTTTGTCTTTCAAAATTTGGTGTTCATCTAAATAAGTTTTTATGTGGATTTCTCTTGCTCTGTGGCAAGACTTCTAACCTGTGGAAAAGAAATTATTTATGTTGTGTTCTTTTTCATTCAGTTATAACAATAAAATTAATAAACAACCTCAATTTCCAACTGTTTTCCAAGAAAAAAAAATGTTATCAGTACTGTTAATCAGTACTTTTTTAGTACTAATTATTGTAGAATCTCTTACATAGTTGAACAGAATTAACCTTGGAATTCTTCCAGTTTTTATTTTATTTATTTAGTTCTTTCTGTGTGTGCAGAAACATAAAGACCATACAATAAAATACCATTCAGAAAGATAATTAAATATGATGTCTGAAACTCCCATTATGAGCTTTGTAAATTGACCCTTTAAAATCAGCCCACTGACCAGGTCTTGGGCCTGTTTTGATGTAAAATATTAATGCCTTCTTTTAAATAAAGCCAAGCAATATCATCACTTAAGAATAAAATTCTTAGACACACAGTTGCCTGTTTTTCTTCTGTTTTTTCTAATCTTAATGTAAACAGCACTGAGTCATCATATGCCAGCCTTAAGTAGGGGCAGGAAATGTCAAGCTGAGATTCACATTTAAGTTCCACTTCTTTATTCCTAATATAAGTTCTTAATATAAGTAGTGACTGACTGCAAAGGAAAGGGACAAGATGTTTTAAATAAACTTCAGCAATAATTTACAAATCGGGCATTTAAATAACTCGTTAAAAAGGGGGAGTAATTATTCAGAATGTTTAAGAGTCTCCTCATTAAGTCTTAATTGTTGAAAAAAGTAAAATATTTATAATGTTTCTGTGATCTTATATAGCAATAACATGTATCTGTAGGTATTATTATAGTACACAGCATCAAATGATTTAACACATCATTTGGACCTGATGAAGCAAATAAAGCTACTAAAGAAACACAAGAAAAACAGCAAAGCAAAGCAGTAGGTATTGATAGCAGAATGTAATGACCTTTTAAAATATTCACAGAAAAAATTACTCAGTCTGACACTCAGTTCCTATGTAGCCCATCTGACTTTATTCATATTTTCTCTTAATTAAAGTAAAATATACTCATGTATTCCAAAAGAAAAATGGAGTAATAGGAATCACAGTCATAAAACTGAGCTGGACATGCCTCCCTGATAAAAGCTAAAGTAGTTGGATATGGGCACCCTGAAAAACCCAGAATTACAATTCTTGCTGTTGTATCTTAGCCCTCTTTCCTTCTGCTGTTACTCTTAATTATCAGTTTCCCACAGACAAGTGTCTTCCTTGCCTGCCTTACAATCTTGCTTTCATCTGCCTAAACTAGTGGAAGCATGATGAGGGCTGTAGTCTTTTGATCTGCCTACTCATTGCCATAATAAGGTAAAGTATCCAAAAAAACCTCATTAATTTTACATGCCTGCACTTTTTCTTTTAGGTAACTGGGTGTTACATTTTGATAATCTTCGCCATATCTATAATCAAAGCTATAAGGTGTTGAGAACCAATAATATTAAACTTCTTATGGTTTAGGTTGTCTCAGGAAATGACCTACATGCTGAAAGAAGACTGTCACATGGTTCACTCAAACTCTTAGATTCACCTGTAAAATGTTTTTCACAGCCCTAGCACTCTCCTTTAGGAGAATAGGGAATGTCGTTGAAACTCTGATTGCTGTACTACTCTCTATATGGACTTAAAACTTGCAAGTGTAAATTTAGACAAATTATTGTAAGTACTGTGCTGTTAAGAATACAGAGGAGAATGCTTAATTAGACTACAGTGGTTACCTACCTACTTACATGCTCATACTGACATTCATCTGTTCTGAGGTTATCCATCATTTCAGAGGGCTTCCAAACACCTTCTAATTTAGCAAAGCTACAAAACACAGCTACAACTTTAAATTGATTTGCAGACTCTGCAGTGGCAAAACACCTCTGGCAGGCTCTCTGGAAGCTGAATAAATCTGCTGAAGCTTTAAAGACAAAAAACACTACTGTAACATTCTGTTCCACACAACACTCCCACTCCCTCGCATGTGCCTATCAGTAGTATCATTTTTATAGTGATATTTTCTCTGGAGACAACTAGAAAAGTACCAGCTGTTTCCTCCCTTTTAATGATGTAAGAGTAATTTTGTAATAACAAGTCCATCACTGACTGGCAGAAAGCAAGTAAACTTGGCAGGTCTCGATCTACCATTTGGACTGAAAGAGCAAAAAGTTTCTATATATTTCAAGAAATTTCTAACATTTTCTTTGAAAAGAGTTCCCTCTGTCAAAATTGTTCTTTGTTCCTTTACATTTTCTAGAAAGGCAGAGGGGGATGGGTGGGTGGTGTTTGATTGGCAGGGATTTTTGTTGTTTTATTTCTGATTCCATAGCTTTTTTGGGCAAAGATGACTTTTACACTCAGCCAGCATCTGAATGTCATTACTGGAATTCACTCTAGTATATGTGTACCTACATGTTGTGTCTTCCACAGAAAGTGGTCTGATAGGACAATGCCTCTGTTCACTTCCATGTTATTTTTGTAATAAGGAGATTTGATATTTCAACAGCATGACTTCCAGAAGTGTTAGTTAGAATGCAGGAACTGAGTTGCTCACTCCATTGCATTACCTCTGTAAGCCTGTAAGGTCTTCAGTTCATTGCAAGTTACTATAATAGTTCCTCTGTTTTGTTCTTCACTTCTCTGGAAATAGGTTATGACTATTAACACTACTACACTAACTTTCCAATTTACTATCTCCCTTACTGCATAATCAAAAATAGCTCATGCAGTATGGTAGCTTTATTGGAAATAAGAACCTGAAAACTTCGCAGAATCACAGAATAGTTGAATTTGGAAGGGGCTTCTTGACATTATCTAGTGTAGCCTTCCCTGTTCAAAGCAGGGTGAACCAGTTAGAGCAGGTTGCTAACAGGTTGCTAATCCAGTTCTCAGTGTTCACAATGATGGAAACACCACAACCATTTTGACTATGAAGAGGCTGAATTCTGTTCACGCTAAGCTTTGCCTCCTTCTGGCTGGCAAAAAATGAACAAAACGTTAATTCAATAAACTGATAAAAAAATCTGGAGAACAAGCACAAATAGTTATGGAGAAATAAATCTCAGGTTCTATATCTTCATAGTAAATAACTTCTTATTCAGCTGCAAAACACCTAAAAGATAGTACCTTTTCTGCCTCATGCCTGTGCGTGTGTGTGTGTGTGTGTGCGTGCACAAATGTGCACATGCACACACATGAATGTTGATTTACCTTTTTATATTAATGCATTTAGATACTTATGGCTCACTTGTAAGAGTTTTCTAAGAATAAACATACTGGAATTGTATGAAAAAATACAGTTTTAGATCTGAAGAAGATCATGAGTGAGAGAATTCATGGTCATAGGAAAACTTCATTGATTAAGCTGCAGTTCAAATGCTGCATATTATGTGAATGGGAACTAACCATTAATAGTGTTGTTAATTCATTTGCCAATGAAAATGACCCAATAATAAACCCAGTCAACTATCTATGCTCTGTCATTTCCTCCTCAAATATTTAGGTCAATTATTTTAATCCATCGTATCAATAGAGAATGCCTAGATGTGTTATCTAGCAGAGGCACACTGATCCTGTTGCCCCAAAAGATTTTCAAGAGGGTTTCACCTTGATTATTACAACTGGACTGTAAATACTGTCCATTACAGACTGGATGGTAAAGACATAGACAGCAGGCAAATTAGGAGCTATCTAAAGTGTAGATGGACTTTGCAAATGAACCTGAACCATCTGAATTGTGCTAATTGTGTAGGTTCTTTCTCCAACATAAATCCAGTAGCTCTGGAAAATGTAAAAAAAAAATCCCTTTTCCTTTAAAAAAATATTAATATGCTAACTATACTTGCCAGAAGCAGACTTTTAATATAATATCATAATATCATAATATCATAATATCACAATATCATAATATCACAATATCATAATATCATAATATCATAATATCATAATATCATAATATCATAATATCATAATATCATGTGGCAGAATTTGAAATTAGGTGTGTACGACTGTTAATGATATAAGAGTGCTGCGAATGTCATCTGACAACTAAATCTGTAAATTATAAAATCTTTTGGCTTGGTGATCACATCAGCCCTAAGGAGCTACCATTTAAAAGAGATTATATGTATTGCCAACAACTGCTTGTAAAGCTGTTGACAGAAAGATAATGCATGACCTAATATCCAATGGTTTATCTCAAAATGTGATCAAGATAATGTTTTCAATCCATTTTCACCTGGGTAGTGTTACAAGAAATGTGGTTCATCAGAAAATGTGGTTAATGCAAGCTTAAATAATGGTTTCACAAACTTGGTCTACTGAGCCATTCCGTATTCAAGGCTACTTAGTGTGCTGAAAATGCTTTCTCATCATAGTTAAGAATATTACCTTTGTTTCTAAACAGCAGGACTCATCTAACTTTTAAATAGATAGCAAGAACAAATTGGGTAGGGAGCCCAGTAATGTCTGGAGCAAAATAAACTGGATTCTATTTGATAAAATTATTACCTCGAAGGTAGGATATAAAATCAGATGTAATGGAGACATAAACAGGGAAGATTTTAATATCCACTCATAACCTTTAGGTATATTTATACAGAATATTAGAGAAGCACCTTAAAGTATATTTTTCTTTCTAGATCTAACCAGATAAACTGATGCCAGCTACAGTTTTCTGGTAATTTTTGTTTCATAACTAGTTCTCCTCTCATAGTGATAACTGGAGAAATTCTTCCTGACTTGATCTGCTGGTGTGGGGCTACATCTCCACAAAGTTGTAATTCTTCAGATATAAATGCTATAGGGTATTGGACCAGACTAATGGTGCCTGACACTAAGGGATCTCCATAACCAATCTAACACAGCATTTAAGGATTCTCCTTGTCAGAAGTCCCTGAGGACTGCACACTAAAAGCAGAAATGGTGAGAAGAAACTATAGCTAATCTAATGCTTCTGCATGCTGGCATTGCCCAGCTCAGGCATTGCACTCCAGGGCTCTTACAGTAAAGGCACTTCAGAGACCCTCCAATGTGGCTTTTTTTGGTCCAGTCTTCCAAGACCTTTAATCCAAAGTAGGTCTGCATATTTTTTTCAATATTTGGAAAGTGCTGGCTGAATTTCCCATCTCTGCTTTTCTCTGAATTGAATGCCATCAAGAACATATGAAACCTGACCTCACAGTAAAGTATGCATATATATTTTGGCAATGGAATTTTTTGCTCAAATGTTAACCTCCAACTCACATATTTGGTTATTTTTAACAATAAATGATAACTGCCTAATGCTAAAAGTGACCAAAACAATTTTTTACTTTAGAAAATCTTCTGTTGCATCTTTCTTTGAGACAGGCAGACCTAACATCATTTAGCACAACTGTGAATAGAGAAATAGAGAAATTTAATCTACACAAGTACCCGTTCCCGCTTTCTCAGTTATTCATATTCTAGCTATGAACCTAGGGATGGATTTAATTTCAATTAGGTAACAGTAGGTAGAAACCAGCAAACCCTTCAGTCAAGGGAATTGTCTTTGTCTTTGTCAGCCTTTGACCATATTTTACATTACTAAATCATACTGTACTGCACGTAAGTACTGTGTGCACAGTAGTCTTTTTTTCTCTTATGCCTTTGAAGCCTTCAATCACTGTGTAGGAAACCCAGAAAATGGAACCCATTCTTATGTCTACTCTGAAACTGTTGTGCATGTGTTATTCCACTTTTTGGAAATCAAATTTAAATTACAGATACCTGAAATGTGTTTTCCTAATAGCATTCTTTGCTTTTGAAGATTGATTGTTCAGCAGTGTTTCAAATTTTCCCTTTTGGCACTTTCAGTCTACCCTGTGGACTTTAAAAATTCTAGTAGTACCTTGAGCTCTCAATAAAATTTATTATCCCTTTTTAGGCTATGTATAAATATCTTAAATAAAATTTTGGCATCAACATCAAAGCACTAAAACATGTCTTATGTTCTCTCCAGCTTTTCCATATTTTATGTGTTTGATGTTAATGTGAATGTGATAGTCAAACTTAATAAATGTATGGCAAAGGGAAAAGTAAATGTCAATAAGCTTCGTTGAACATTTTTATTAAATGCTTGTTATGTAAAAAGATCTCTTAAAGGTAAGAGGTGCTGTAAATCCTCTGTGCCACCATTACATAGTTCTGCAAGTTGTAAATGTATTTTAAATACTCCATAGAATATGAAGGAAGTTATTCCTATATAGTAATAATAATCATTAATGTATTAATATTGCCTTTATTGCTGAAAGTTCTTTCAGTTATCTGCTTCTGACAGCCTTAAATTGTACATGTAGTGTGTACACAATAAACCTATCCCAAAAGAAAGGATGTTTTACTTTTTCTATTTTGTTAAATCAAAACCTGCAGTAATTGAAACATTTTCTACTTGGTTTTGATATTTCTAGAATATCTTAGAATTAAATTCTAAGAGTTCTCCTAATGAAAGGACATGATTTCTCTGTATTAAAGTTCTGCACAATACACATAAGCTGTGCATGAAGAAACCTTTTCTCTACATCATCTGTATGAAAAAACCCTACCTTTCATGCAATATGTCTTCCTAGGACAAGGATTCAGTTTTCTCTTCTAGGAGAGACTGCTACAGCAGACACGGATTATGCCATCAGCCTCTGTAAGTGAGATTCAGATCACTAGGAAAATGATTCCTGGGGCTGTAAACTCCATCCTCATGGTTCCTTCCTGTCATGGTTCTAATTCAAGTCATTTACTAGGGTAGCATCTGCAGGGAATTGGTTACCCTATTCACAGGATGCAGCTCCTCCAAATGTCAGGTGGCTCTGGCTTAAAGGGTACTGGCTTCACAGCAGAAATGTTTCATTTCACTCTTTGCAAAGCGCCATAAATAGTAACAGTTGAGTAACTCTCACTGCCTGCTGTGAGGTCCTTGGTGACCACAAGTGTCCCTTCAGCAATAAAGATAAGAGATACACTAAGAACCAGCACTCACACACATCCACCTGCTCCCCCTCAAGGCTGTGCACCTCGGTGCCACACTGGGCTCCAGCAGCTTCGGTGAATCCAGTCCAAGGTTTGAAATCACAAGCAGTTGGAGAGCAGCTTTGGCAAGCATGCTGGATAATAGTTCCCTGGGTGATGTACACCAGATGAACAGACACTGTAACTTTGAAAGGGATTGTGTACAGTTTCCCTTTCCACACTTCAAGTTAGCTGGTGTAGGGCTTTTTTTCATGATGTGGTCAGTAACATCTGGAAGCACTAATTGGCCTCTTCCCCATTTCCCTCTTCCTCATTTCCCTCATCCCACTTTGCATTACTCATTTATTCCCAGTACCTGCAAAATTAGCACAGGTAACCTAGGGCCCTCCTTATCCAAACTGTCTTATTTCTATCAAACAGTGTTATTTCTGTCTATTATATGACCACTTTCTCCTTACAGCTGGAGCATAAATCTTGACTGGAATTATCTAAGGTCCAAATTAGGGGAAAGTATAATATTTTTTAAATGTCATCTATAAATCTGTGTTTTGTCCTTCTATGGAGAAGGTTGTCTGTGCACAGTCATTCCTTGTAGCAAAGCCAAAACTGTGAAACTGTCAAATATGGCTCTGTATTTCATGAACAGCTAAATTGCATCAGCTTTACCAGAGGACACCTCTGCAAACAGCAGTTGCCATGACCAGCTAGCACCCAGCCTTCTTAGGTTTCCCTCACAGTCCTTTTGTTGAAAGTCAAAATTCATGGTGTTTTCCCTGGTCTGTTAGAAGTCTTATCCTTCAAATCAAAGTGGAGCACAAAGAGATGCCTCTTAAGCTTTCTAATGTACCTGACTCGTCCTCAAAATAGTCCTGCTATCCTCCATGAGTTTATGCATGAGTGGCTTCGCATGATTAGCTGTTCTTAACTGCCAGAGAGAGCATTTTAAATTCAGAATTAGCAACAATGCAATAATGATCCCCACGACTTTAGTGGATATGAAATTTCATATAAAGAAATAAATAAGTAATAAACATATAAAGAAAGAATTAAACACTTACATAAGAATTCAGGTGAACTTTAAGTGCACATAATGGTGATTCTGAAAGCTACCACTGCCTGAGCCCTGAAAACCATCCATACTTTGAACTAGATTCCTGACTCATGTCCTGCAGAGCTCAGAGCAGAGCTACAGAGCTGCCTCTGCTGGACCTGACCAGCACCCTGATCCTGGCAAGACTGAACAGCCTGGTGTCCTTCTCTCAGCTCTATTAGCTGAGAAGCCAGGTGTCCTGCTGCCTTTCTCCAGGAGGGCTTCCCAGGAACAGGGAAGTCACATCTCATCAAATCATAAAATCATTAAGGTTGGAAAAGACCTCTGAGATCTGCAAGTTCAGCCATGAAGCTAACACTGCCAAGTCCACCACTGAACCATGTCTCTAAGCACTACATCCACATTTCTAAGGATTCCACCATTTCCCTGGGCAGCCTGTTCCAATGGCTGACTGCTCTTTTAGTGATGAATTTTTTCCAATATGCAATCTAAACCTTCCCTGGCAGAAATTAAGGCCATTTCCATTTGTATCACTTGTTACCTGGAAGAAGAGAAGAGAAGAGCAAGTACTGTTTTCATAATCACTTTCTTTTAAAACATGACTGAGTTGTGCTCTTTCATTCCGTAAGTCCAGTCATAAATGGTTAACACACTCACAGATTTTTAAGAAATGAAGCATTTATTGGTTCTCACCTTTTGGCTGCGTTGATTCTCTCCTATCTCCTGGGAAAGGATATGGAAGCAATGGTGGGACACAACACTATTAGGCCTTTCTTTTCAGTTGGTTCTAGAGATTAATTCATTCACTTACTTGTGGGGGGGATGTGACTAGCAGAAAGCACATGAACAATTCTTATGTCCCAAGCAGAAATCCCAGTTCCCAGGTGAACACACAGCTGAATTGCTTCCCTTAGCCTCCTCTGTAAATCTGCATATTCTAAACAGTTTCCTCAACAGGAACAGAAAGACTGAATCACACCATTTTATTTCCTTCGTATATGACAGTGCACTTCTACTTTTTGTTCACTGTGAATGATTGTGAAAAAATTACAAAAATCCAAAATCTGCACCTACATTCAGAACAAGCTTCTGGGCCATCAATCCTGTCTGGACAGAGCTATGTACCTGCAAGAGGAGACTGAAAATCTTCAAGATTTGGGATTTCCCTTCCTGCAATTTTCTAAAAGCTTTCTCTGGCCTTGGTTGTCTGCCTGGTTTGTGCCAAGTTGGGGAGCATCATTCTCCCTACACACACTCCAAGTGTTGGACCTTGGGACATACTGTCTTCTTGGATGCCAAGAAGACAGCATTGTATAATGCCAAAATCAGGTTGTGGGATCTTACATTTCCTTTCTGATTTTAGTCTATAATGCTTACAGACTTCCCTGCAGCAAAACCTCAGTCTTCCCCCACATTGTCCTTCTGTATCCTAGCTAAAGTTTTGGTTCCTGTAGCATGTCATAATATCAGCAAATCAGTATAACTTTTTCAGTCATTGATTGATGATTCTAGTGGTTGACTTGAAGCACAGCACTGGGGTCTGCCTGTCAGAAGCTGAGTTCTGAACATTTTCTGAAAAACAGATGTCTCAGTCTCTAACTACATCTCAGCTTTTCCAGTTTTTTGAGCTTAGCTTGATTGGCATGGGTGAACTCCCAGACTCCCCAAAGTCAGCAGCAGTTCTGCCATTGATTTTGAATTGTCATATAAATCTTTGTCATGAGCATACAAAGCCAATGGAGAAGTCAGAATATCGTGGCTGCCTATCCCACATTCTCCAGCTTTCTGTTCCAGTAACGTGTATTGAAGTTTGATTCCATTCTGATATTGAATTTCAAAATGAAGGCAGCTGTGAAAAACAGTGAAAACTGACAAGTGAGATGGAATCAGGGAGATCAGTTTACATAGCCACAAAAAAAAGCAGAAGAGTCATTTAACCTATTTTCTCTGAGAAGCTGTCACTGTTTGCAATTTAGACTGTTCATCTACTACTTTCTATTAACTTTAAACTAAATAGTTTTCTAATTTAGCAGATTGCCTTGGAGCCTTCTACTGGCTTTCTAGTAAGCTTGATCTTTTATTAGCTGTAGTACTTTGTGATATTCATTATACATTAATTTAAATTTACATTTTTAGATTTCAGAAGTACATTCATATTAGCATTCTTTTTTACTAGCAAATGGCAGAATAATTAACATAGAATATTTGATCTCATTAATAGAATTCATGTTTGGTCTTTTGAGGCAAAGCTCATAAAAAAAAAGCAGAGAAAAAACAGTAAAATATTACTCTCTTGATATGTTCAAGACACTTTGGTTGGTGTATCCTTTTATGCTGCTTTATGTTCATTTTACCAGAAACGCGTCCTTATCTACCCTTTTATGTTAATGGAACTTTTTATTCTACCAGAATTGATAGTTTGAATGTAAAAGTGGTAACAATCCTTATAGTGTTCTAAAGTTAAAACCCAGGAATTTTTCCTTGCTAAGGTTATACCATGTTTCCTCCTGTAAAATTCTATTAAATAAGCCAATTTTTTTTAACAAAGACCTAGAGCAATATACTGAGCCAAATGTCTCTTTATAAAACATACGCTATCTCTCTCCCATGCAGACCTTTCATTTGGGAGATGAGGGGAATTTGCTGCTCAGCAGTTAGTGTTTGAATCCAAGAGGGAAATGGACAGCATCCCCACAGTTTCTCAGCAGGTGTTGGGTAGATACATAATCTCAGGTTACATAAGACAGGCAGAGGAAATCGTCGGTATGATTGCTATAGCTGGGTTAAATGCAAATGGTGAAGCAAAGTGCTCTTCAGAGGCAATTCACCTGGTGAAGGTGCTGGTGGATATAACCAGGGTGTGCCCAGGATTACACAGCTGGGGCCACAAGGCTGTGTAGTTATGGGTGCTGTCCCTGTCCCGAGGTGTGACTCAGGGACTGGAGTGAAACGACTGCCAGAATGTGCATCTGCACTCAGTGAGTTCTGTGCAGGGCCTGGCAGGATAATTCACACTATGGGGGCAGAAGCCTGGATAAGCTGCCAGGGAGTGCACTGAGGAGCACTAACATGCTGCATCCCAGCCACTCAGCTTCAGACACAGTGACTTCTGGCAGCAGAAAGGGAGCAGGGAGCCACGGGGGAAATAACATCAACTATTAGAGCTGTTTCAGTAGCCTAGGACTGCCTATGGCCTGACACATTAATTAGTCTTGCTCTTGTATTTTCTGAGTGGAAGATTTTCAAAGAAAATTACATATGAAAAAAAATCCTTAAGTTTTTAATATAGGGAAATTATTTGGTCGACATCATTCCCTACTATTGCCTGCATGAGGAACTACCACAGCAGGTGGGCTGTTCCAAGGAATACTGTAGAGCAACCTGATGGAGCTTGGAGCTGTTCACTGGGCTCACTGGCACATAATACTTCAGCCAGTTGTGCTGATGGTCACTAACTCTGAGAGAAACCACAGATGGAGGGGTTTCAGAAAACACCAGGGGTGTTTTCTGAAATGACTGCAGAAAGAACAAGAATTAAAAGTTCAAGATAGACTTTGGTATGAGCAGAAGCTCCCTCTTTACAGTCTAGAGTGCTTAACTGAGTATGGACGCATGGGTAATTAGTTCTCCCTTTGTTCCTGTCTGAAAAACTAAAGGATTTCAACCTTTGGTCCAGGAAGAAAGTCTGAATTTATTAAGCAAAAGATCTTCATAAATTCCCCCTCTATGAAGGAAACAGGTTATTCTCTTGTTAGATCAGCCCACATTGGTCTGAAAGAATCCAGGTGTTGTGTTTGAGGAATAATACAGAAGGGAAGTCATTCTGGAAATCCAGATTCTTCAGCCAAGGTGCTGTGCAAACTGAATAAGGCATCTTTGTGTTTTGTGAGAGCACTCTGCTACAGGTTACAGCCTCATATTAGACCTTCTGTTTTGACAGGCACTGCTAGAGCTAAAACAGAGCTTCATGACTAAACTCTTTCTGATAAAATTCATTATTGATATAGACTTCCAAGCATTTTATGATTTGACATTTGGTCTGAAACATGATGGTCAAAAGTAGAACAGCTGCTGCTGGCAGTTACATTTGACAATTCCCTTTCCCACCTCTGACAGTAAAAAGAAAAATAGAATACAAAGCAAAAAACTACCCACCCTGTTACCTTAGGAAAAGTAGTTGGCAAAAAAAAATCCGACTCTACCTGAAACTGGAAAGAGAGGGGTTGAATCACATGATTACACACTTGAAGTTTGTATTTTTTTGGAAGACTGAATATTTTGTGGGGTTGTTTACTTTAACCTATAAGAACCACTATGATTTCTTGGTCTTATAGATCTTCTGGGTTTTAATAATGGCTGAAAGACATCTCAGCTCTGCACTGAGACTAAAAATACTCAGTTGGCTAGCTAGTTATTCAGGCAGCTGCTCTGCTGTTAGGTTTGTTTCCACACTGCTGTAGAAAAAAGGTACCTTTAGGGCTTCAGTTCTAAACTGTAGAGTGGGTCAGCTTGCTGAAAACCTGTTTCTATTTTCTGGCTACAAACTCTCCTCATACTGTGCCAAAAGGTGTGTTCCATTGATAAATGTCAAATGGATAGACATGCCTCTGGATTTTTCATGTCATTAAGTGCATTTTGAATTGAATTGTTTGTAATCAGGATAAGCAGACAATTGGAGTTTTACTTGTGTTTCACACTCCCATTTAGTATAATTCTCTTTTGAGCCTCTTTTATTGGTCAAACCAGATGCATACAGTAGAGTACATTAAAATGAGTGGTCTTTCAGCTAAAATTACTTTACCAGCTATGATTTAAGTTTTGTAAGATACAGTTTTTTGCAATGAATATTCATTTTCTTCATGAGGAATTATGAACACTTATGAGCAATATTTTTTTAAGTGAAGCTAAAGGATTGCTTTTTGGTGAACAGCAGATTTGCTCCAAAATAAGAAGAGCCTAGAACTGTTCTCTGAATTAAAATTAAATCTAGCCAAACATTCAGGTCAAAAATGTTGAGTGGAATTTTCCAAAATATCAGGGATTTTTTTTTCACTAGTTCTTAAAAATGAATGTATTCCAATGTGAATATTTTAATTGACCTACTATTTAAAAGAATAAAAGTTTAAAAAAACTTTTTATAAAACAAATAGAAAATTAATTAAATACTTCTATAGAATTTTTAGTTGATTTCAAATTATATATTACTTCCTTTTTCATCATATCCAACTTTTCCAAATATAATATCTCATTTCAATCAAAACCAATCTAGTTTGTATCGACCAGGAAAATAAATCTACCCTTATTTCTAATTGTGACTTCAGAAAATATCCCTGAATATATATTTTCTTTCATTTTAAGCATGAATGACCATGAATATGTCTATCTGATCTATTTCTATATATTCATGGGGAAAATTATATATAACTGTAAAACCATAAAACTTTGTTGTGCAGTAAGAATACTTTCTAAATTCACTACACTGTTTTTTTCTGCAGCATGTCATTGAACTGCAACTACTTTATTCCAAAATGCATTGTCAGCTGTTTAAAACAGAAAAATACAAGAGGAATGATTTTTAGGTTTGATGTCATGAATAAGGCATCATAATCAAAGTGAAAATTTCTGTATAAAGAATGTGTGTAAGCAACTGGATCTATTAGACACTAGTCATTTATACACCAGCCCTTATTCAGGATTGCTTTCCTAACTACACCTTAGAAACAGATAATTATTATGCCAATGCAATTACTGCTTCCTTGAGAATGTGGTAGAAGCAATACTGATACTAAGGTATTTTGTAAAGTAGCACATGCTTCCTGGAGAGATACTTCATATTTTTATATATCCTGAAAGAAATTGATGCAAGTAACAGGAGAAATGCTGTAGGATTTTTTAGATTATGATTATTATTAAAATTTGACCAAGATATAATGAATTTTCATTTTGTGTGAGAAAGTAATCACACTGTTTTTTCTACTGTGTCATCATTGTGCATTGTTCAAAAAGCATACCAGCATCTATCAGTGATTAGTTAAATGTTTATGTGTCCAAAACAACAATTCAATTACTATTCAAACTGCTCCAAGTTTTAGTAAATTTCATAGCTGTGGTGACCAGAGAAGCCAATTTAATCCAGTAGTTTGATTTTGCTGAGCAAGATTAATGGGATATGTTGATTGTGAATCTCAAAATGTTCACCTAAAGTATTTTCTCTGAGTTGAACAACATCACACACTATTCATAAAGGGAAAGAGAGTTCAGAAAAACTGTTTCCTCCCCTTTAAAGTAGTGAAGGTCAAAATTTTCCTAAACAACTTCTCAAGAGTTTCTTATCTCTACAATCTCCTGCCCGCCTTCAGTCAAAACATTTGTTAGCTTCCACTGGCAGATACCCAGGGGTAGGTGTGTGGTCTGAAAATCTGCTGGAGTGGAGTTTCCAGCAACATAAATTGCCTGTTGTTTCCTTTCCCTGTAAGGGCTTGAAAAAAGACAGCGTGGCTTGAAAAATTGGACTAGAAGTGCCTGAGAGTACCCTGAGTAGAACTAGAGAATCGGAACATGAACAGAAGCGCCTCCCCTGCAGAG
Organism: Eopsaltria australis; assembly: GCA_034509425.1. NCBI lineage: Eukaryota > Metazoa > Chordata > Aves > Passeriformes > Petroicidae > Eopsaltria > Eopsaltria australis. The sequence continues at coordinate 208,375 of JAVTVJ010000927.1, forward strand.
CCCTGGCCATGCTGAGAGGTGACCTTTCTCTTAGCATAAGATTGATGGAAAATGTATTGTACTCTAACCAGAAATCCAAATTGAAGAGGTCATGCTAAGGGAAGAAGGGGAGATATTCATCAGTTATAGTTCAATATATATTAGCTGGATAGTATCTGCGCCAGCAGTACTCAGTGTAGCTCACATGTTTGTACTGGGTTCCTGGAAAAAGACTAGTGTTAAATGACCTTAGCTGTACTTTAATCCCATAAATGGTTGTGCCTATTACATGCAACTTTCTCATAAACAGCTTACATTCCTGAGCCTTGTTTGAGTATGCATTTCTTTTCTTTTTTCTCCCTTTGTTTTTTGTGGGTCTTTCTCATTCTGTTGTTACTGTACTCAAATCTCTTGATATAAGCATCTGATATTTAGTACATGCTAAATTTTATCTCATATTAGCTACAATATATTACAAATCAAACAAATGTAATTCCTATTTAAATGACATGTGACATCTTCAACAGTAACACATTTTCCAATAAGTTTTTTTCAACCACGTAAAAGTAAAACTTTACTATCCCAGCTCTTATTACAGGAATGCTTTCTAGCTACTTAAAAAAATAGTAATTTCCTACCAGATTCATGACAGACTGTAATTCAGATGAGTTCCTCAAAGTGATGCTGGCATTTCTGGTTTCAAGGGTATGTCAATCACAAATACACATTCTCGGATTAGAATTATTATATTAAGTGATGGCTTTAATACATACTTATTATTATTTATCTCAAGGTATTATAGGAGCACCTGAAGCCAGGCTAGTATTCAATGAGCTATTGTGCAAAATGGGAGCAAACAAGAAACCTTGCCTCTTAAAATCTAGTGCTATAAATCAGAAATGCATTTCAGTCTAAGAAGATTTCTCTCTTCAGAAGAGTACTTAGGTGAATAATTTCACTGTGTAAAAGTAGGTTTTTACAAAGGAATTATTCCTGGATTAAATCTCTGAAATTATAAACCTTAGATAAAATCTTAGCTTTTCTTGCACAGTTGGAATAATTCCTTTATTATTTTACAGTGCTCCATGTCTCCATAAAAGGTACCTGCATTTGAAAAAATTTAATGTAAGGGGTTAGTGATATCAGGTCTGGCATGTTGTTTATTGCTATGAAAATCCCTGATAATTCACAATGCAGGCTGAAGTACAGATCCCTTCACTTACATTAACCTATCAGCTTCTTGATGAATAAAATTGTAAAGGTATGGTCCTGATCCTATTATTTTATAATCCACAAAATATTGGTTTTATTGCCAATTTGTTGTCAATAGACATAGCATTTTTTTTTTTTATGTTTTTTCCTGTAAGGTTCATCACTTGATAAAGCGTATTCCTTTCAAGGTTTAATTACTTTGTATTAATTATTTCGTGGTATTATTCTGCTGAAGAACTTCACTGCACATTTATATTTTTATGTGACTAAACATTTGCATTTAATAGCTTTTGAAAGGCAAGTTCACAGCTACTCTAATTAATAACTATTATATAGTGTGGATTTTATGGCAAATTAACTGTCCAGCAACAAGGCTGAACAACAATAACATAAAAGTTATGGTGTATGCTTCATTCCAAAACTAACTTAGAGAGGAGAAATAGATTGCAAATACAGAACATTAAATTATTCCTTCATAAATTAAGCTTGCTCCTCATTTAAAAATTTGTATCAGAAGTATCTGTCTTAGTTAAAAACCACTCTAAGTATTAGTTACAGAATACAGAAAGAGGAGAGCAGAACAGTAGTGTTGGCTTACTTGTTGAAAAATACTAATCATACAATTTATGTCATTTTCATACTTTCATGGAACATATGCCTATAAACACCCATTGTTCTTGATTTTCTCAGAAGAGCTTACAAATTTGTAATCACTTTGTAGCACTTCTGCAAACTAGAATTCCCATGCTGACCAAAACAAATCAGTGTCACAGAATGAACTTTTCTTGGCTTTTTTTTTGTGTATTCAGCAAAACATGACTTCTAAATACCAGTCACCAAGGAGTTACTTTTTTTTTGTATTCAAAGCTTTTAAAAGTAGAGACTACTGAGCTAAAATGCCCAATCCACCCTAATTCTTACTCACACGGAGGCAGAGATATTCTGAGCATACATATTGCTTCCTCCTACTCCTTTCCATCTTGTGAGAGCAAATGGAAGGGATGACTAAGGTCCTGACTAATGGAAAAAGAAACAGGGAAATCCCAGGATAAATCCCAGCTGCTATGAGTAAAGCAAGGAGAAGAGCTCACCTATCTTAGGGGATGTCAGGGCACTGCCTCTTGAAACCTTCATCAGAGAGAGGGACTGAGCAGAGACATCCCAAGGGTGATAGGAAATCACAGCTCAAGAAAGCAATTGTTGAGCAGTTGGTGGATTGATGCAGACGGTGATGATTTCACACATCTTTGTGTTTTCAAACAGACTTGATCAAATATATACTTTGAATTTTTTGCTTTGGTTGCTCTAACAATGCAAAACTCTATTTTAAATGATATATCAAGCCATTTTTGCTATTCTAAACTGATGAAACTCCTCATTAAGTAATTTTATTATTATAGACTATTTTGCTGGTGCAACACTTGGAGAAACACAACAGATTTAAGTCATAAAGCTTTCTTCATAATGTTTTTAACAGCTTTTGTTCCTGGAGGGCATGAGGATAAGGTGTTGCATATGCATGCAGTTTTGTTGCCAATAAAGATGAAATAAAATTAGTTAAAAACATAGGGAATTCAGAATTTTTATGGAACACTTTTACTATTCAAAAAAATACTACAGTAATATAATTTCTGTTCCTATTTATATTAATTGACTAACAGATTGTTTCATACGGGTTCTTCAAAAGATTTATTTTTCCAAAACTCATCCAAAGCAAAGAGGGAGGCAGATGGAATGTGCTATAATTGTATACTGCTCTGTAGTTTAAAAACAGTCTGTTGATAGAAACCTGGGAGGATTAACACAACCTCCAAATTTGCAGAGACCCCACAAAATTGTTTTAATGTAAGAAGAGGTCACAGTGGACTAAGCAATATTTTTGATCCAGTTACTTGCTCCAGATAAAACAAGATGCCTGTGAAAATATTCAGATGTTGAGCCTGGCATGGTCGATGTGTTTTTTACAAAGTCTGTTCTCCCTAGGGTCCCTCTGCAGTAGATGGAATAAGAATCTCCTTCCAAGGACTAACCTCAACTAGCCAAGATCCTGTTCTCAATCCTTTGGCTTCTGACTCTCACAAAGACAGGGATAATATTAACTCTCTTCCACTGAGAACTGTCCTATAAGGAGCTCCTTGTCTATTTAATATTTAGATAGGAATTTAAAAGGGTCATTTGAGCAGAAAAGAACATCCCTGCTCAGAATACGTTATTATAAAGTGCTTTGGTCCCTCAAAAAATAACTCATATGAATTTTAACCACTGAATGCCCTTAGTGACTTCAGTTGTACTACATGTGTCTTATTACATCATACAGTTGTCTGCACCTTTGCTGCAGGGAATAAGAATCCAAGTTGGCTCTCCACACAGAATGGAATAAAAGAAATAAGAAATATTTTTTAAAATCAAATGAAATATCAAATGAAAGTGTCTTTATTAAAATTTCAAGTTATAGGTGGATGTTTCCTCCCTTTCTTTTCTCTGTCTTGCTCTCCTAATCATCCTTTGAGGGTGGAATAGCAGAAACAGATGGTGTTGAGACAGTTCAGTTAGAGCCTGGCAGGGAAGGGGCAGGTGTTGTAGAGCATGGAAGAGCAGAAGTGGTTGTGAGAGATTACCCTCAGCGGTACTGTTACCACTGTTACCACCACTGAAATGCAAGAAGCAGTGACTTATAACCAGGAGTAAGAAAATGTTAGTGAAATAAACTGAGAAAAGAAAAAGAGTGCTCTCTCCTGCTGTGCTTTCTGACATGGAGAGCACACAGATCAAAGGTCTTGATTCATTGTAGATCAGCTCTATGAAAGTGTCATACTTTTTGTTTTGGCAAAATTCTGATTTTTTAGTTTTCAAAATGCTTTTTACTTGCAAAATGTTTTCATGGGAGTATCTGACAAACATCTTGATTTCCATCAGTTTCTTCTGCAAGCACATTTATCTGGAAACTGTTGTTTCTATGAGTGAGTTACTGAGGTTTTGGGTTTATTTTTTGCTGGATATTAGTGGGTCTATTTTTGTTTAAAAGATTTGTGTATCTTAAGTGAATATTCTTTCATAAGTTATCTCTTTGTGGGTTGTGTAATGAACTGTGAGAAATAAGTGCAATTTCAAGTGAAATATCATAGCTGCATAAATTTTACACATACATATTTTAAAACGTCTAAGTACTCATACATGAGTGTTAGTCAAGAGAATAAAATGTCTCCTCAACAAGGTAGAATACAGTTTAGGAAAGAATTCAGGATTTGTATAATAAAAAATGCCCTGAACCCCACTTATAGAAAAATGTATTAATTAAGAATTAATTTTCAAAAATAATTTGACCTTTAAGAGTATTTCTTCTTAAGAGAGTATCGTTGTGCTGAAAAAGCAAAAACCCAAACAGAATAAAAAACAGTGCACTACACAGGGGCATTCTCAGATGAATACCTGGCGAAGAAGTAGACGTGTTCAGAATTTTTCTGTGCATCAAGGTTATCCATTTAACTGGTGTCTCTTTTACTACTTCAGAGTATGCATTTTTCTACCCTAGAAGATTTCACACATGAATGGAAGTAACACATTCTGTAATTATCCTTCATCCTATGTCTTTGTCACAATGTGTAATGCTGCAGTTTTTCACTATTTGAAACAGAGCAGGAATTTAAACTGCTTCAAATAAATTTTAACCATAACTGGTTTTTTCCCCTGAATTCTTATATTGCATAGGAGCATGTTTTAATTAAGGGACCTGGAAGAGGAGAATTCATTAATAATACTATTATTAATTATTGCTTTGAGAAGAAGCATAAGCAAAAAAATTAATTAGTTCAGAATTGTTCTGAATTTTTTCAAATTACAGACTTTGGATTCACTGGGTTAGTAGACAAAATACAGAATTCATTACTTCGCAAATTTAGACAAGAAATTTCAAGCAATTACCAAGAAATAAAGTTCTTAATGACACTCAAACAAAATGCCTCTAATGATTTTGATGCTCTTATTGGCTCATCTAGGTGTACAGAATGAATGCAAATCAATTTCAGCGATGATAGATAGACATTTAATAATCTTTCATAAAAGATATTTTCTACATGCCACTTAGAACTGGAACCCATACAGCAAAACAATGAAAATATAGAGCCAATTTTGTCACCTATAAAATTATGGTCTTTTCAAAAATAGATGATGATACGAATAGCACATCATTTAATTTTATCTTTCACATATAGTCGTTCCTCTTTTATTTCTCTATAAAGCATGATCACCTTCTTGTAGAAATATTTTATAGTAGCTGAAGGTTTCACAACAGCTCTTCAATGGAAGATCTTTTACTACCCATTTTTTGCAGAAAATATACAGGAGTTCCTGCAAAGCTATTCTTGTGAGCAATATAAGACCATTCAAAAACATAATTGCCAGAGGTGAGCAAGACCAGAATTGGTCTTCTGGACCAATTTTGTGTGGGAGAACTGCAGATGTTTCATGATCTCTTCTTCACTTATTCCCCCTTTTCAGAACCTTGCCAAACATCGAAGTTATGTGTACGTGTAATTTTTGTTTCCTATCGGGAGGACCAGGGACGCCCAAGGACGGCTGGGCAGGGTCCCCCAGCCAGCCCCCAACCCCCTACTGGGACTGTGGTGTTTAAAGCCAGGAGCAAGTAAGTGAGCAGAGAAGCATGTTCTCAGATCTGGTGCATTCTCAGACTAGGACAAACTCTAACACTGGCATCGTCTGAGGTATCTGCCGAGCTCCTTTCATCCTTTAACATCTTCCTGTTTCTTAGATCTACTAGCAAAGGCTATACAAAAGTGAGCTTACCAAACATGCCAGAAGTTTGGTTTCCAGAGCTTCAGCATAACCTTCATCTGAAACAAGAGTGGTCCCTGGGAAGTGCTCCTCCAGCTTGCCAGAGACAGTTCCTTTTCTGATGAAAAAGCCTCTATAATTCAGAGGCTGAGGATAAAAGACTTAGCAAAGTAGGGGTTTTTTTCAGGTAATTTCAGGCTGCCTTGTCTGGAGATGGAGAAAGAAATGATAATTTTCACAAGGGAAGCACTACAAGCAGAGGCAGTAGATAAAACTGTCCCAGTAACAGAAGACCCTACCATTTAGCAAGAACCTCAGGATGACACTGTGCTGTGTGCCAACATCATTCTTGTCTCAGCAAATTGAAAAGGGCATAAAGGAATGTAACGATTTTCAGGATGCCTCCTCTCTATTGCTATAGCTCACTAAGGTAGCAGCTGTGAGAGGTTAACTTTGCACTGGCAGCACTTCACCCTGCCTGGCCCTCTTCCCATCCCTGAAAGAAAGGAAGAAAGAAAAAAATGACGTGCATAAAATTTGAAATAGGTCACAAAAATAAAAAGAAGGAAAATAGATCTTAAATGTATCCTAAGCCATTCCTTTCAGATATCTGATGAGAATTATGGAGAACAAAAAATAAAATTTATCTACAAACTGAATAGATTTAAAAAACAAGTAGCAAGATAGATGGGCTTTGAGAGACTAAATTTAATAATACTTCAGCAGAACTATGTCTCATAGCCTGAGCACCAAAAATTTTAAATTGTCCCAAACTTATAAATATAGGAAATATTTTTCCTAAATATTATAATTTTAATAAATTAATACTAATGTATGAGTATCAATATTTTTGAAGTATCAATGCAATGCGATTGCTATTTCCTGGAATACATTCAGTATTGGGCGGTATTGGGCAGAGATAATGGTCTCCTTGTAATGTTTGCAGCAGTTATTAATAAACGCCAATTCTTGCTCAGTTTTACATTGTTTGAGAAGTTAGGTGGAAGATGCACATATCTCTGGTTAGTACCCTACTTTATCCCACCTTTGAGTAAGACATTTTAGCATAAGACTGCAGAAAAGAAGTGCAGGCTTGTACCTGTTCTGTAAATGGCAATAGAAAGCAAGGTTGTCATTCAGAGATTCTTTAACAACATATAAATTCACTTGAAAAGGAAGTAAACCAAGAAAGTAACTCAAGCACAATAAGCCCTGCCCTTCTTCATTACCAAAATATTCCAAATACTAATGCATTCTAAGAGAAGTGCCTTTAGGCACCTCTTGGAGTTCAATAACAAAAATGCTTTTCAGTTTTAGAGTTTCTTAAGCTTCAAAACTAAGCTGTATGAAAAACAAAGTACACTTATGAACTAATGAAATATAGAATAGGGTGGGCAATTAAGAAGAAGAGAGCCTTAAAAAGCACTTTCAGAGAAGCCATATTCTGCTCCCATTTTTAACTCTGCGACCCATGTTAGCTTCAGCAAATGAGAAGTTCATGAGTCTGACGATTTGTCATGCCATCTAAGCAACAGATTGACTGCTCCTAAGAGCTCTTTTTCCTTTGCATAAGTACTTATTAAGAGGGAGCAAGGATTATTTTTGAAAAACTGCATCACAGCTATCAAGGAGACTTTCAGCAGCCCTGTTTTGAACAGCACATAATTCAACAAACAATAATGGACTCCTGTCTTCAGGGTGTCCCTTTCCTATGCATTTTTCTTAAAACAGGTACTATTTTAATCCATGAAGAAATTTATATCAATAGATGAGCATCCAGTAGGTCTGTAACAGCCATCTGAAAGATGGTTTCAGTGTGACCTTTCATTTCCTTTAAGTTTAGTCAAAAAAAGTTATTTTCCAAAATCTGCTGAATTGTTGCCATTCAGCATTTCTCAAAACCTGGTGTGCAGTAAGGAGTGCTTCCTGATCTTTATTATGCCACCATCAACTCCATGAAAAGTGTGGACCTATGCCAGTATGAACCAGATGCATTGGCTTTTAATTTTATCAAGTAAATAGGAACCAGTTGACCTTTTCTGTGCCATAGTTCTATTAATATCTTCTTTATTTATCTAAGCTTTCTCTGTAGCTTTTAATTGCAATTGCACTGTGTTTTTACAGGCCACAGTACTTTCCTTCATAATTTATAGTGTTACTGAACAATTAAATGAACTCCACAGATTCTCTATATTTCATTGGGAACACATTCTTTTTTCTAGTGAAGAGATACTGGAATGCACTGTTCATGTCTCACAAAGAAGTTATTTTTAAGAAATATTTTGCCAGAAAACGTGGTTACTTTATAACGCTTTGAGTGTTTATGAGTGCAATTTATTTTGCTGGAAGTAAGACCTGTTCCAAAACATTATAGATAAGTTAAGAAATAAAAAATAACATGTGCCCTGACCAATGGATTACTTTTTTTCCTTGGAAATGCTAATGCATATATATTTTTGCCATGGTAACCAGACCATTTTAAATTTCACATACAGGCTTTTTTCTCTTTGTTTCTGAATGTTTGAAAATATAATGAACCAGTAGGCTCACAGATGCTGAAGTTTTATAATGAAGGGCTTCTAAAATGATTGCTGCAGTTTAGAACTCTCACAACCTGAAACTTCTCAAAAAAGAAAAATGTCTGGAAGCAATTAGACTGAAACCATTCATTGGTCCCAGATTTCAAATGAGAAATCCTGGCTGCAGTAGAAAGTCAAGATTCATAAGCGTATTTTATCTCTGCTTATAATGGCACCAGGTTTGTGCATGTTTAATTGGTGATGAGCAGGCAGGGAGCTGCTGCTGTAACACTGTCCATTTAAGTAGTGTGTGGTAGTTTTCATTCCATGTGAAGCAGATTGTCTAAAATGTCCTTTAGATGCTCATGGCCAAAATGTCAGTGAGTTCTTCCAATTATATAAGTTTCAAAACATAGTATAATAAAAAATATGTCCCTTTGCCTTTAATGTAACCTGTATCTCTTAGGAAAAATTGGGATTTCACCTTGTCATACAGAAATATTGAGAATCTCTATTTTTAGGTACATGAAGCAAATAATCAGTCCATATACTTTAAAGAGGTTTTTTGTAATGACAGCGTAATCATTAATTTGCTAGCCTTTTTTTGTTAAACTATCACTACAATAAATGGCTTTGTGAGTGGAGACCAAGAATGCCCTCAGTTCCATTTTCTAAACATAAGCCTTGTCTCTTAAATGTACTTATTTAAATGTCATTACAATTCCTACAATTTTACTTTGAAACTGTTATCATGATCTGACCATACCTGGAACACAGCTAACATTTCCAGTTCTGTTGAAATAAATCCACTCCACTTACACATAAGAGTAGCTGTACTGACTTCACAGGTAGACACAATTGGATTTATTTCTCTAAGAGTTTCTGTAATTAAGCCATAAATGAACTGTCTTTTGAAAACATCTAAACATATTAGAGGTTGTCCAATTGGGGTACATAAGAAAAGAAAAAAAGAGAATGAAATAACCAGGAAAACAGTTATTTCAGCCATTTGCTGTTGGGGTTTAAGAGTCTGCAAATACCTGAAGCTGTGGGTGATTTTTCTGCTGAAGATAATGGGTCTGGGATTATACTCAGGCAAATATACATGTGCAGCCTCTTTATTTTGTAAAGTGTGTATTCTTCTGCTCTAACCCAAAGGTGACATACAATAAAAGCAATGCTACTGTGTTACTTCAAATATTTACTCATCACAAAGGTTCAGAAAACTCTGCAAAATGGTGAAACCTTCCAACTCCTACTACCTTTCTATTCCACTTGCACATATCTTCTTCTATTTGATGAAATTCACCCCATCTCTCACTAGTTTATTGGAATTTTTTTCTGCCTACCCTTCATTGATTGTATGCTCCATTTTCTGTTTTTTTTATTTTTCTTTTTTTATTTTTTTTTCCCTCAGCACTGTTGTTAAATCTTTGCCGCTCAGTTCTTTCAGTTTTTCATTTCCAAATCACAGCTGTCTAGGTCAGCCTGCAACAGGCAACAGCATCCTTCAGCATCCTTTAATTATTGTGCTGAAAGAAGACTAGAAATCTTTGGACCAAATTGAGCAGTGTTTCAAATTACAAAGTGAGACCTGAATCTGTGGATTTAGATCAATGCAATACCTCTGCATCATATCTCTTCTATAGTGGTGTGAGAAATTACTGCCTCAAATTTATGATTAATAAATGTAGCTCATAGCTTTGTTCTTGCTTGGGATTATATAATGCAGCCCAGAGAGAAAGGCAGTTATATTCCTCCCTCTGCTGCCAGCTCCTTCCCAGTTGGCAATTACAGAAATGAGAATACTTCTTGGTTTTAACCACTGCAAACGAGATCTAGCTCAAATTTGTAATTCCCACATTTTTTTCAAACTCCCCTTCAGTACTTCATTTCTTTTCCTCTAAATTTAGAAGGAGATTTTGATTCTAGCAGTAGTTAAAGTGTTCATATGGGAGTTAGAACAGATAACAAGTTTAGGGAGTACATCTATAAAATTCTCCTAAAGTGATTCCACTGGACCAAAGAGAGTAACTGCATCGAAAGGCACTTCTAACAGAATCTAAACAATTTCAGCTTCACAATTTCAGCTCTGCTTTAAATGGCAAGGATTTGTTCTTCTCTTGTAGAACAAGAGTATAAAAAGTGTGTGATCAAGATTTAGTCTTTAATTTCAGTTATGATTTACAATTCCTGCAGCAAGGGAGGATAAATTATTCCTCTGTGTTAGTTGCCTTTAATTTCTCAAAGCTGGGAGTTATTGTCTTACATCCTAGGGAAATAAAGCCATATTTTGAGCCTGTTTTTATGAAAATCAGTAGACAATTTACTTTTTAAGTACCCTGCATATAGCAAAACACAAAACAGAAAACTGGCAAAGGATTAGATCTTGAAATAAAAAAAGAGAGAAAAAATAAACTGTTTGCATTGGGTAAAAGAGACATATATAATGAAAGCAGCAAAAGTTTTGAGAGAGATTCAGGCTTTGACAGCAAATTGTACAAACCATACAGAAGAGTCCACCTATACAAAAGCTATTTCCCTAACATTACCAGGTATGAAGAACACATGGTCCTTAACAACTTCAGCTTTACAGTGGAACTTATTGAGATAAAGACATTATAGAACTTCTAAGGAAATTATTAAAAACTTACGCTCTACTTTTTTCGTTTTTTTTTTTTTAACAGAACAATGGTTTTATCTTTAGAAACAACTAGAAGGCTAAATTATTATGGTATTTGGCAAGTCAAAAATGTTTTCTGCTATTGGTTGTTTCAATAACATTTTGCAAAAGACACTCAGTGAGCACTCTGATGCCTAAAAGTAAGTTCTTAAAAATACAAGCACCTTAAATTTGCACATAATAGTGCTACATCCAAGAGGCAGTCCTCACCACAGCCCTTCTTTTCAACCTCCATGCCCTCTGCCTCCATTGAGCTGACAGTATTATTTGGTCTAAGATAGACCAAATTGTTAAGTAATCTGGAAATTAAATGTTTGGACCTGAGTCCTTTCTCTGAGTCAGTACACTGTATCTCCACCAAAGCACCTGGGAAACTACAGCCCAAGGCAGGAGCATCACTCATTTAAGAAGCTGCAGTGCCAGAAGGGTGGGTTCTGGTAGGGTCTGGAACACATTGGGTGTCAGAGAAACCTGGTCAATAGTTACAGTGGGGAACACCCCAGCAAGTTGGCCATGAATACAAGGGTGGTATTCAGGTCCTCAGTGTTACGTGTCCATCCTGGGATGACTACTATGGAACTATTTGAGTTCCTCTGCAGTAAGTTTCACTGCTTTGTAAGAGTTTATGAGCTTTTGCCAAAGAGTGGAGCCAAGCTGGCTGCCAAATTCCCACAGCACTTCTCAGTGTGGTAAAAGGCCCCTAAGCACAGCACAGCACCAGAGTCATCTCCTGCATGCATCCAAGGGGATCTTGAACCACAATTTACCTGGTAGGGCTTACAGGCTGTCCTGCACATGCAAAAGCAGGCTGGAGATGTCTTTGGTCCTTTTTGTCCCCCCTGGCTGGGTCAGTGTGCACTCAGTGAGACTGATGTGTCAAGTGCACAGAGCTGCACTTGCATAAATAATCCTGCCAGCACTGCACTGGCCTCCCCCAGTGTCTCTGCATCTATGGCACAATTAATCTGTCAGATAAATAAACTGTCCATGGGTAACCGAGCACTGGCTGTGCACAGCAGAAAATGAACATATTTAGCACACTATTCTGTGATAGTGTAAGGACAAATGATGATTAACAGGTAGGACTTTGTATTACTGAAATTTACAAATATACTTCATTAATACTGAAGGCAATCATAACTGAAGGGGGTGGAGAAACTATTTTCCTAAGCCAAAATTGTAGTGGAAGTTAGCTAATCAACTGTGTAACAGGGTAGGAAAATTCAAGCTAAAGTAGTGTTTATTACAGGCTTGGTTTAGTAATGGGTGTAGCTGCAATGTGTTCTGCAAGTGACGAAATCATGTCTACATTTCTGAGGAAGAGACCTGTACAATAAACCCTGCAAAACCTGGCAGTCAAGTAGCTTAGTACACTGGAAACCAGAGCCTGCTTTCTCCTCTGGATGTCAGTGAATGGGCTGAGCAAACTGTACTTTAGAGGGGACAATAGAGAAAAGCTTGTCAGAAATATGAAATCAACAACCATCTTTGACTGGAACTGGACAATATTGGATTTCTAGAGCAGAACAGTTAATTGCAAAGTGCTGAGTGGGGAGGAGTGAACCAAACAGGTCTGGTCCCAAGAGTGCCTGCAGGTGGCTTTGTGGCTAGAATTAAAAAAAATATTCTGATGACAAATACACATGAGGGGCTATTTAGGTATGAACAGAAAATTACCTGCTGTGTCTCAAAGAATAATGAGCTGAGTAAGGCAGGGGGTAAATGGTGTTGTCTGTTATCTGGATGACATTCTAATAACTGAGAACATTTCAGATGAATATTTACAAAACCTAGAGGAGGCCTGAAAGAAATTGCAAAGATGTGATTATAAAGCTAACAAAGAGTAGTATGCTAATTTCTGTAGAATTTTTCCTTCTACCATATACCCAAGCCAGGTAAAGCAGCATATGGATAGAAAATTAAGGCTACATATCTTCCAAAAATTAAAATCCAGTACATGTAGAGTATAAGTAGGGCCTTTAAGATTTCTGCAGGGTTGAGCTTTAGAGCCATGAGATGAGCTAGATGTTGCATGCTGTGGAGGGATAGTGGGAAGAGTCTGTTAGATTGACAAAGTTTTTTACACTCTAGAATACCTTGTGGGATTTTATTTTTTAAGTTATGGTTTGTTAATTTTTGTTTCATAAGAGTAAGGGTTGCTTCAAACATTAGATATCCAAGATACATCTTAGAATATTCTCCTGCTTAGACAGCACTGTGGAATAGTCATGCCAAATGTGGCAATCTTTTTTGGTGTGATATATGTTCTAAAGAAAAAAAGTGAAATGCCTACGGACAGAATAAAATGCTTTTTTTGTGGAAGCAAAAAATAAATTGAGTAGTTCAATTTACATTAAAATGACACATTATCGATGACAATAGTGTGCAATTCCTCTCTCCCAGGAACTGAGCCACAGCTTCAGACACATGTAAATCTAGGGCTCAAAACATGCTAAGAAAAGTATTCAGACTTGGGATTATTAAATTCCACACAGAAAAAGATTTTTTCAGCTCACAACAAAATCACAAAGAGTTGGCAAAAATACTTCAAAGATGCACATTCCCCATCTGGTGACAGTGAAGAGCCTGGATCTTACCAGATCATTTTAAAGACTGTCAGAGAGGTATGCTAATCTGGAGTTTCTGTCCCAACTTTCATTTGTTCAAGAGAAGTGTTCATTGACAAAGAAATTCTTCACTTACTAAATGACCTCTTTATTGCAGTTATAAATACTGCCCTATAAATAGGAAAAGCCCCTGTACCGGTTAAGAAAATTACTTTTACTTGCTCTGGCTAACTTCATCACATAACAAAAGGGAAACTTTATTCTTTTTAATCCAGGAGACTGAGTTAACCATGGAAAATGCTGTCTGAGGACTAACTGTAATAATATCAATATATCTACAACAAGTATGCAAAATAGGTTTAAATGGGAAATAAAAATGAAGAAAGAAGTTAGTTTAGAGAGCAGAAGTAAAAATCAATACATGGAAAAGTCAAGGAGCAGGTTTGGTCAGCCAGCAGAAGATGGCACAGTATTAGCAAAACAGTATCATGTCACCTGTGACAGAAACCAAATGGCTGAACACTGATTCCTCAGGAAACACTATGCAAAAGTGGCCAAGCAACTGAGACATGATCTCTCAGTGCCCAGAAGCTGAGGTCTGTGATAACAGCCTTTGCTATTTACAGCTGAAAAATGTTTGGAGATGTGTTTTATTCTTATAAATATCATGTCAAAGAAATGTCTATGATTTTATTCTGGATGAATTTCAGACATTATCCTAGCAAAATGCAGTAAAGTTCTGGCTTTGAATGAGTTACCAAAGCAAGGCAGACACATAAATAAGGTTAGAGGAGAAGTAGTTGGAGGTGTCAGCCCAAATTTCTTGTTAGCACCAAGGTTTTTGCCCTACCACCCCCAGCTCAAAAGACTTATTCAAAGTTGTTGTTCTACATTACATTTCCTAAAAACAAAAGTCAGCCAGGACCACTTGAAAATGGTCAGTATGCCATGCAAATGTGTGTTTCACAGGCTTGATTCCACAGCAACACAAAGCAGAGTGGGAGGAACAGAGAAAAGATTTAGGAAATTTGTGGGCAGACTTCAGTGGTATATCAGAGAAATGGAGAAGATAAAGATGAAAAAAGGCCAGCTGTACGAGATAGCATCTTAGTTACATGGCATAAACCAGGAAGTAAATTGAAATGATCAGTTTTCATTGACTGGAGAAAAAGAAGATAATAAGAGAAAGAACACAAAAATCTGAATAAAAATGAGCCAAAAACAATTCCTCTAGGTGAAATTCTAATAAACTTAGAACCTTCAATTGTATTTCCTTGCCTTGACCATACAGCTCTAATCACAGAAAACTTTCAGACTTTCATGAGAACAGCAATGTATTTTGATTGGTTTTATATTGAAATTATCTACAAGGAATACTGATCAGTAGATTTTCCTTTTTATTAATGTGATATGGCTCCTAGTTCCATGAATTTGCGCATTTCCTTTTCTCAGAATAGGGCATTTTAAGTCCATACGTGATTGAGAGGCTTTCAGTTTCAGCTATGATTTAAGCTTCTGCAGTAACAAAGGTTATGTTGTTCTTTACTGTTATTTTCCACTTTCTTGGCAGTGTTTTGCAGATGAAAAGTAATGTGATGTTCATTATATGCCTTTAGCAAGGAGTGCTGGAATTTTTGATTTCGTGTCCCAGCACACAGCAAAAATGTAACACAAAGCTAGAAGGAATACACAGGGCCTTATGCTGTAGCTCTGATGGTAGAATCACAAAACTATTTTAATCCAAATTAAAAAAAAAAAAAAAAAAAAAAAAAAAAAGAAAAGCTTCTTTAAATTATTCTTGACACAGATCTTAATCAAGGCCTTTAAGGATTCAAGTCAGCTGTGGGGAGCTAAAGTTATGGAAAGCAGCTGTAACCTCACCTTCCTTATTGAACTTATTGTATCCAGCATAAAAAGAAACAACTCGCAACTGATATCATGGCAGGATCCAGAATCTTCCATTCACATTTTCATGCCTTCTAAACTAAGGGTGTTAGAACAATCCATTCTCTCCATGTAAAAAATTGCACTCCCTCCTTACCAAAAAAAGTCAGTTGAGAGCAGGTAAAAGTTGCATTACACATCTTTGCATTCACCTCAGTGAACCTCAGCTGTTGTCTACAAGAACAACAATTTTCAGAAAGAAGTTACCTGCCTGTAATTCAACAGCAACTGTTCTTTTTCCCCATAGAAATGGTTCCTGATTCAAGCAGACAGGCTAACATATGCATTCCTTTCACAGAGAAAATATGCTCCCAGCAGTGCTCAGGTACGCAGGCAACCAGGCATGAGGCTGAAAACGTGCAGGCACAGACAGAGCAAGTGCAGGCAAATGCAGTTTTGAGTTACTGGGGAAAAAGAAGTTAAAGAGGTTGAGGGGCATAGGTCAGATCTCAGATCAGCTCCTACTATTTTTATTTTTTTTTAACATTCTCAACATGTTTCCAGTAAAAGGAGGAAGATAATTGAGTCATCCCAGCACCAGCAGCATTTGCCATGGCCAGAGGAAGGAGTCACAGCATCACTGTATAACACTGTGCAGCCTGTGACCCCTGCCCCTCAAACGTGTGTGCACACAGGTGGACTGCACAGGCTGGGGTAGCACTGAGTATCAGCCTGGATCTTTGCTGAATTGAGCTGCCTCACAAAGGCAGCTGAATGACCCTTCTTCTTCTGAAGATTCATTTAAAAGGATTCATTTCATTCTTCTGAAGACTCATTGGAAAGGAAATAGGGTATGCTTCTTTTAATAGGGAGCAGGCAGGGGATGATGGAAGCACCGGGATGGAGGGGAGTAGAATGGCCCAGATGAAAGTAAGGGCAGATTCAGGGACCACCAGTGCAGTGCCAGCCTGGGGTCTGCTCAGCCTTGAGCAGCTAGCAGTTTTATACCTCCTCAGTCTCACAGATCCCTGAACAGTAATAGCTTTTGAGGGGAGAGAGAAGAGGGTGAACCATTGATTTTGGCACCGTCCATGTCTCAAAATAGTAGAGAGGCTGAATTTTTTCGTAATTCCATTTTCTTCAAGAAACCAAGTCTGTTCAAAGAAACAGGAAGAACCTGCACAGACAGTTTGGGCAGTCTTTCACATATCTAAGGTTTAGAGAGCAAAGAAAAAAATAAGAAATGCCTACTCATGGGCAGAAAAGCCAAATATAAGAAAAAAAGAAAAGAGGTCTGTCAAATGAGCTTGTTCATCAGCAAATTACACATTTGACTGAAGGCCATGAGAGCCTGGTTCTCCTCAGAGTGGCACTTTAGTGTCCATGTTTTTCTTTCAAATATCTGCTTTCATATCAAGTTAGTTCAGTATATAAGTTAAAAGAAAATCTTTATTCCTGGCAGACCTACAAACACATTTTGAGATTTGAAAATCTGGTTGAAATCTCTTTGATTCATATTACATACATATTACATTACCCCTCTCTCTTTCTTTTGCTTCTCTCTTAACACTGAATAATTCTTACCACAGACTTTGTGTGTCCCCCTGGTTTTCTAAAACAGGAAGAAAATAAATATATCTCTTCTTTTCCTTCCAAGCCCAGAGATTAAACTGCTTGTCTCCGTTTATTTGCTTGTGTTTGTACGTACTTATGTGATAAGGCGCAAATGTGTGTCTCATGCATGTGTAAACAAATTATTGAGAGAAAATAAACTAAGTGTTATCTTTTGTTAGAGTAATGTAGATATTCTTATCTTGTGCAGAAGAGGGCATGATAATGTCCATTATCCTCTGCAAGGTTTGTTGCCTGCACACATCAGGCTGTTGTTCTGTTGTTTCAGAGGACCATGAATACTATCAAAGACAGCAGTTAGCACAAGGCATGCATTTTCTCAGAAGGTATGTTTTGAAATTTAAAAATTTAGTCAAATATCCTGATTATAATTAATGGGAAGCCAGAACAGAGAAACAAGGCAGCAATTTAATGGAACAGAGGGCCAAAAAAACTGGCTATAACCCATGCAAACCTGAGGCCAAACAGGAAAGTGTCAGCTCACATTCAGGGTTGAAGACCATTTCTGCTGGTTCGTTTGTGATTGTCTGATCAGTAGGTGAGAGCTTATAGCATCTGTTCTATTTAGTGAGAGCTAATTTAGAGCTGAGCCTGTAATGGCCTTTTGTTGTGATGAGTTGTTATCATCAAATGAGGTGTTGAAAACCTTTACTGCCATCCAGTTAAGGCAGGTTTCTGAGCCACCGAAAATGGCCCTGGCTGTTCTCCTGTCTTCCAAGACTAATTTTTATGTGCATTGAATTGGACAGAAAAAAATTTGGTTTCAGTTCTTTCAGGCTTTTTCTTCTTTCACAACCCAGAGATCGTAAGGCCACCCCATGTGAGGGTGTTGATCTCTGAGCTTTGTTCTCAGGGGCAGGGAAGCAACAGAGAGACAAGCTGTTCAGAAGTATTTGTCAAGCTATTATTTAGCCAATAGTTTCAGTCAGTCTGAATGAGTCTGAAAAGAATCTAGACCACTCTTCTACAGCATATTTCTGATCTATTTTTTGTTCATCTTAACCCTTTACATAAATGCTCAGTTATACCAGTTCCATGCAAAACTGAACAGAGCACAGGGAGAAGTGTCAGCACAGAGTCTACTTGCCATCAGCTGCTGTAATGTAGAGTTGTGATATTCCAGATGCAAATACACCACCTGCTTTAGGGCCCACAGTCACTTCAGAGGCAATGGGCAGCCTCAATGCTGCAGCAAGGCAAGAGTTCAGGTGGGACAATCCACCTGATCCTGGTAAGCTCAGTTCTTGTTATACTGATTTCAGGGGTCACCACTGTGTTGGGTTTACATGGCAAGATTTTGATGGGTTGAGGGATAGCTTCAGGGTTGGGTTCCATGGGAAGACATCAGAAGCTGCCTTTGTGTCATTCACAGCAAGCTTCACCTCGCTCCAAAACAGAAGCTGTATTGCCAAAAGCTGAGCCCATCAGTGATGCTCTGTGATAATTTCAGAAAGAGTTAAAAATGCTGCGCAGCATCTGTGAGAGACGGGAGTGAGAAAAATGTGAGAGAAACAGCCCTGCAGGCACCCAGATCAGTAAAGAAGGCGAGAATGTGCTTCAGGCACCAGAGCAGAGATTCCTCTGCAGCCCATGATGAAGACTATGATGAAGCAGCTGTGCCCCTGCAGCCCATGGAGGCCCCCAGGGGTGCAGAGATCCATCTGCAGCCTGTGGAGAACCCCAAGCCAAGGCAGACAGGGGTGCTCTGGAGGAGGCTGCAGCTCCTGTAAAGCCCATGGAGGAGCAGCCTCCTGGCAGCAGCTATGACTTATGGGGCACACATGCTGGAACAGTGTTCCTGAAGGATGTTACCCCCATGGAAAGGACTCACTCTGGAATAGCTCTTGAAGAGCTGCAGCCTGTGGGAGGGACCCCATGCTGGAGCAGGGAAAGAGTGTGAGGAGGAAGGAGTGGCAGAGACAAAGCATTATGGATTGACCACAACAATTTCTAATCCTCCTCCACCCCTCTGGGTGAGTTAAGAGTCATGAGTATCTCTCCCCTATCTTGGCCTATCAACTTTTTCATCATCATTTCATCTGTTGAGGAGAGGGAGCAGACTTCTTTTTGCAAGCATTTGCAACATCCAGTGGTGCAGAGATTCTTTACAGAAAATACACTAAAGCCTTATTATACATGATGTAAATAAGTATAGTTATAAAAAATATATTGAGCTAAAGCAAAGCTGAAAAAGGCTTGAAATTAAATGAAAAAATAAAATCAAAGGGAATTCAGTAATTCATTTTAAAATGCCACTCATGTATTGAGAACTATTTCACATCATCTGCTTTACTTTAGAATCTCACTAGGCAAGTTAGCCTGGAGCAAGCAAAAACAGGGTAAAAATTCACAAATGCTATTTGCCCAATCAGTATTTCAGCAGTCTCCGACTCCTAAACAGTTCATAATTTTCTAAGGGGGCAAGGAATGGGGGGAATTGATATGACAGTGAGCAACAAGGGAAGGTAAAATATTGATGTTAATTAATATTGAGCATATTATCTGATGAAATTGGTTAAATTTTCTAGAAAAAAGGTCACTTTTATGCACACTTAAAGAGCTGATGTTACAAATTTATGTTTGTACAATGTCTCCAGCATAACTAGGCATAAGTAGGCATAACTAGGTGTTCCACACTCACTCTATCAATACAAAACAGTCTTTCTTTGGGGATTAGGTATTTCCTACCTTACAGAAACTCAAAGTATAGAAGAGGTCAAAGAAATAGAAGTGCAAAGGATTATATGCAGAATACATATCTCATGGTACTTCAACCCAAGGAAAGTGCTGAGAGTCCACCTGCTGTTAAGAGCTGCTGGCTCATTATGTAATCATGGAATTGTAGAAAAAATGCTGTTGGAGGTCCTCTGGTCCAGCCTGCTCAAAACAGGGCTAACTTTGAAGTCAGGTCACAATGTTAATACCCTTTCCAGATAAATTCCAAACATATCCAAGGACAGAGACTCCACGGCCTAGACATCTTGGTGACCCTATGCCAGTTTCCCAACATATCCCTTGCAACAGGATGTCTAAAATCAAGCACAGTACACAAGAGATTTTACAATTGCCCAATATTGGTCCACAGTAATGTTATTCATCCTGATGGCTAAACTCCTGGTGACAAAGTTCTATATGTGTTTAAGAAGAACATACTGTCCAGTTTGCCCTTCCAGATATGCAGGCTCTTCTCTGCAAAGGCCCTTTTGCTGTAAACAGCACAACAAAAAAGACACAGTAGTCTTTTCCTTGTCCTTTGACACTCAGTCACATACTCATAATCAGCAGTGGGCTCTGATTTCCTTAATGCTCCTTCTTCTGCCAAACTTCTGATAGAGCAATATGGAGGGAGATTGGTACCACATTCCCATTGCCTGTTATAATGTCCCATTCAAGTGTTGTTGAGTGGGTTGTTTTCAGTACCTTCCATGCCACAGAACACAGTGAGAATGTGTCCTAAAGGAGCATTTCACATGGTAATCACATGGTAGCCCCCTTGTAGAGGCCTGAATAGCATTCTGTCCTCTCAAACTGCACATGACATTTTGGTGAAAATGCTGCCTGGATTTGCTAGACTGAAGATGCATTAAAATGTGTCTCTATCCAAGGGATACAAGGACCAATCCAACCTGTAGTCTCACCTTCTGCAGAGTTCTGCTTTGCAAACCCTGCCGGCCCCAGGAGTCATCATGACATTTCTTACACCAAAACAGGTGGCACATCTTTATTCCTACTGGATATGACAGGAAGCTCTTAAGGTGCTCCAGAAGTCTCATTTGGTGTCTTTCAGGTCACATCATGGTTTTTCATATCTCAGGGGCTGGTTCTGGGTCCTTTTCATCAAATGAGTAGCAGCTACAGAGATTAGGATCTCAGATCATGAAAAAAATTCCATTGCCTAGCGTAGAATAGAAATTCCATTTTCAGCCTAGAATAATTGTTCCAAAAGCTTAAGAAGTGGTATTGGTTTTTACTATAGCATTGTTTGCTGGAAGAAATCATTTGAGTTGATCGCTAATGAGCATACAGGCTGCTCTTCTAAGTGAATTGGTTCTTTATACTTTATTCCACTTTAAATGTCATTTTGGCAAGAAGAGGAATAAAAAGAAAGTATTTCAATGTCTGGACTACACATTACTGATATATGTAATTTTCTGTTGACTTTGCTAATATCAGCTTACAGACACATTATTATTTTTTCTGCTTCAGTAAATATTCAGCCCTGAGTTTAGCTGTTTTGTGTGGGTTGTAGTGGTTTGTTCAGGCTAATGGTGATTAGAGACCTGTGAAATGCTCAGTAAGGTACCTCACAGTAGAGAGTTTCCAGCCAGATGTGTTAAATAGGTTTGAGCAGTTTCTCTATATTATTTAGCACATACTAATATAAAACATGAGCATGAACTGATTTGTAGATTATCCTTTAAAGCAGTATCATAAAAATGTATAGACATATAAAATCAAAAGGAAAGGGAGACGCGACTGTGTAATTTAATAAACCAAGTGCATGAAATATTGAAGTATATATTCCATTGTTTAAGACAGAGTAATAATAAAAATTGCAATAAAAAAGAAGTAAAATATCTTTAGATTAGAAATGACCTGTCAATCTCATCTGTAAACCAAAAACAAAGTCAAAAGTATAATTTCAAACACCAAAAACCAAAGATGTTATTTATTAAACTCCCTAAAATTCTGGCCAAATGTGATTAATATCCTTCCCCATGTGCAAGTACACATGCACTGATAGGGAAGCACAGTCAAATAGAGAAAAAAAAAAGAGCAAGTAAAATGTTCTGTGCATCTAAAGGGAAAAGACAGATTTTCTTTCTCTGAGTATTTACTGATCTACTGAGAAGAAATGCTTTTGATTTTGATGTTTGGAAAGGGAGTATGAAGAACTTCTAAAGAACACCATCACAGATGTCTGAGCCTCTTCATTTCTTCTGAGAACGTAAATGTATGGGCTGAAATTCATCTCTTCTGCTTTTTAGCTCTCCATAGCTAAAGCACTTGACTTTACCCAGGCTTTCAGATGATGATGAGAAAGAAGTTACCCTGAAGTCTTTGGAAATGGCTCAACTATGCATTAGGAATTGAGAGCTCTCCGAGTAAGATCCCTCCAATAGCTTTCCAGAGGAAGGTGAGATGAATCCAGGAGAAGGACCATGCAACAATATATAATGTGTCCCATCATTCTTACTACAGAAAGGATATTCCTATCACAAAACAATATTCTCAAAACTCTGATGAATAATAGTGTATCATTTAACTTCTATTTCAGCTTCATTTCCTGTCTGCTAAGGTTTTTGGAGCTTAGACAATGCCTTCATCTCTGTCTATAAATACACATTAGTAGCATTGCACCAGTAATAAAACCTCATCATCAACGGGGAGCTTTTTTGCTACAGTACTGAAACACTACCAATGACAGAGGTTGGCTTTCAGACTTAAGTTCACTATTTCTTTTTTACTGTGGCACTGCCCATTGATTCCAGTGGGGATTCATTGGTGTATACGAGGTTAGAGTTTAGTCTGTAGTGTTCACAAAGTGATGTTCTACAGTAAAACTTTTTCTTTCACCTCCTTGAAAGATGTCTTCATTAAAGACCTCTATTTTGGTTTCCTGTCAAAATGAATACAAAACTCTACTTAATAAATGACATGTTTTTATACTAGAAGTCAAAGGAAACACTGTCTCCAGAACTTAAAAAACACTCGTTACGCAAATTTGTAACTGCTGGTCATTATGGCATTATTCTCCCAGTAAAGTTCAACTCAAAATAGTTTCTTTTAGTGCTTACAAACCTTTTTTTTTACATTTAAATCCTGAAAACTCATGTGCAGATTGTTTTTGAAGAAAACAGGTTGTTATCAGTAGTTTTAGCCCTAATCCACCTTCTGTCAATTTGAAAGAGTATTATGGGGTCTAATCCTACTCCTACTAATTCAATGAATAAACTCAGACAGTACATGCAAGGACAAACACATTGCCTTTATATTGACTTCAGCTGGGAAAATATCCCTCTCCTTGTACTTAAGGTCCTCTTGCCCTCCTCAAGTACCTCAGATAAGATCTAGAATGGGGGTTTAGGGCATTATTTATAGAAAATGGACAAAAAAGACTATGTTAGACCTCCATGACTGCTACCCTGAGACTTTGACAGACTCGGGTACCAAAAATAGCATCCATGACTCTATAACAATAGGATTTTTACTCCGACAAAGCAAAACTGTTTGTCTGCAGAAGAAAAAGAGAAATATTTTAATGAAGTCTCCTCTGCTAAGTGTTCTTTTTTTATGGTGCCACTTGGCCTTTGGCAAGAGCTACCCTGTAGCCCTAATGCACTTCTTGCGTAACAGCTCAGCTTAGTAGAAGGGCTAGATGTAATGCAGTACATGACCTCCACAAATTCATCCCTTTTATGGGAACAG
This sequence comes from Eopsaltria australis, assembly GCA_034509425.1. Classification (NCBI taxonomy): domain Eukaryota; kingdom Metazoa; phylum Chordata; class Aves; order Passeriformes; family Petroicidae; genus Eopsaltria; species Eopsaltria australis. The sequence goes on from JAVTVJ010000927.1 coordinate 232,071, forward strand.
AATAAAATAAATATCAATGTAATTACATCTGACATGTCCAAAAGATTTTTGGAAGAACAACAGCATTTATTACACTTGTTGGTTTACGTCACATTCTGATTTATTTTTCAAGTAATACGTTATATAGGTTTATAAACTACTTAAGGTGGAGGGCTTTTTTTAAAAGATTAAGTAAATCTGCTCAATCCCTTATCTACAAGCTAAAATGCATCAATTACTTGGACTGTCCCAAAGTTTTGATTGTCTTTCATGTTTCCCCAGCACTATTTAAGGCTTACTCTTCTTATTGCAGCAAATACTTGTACTAACAGGAATTTGGCACCACCATGTCATAACTACACTTTGATGAACTCTGTGTTTCAGGAAATCTGTCCCCACTGGTGGCTTTTGTTTGATTGTTCATTTTTAGGAGTTGCATAATTATTATGTCAGAAGGATAGAATGGATGCAGATGAGCCGAGCCACTGTTTTCTAGTCACCAGCACCCTAAAATCTGATCCATATTGTCCACGGAGGGTCACAGCCTATCCTTTACTCAGAGCAGAAGCAGTGCCCCTCTTCCTGTGGGATACCAGCAGCACCGAGTGGAAATGTGCCACTGGGTTGCATATCCCTTCTGCCCACCCTGTGAGCTGGTGGATGAAATCCAGTCCTTGTCTGGGGTCTATGCCAGACAGCACTGAGCTAAAGCTGATAAATCTCTTGAAAAGGTGACCAACACATCCACGTGGTTACCTCACCTAACCTTTCACTGAGCAGGAGTGTTCCTGCACTTAATCACTGAGCAGGAGGACCACATGCATGGCTGTCCTCACAGACACATGTACAATCCCTGAGGAACAGGAACCATGCCCCAGACACCTCTTTCTTTTTTTCCATCAGGCCCTTTGTTCTTCTCTGTGAGGTTATTCTCATGGTATACATATGGTAACACACACATATTTCTATGAACACAGGATCCCAAAGCCTTTAAGCCAGGATCCTACAAACTAAAATTTGAGTTCCACTGACTGGACTCTAGTTGTTATGACCGGGAGGATCAGGGATTAGCAGACAGATGGAATCTTTTTAGGCTGGAGAAGGGAGGGGGGAAAACAAAAGTGGCATAATATAAAATCAGAAGGAAAAAATACTGCTCAGCTGTGTTCTGAATTATTGGCACAGATGGGAATTGCTGCATTAAACCCTAAGAAGCTTCTATTAATTTTGTCTTTTATTTTCTTTCCTGTGAGAGTTGACCTCCTGTAGACTTTTTCTCCACTCCTTCCAACTCTTTCTGAAGAGGAACAGGCCAGTGATATACCTGCATGCCTATTTATTAAAGACATAATGTTGATAATAGATCATAGAGATCTTCTAGCTCCTAAGGCAAATGCATTTGGTGGTTAATGCTGATGAGCACATTAAGGAAGGAAAGGCCTGGAGAGAGAGAGCTTGAATTGCCATCTGACTTATGAGCTTGTAATAGCACAGTTTTGAGTATAAAGAAAGGAAACATCTCCTAATATTTATAACCAAGATTTGCCCTACTTTGAAAGCAATGAAATGTAGTTTAGTGGCTTTTTAGCTGTCTAACACCCAGAACTGATCTGTCCTCTCCAGCACAAGTAACTCTGAGATCTCACATTCTAAAGTTTACCAGCAGGGTGAAAGATTATTTAAATGTGCCAGAGAAAAGCCAGAAAATATGACAAGAGTCACAGAAAAAGGACCACATGATTAGTCAGTCTCAGATTCTTGAATAATTGTACTCTGTCTACGGAAAGTATTATTAGTTCAGTTTTTGTAGTGGTAGAAGAAATGCTAAGCTTGGAAATTAAAAGAACAAGATTGCTGTGCATCTTGGCAGTGGTTTTGGTAGTGGAGCAGATTCACGTTCTTTCCATAAGAAGAATCCTTGCAACTAGGGGTAACTAGGAGTGAAAGACAGCATCAAGGAGAACCTCTGGTGCAAGAGACCAGTACAGCTGTGACAGTAGAGCATATTCTGTAAAGGCATGGGAGGTAAGCAGAAGATAAAAATTAATATGAATCATGCTAATTGCCTCATTAAGTAATGTGCCTTATTATCACAAGAAACAGAATTACTATCAGCATTGGTAGGGTCTCCTCTGCAATCAGATCTAGATTGTGAGCCAGATCACAAGCATCAGACACTTTGAGCTTGAAATGGATACTCAAAAAAGCCCTCTGGCATAGATGAAACTGTAGTTGCAAGTAATGAGGTTAGAATACAGCCCTGATCAGTCATTGGAAACTATACTGCACTTGAAAACACTACTTTCGAAGACACTACTCTTAAAAAAATTGAACATTTATAATTTTTTATGTGTTGAATCTCTGGGCTATAAGTTGGTTTAAGAGTCCTTGCAATCATGAGACACCAACAACCATGTCCCACAGAACAGAAGTCACTTCTGGAGATAAGAGTGTGCAACATGGCACAGCATCCACAGCAGTGACCTGAAGTCATACCTGTCACTCTTCTGCCTTTGTACCATGTAACAGCTCAAGGCCAGCAGGTCACTACTTCACTCATTCCCTAGACACACAAACTCTGCACAAAGGTGAAAATCAGTGGGAACCCAGGGGCAGTTGTCAGGTGGTTCATGGAGCAGTAGTGCCTTGAGGTGTGTAATCTGTTTGCATCAGGAGTGCAGCATTAGCTCTCTGCTCCCAGGATCCCTGCTCAAGCACCAGAACTGTGCAGTTATGATGTGGGCACTAACAAGAAAGTACCTACAATAAGAAAGTCAAGGAGAAAAAGAACAAAAAGAGTGCTCAACACACTGAAAACAACAAACCTGACAGCAGAAAAGGACAGAAGGCCTGCTATATAAAGGTCTCTAGAAAGTGATTTATACTGGGTGAGAAGCAAAACTAATTGAAAATGCATAAAAAGGAGAGGGTTTGGCATTCCTCATTAAACCATGTCTGTTGTTGTAGAGATAAAAGAAACAGTTTGAACCAAAAGGTTGAGTAGAAATTTAAAATCCAAGGACAAAAGTTTCAGTGAATGGCACAGGCTAAATTAAGCATGAGAACTGCCAGGTATTGGTTAGAGTTCCAAATAGATTTTGACATACAGAAGGATAAATACATCAAATATAGTCATACTTGGAGTCAGCTAGAGACTGGTAGATTGTTCTTTGATGCTGTTGTGGATGTTGAGGTCAAGCTGGAGAGAGTGGCTCAGGAAATAATCTTTCAGCTGTGGCAAGAGCGCTGGTCAGGAGCAGCTTTATTTGCTTGCTATTGTTTGCATCTAGGGGTCCAAAAACACAGCCTGTTGGGCCAGGATAAATTATCTGCAATAAAATGCTTTTACAGTGTTCTCAATTAACCATGTAATTCTGAAGGTTCACAATAACTCACAGCAAGCTGGTCCACAGTTCAAAATGCTCAGGAATCACTGATTTAGGGAATTCACTGCAGAGGGTGGATAAGCAGAAGGAGCCCTTATTTGCAGCACAAAAATCTCTACTGAAAAAGCAACTTTTGTAGTGCTTTCAGGCTGATGTCTGACACACCACAGCATTTCTCTGAGCATGACACACAGCTTTTGGAAAGGGGGAGAATTACAGTGGAGGCATAATATTAATGATTCAGAAAGTCTTGTGTCACAACCCTCAGTACTGCAGTATCTAATTACTAGGCATAACGGTTTGCATGCAGACTGTGCCAAATAATGACGGGAGAATTAGACACCTAAAAATGGAGTTTGCCCTCTGGGGAAGGTCAGTGTAAGCCAACTGATGGGAAAAAAGCCAAAGTAGTTCTGTGCAACTGAATTCCTAGTCCCTCACAGAATCCACATCCAAGGAGGGCTACCTTTTGCAGAAAAATATACTGACCCATCATCTTAACTGAAACAGGATTGTCTTTCAAAACTTGAAGAAGGGAGAGGATAAAATAAGGCTTTCCTTCCAAAAGTTGGAGAGGAAGTGCAGGTGCTGCTACTGAGTTCCAGCCTTGGTGTTCAGTGCAGTCAAACCATCTGTTGGATAGCTGGGATCAAAAGTTTTCATACATCAGGGATTTGACCCTTCATGAAAGCTCCAGCCTCTAAAGACATTACTCACCCTTGACAGATAGTGTTTTCTTCATGTTGAAGTTCAAAAATGAAAATTAATTAGGAAAAAAATTTACAAGACTTCTTGTAGCTATGGTTTGATTATTCACTTAAACCAGGCTTGGACTGTTGAAGGTTTAGAAGCATTTTATGAAATACAGGCTGCACAGGAAGAGATTGAGAAAATCCCTTTCCAGCATTCCCTATTGCATGATTTCTTGGCAAGACATGTAGGGAATATGTATTTGCATCACTCTGGGAAAAGAAGTCTCATGCGACCTTCCAAAATCCTTCTGTTTACCATTGGCATACGACAAATTTTCTACAAAGCTTCAGACTTTTTAATGAATACTGAAACTATACAGAGTTTGCATTTTAAAATGTAACAAAACTGTATTTAGGCATCCATAAGCTCAATTTCTGAGCAATCCATGAGAAAATTCAAGGTTTATCAGCAATCTCTAAAATGTTAAATTTTGAAAGCAAAGTTTTTAAATGTTGTGTACAAGAGAAAGGGAAAGATTTCTTTTAAATGGAAAAAAAAAAACCCCACATGGAGAATTTATTTCTTTTCTACCTGTGAAAAGAATAGCAGTGGTCAGCATTATGAAGCTTTATGCCTGAATGACTGAGAGGATTGGTAGTGAAATACAGAACCTTTCAGTCATGGGACATGAATTCAAATAGGAATGGGGTTAGTAGTGACAGAAAGTCATTACTGTGTCATTGCAGTGTGCTAATGTTCAGAGATTCATTGGTGGCTTGAGTCCAATTACTAGCACACAAGAGGTCACATTACAAAAAGCACCATCAAAACTGGCGGAGGCAGACCCATTTCTACTCTTTGCAACATGCTGCTACACCACGATATCCAAAGATATCCATTCAAATTTGTGTCAAGACTCAGAGCCAGTGTGGTTAAGCAGTCAAGCTCCACAGTGCACAATTTGATGAAGAGAGGACATCTTAAACCATTGATTCAATAATTCAATTTGTAATTGTAGGAGTTGCAAATTTCCCTATTTAAAATACATAAACTATGCAGCACCAAGCTTTTACAGCCTGCAGAGGCAGTGACTGGTGGCTGGGAGGGTGAGGGTTAAGATGTCCCTGGGTAGAGCAGCTCTTGGTTTCTTTTCAAGAAAGGGGATATAAATATGCTTAGCTGAAGCTGATTACTCTGCCAGGCTATAGCATCACCACCTTCTTTCAAGGTTTGGAGTGATTTAGCCCTGATGGAAAGCTGAATTGTGCAGAGCCTTGAGTGAACTCAGAAGAGGCTTTTGTTTTGCTAGACTAGAAGTACATGAGTTGTTTTGATTCTCCTGGCCTTACCTGAGCAAGTTTAGAAATCTCTGAAAATTGGAAAAGAGTGAAAAAAAATTATTAGACTAAGAGAAAAATAAGTAAATGGTCCATTGCAGCTGATATGTTTTCTCAAATATGTTCTAAATAGAAGGGCATGAAAAATGTCAGGAAAAGGAAGGAGCTGAATTTCTGATGCAAAATAGAAGTAGATATTCTCAGAAAAATTACTCTCTTGACTACTAGCTAGAAAGGGGCACTAAGCCACTGGACTGTGATAAATCTTTTAGTGCACAAAAGATTTACAATGGAATTATTATTACTGGGAAAGTTCTTAGTCTTACCTAAGTGTGTATATGTAATATAAAATATATAGTGTATAATATATAATCATATGTAATATATCATAATCATATCTTGTGTATCATCTATCATATATCATATGTGTGCGTGTATAAAAATATATGAGTACTTTTTACACTTATCAAGTAGGCATTAGAGAAAAAATAAGTGAAGTATTGAATATTTGGCAGAGCTCCCTAGAGATTTAGGCCAGTAGCTGTTTCACACTGACAAAAGCTATTTCATGTTTTTCAGCTCTGCCTGAAGGAATATAAAAATAATACAGGTCCACTGCTGGTTGTGTTGGCAAGCAAAAAATTAGCTTGGCCTAATTGGCCAGTGCTGAATGTGACACAAAAGCCTATTTTCAAGGGAGGTGAAAATATGTGAAGCAAAGCAAGTAATAAACAGAAATTTGGGAGGATGATTATTTTAAAGAGAAGGCAATAATTCTATTTATTATTTCAAGAATATTTTTAAAATATTTCTTCTATCAGTTTTTTAACTAAACTAAACTTGGGTTGATCTACCTAGATCTCTATCTGCCCATTAGAGTGCTGAACAGCAAGAAGGCTAGCAGTGGCTAAAACCTCTTGTCAGTCAGAGTTTTACTTAAACCTGGGAGCAGCCAGATTTGATTCCCAACTGCAATCAGCTCACAGATCTCAAGTACTGTGCCCAGTAGCTGTCATGAAAAGAGGCATGGCTGTCCTTGCAAACTTTCACAGTGCTTTTTAGTGTTAATGGGATTTATACTTGGCGCAGTTTTACCTGATGGCTAATATATACTCAAGAGAAATTTAGGAATGGATTGTTTTGAATTTGCTGCTATTTAGCACAAGTATTGAAAGTAAAAGGAAAAATGTAGGAGAAATTAATTACATAAAATTTTCAGCAATATTTCCGGGATGAGCACTGGGTCCAGGATATACCTAATCACACAACTACTATGAAAACTATTTCTCCCCTGGAACAAGGTGGCACATCAAAACATACCCCTGGGTTTCAGAAAGTGCATCTGAATCTGCACCACCATCTGTGCTTCACAGCTCAATCCTAAAATTAGTTAGGGTGTTGAAAAATTTTACCAAATAGCATGTTCCTAGAAGGACACAGAATTGCGTGGGGTTGTCATCTTCCATGTGCTCATGAAGTGTCTGAGGGAACAGAGAGTGCCTATGAACCAAGGCCAGGTGGGGGAGATTAGAATGGTGATATTCACCAGTTGCCTTTGGAACTCTTTCCCAGGAAGAATATGTCAAACTCTAGTCCATTCTGCTGGGAATCAATGGAGCCTGCCCCTGGGCTCTCTTTACAGCAACCCTTGGTGTAGTTGGTACATCTCACACTGCTCCTGCTGACCACCAGTACTGCAGGATCTTTATTCAATCATTACTGGGCACCGTGGCCAGACCTTCACTTGAAGGTACTGCCCATTTATTACCTCTAGCCTTTGATATGAAGAATGGCTGGAGATGGTGCTGCTTTTGAAGGTGAGACTTTTTATAGCCAGATGTTCATGTTGCTTCAAGTTAATGTCTCAGACAGGAACTGCTGGAAATTCTTCATACTCAATTTTATTTGTATCAATTTATTAAAAATTATGAGCCTTTGGGATCAGTGTGCATTCATCCTGGTTCATATCTGTTCATTTCTCCATGAGATATAAAACACTGTCTCTTAACATTATATTGCTTTTTAATCCTGTTCTCCCAAGAAAGCATTTTCTGAAAGGACAAAGGGAGAAGAAAAAAACCACCCAAAAAACCAAAAAGTAAAAATTCATATCCATAGGACAAACAAAGATTCATTTCTCTTGACCTAAATGTTGGTGCAAATCTAGGGGTGAATTTTCTTTGTCTGGTTAGCGCAAGTGCTGGTTGAGCTATGCCATTTAAATTACTATTTTGAACAAATTATATGATGACAGTCATCAAAACACTCGTGATATGCCAGAAGCCCAACAACTCCTTTTCCTCTCTCAGTGATAGATATCTGGGAAGTAAGATAAATTTTATCAGCTCTCACCAATAAAGATTTGGACAGAGGAATAACGAGTGTGAGAAACCACACATTAACATTGTGAATAATAATGGCTCACTGTCCAAGTTGGGACCGGAAATATAAGCTATCCTGAACAGGTCTGTACCTCTTCTTAGAAAACTGCATGCAGTTCTGGTCTTGTTTTCCTGCAAACAGAGTGAAAAGAATAGAAGAGATTCAAAAAAGAACAAAATGATCAAATATAGGTAGCAGATCCTGTATGAACACAGTAGGACTTGTCAGCCTAGGAAAGAGATAAGGTAGGTAGGTATGAAAACACAACAGGCAGGAGGAGGGTGGCTAGAGAATGTCACCAGATGGTTTTTTGAATACAAGAACCTGGTTGGGGGCATCACATGGAACAAGAAACTGCAACCAGAAGAGTCGAAAGGACACTCACTAAAGAACTGCCAAACAGTGTTGTGAATGCCAGAAATGTGCATGGATTTAAATGGTCAAAATAAAGCCCATGGAAGTGCAACCCACTAAGAATCACAAACTACAAAAGAAAAAATATAGTTCTGGTAATTCTTCAGTTATTTGTGAGTGGTTTAAGGACAGAAGATCATTCAATGGTATCGTGTATTTAGCCAATTATTTTGCCCTATATGTTCGTTTGCTTCACGTTAAATTTTTGAGACTGCATACTAGGGTAGGTGAAGTTTCAGTCTGAAATATTACTGGCATTTTTTTGTTCATTTATAAGCTATGAAAGAGCTCATCAGCTCATCCTATGTATGTATTTGTGTGTGGGTTCATGGTCTGACAAAAGAACTGTTAGAAAATTAGGCCCTAACTAAGTAATACAAGTCATTGATTTTTAGGAGCAAAGACCTTGGAATATTTTCTCTTTGTGAAGGAAGCCAGAATTACAGGAGCAAAGATCAAATTGTCTTTTTTTTTCCCCTTCTTAGTTACTTTTGGCTTCACATATAGAATGAAAAAAATTTTATGTTTGCATCAGGCCTCAGAAAATACATATTTGAGTGACAGCAAAAAAGTATATTCTTCCTGTAATCATTTGTACCATCTTATGAAATAACATCTAGCCAAACATTTATTCTCTGCTCATCACCATGGTATCTTAAAGACTTAAAATTCTAAAATAATACAACAAAGTAATAAATTAATCCAGTGTTAATCAGATATTGTATTCCCAGGAGCAAAGATGATTTTAAGAAATTAAGTCATTTTTACTTACATCTGACGCATTCTTTCAAACCTGGCTCATTTCACATTCACTTACAGTAGTGTTTTAAAAACACAATTAGCTTGCAAACAGAAACTTAGATACTTTTCAAATTGTAACTGTACAGGCTGAATCCTTAAGGCAACACAGTTGAAATGCTTATTTAGAAATTCCACTTAAAATTATTACCAGTAGCAATTTATATTGTGTGTTGTTGGGTGTAATGTTGAAATAAATGGCTAATTAGTGTCAACTCACCAGCGTTTTGTTACCAAGCAGCTTGAAGGCTCTAGGGAACAGCTTTATAATAATCTACAGCACTCTCTTTAGACAAGGACCCCATTTAGCAATTGTCAAATATAATTTGACATATCTGTAATATTGCTTTATGCATAGAACTTATTTTTGTACTCTTAGAATGGTTAGCTTCTGTATTCTTACTGATGGTCTTTTTTTAAAAGATCTCGGAGTTAGAGTGGTTAACTGATATTTGGTCCCTTGCAATGTACATGCTCAGTCCCAGAGCGAGTCTACTGGTTCTGAAGGGAGCCAATGGAGATGGGTTTATTCACATGCCCATGAGAGCCCAAAAGCAGGGCTTGTCACTCATCCTTTGCAGAGTCTAGCTGATTAATTTTATTGTTGACCTACAGTCCTCCATCCACTAAACTAAGCAAAAAATCCCACCAAATAACATGGCAGATCTCTCAGGAGAGCATCTCCATCACCAAAACCACAGCTGGAAGACTCAGTTCTGAGTTACTCGATAATGGGAAGTGATGTCTACATCATTTTAAACACAAATGGAGTTTGGAAGCACAAGCTTCCTCTGCAGAGACCTTCTGCAATGATTGTCACAGTGTCAGTGTCACCTTCAGGCAGGACAGGGCTTGGGCACAGGCAAAGCCATGCAGACTGAGAGCACCTGCACTGGTCACAGAATCCTGGTTCTGTCTGAAGGGTTGTGCAAAGCTCCCTTTGCCTGCAGACTCTAAAGAAGACACATTGCCACCAGTGCTTGTGGGTGATGGCCAGTATTGTGAGAACCACCATGGTTTAGGAAGCACTTGGAAAGGCAGCTTGCAAGTTTTACATCAAGAACAGTTTTACTGCTATGTTGCTTTTCTTATCTTTATGAAGCTTTGGATCCATTCAGAAACATTCTCTTTTTCCTAAAAACAAACAAGCTTATTTTAGCTTCTGAAGTCTGGGGGAGAAAAACAAACAGAAATGCCATCTCAGCAGTATGTCTGTGACTGTAATGTTGCTGTTGGGAGACAGCTGAGCTGTACCTCTGATAACAATCCCCCATGCAGGATGAGCCAGTCATCATACTCCTGTGATGATTTCCTCAGGAACAGGTAGGATATTAAGACTTCCTATTCAGTGAGGGACAGATGACAACAAAAGACATCTTTTACCTCTTTGAATTTAATATTCTATGGTACAGGAAAAAAGAAGGAATTTGGTTGTCTGAAACTTAGTCTGGATTGCAAGAAGCTGGGAGTGTTTCCTTGGTCAAGCCTTTTAACTTTTCCATGCAAAAGTTCCTGTGTTTTGACCTCCAAGTACTAAAGTTCACCTGTGCAAATGTGTTTAAATGAAAACCCTGGTGTACATACAAACAAAACAAAACAAAAAAACCAAAAACTGCAAAACCCCTCCCATTCAAATCCTCTGGCTTTTATTAGAAATTCTGTATTTTAGGAACTGCTAACCCAGCCAGGTGCAGGGGCACTAGTTTAATTCTGTTGTACTGCAGGCTGGAAAACCCAGGGAGCACTACCACTTCTGAGAAGCAGATGTGGTTTTCATCATTCATGAATGATCATTCTGGCCAGCACTTGAAGGAACATTTGTGGACCCAGAGGGGACCATGTCCATCATGACTAGGCAGAAGACAGGGCTATTGCAGCAGAGAGCCCTGCACAGCAGTAAAAGCATCCAGGAAGATGCTTTTCTGCAATGCCATGCAGAATCTTCCAAGGCAGGAATAAAATTTGAGTAATCTATGTAATGTTGCTCCACACCTCACACAACCAGCAACATTTTACATTATTAGAAATTGCTTTTTCAAAACCATTAGGCTATTTTCAGACCTGGCTAAAGCCAGGGCAGTAAGTCAGATTCATCATTATTATTGTTTGTTAGTGTCAGAGAGGATGGGAATTGCTTTTCCTGCCTACTCTCCCATGCCGGGATGTAAATGTGTGCCCAAGTGGGTGGCTGGCAGCCTAAACTCATGGGCCAATGAGCAGCTGTATAATCTTCCCTGAGAGCCTCACCACAGCAGCCTCTGGGGCTTCTCCTGGAGGAGAGGAAAGAGCCATTAGCTGAGACAGGAGACAAGAGAGCAGATGCATCATCATCATCCCACCCAAGAGGGTAAAGCACCGACCCCGCACAGAGCAAGCAAGCAGCTGGAGGGAGGGAGGAGAGCCCTTGCCCTGGAAAGGCAGGGCACTGTTCTTTTAATCAACTCCAGTGCAAAAATCTTGATCTCTGCCTGGACGACCCACTAAATCTACTGGGGAATGTGATTTGTCTCCCACACATGAAAAAATATGAGTTGTGCTGGCTTCTACAAAGATTGTTTAGTTTCCATGGATCTTGTACTGTTTCCATTTTCTTTTGTCACAAATTCTCTTGCTTTTAAAATAAGTATTACCGAGTTAATTTAAATGTCTTTGCATCTATTTTACAACTCCTTTATTTTCTGACATGTTTTACATGTTTGAAAACAAAAAAATATTACTTGCTTTCCTTTTCAGCAAATAATATGGGAGCAGACAACAGACCTCAATCAATGTAATAATTCTTTAAAGAATGTAAATTAATTCGAAAGAGGTGGAAAAGGGCATACGTATCTGTAACGCATTTTAAATTGTTTCTGTATTTGCATTTGGTTTTAATGGCGTTTACGCCCTCTAGTGTCAGAAAACCCTATCGTAGTGAGGGTTTTTTTAACCTTCACTGTGTTCATCAGCCTCAGCTTTGAGTATTTAGGCTTTGCAAAAATGCAAGTGCTGGATTTATTCTTCCTATGTATGTCCTCCAATTTTACAGATTTGATACAGAGCTTGCTTGGGGGTGTTTTGACCCAAAGTGAGCTATTTCAAATATTAATTTCCGATGTAGCACACACAAAAATATCCTAAATTACAATTTCTGTCATTATTTGACATCCACAATACACTCATTTTTCACTTGGAAAAAAATTAGTCCTGTGTTCAAACAAACAAACAGGAGTTAAATAAGCAGCATTGTCCTTCCCATTTGTTAAGATTATTAAAGAAAATACATTCTCTCTCACATCAGGGAAAAATGGCCAAAAAGTATGATTCATTTCCCTTACAATTTGGACCTCTGACATATGAAATATTTCATCTTACAGTCATCAAAAACTGGGCTTCATTAGATGTAGGAGTAAGATGAATAGGTGATGATGCCACAAATAGAGCCTGTGTTGGCTGAGATTTCTTGAATTGTGGGTATGTGACAGCAGATATATTCCTCTTGTCAGTTAGTAATGCAGACGTGTGCTGGCAGGTGGATGTCCATGGGTAGGATCTGATATGGGAATGCTGGCTGGGCATTAGTAACCCCAAATACATTTGTTTCACAAGCTCCTGCAAGAACTCCATCTTCTGTGTGTGATTCAAGCTGCATTTCATTCCCCCCAGCCTGTCATGCAAAGTGCTACATCACACCCATGTTACATCAACACTTTGAAAGATCCAGTATTTGCAAAATGAAGGAATCCCTTGGCTTGCTGTCTTGTCTTGCAATAAGGAGTCAAATAGGCAGAAGTGATCTGTCACCTGATGAATAAGAACAACCAAGACAAACGTACATCCAATTCATCCATCCATCCATCCATCCATCCATCCATCCCTGTACAGTGTCACTTAGTGAAGAGATATCCATGGTCTGCAAACAATAGCACATCTGGCCTGCCTGGACTACATCTAGGGGAACCTGAGCTTTACTTTGATCATGTTGTTTCCGACTTGTGATTTGTTAAACTTGATTGACTCACCTAGTTTGTAACAGCCTTTTCTCTTCCCTTCTTGGCAACAGAAGTAGAATGCACCTGATTGATATCAGGGATCAACATGAAGCCTCTTTTTCTTCATTCATCCAGAACATAAAATATTGGGATGACACTTCTGACATTACAAAATTAGATTGTCAGCACAAATCATAAATGCCCAAAGCCTGGTTTGAGCTTTGGCTACAATAATAGACATATGCAGAACAGATGATACACAAAGCTACAAAAAGACTGCAACTAGGGAAAAAAAGCTAATAAAGGAGAATATGTTTGCAGTTTTAGCCTGAAGAAAGTGAGACAACCAGAGTAGCACTAGATAAAACCTTAAAATAGTCCCCTTTTGAAAAGGGAGTCTGTGAAAATTGCTTAATAAAATTCTATGTTTGTTGTGTCTCTATGACTGAAGAAATCAGATTTTCTGCTGAATTTAGAATTTGTTTTAGAGATCAAGAATAAATTTTCCACTTTGAAATACCAGCACCTCGAATCTTCCCTGCCATCTGAAAATGGAGTTACACTCTTTTTTTAGTTTAGAATTTCCAAAGAATAAAACAATTGCAGTTGGGATTACAGAAGAAATTTGCCCTCCATTTTATGTCATCCATTTCCATTGGTGGTATTCAGTGATATATGAGGTATAACTAAAGGTAATGTCTAATCCAGGACGAGGAACTTCATTAGCAATTCTGACCATGACTACGCTAGACTAAAATCTGTGTCACTATCCCAGAGGACAGCAAGGCTAACCAGGGCAAATGTAGCAAAACCTCTGTTTTGTCACAAAAGTAATGTTTCTCACCCTGTGAGAATTAGGAAGACTAATTTCTTTGAAGTAATTTTTTCTCACCATAATTTTATTTAAACATCTCCAACACAGTGGTTAGCAACAGGAGGAAAACTAATTATGTAAGAATTATTAACGATGTGAAAGGTATTACTAGGACTAAATAATAGACAAGCAACATTAGCTTTGGAAATGTCACCGTATTACAACTGATGCAAGCTAAAAAAAAAAAAAGTAACCAAAAGCAAGTTATTTTAAAGTAAGCAGTATATGCATCTGCAAAACATTTTGTCCAGAAGGTAAGAAAAACATTGCAAAATACCTTCTTGTGTCAAACAATCATATTTTTTTTTATTTCGCTCTGTAACACTAAAATATTATAAATAGGCATCTGCTTATGTCACTGGTTAGGTCCACACATAAATACTGAAATGCTGGAGATAGATGAGCTTGTGGCTCCTGTCACAACTCCTAAAGCTTCAGTCTGCTCTTGATTCATATAATTGTAGTGTCACATTATCAACAGGATGAACTATATCCCTGAGCAATTTCAAGCCAAATTAATTAGAGCCAGCAATGCCTTCTGTCCACAGCTGCCATCAGTGACAATGCGAGCTTCTGGAGGTTCAGCAGTTTAGCATTTCAAGTGATAAGCATCTAAATATAGGTTTAGGAATCTCATTTAAGAGATCTAATTTAGGAGATCTAGTACTGGACATGTGTAAATTTTGCATTTCTAACTCTGGTTGTGTCAGGTTTCTGTTGGCACAGTTTGATTCAATATATGAAAATACCTGTATTTTATGTGTAAGAATGAAGTAAAGCTAACGAATACTGTAAAGCAGAAATGTTTACCAGTGACTTGATCCTAGGACTTCTCCACAAAGCTCACCACCCTGGCCTTATTCCCATTGCTTTTCTATTGTTTTGCCTGGAAAAGAAATGGGGTTAGTGAGATCTTGGGGATCCCATTTGTCAAAGAGACCTTCAAAGGTCATTTATCCACTTCCTTGCCCAAAGAAAAGAACAGCTGGTCATGCATACAGTTGATAGTCAGCTCAGGCTTTAGGAAGATAAGCACCAAAAATGCATTTGTTGTGTGGGGCAAATGTTGATGTGAAGGCAAGAATGATGCTCTTTCTAGTATTTTTCCAGTTTAAAACCAGTTACATTATTCATGTAAAAGATGGATTCTATTAAATTATATCTTTTCCCTGCAATCCTGCATGTCACAAAATGAGAAACTAATAACATCCAAATTCTAAGTGTGTGTGTGTGGGGGGGGGGGGTGGTATTGGCAGAAATATTAATAATATTGTTCATGTGAATATTTTACACTTGGACATGCTTAGTAAACCAACCAAATATTTATTTAACAAAACATTATTTATGTCAATAGTCAAAGACTTGGTTATCTATATCATAACCACCTGGACGACAATTTATTTGAATATTTATGTTCAGCACTTTCTTCATATCTTATAAAATGCAAACCATTCATCTTCACCTCCTTCTGACGTGAACTGAGCTCTCATTGCTAGAAAGTGTTCACCATCATCCCATATCCTCACCCTATTATCCTTTCCTTGTGATTAGGTGCACAATTTTGGACACTGACTTGGAGACTTCCCCCTTCTTTTCTATTATTTTTCCAGTTTCTGCTGAACAGACAGGTTTTGTTTTCCTGATAGTATTTTCTAAACTCTGTGCCCTTGCAGTGTTATTTCTTAACTTTTCTTGTTTTAAGAGTTTATAAATTCTTTGTAATAGGGAATATACTATCTCTCTTTTCACAAGCATACTAAACTCACAAGCTAAAATCAATGTTTAATAATAACTTACAATCCAATAAAGTTAAGAACTGAATAGTACTTGAAAGCAATTAATCTTTTTATTAAAGTCTGCAGTATGTAATTACATAGTTGTCCCCTATAGAATATAGCAAAATGCAAAGAGCTAAAGTCTCTTAATAAGTTGTCACTGGAGTGCCTTTACATACATCAGTAACACTTTGTTCTTACTTGTTGGACAAAACAATATCCAATATCATAAAGAAAGGTGGTAGCTTTAGTAATTCTGAGCCCTGCCAGGATTACAGTTACAATTTGTTTGATTGCTTGCCTTGTGGCCTGAGTTTTTAATGTTTGCTTTCACCTAGACCATAGGAGGGACATCTGGAACTCAGTTACTCCAGCTTCTCATGTCAACAACAAGATGTTAGGTCAGCCATGCTTTGGTCTAGCCAAGCTGGAAAAATACAGTGACAGAAAGCCCATGATCTCCTGGGAAACCTGTTGCAAAAATGTGTCACCCTGCTAAATGAAAGTACTATATCAGCTTGAGACAACAGATTATTCAGTTTAGTATCTAATTTACCAAGTGGTCTCCCTCAGATCTTGCCTATGAAATTGATGAGTTCTTTTAACAAGTAAACAGCATAAGGACTGAACTTCAACACTGATTTTTTTTTCTTAGCAAGGTCATTCTCTTTCCATTGCAGTAGAGACAGCCTGAGAAGGGTGCAGCCAGTAAAACATGATTTATCTGCCCCCGATTTGACAGACAGGAGACCCAAAATTTGTTTCAAATTAAAATTATTTGTGCACAACAATGGGCATGCTGTATATGTAAGAATATGTGTATAAAGCATTATCTATATTCAGCAAGTATTATTTATTTGCAAGAGAAGTAAAATCTATTGTGCAACAAAGCAATTGTGAAATTAAATTATTATAAGAGATTTTGTGTTTACTAAGCCTTTTGTTTTGTTTAACCCAGGTATGGTGACATGGTGCCAAAGACAATCGCTGGCAAGATTTTTGGTTCAATATGCTCCCTGAGTGGGGTCTTGGTCATTGCTCTGCCAGTTCCTGTAATTGTCTCCAACTTCAGCCGTATTTACCACCAGAATCAACGCGCAGACAAGCGCAGGGCACAAAAGGTGAGCTTCTAATTTTTCTCCCTTATGCTGTTGAACAATAGATAAAATATGATTTTCTACATGCTGTGTGTCATTACAGTGCATATTTCTTAGCAAGAGGACAACTCTGTGTATGTGCTACATGCCTAACCCATGTCCTAGATGCAAAGAGTGTCTTATTTTTAGTGAGAAAAAAAACCCTAACACAAACCAAAACTGGTTCATTTATCTTTTCTTGTCAAAATGTACAGAAAAGACCTATTATTTTGGTAATTCATCCTACTAGATCTAGGATTTTTAGACAACAGCTGCAGTCTCACCCACTGAAGATTCTTCTGTGCTTTTTCAGGCAGACTTTCTTTCTACCACAGTCTTCTGAAGAAAAAAACCAACAAAACAACCAAAGAAAAACCAAACAGACAAGAAAAACCCCCAAACCTAATAATGATTTCTAACATCTCTGCTAACAGATTGCTTCACTAATCCAGGTTTAGTTAAAGTCCCAGATTCAGTCTCTGGGGAATCTGATTGTTGCGGAACTTGTTTCCTCAGCTCTCTTTTGCTTTAAAGGCTTCAGATAAAAAGCTCAATCGGGTAAAAAATTGAAGTAAAAATCTGTTTTTCCAGCTTCCTTGATTTGCTGAGTCTCTCACTAAAATGTCCACTAGATCTACAAGAACACTGTTTCCCTTCCTAACACATATGAACAAGGTCAGGGGCTGGGAAGGGAAGTATTTATCAGCAATGATGCAGCCAAGCCTGGACACTCACTTCCATCTCTACATCACAGCCAATGCACTTGCTCTGATCCACTTGTCCGAATTCTGAAGTGCCAGGCAGCTCAGAGAGCACCCATTCTCACCTGAAGCCCTGTTCTGGGAGCCGAGGTGCCTTACCTGGCGCTCGCTCCTCCACAGATGGCAGTTGGAAGGGGTCAGATGCCAAACAGATTGCACAGTTGTCAAGGCTGAGGTGTCATCACTTGGTTTTTTTGTGGACCTGTGGCCTCTCTTCAGAGGTCCTGAGCCTCCAGTGACCTCAGAAGAGCAGGATCATTGCTGGGGGAAGTGTGCAGGCAGATCATGGCTGGGGACTGCATATAAAAGGGAACACAGGCAGTTTCAGGCTGCATCTGCTTCGTATCAACAACAGCACCAGGGTCAGTCACAAAATGTTTGTGTGTTTCTCTCTGGCCACCTTTATGACTGTTTTCTTCATTAAAAAAAAAACAATAACAACAACAACAACAACAAAAACCAACAAAAGAACCAAAACCAAAAAAACCCAACAAAAAATCCAAAAAAAATAAAACAACAAATCAAACCCAAAACCAGTGAAATAAATGTATGCAGTGATACCAATCTCAGAATATCTTAACATCAGGAGAAACAGGTACATGGCCAAGAAATGCATGGGCCCAGGAGGAAGATACAGCACCCTCCAATGGCCACATCTTGGAGAAAAGCTGTCAGGTTAGGAAAATGGCTATAAAAGAAAACCAGGTGTATGACGAGAATGTCTTACCTTTCTAGAAACCTGATCTAAAATATAGGCTACATCAGGGATCCAAATCCTGTACTTTATCTATCTACTAATTCCACCCACTCTTTGGCATGCTGTTTTGTCCCACAGCCTAGTTCCAGCTGTGTGTCCCCCTCTTTCACAGCTGACTTCATGTCACCTCGACACTACCTTGTTTTTGCCACGAACTTTTCTCCTTTTTGTGGATTGGCAGCAGAGAAACAACTGTACCTCATCCAGGACACAGTGCTCCTGACTGTGCCCCCGAGCACTGTGGCACTCATGGGTAATAGATCTGCTTGATCCCAGCAATCATTGTGCCTGTGCTGAGCTTTCATAATAGCTGTACAACATTTCAGATAGAAACTGTCTCCTACTGCGTGCCACAAAACAGAGTTTTTTAGGCCTGCTTTACATTCGTGTCATGGTTTACCCCAGCCAGCATCCAAGACCCATGCAGCTGCTCACTCACTCCCCCACCAGCAGGATTGGGGAGAGAACTGGAAGGATAAAAACACAGCCCCACACCAGCCACTGTGAAGAAAATTAACTCTACGCCAGCCAAAACCAGCACAATTTGTCAGTGAAAAAGATACGGACGCTAGAAAATGTCTCACAAAGGTTAGATTGGTAGACTGGCTGCTATTCCCCATAATCTCTTCCTGAATAGAAACTGCTTGAGTTAATAACTGACTTTTTCTCCTTGCAAAACAGTGAGCTTATTGTATGTTTCAAACAGGAACATGAAGTGATGAATGGCAATCCTGCCAAGAGTTTTTTTTCTCTGCTCCCCAGAACAATGCCAACAGTAAGGATGAGAGATCTCCTCTGACTGTGTTTATGCCCTTCTTGCTTTGGAGAAAATGGCTTTGAGGTCTGATTAACTTAGCATTGGATGCGTGTTTCATTGGTATCTCCTACTGCAAAGCTAATCTCTTTCAGTCTAAAATGACTGAGATGTTGAACTGAATATTGCTCTGATAGACTGAAAAAGAAAAATCAACAAAAAGCACTTCATGAGTACTGTATAGTCCATATTTAGCCATGAAATACAGACTTCCATTTCACTGAGGGTTTCTACTTCATTGTAAAAGAATATTCAAGCAAAAAGGTCACATTATTGAAGTCTGAAATTCCTTCTTCATTTAGTACAATAGAGCCTGTACACCATTTTCTAAAAGAAATGTTTCCCTAGGCACCAAACTTATTTCTGTTCTCTGAGGCTGAAGAACATAAGACTAAAAGAAGGTGCTCTTTCATGGAGAGTAGCACAAAGCCCTGCAGGCAATGGTACCTCCTGCTGGCTACAACAGCTTCCATGGGACTGAGACAGTTGTACCTTTGAATTGTGAACTTTATCAATACCTCACACAGAACTTTAAACAATACAGACTTCAGAAATGGCAAAATACTTGAGCTGGAAGGAAACTCAAGAGAAAGTTCTTTGCTGAAGAATAGAAATCTAGTTCCAGAAGCACTGGCAATTTATAGCAGAAAAATATTATCACTTGCATTAGGATTGTTGAAGAGCCATGTGACCATCATTTTATGCACTTACTGAGTTCTGCACAGTTATTAAAGATTAGATTATTCCACTTGTTTCTTTTTGGCAAGAAGACAGTGCACATTAATGCTTGGGAGAAGATGGAAGAGAGAAATTTATTTATATACCATTGCATTTAGAATGCATTTTAAAGGAAGCTCCTGCTTCCAATCATAAAAATACATTGTTATAATTACCATGAAATCCCACTCCAAAATCCAGACAATGTTGGCAGGATAGGCCAGCTTTTTGCTGCAGTACAGGAAACTCCTTGCAATCAATACAAACAAAAACAGAGAGGGGGAAGAAAAAGAAAGGAAAAATCGTCTATGCTTACCAAAACATTGTTTTCTATCAGATAGTAGGGCCCAAGGATCTGGCCTATTCTGACAAGAAATGGATGAATAAACAATCCAAACTAGACATTGAAATTCAGGGCATAACTAATTATGCCCTGGAGTCTTATTGTGCCTTCTTCTCAAGTAGTTTTATCAGTACCGAGACAGTTTTGAAGAATGCTATTTGTGGAGCTTTTCTCAGCTAGAGACAACTTCAAGAGGCTGATATTTTGGTTGGCCATTAACTTTCTCTTGTCACGTACAAACGCAAGAAAAGGAGGGGAAAAAAGGGAAGGGAATGGGAAGGGAATGGGAAGGGAATGGGAAGGGAATGGGAAGGGAATGGACAACCAACCAACCATCATCAGCTCCAAAATTTGACTTTAGACATAAAATTCAAGATGAATCTTTCATGCAAGTATAGTCTTCTACCTTCACATAGCAAAATATATCCTGAAGATTGGCTTGGCTTTACTATTTATTAATTGTCCATGATGCATTTATCTGTCAAGTTATGAATAATCAGTTACTAGCTAATTATAAAAAGCTCTAAGATAAACTGCAACAACAACTGCTTAACAGCATCTGGCAGTCTAGAACTGAGTGTTTGCAGTAGGCAACCCTGCTAGCCATTTTGACTTCTCTATATGACATAGGCTATTAATATCAGGAGTGTTGCAGAACCATAACTAACAGTAACTTATCCAGGATTTTTGAGTTCAGCAAAAAACAGCATGTAGAATTCATGTTTACTGAACAATAATTTGAATAGACTGTGAAAGTAAGGCACTATTCAAGAAGTGTATGAACCTTATTTAATTCCATATCCATTAATTTGCAAAGTAAACAGCATTTTCTTCTCTATTACATATTGATATCATGTAAATTATTGTCAGCTAATATGAAATCAACCATTTGCAATTACTGAAAATTAGAAAATCAGAGCACAAAATGTGGGTGTGATTTTTCACTTAAAAACAAACACAGGATGGAATTATGAAAGACCAGTCAAAAAAAATTATATAAACAAAAATGTAACTGATTTTTCAGACAATATTCACCTTTGCTCTAGGAGCCACAGAACTGTGGTTCAGCACAGGCAGGCAGCTAAACCCCACCCTGCTGCTCACTCTCTCTCTCCTCCCCAGAAGGATGGGGTGAAAATCAGAAAGATCAAAGTTCAAAAATGTGTCGGTGGGAATAAAGATAGTATAATCTTTTTTAACAGGAAGGGAAATAGACCACCAGAAAGGGGGGAAGGGAAGTAAATGCAGGGGGGAAAAAAATGATAACCAAAGAAAACAATTGCTCAGCAGCAAGCCTGTCCCAGAAGAAGGGCAGCCCCTGCCAGTCCCCCCCAGCATCCAGTTTTATTGCTGAGCATGATGCCACAGGCGTGCAATAATCCTTTGGTTTGCTGGGGTCACCTCTCCCAGCTGTGTCCCCCCCCAACTCTCTGTTCACCCCCAGCCTCATCAGTGGGACAATCAGAGGAGCAGAAAAGGCCTTGGCTCTGTTCAAGCACTGAGCAGCAGTAACTAAAACATCCCTGAATTATAAACACTGTTTTCAGCACAAATCCAAAACACAGCCCCATACCAGCTCCTATGAAGGAAACCAACTCTGTCCTGACCAAAATCTGCGCACACAGAATGACTGTGAAGGAATTTTAATATTTTAAATGTATGAAATTATTAAAAAATAATAACTAAAAGGTAAGTAATTAATAACTTTTGAGTTTTCATAGCAAGATAATTATGTAACCTGGAGAGCAGCAGGAGACAACAGGATTTAAGTACTAAATTACCTGGCTACCTTGGCTTCTTGCATAGCAAGTTGAAGAGAATCTTGCCAGAAATGATTCCCAGTATGGCAGTAAGCCCTGTCCTAAAATCTTCCTGATAAAATCATTCTCTTAAAATAGCTGGACAGCTGAGGGCATCTGAGTGATAAAAGCTGGATGTTGTAAATACCCCAGAGTGCTACATTTAGCACTACTTAAAACCTTGTGAAAATATATGTTTATATTTCTAAAACTGATAGAGCTGACTGTTGTTGAATAACAGTGAATTCCCTTTGGGAGGTTTCTATGAATGCAGCCGTAGACAAGGATCCAACTCTACACTGTAAAATTCAAAGCTAGAAGAAAGAAAGACATGCATTTAAAAGAGATGGTCAGTGCAAATACAAGGGATGTGGCAAAAATTAGAGCTGGTCATCAACTTCTTTAGGAAGATGGAGATGAGATGATTGGGGTGGAATTTTGTTAGAATATGTAAAAGAACTATATTTTGTCTTACTTCATCTACTAGACCAAATTACCAAAATCAAAATTTCATACTCAGGAAAACTTCATAGCAAAGATATCATCTACTCCAGGAGAACTTATTACTTTCTATTTTTTTTTTCCTAGATATTCCATGAAAGAGGAGGATTAGGAAGGGCTTTGCAGTGGTTGAAAGGGGCAGTTGTCACTCCCAGTCTGTTATACATGAGAGAAAATGCAGACTAAAGGAAAATGCAGTACTTCTGTAAACACAGATTTCCTGATGTCATCACATCATTTTGTTGCCTTTCATGGGAGTTCTATCCCCAGCGCACAGCCCTTAAAATCCTGTGGATGACATGAGCTTTTAATGATGCTTTGACAGGAAATGTGACAAGTCACTAGACTGCTCACGCTACAGGCTCATATATAAATCAGGCAGAAGCACTGAAAATAAATCTTATCACTTTAACAGATTTGTAAACACCTCCAGTTTCAGCAGTATTTTCTGTAAGCTGAAGTATAAACATGGAAGCCACAATATCTGGTTCTTCTCTTGGTAATAGATTTACTGTCTTCTCTTTGGCAAATGATATAAATTCAGGCCATTTGAATGAGTTTCAGCTAGAAAGATGTAAGCTATTACCTTCTAGCTCACAAAAGCTTTCTAAGA
The DNA here is from genome assembly GCA_034509425.1 of Eopsaltria australis. NCBI lineage: Eukaryota > Metazoa > Chordata > Aves > Passeriformes > Petroicidae > Eopsaltria > Eopsaltria australis. The sequence goes on from JAVTVJ010000927.1 coordinate 255,121, forward strand.
CGCAATAAATTCATACTTGCAAAGCAATTTTAAATGTAGAAAATACAACCTTCATATTATATGTGTCGTAGCACTTTGATATATTAAGATAGTCTGATGGACTGTTATGCTTTTCATATTTCTTTATTAAATAGTGCTGCACCATAATTATTAGTTCAATCACTAAAGAGAAAATGAATATGCATGCTAAAAGGAAAAGCAGAACTAATGTATGTTAAATGCCTGTTCATTAAATCTAATGAATCTCCCTGTATAAAGAGCAGACTGAAAAGTACCACAGCTAAAACATTTGTGTCTGAAATCACTTATTTATGGGACTCCAAGCTGCATCCTCTACAGGCATTTCCAAAGCATCTCGAGCTCCTAGAACTAAACTTTAATATATTTATGAACATAACCAAGTGCATTTGTCCCAGCCCATGACTATTCTGTGGTGCAGGTAAAACTCTTTCCCCCACCCTTCAACCCAGCATGCTGGGGCTGCATCACAGGAGCACCACTTTGAAAACAACCTATTTTCTGCCTGCCCAAGAGCCTTTTTAATTGCTAGCCCTAAGGGCTGAGCCCTAACCGTGCTGGTAGCCTTGGATGTGCCACCTAAGAGCCCAAGTGAGCCAGAAGGGTGGGAGCTGTAACAGCTCCCCACACTGGTTGCTCCTGGGGGCCCTAGGCCAGGTCATCAGGGTTCTTTTCTCCTTACCACTGAAGTAAGATGCATTAACTGTATTGCTGGAAAAGCTGTGTGCACCAAGAGAGTTGATAAACAAATGTGTTATCCTAAAATGGAAAATATATCAAAAAATCAGTCAATAGCCTCTCATGTGAGCTTTTTGGCTCAAGGATGCACACATGCAGAGCATTACTTTCTTTCCTTTCAGAACAATTAAATGATAAATGCATGACATAGTGTAAGCCAGATTTCAGTCATGTTAGCTGTTAGTTGTCATAAATTTCCTGGCTTGCTGTTGAGAAGATCGGTGAGTTAGAGGCTGTGAGTGCAAAGAAACGTGGTGTTGAGCCATTCCTCTAAGTCAGTTAATTATTAATCATGCCAGAAAGATCTGGTGGCTGCAGTGACCGGGCTGCCTCCCTCTATAAATGCATGCTGACATTTAATGTCACAGAAATTTGGGGAAGGGGGGAAAGTACTGCCTCTATTTTTTGAAAATGTCAACTGAGTAAATATCAGATATGAAAATCCCTACTAATATATCAGAGTTGCATTTTCAAGTCCTTCACTGTATCTCCTTCTGTGCCTCAGCAGTTATTTAATTCCAGATGCTGCTAGGCATTTGGATTTCAGAATCAGAAATCTAACCATGAAGATAAACCCAGATTCCCTCTTATACAAGAAACCATCCACAAAAAACACAGAACCAGGATGCCATCCCAGGAATCCCATAAAAGCTTCTGTTTTCCACATTAATGGTTGAGAGAGTCACAAATTTCTCTCAGCAATTTGATACCTGCAGTCTCTTTACGTTGTAAAGAGTCTATGACCAAATATGATAAGTATTAAGTCTGACAGACATGAAGAGGTAGGTGGAGGCTGGTGAGGAGTGGTGTCTCTCAGGGCTTTGTCTTGGGACCAGCATCCTTCATTATGTGTATCAATGACACCAGCAGTGAGATCAAGTAACCCTCAGCAAGTCTGCAGATGACACAAAGGTGAGCAATGCAGCTGACATAACAGAGGGAAGAGCTGACATCCAGAGGCACCTAGACAAACTTGAGAAGTAGGCCCATGAGAACTTCAGGAATTACAAAAAATTCAAGTGCAAGGTGCTTGCACCTGGGTCAGGACAATTTCACATAGGAGTATAAGCTGGCAGAGAAAGTAATTAAGAGCAGCCCTGTAGAGAAGAACCTGGGAGTTCACACGGATGAAAAGCTGAACATGGGCCAGAACTGTGCACTCACAGCCCAGAAAGCCAACCACATCCTGGGTTGCACCAAAAGCAGCATGGCCAGGAGGGCAAGGGAGGGGGAGGTGGTTCTCCCACTCTTCATTGCCCTGGTGAGACCCCACCTGGACTGCTGCATCCAGCTCTGGAGTCTTCAGCACAAAAAAGACATGGACCTGTTGGAGAGGGTCCAGAGGAGGGTCACAGAGATAATCCAAAGGCTGGAGCATCTTTCCTGTGAAGACAGGCTGAGAGAGCTGGGGTTATTCAGCCTGGAGATGAGATGTCTTCAGAGATACTTTAGAGCAGCCATCCACTACCTAGAAGGGACTTATAAAAAGGAGGGAGAGGGACTTTTTATACAGGTAGATAGTGACATGACAGGGTACAATGCTTTTAAATTGAAAGAGGACAGGTTTATATTAGATGTAGGAAAGAAATTCTTTATCAAGTGGGTGGTGAGGCACAGGGACAGGGTGCTAGAGAAGCCATGGATGTCCCACCCCCAGAAGTGTTCAAGGCCAGGCTGGATGGGGCCCTGAGCAACCTGATGTAGTGCATGGCATCTCCCCCAATGGTGGGGGGAGGAGGGGGTTGGAACTAGATGATCTTTAAGGCCCCTTCCAACCCAAACCATTCTGTGATGTTAAAATGGCCTGGCAAATATTCAGGAACTTTGCTGGGAGACAGCATAAAAGCACTATCACATTTTGGTACTCCAAAAACCCAGTAGACTCTGAGAAAGCCACTCACAGATGCGTCAATATAACATTTTTTCTGAACCATTTCTTTCCCTTCGAAGAGATTTTCACTGCAATAGCAACTGAAATGGATGTCCATTTTTCTGCCACACAAGACATAAGGAGTGGCAGTTGCAGCAATGCAAAAAAAAAGCACTTCCATACTGATCTGTCAAATCCCTTCTCCAAAGTCATTGTTCTTAGTATCTGATACATGCAAACAAATAAAAACTTCTATCATATGCATTTTAAATGGGAAGACGCTTGTGATTCACTCCACCTGGAGGATGGATGCAGTGCAGTCAGTCACTGTGAGACTGGTATTCATAAGCAGCTGATTCCAATTAGCAGTTTTAGATAAACAGGATAATGGATATGAGTACAAATGACACTCTTCCCTTTGTCTATTTACACAGAAAGCCAGGCTTGCTCGGATCCGTGCAGCAAAGAGTGGGAGTGCTAATGCCTACATGCAGAGCAAACGAAATGGCTTGCTGAGTAACCAGCTGCAGCAGGTAATGTTTGTGCTCCCTCCACCTCTGGAGTAACCACTTAATGACAGCCCAGCAGTAGTTTATTCTACTTACCACCAGGGCAAGTAACCCTGGGACTTTGGGCAGTGTTATCTTTAGAGGTAGATTAAGGAAGAATAAACTGGACAATTACTATTGTTAAAGGAAGCTTGTGAGAGTCAATGGTGGGGTATTAAGAGATAAAGGAAATGTCCAGATAGAAATGCTGGATTCAATGTAACCCACATTTTTAGTTAGATCCTGTAGAAGAACCAATTAAGGAAAGAATGGCACACTTGCCTCTTAGGAGGTGGGTTGGAGTTATCTCACTTGGCTTTAAACAGGCAGAACATGGGTGACAAAACCAAGTTTCACCATCAGTAAAGGAAAAGGCAACTCTTGCGTACAGTTTGCACAGAGGGGTATTGCAGAGTGAAGTGTTCCCTCAAAGCACCTACCTGGGTTTAAGGAGAATCTTGGTGGTTACCCTAAATGCAGTGTAATCTAATGTTATCTGAAGAGAATTCCCTGCTCACCCCTGCCAAGGCAGCCAGGACCAGCAGCTGGGACTAGGATCCACAGTGACCCACGCTGCTGGGAGACAGCCCCTTGGCTGCTCAAAGCTGTACCCAGCTGAGAAAGACTGTAGACAGAGTGGCTTTTAATCCCAGCCATTTTCTGGCATTTAAACTGTTCCCTGAGGGATACAGGAAGGCTTTTATTCCTCTATGCCCCTTCTGTTCAATACATGTTAAGCAGCCGGATACTTTAACCTATAGCCAGAAGAGGAGGAAGTGGCTGTCTGTCCATCCGTCCTGTTTAGCACAAAAGATGAGCAGTCAGAGCCCTTGTTTCCTCTTCTCCTTGAAAGAATTCAAATATTTGAACTAAAAAGACACCAAATAGCTTAATTACCATGTAGATTTCAAATATCCCAAGGTTGAATTTTAATCTTTTCTACGATCCCACTTCTCCCGTATTTAGTTTTTTGCTTTCTAGGGAATAATTATGAAAGCAATTAATAAACAGTGCATGCTTTCTACTTAATTCTTCATTCTATGTCAGTAACATTTGCTATACACTTTCTAAACCCAGTAGATTAGGATCACTGACATGAATTTTTGTGTAAGCAGCAATACCACAAATTCTTTAGTGCGATGAAATGATCCTGAGAGGACAACTATTTTTAGTTTTCTTCAAATGAGGCACATTCCCAGGAAAAACAAATATTTTACTGTCACTTAAATTGATTATAATTTTAAGCATGCGTTGATCCAACATTCAAAGCTTATGTGCTGATTGCACTTGTAAATTGTACAATTTTATCCATGCATAAAAGACCTAAGATGAAAACATCTAAAAGGAGGTGCAAGGGAAGGAAAGAACACAGTTTGATTAAAAAAAAAAAAGCAAAAGAAAATCAAAGTGCAAAATAATTTTTGTTACACTTTGTAGACGAAGCACTGCATTTATGCTACCGTGTACAATCCAGATTAGTTCTGATCAAATATTTGGATAAGAACCCTCTTGTTCAAAACTGAGAATAATACAGAGTTCTGTGTATCAACAGTCCTCCAATGAAGAAGAACAGGCCTTTGTTGGCAAATCTGGCTCTTCCTTTGAAACACAGCACCACCACCTGCTTCACTGCCTGGAAAAAACTACGGTAAGAAAAGAGAACTTTGTTTTCCTGTGAATTGCAACACCAGCCTAGTTTTGAATGTTTTCAGTTATCTCTTCTAATTAATAAGCCTTTATATTGAAGCAGTTAGCTAGGAAGAAAAGCCATTTTATCTTAAGGTGTTATACCCAATGCATATAAATAACAGAGACATAGCTTCTCCTATATTTGATGGAGATCACTGTGAAAATCTTTCTGCTTTAAAAAAAAAAAAAAAAAAGCCAAAAGAACACCTCTCCAAACATACAAATGAAAAAGAGTAAGAAGTTTTCCCACAACATACATTGCTAAATTTTGATAAATTAAAACCTGATACATGTATGTGTGAAATTTAATTTTCTCCTTTTGACAGCATTTCTTTGAAATAAAAGGGCGCAGTTGTTAAGTCACTTAGACAGCAATACATCACCCATGTGCTTGTTGTGCTTATGTCTCCTCCATTCTTACTTTGGAAGTATTAATTTTATAAAATGTGCTGTAGGACAGAATGTCTTACGTCCTATTCAGAGCATACTGTGGGTTCTTTTGCTAAGATTCTTGCCGGGTCCTTTTGAAACATTTTTGAGACACTTTGTAGCAGAACCTGACAACAGCAATTTGCCATTGCAAACATATTTAAAAACCCGAGTAATACCAACAGGTCTTGTCAAACTGTCATAGAAATCATGGGAAAAAATTTCTATTCATTTGGTAGCAGCTGAACTCACCTCCCAAAGTTTCACCTTTCCTCCAATCATAATGGTGGAATCTGTAAAACTTTCAATTTTTTATTCTTAAAATATTAAAAGTATTATCTTATTTCTTGAATCTAGATTCTTTTTTCCTCCTGTTGAGTCCTGCTACTGGCCCTGGGTTCCTGTGATATATTAACAGAAAAATATATGCAGCAGTTCCAAGTTGTATTCTCGAGATGATGCATTCCTAAAATTTTACTGGGGACTTGGCATTTTGGGCCTTCAGCATTTGGAATCTGGCAAGTTTCTGGTCCATTGTATAACAGGAAGGGTGGCGTGTCTTCTTAAGACTCTCACCAGTCTTTGTCTTGTAAGCATCATGATACTGAGAAAAGGCTATTTTCTCTTTTCTGTCACAGAAAAGCCAGTAGGATAAGATCTCATCCACCCTCAGAAATGCAGAGTCGGCAATGTTATGGCATTCTGTGAAGATTACATTAATAATGAAACTAATTGCACTAAAAATTATATTTTACAAATTATTTTCAGCCAATTTAAGAAGAGTTAATTAATAAGTATAATTAAATCAATTAACTTGTGCCATTAGAGCATTTCAAAATGTTTCCACTCTATACTAAAAGTTCAGTCAATAAAACTCTTTAATCTTTGCTCCATAAAAGTTTTAGGAAGCACAAAATTACTTTTAATCAGAAAAATTGGCAAACATACTGCAAGCCCCAGAACATAATCTCATGAGGGCAATTAGGTTATTTTTCTCTCTGAATTTTATGTCTGCTGTGTGATCATGTTCAAAATCTTGATTGTGATTGACAAATGCCTTATAAAAGTCATTTGTCAAGCAAGTTCTTTTTTTTCCTTATCACTTGAAATTTGCATTCTTCAACCTCTTAATTCACACAAACTTATGTCTGAGTGAAGAACGGAAGAAATGGAAACCAAAATGTTATGCCTATAAAGGTATTTCCATCTACCATAAAGACTTGGCCGGAGTTGTTACTCTCTCTACTTTGTTCACATATTTTATACTGGCCTCATATGGCAGTTCTGAAAAACATCAGCACCTTTCCAATTAGAGCAAATTATTTCAGGGGAAAAATAATTTGCCTCATTCTAATACATAAAAATGCAACAGGCTGACTAATTTGACGTGAGACTGAGTAGAGCACAAAGCAATCCAGAAAGTGCTCCTTAAACAATTCCCTTAAACATTCTTGGGATATACAGATTAATTCCAGCAGTAAATGGAAAGAGTTTTCTTGAAAAAGAAGGTTTTCTCAAACTGCATGCAAACATATCTCAATCTCTGCTTAGTTTTAAATGAGTGTAAAAACTTCTCCCACTCCCCTGCATCTCCTCCCCTCTCTTGCCACCATACGCAACACCATTATTTCACACTCTTTTGCACACATAGAAAATGTGGAAATTGTGGCTGGGTGTGAAATATTCCCATATCACTTAACGAATTAATGTAAACTGGCTATTTGAATGAATCTGGATTCATCTTTGTGACCACCCTATAAAACGAGTGTCTTTGATGAGATTAAGCGTAGATTGTATGAATAAAGAGGACTTCATTTAATTAAAATGCTCAGGCCTCTAAACTGCTTTTGATATATCCATCTACAGTAATTAGGAAATTTTTGAATGTTTTTAAATAACTACCTCATTTCCTCTAATAAAAATTTTTATTTGTTTAAATATTTTTCTTTTAGATGCATACTTCAAAAAATGTTGTTTCAGATCTTGACTCCTAACATGTAATTCAAAAGGAAATCTTCTAAACTTATAGGGAAAAGATTTATGAATTTTATTATATTGTATTTCAATATAATAAATCTTATTTATTTTCAACTGATATTTAGAGTGTTTACATAAGCACCACTTGCATTTTACTAATAAACACAATCCTCTATTTTGTGGCACTTCAAAGATTATACAGATATTTATAATGCAAACTACATTACAACCACTTGGTATTTCGCAAAATAATTTGGATTAACATTTTCTTGTTAATTTTGTTCCAGTGTTTACATTTGTATTGGTATCCAGCCCAGACTAATACGGGCTAAACACTATAATCAAGAATAAGCTGTCTAACTTTCCCAGTTTATTCAGTTGTGTCAATTTAAGCTGTTAAACAATCATGATGAATATGTTCGCTTCAATTATCTTTCTGTGCGTGCTTTGTCCCTTTGTTGGATTCCTCTGGGCTAGAACCACGAGTTTGTGGATGAGCAAGTCTACGAAGAGAGCTGCATGGAGGTTTCTACAGTGAACAGACCCCCGAGCCACAGCCCCTCTCTCTCGTCCCAGCAAGGCGTGACCAGCACGTGCTGCTCGCGGCGGCACAAGAAGACGTACCGCATCCCCAACACCGCCATCAGCGGCAGCCGCCCCGGCAGCGTGCAGGAGCTCAGCACCATCCAGATCAGATGTGTGGAGAGGACGCCTCTGTCTAACAGGTACTCCATGTGCAGCAGCTCACCGAGAGCTGAGGCCCCTGGCTTTGCTAGGGAAGAGGTGTAAAGGTGTTTTGGCCTCCATAGGCAGGCAGTGAGGCCAAAGATGAGTTTCCAACACTCATCTAAAAATAGGTACTGGTACTGAGATATTCTGCACTTCCTTTGCTTCAAGCCTAATCCAAAATAATAGAATTGTCTCTCTCTATCCATTTCTGCCCTCCCAGGCCCTCCTCACAAACTACTGTGCACTATTTGCAGCAAACAGCATCCAGGGACCCCCAACAAAATAGAGCACCAAATATTATATGCCGTGGACAAGTGCATAAGAAGAAAAATTTCATGTAGAAAAATGTCCAATTCAGATATACAGGATGAGCAAGTGCTCTGTCTGTCCCTTCTTGGTTCAGAGGCGTGGGAAATGAGACTCCCTTGCATTTCTGCAGAGTAGAGAAATAAAACTGATTCCCAGAGACCTGAGTGTAATAATCATAAGAAAGACTCTTCTAAATAAAAAAAATATGAAATGGATAAGAAAAATGTATTTCCTAGTTTGAGAAGTTATTACAAAAGTGAGGAAAGTGCTGTATAAGAGTCTGTAATTTACTGAATGTCCCTGTACTCTTAAAAGTAAAGTATTTGGCTTTCACATATATCCAAATATCACTTCTGAAAACACAGCAAAGGTCAGGAGACGCAGAAGTGTTTTCTATTGATCTCACACATGCCACCCTTTAACAAAGAAGTATTTTCAGTACGAGTTGCTATAGAGAGTGTCTTGTTAAGCTGCATTTTGAGTAGCTTCTTTTGTATAGTTACTAGGTTTGGGTTTCACTCCCATGAACAATCCAAAAGCTTGAAACTCTTGGAACTTCTGAATTTTTCAGCTGTTACACAATGAAACCTCCTGGCCAGCACAAAGCTCCAATCTACCCTAGTTTTTCAGGAAATATTCTACCTGGATCCATTCTTTTTCTGCTAGAGGACTTGCCTGCACCATACTTCTGGACGTCATATATATAAAAACAAAAAGCACCAGATTTGTGCAAGAAAAGAAAAACACAAGCACAAAATGCCAGTTTCACCTTGAAATAGTCCGTTTTTAAATTTTTTGACAATGGGGAGGTACTGCAGCAACTCCATGAACTAACTAACACACACTTAATTAATGCATATAATAGAGTGCCTTACTATTGAGGAAACAATACACATAGAATCACTAGGGTTGGAAAAGAACATTGAGTCCAAATATTAACCTGGCACCACCATGTTCACCACTAAATGACATTCCCAAGTGCCACATCTACATACCTTCAGAACATTTCCAAGGGTGGTGATTAAAACCCCTCCCTTGGCAGCCTGTTCCAATGTCTGACAACCATTTCAGTGAAGAAACTATTCCTAGTATCTAAAAGTTCTTAAATAAGCATGGCATTGAGGAATACGCAGGAGACTTGCATGGGCCCCCTTTCCATTTTCCTGCATAGTAAGCAACTTGGCTATGCTAACTTTGCAATGCTTCCCCTGTTCAGAAACACAGGTGGTTGGCTGAGAAGTGCTGAAATGGTGGGAAGGAAGGGAGAAAGGGACATGGACATGAGCAGAGCCATGGACCACCTGCTGCTGGAGTACAGGGCAGTGCGGAGGTGCTGTTCTGTACTTAGAGCTCTCCAGTGGGACAGGATGGAGATGGCTGGCTGGGGGAATGGAATCAGGCACTAGAGGTTTGTGCTAATGTGGACTTTCATTCTTCATGGATTTTTGTTTCTTCCTCCAGCCGTTCCAGCTTAAATGCCAAAGTGGAAGAGTGCGTTAAACTAAACTGTGAGCAGCCTTACGTCACCACAGCAATAATCAGCATCCCAACACCACCAGTCACCACACCTGAAGGAGACGATAGGCCAGACTCTCCCGAGTATTCGGGAGGAAACATTGTCAGAGTATCTGCATTATAAAACAAGGAATTATATATAAATTAGCGTAAAGACCACTTGCAAGCTGAGCTTGAGCAGTAATAAGCAAGTCGTGAGGAATGAGAGAGCTGACAAAGACAACACCCCTTGATGAGTGTGCCAGTGGCTGCAGAGCAAGAGGTTCAGGAGAAACAAACTTTGTGGGTTTTGGTGTCATAGGGTGTGAATCAAAAGGAGTTTCTTACCCCCTGTCTGAAGTGACGCGCGGTGGAATCTTCTGTGACCATCCTGACTTACTATATGAGCACAATGAAATGTCCCCATTGATGCTTCTTCTTATCATGAAAGCTCTTTTTAGAAAAAAACACAAACAAAAAAATAGAAATCTATGTTCCTGCTGAATGCAAAACAACCAGAAACATTTTGATAACGTGTCTTTTTTTCCCTGTTAATAAACCACAAACTTGTTGACGAACTGTCAAAAAGTGAACGAAAAAATGCTCATATGAAACATGTTTGTTTTGACTGAAAGAACTACAACCATAATGCATGCTGAAATTATTTGGAGCTGTGATCTCAGTTTACTTTTGTTGTTTTTCAGATTAGGCATGATAAAATAATACTGTAGAAAGGGGCATTTCTGTGCACTTACAACAAGCTGATTGTTAATGTTCCATGGTAGTTGTACAAATAACTTCCCTTTGAAAAATGCAGTATTTCTTACTCAAACACTCATTAGTGAACTAAAGGTGTTCAGTTAGTTCAGTATTTACTATTGTTTTATCTTGCTTCCTAGGTACTGTTACAACTGCAATAAGTCATTGTACACTTGTTGTATCAGGAATCAGGATTCTTTTTTTTTATAAGGTATTTTACACAACTTCATCTACACTATTAACTTCTAACGGCAAACATTTAAATAATCTCACAGCCAAACTGTGCACCACAAATTGTTATTCAGTCATTGCTCTTTTTGTTCACTGTTCTCTATTTCTCCGAAACTTCATTGCCCAACGAAGTTGCTCCAAGATAACTGTACCATTTGGGATTTCAAGGACACTGATGAATCAACAGTCCTTTCTTCCACAGACAACTTGTTTACTTCTGTATTTTCGGAACAAACTTCTCATCACAGTTTACTGCTACAGGAGCAATCCTGTTTGAATTAAAATCACCACTAAGGTGTTTTGGGGATCAGCTAACATTTGTCTCCAAATGTTCTTTGCTTATATTCTGCAGCATCCAGAGTATCAGCTACACTGGGAGACACTGAAAGACATTCAGTAAAAATGTTGGCTACTTTTTTTTTGTAATTATCTGTAAACCTGCATTTTAAACTTCTTTGAGACTTTATCTTGTGTGAAAAACATTTAATTACCTAAGAACAATGATAGAATAATGGATCGAGTCCCAAAGCTATAAAAATGTAATTGATTTCAATTGGAATTTGCCTACATGGGCAGGCCTAAAAGCTAATATGAAGGCTTTACAAGTTAAGGCTTCTTGGCTTCATTTACAAAAGACATTGATACTATCAGAAACCTTTCTGATAAAAAAGTGTGATGTTTCTTTATGAGAGTACATTAGATGTATCATAATGCTTCTTATATTCATGCATACCATACATCATATACATCAAATATACATGGAATATGTGCATATCAATACATACATATATACATCAAAACCACTGGATCAGAAATAATTGCATGTCTGCAAAATAAAATATGCATATAAATCAAAACGCTCAGTGCATTAGATGCCATTACAATAAATGATTAACACAGTTATTTAATAGTTTGAGTAGTGTATGTTTCAGTATAGTATTTGCTAGCATTCTACTGACCTGAAAATTTACATTACAATACCCACTAAAAACTGAAACTTGCTGATGATACACTTTTTCTTGCACACGAATACGGATCTTTCTCTTTTCCATTCAACAGTGAAGAGTAGGTGATAGACTATCATGCTACAGTATATACACCAAAATACAGCATCACATATTAGAATTAAACTGCAAGTAAAAAGAGTAGATAATGCCATTCATTACTCCTTTATCTCATCATTTACTTATTCTGAAGTTAATGCATTCTTGGTTAATTTGCTATTAACTTTCCATTATTTTTTTTTCAAATCAGAAGGCTTAACTAATTGTAAACTGAGCCTCTCCATTTCTTTCCAACATCAGAGAGCAGAAGCACAAGCTATGCTCTGAGCCAGAGGAAGGGTGCTCCTTCTGAGCAACCCTGCCCAAGTCCATTACTCAGCACTGCTCTCTCTTCCACCCTGCTGGAAAACTGCAGCAGATCTGTTGAAGCTGGTATGTTACATAAACTCTAACGGATTTCAAGGAGAGGCAGAACACATCAGAGTTTTTACTTGCATCCTACTTCTACGCATGGTTACTCATATTAGGTCCCCACCTTTTGCCAAACAGTTATTGATATAAAAACTGCCTTGATGTCAGCAAGCTGCAACAACTTCTTTATGTCACATGGTACTTCATGACTAGTTGTATCAGCTAAATAATGTGAAGGGGCAGTTACTAAACTTACTTTGGTACAGACTACACACAACCCAAGAAAACTACTGACTCCATCAGGTCATGTGTCTTTTAAAAGCTCTTTATTCTCCTGTTCATAGGCACTAGAAAGAATGCACTACAGCAATACACATGCGTAACATACCCCTGAAGCAACTTGTGCTTTCATTTTTAAAATGCCGCTTAAGAGATAATTTAGTAAGATTCTTCAGAATTCCAGTCCTGTCTCCTATTTCCATATGTCACGCGCAAAACCATTAATTTATTCTAAATATGGGGAATACACATCTTTTTGGTGTTTTAGGTAATTTAAATGCTGTTTTGGTAGTGAATGACTGTTGATGACTGTGTAAAATGCATCTGTACTGTACATGAAATGTAATTATTTCTGTGTATCATACAAAGAAACCAAGGTTGTTGTTTTGACAATTTTGTTTGACAGTCATATATCGTATTTCAGAAGGCAGCATAATACACGTGTTATGCTGAATAAATAGATATTTGAGGAGTATTTAAATAAAACATCTGCATGCTTGAATGGGTCAACCTGGTTTTGCAATAACTTATTAATGAAACCTTTTTTCCCCTCTAATAATTTGGAAGGAACACTAAATCTGAAATCAGCAAATGTCCTAGACAGTAATTCCAAGCAAACTGTGAGTGTATCTAAATCATACTAGAGCCATCAAGACCAGGATACCACAGCTGCACTACACAGAGTTGTCCTCCTGAGAGACCATCCATCACCTTTCCCTTCCCAACCTGCATAAGCAGAGAAAATTGGAGCGTTATTCTCCACCTCTTTATCTGTACTTTAAAAAATGTCCCTTATGTACATCCAAAAACCAAACTGCTCTGCTGAAGTTCTCAGCCTACAGAGTTTCTTCATGCTTGGTATCACATTCCCTGGATAAAACATTAGTGCACAGAGAAGATCAAATTCTTTTTGTAGCATAAGAGTGGGTAATAACACACCATGGATCACTAATAAAGGGTGACTGATCAGCACTGGCACATGTGATGGTCGCCTCTGCGAGGAGCTCAATGCTCTGGCTGGTGGGGAACAATAGATGTAATACCTGTCCAAACCATCCCAGAGCATTTTTGAGAGCAACCGTCCTCTCATAAAATAGTTACAGGAGACAAACTGAAAACGTACACTTTACATTTTGAAGTTGTGGATATACTCTTGGTGGAAGCACACTGACTACCAAGAGAAGGCTTTCACAGCAAGGAACAGGATGCAGCCTCAGCTGCTGCAGGGAGAAGGGGGGCCTTCAGAGAGGAAACTAATCTGAAGTAGGACAAATTATTGAAGCCACAGGATCGTTAAATTCTGAGCATGGAGGGTGCTTAGGAGGTCATAAGCTCTCTTTGCTGCAACTGGGGCCCACCAGGGCTTTATTTTCCTACTGACTACAGGAATATTTTAGGACTATGACCTGTTCTAGAGGAGCCATGAGCTGATGGGGTATGTAAACATGTGGCTAAAAGAGTAGGCGTGTCAGGAGTGAACACTATATATAGATTGGCAATGTCCTGAAGACATATGGAATTATCCAGACATCTTAGTTTCTTACTTGCCTATATCATCTAGGTGCCTACTTTTTTACAGTATCTGTTCACAAGGAACAACTGAAGTAGGGGAGTGCTGAATAAAAAGGAAGTAGATGTATAAAATCCTCAAAGTTCAGGACTTTTTTTAACAGGAAGTAGTCAATCATACACAAGCTAGAAAGTTTTAGATAAAATCTCACTTTGACAATAGCATTATGCATTAATTAAATGCAATGCTTGTAGTGGGTTGACAACACTAGCAGGATGACAGATATCCACCAAAGCCACCCTGTCAGTTCCCTTCTCAGCTGGGCAGAGAAAATATAACAAAATAATATATCTTGGGTTGGGATAAAGGGAGGGAGAGATCACTCACCAACTGCTGTCATAGGAAAAAGAGTTCACTTAGGGCAATTAATTTATTACCAATCAAATCCAAATAAGGTAATAAAAAATAGAACACTTTTCCCCTATCCTTCCCTTCTTCCCAAGCTCAACTTTATTCCTGAATTCTCTACCTCCTCCTCCTCCTCAGAGGTGCAGGGAGGCAGCAAATGTGATCCGTGGTCAGATCATCACGTTTTTTCTGATGCTCCCTCCTTCTCCCAGGAAGGGCTCCTCATTCTCTTTACCTGCTCCAGTATGAGGCTCCTTCCATGGGAGATGGTTCTCCACAAACTTCTCCAACATGAGTCCTTCCCATGGACTGTACTTCTTCATTAACTGCTCCAGCATGGATGCCGCACAGGGTCACACAAACCTGCTCCAGTGTGGGCTCCTTTATCCACAGGTCCTACCAGGAGCCTGCTCCTGTGGGGGCTACACACAGGGTCACAGCTTCCTTCAGGCATCCAGCTGCTCTGGTGTGGGGCTCTCCACAGGCTGCAGGTGGATCTCTGCTCCATCATGGACCTTCAGGGGCTGCAGGGACACAGCCTGTTGCACCATGGGCTGCACCACAAGCTGCAGGGGAATCTCCGCTCTGGTGCCTGGAGCACCTCCTGCCCTTCCTTCGTCACTCATCTTGGCTCTGCAGAGCAATTCCTCTCTCTCCTCTCTCCAGCAGCACTTGCTGTTGCTGCAACCACTTTTTCTGCTTCTTAAACAGTTACCCCAGAGATGCCACCACTGTCACTGAAGGGCTTGGCCTTGGCTAGCAGTGAGTCTGTGCTGGAGCTGGTTGGCTCTGGCTCTGTCAAATACGGGGGAAGCTTCTCACAGAGGAGCCTCTCCACTACAGTGCCATGCAAACCCTAAGTATTTCTGTGTTGTAAGACTTTAATAATCTATGTTTTTCTGCAGAGTTTACAGAATCACAGAATATTTGGAGTTGGAAGGGACAGACAAGGATCAAGTCCAACTCTTAAGTGAATGGCCCATATGGGGATTGAACTTGCAACCTTAGCATTACTAGCACCATGCTCTGAGACCAAACACAATGCTTTTGCAATAAAAACTTTAAAAGCTATTTATAAATCCCTTCCTCCACCATATTTAACTATACAGTTGCTGCGACCAACAGCCTCTCTTTTTACTATTCACTCAATATATTCCCTTATATTCATATATGCTTTTACAAAATGAGAAGTTATAAAGAAGAAAATACAGCTCTTTCCTTCCAAAAATCGTGTCACACAACTGGTTGGCAGATGAATCAAAACTTTATCCAAGGACCAGAAATAGTGATATTTGCCTACTAAAAGCATGCTCAGCCCCACAGCAACAGGCACAGTCCCATGGACTCAATATAGTCACTAGACTGAACACAGAACTTGGTGCTGGCAGGGAGTGACCCCTTTTTCTGATACAGTTGCTCTCCTTGAGTGCTCTGTGAAAAATGTTAAGGAGCATCTCTTTGTAGTTGTTTGATGCAACAAGAAAGATTCAGTTCATTACACTTTATGCTATGGAGAACAAAAACCATGCCATCCTTCTCCAAGTACTTGTGTAAAGCTGAGGAAAGAAGAAAATAAGAGGAAGTAGTTTTCACTGCCTCAAGTATCTCTAAATGTTTCTGTCTTGCCAAGCAGCCTCTATCCTCTATAGATTCTAAATCTCTACAGGAAAAGAGCAGGCTCACTGCAGCCTAGTCAATTAATTTTAAGGCTCTTTGAAGAAGCCCTAGAAAAACAGACACCTCATAGCCTGAGCAGTCAAAGAAAAAACACTCAAAGTGTTCCAATTTATAGATGAGACCTACTTCTGAAAATGTGGTTAAATACTCAAAATAGAAAGATTCTTTCTATTGTAGACTGGCTCAAGATTTGGGTAGCCAAGCCCAAGAGAGGTTTCCCTGACTGCAAATGTTCATTGTTGTGGAGGTCCATAAACACTGCTCTGGGAGGTTGGTTCTGTATCAAAGGAGGCATCCCCAAATCAATGCCTGTGTTAAAGAAACCTGACTAGACATGAAGGCAGTGCTTCCCCAGCACCCAGACAGGCTAAAACCAAACAACCTGGGCTCTAAGTATCTCTAAATCCCAACATCCCCCTAGCTTGGCTTGCCATATTTGCTCCTTGATGAGCTCTAACCTGGACACAAGAAGATACCAGGCAATCCCCACGACAGTCTGAGCAGTCCTTGCATGGAAAGACTAGGAATATTTGAAGCATGGCTAAGGGAGCTTCCTCAGACACTCCTCAGGTAAAATTTTAAGGGCTGAGGTTTCCTGGAAAAGGGGAATTTTATATTTCTTTTTACAATACCTTTTTTACATTACTTAAGTGAAATTCCCTACATTGAGCAGTAGTTGACTGCCAAATATAGCTGTGTACACATAATCCATAATCAAGATTCCACAATTTGTGGTCTGTACGAATATTTTTTTGGTTTTTAAACAGGAGCAAATGACGACTCAATGCACTGTGCAGCAGCCCTGGTCTCTGTAGCACTGTGAAGACTGGAGGTGCTCTACACCCAGACTCTGGCAGACACCTGCCCCTTGTCTGCACAGGAACCTCACCCTCAGCTACAGTAACACCACCCAGGCTGAGCAGTGGGAGAGTGGAACTTGGCTGTACCTGGGCAGTAACATCAGGCTAGGGCTTCCCAAGCAGAATATAAGAAAGTATTCCTGACAAAGATACTGCAAGCAATATTTTGGGATGGTCTCTCCTTTTATCTTCTTTTTACCTCCCAAAATAAGTACTAACATCTATAGAAGAAGTACAAAAGCAGAAAGGTAATCTTGCTTGCAATAGTACGCTTGAAATAATTACACCCACAAGCAGACTGCTAAAAAGCAAACAGCCCACACAACTGAAGAGCTTAATTTCACAAGCCCTTAAGAAGTTTTCTCAGAAGCAATTAAAAAAAAAAAAAAAAATTACACTTACATTGCAGTTTCTCCACAACACAGTAAATGGAACGGGCAAAGACAAGTCAAATTAACTCAACACTAGCAGGAGGACCCTCTCAATGCCCATCCAAAGCATTCCCACTCTAGGACTAAAATAAAAAACCCATTGTGGAATTTAAGAGAAAAGTAATTTTATTGTCTACCAAATCACACCTTGCTTTTTTTTTTATTTTACAAATTCCAAAACAAATGAAAAAAATTTTTAAATGTAATATTATGTAAAAAGCCCATTTGCCACAAACTACTATACTCAGTGGAACAAATATATATTTCAAGAGCGTGGCCAATTGTAAAAATAATCCTATGACATAGACATTGTTCATAAAAATACAGTAAAATGCACTTTTCCCACCTCAATAAATACATTTTAATCTGTTTCTGGCTGGCATTTTAAGCCACCAGAGAGCTCTTAACGAAGCAGTCACCAAAGTAAAATTTTTCCTCATGTTCTTTTACAATTATTGCAATAGCATCCAGAACTGTAAGCATTTTTCTTGCAGTCTTTTGTTTCTCGCTTTAGGGGAATCATGGACAGGAGAAAAGATTTATCTATAAAAATGTGCTACTCCCATATTGATTCCCATTTTGGAAAGAATGATTAAGGTTTTCTTCCTTTTTACTAAGGAACAGTCCAGAAAACAAACTGTTTGAAAGAAGAATTCTCCAGAAAACTGGAGTCTATTGTCCAGAGCTATAGTTTTGTTTTCAATCCCTGTTTAATATATTTAAAATTAAAAAATCGTTATGTTAGATAAAAATAGAAGTCTTAGAACATCTTTAAAAACAAAAGCTAAGATAAAGGTTTTGTTAGAAAAAAGAAAATCTTGCAGATTTTTAAATCCAAGTATTAACTTGAATTGTAGCTCTGCTTTCCATGCACACATGAAAACACACAATTATATGTACATAGATCCCCAATTAAGACATTCTCCAAATGGCTTATAAAAAGTCAATTTCAGTTGAAGTCACATTTTGCTTGCTCAAAGCACAGTTGTTTCTTCAGAAGATAAGTATTTCTCTTCCCTTCCCATGACGCTTCCTTACAGATTCAATCTACCTGTGAATGAGTCAGTGTTTTACACTTCACACAGCTTGTGCCAATAAGTAGAGTATTACTGTGCCCACCTGAATGAGTACCTTTTAAAAAACAAACACACAAAATCAACTCTTTTTCATGGCTGAGGCCATGGCTAAGAGGCTGACAACCGGCTCATCTTTCTTTGCTGGTCTCCTTCACTTCCATTCATTAGCTGGTTTCTGACGCATAGCAGGCTGGTATATTTGGCATATTTGATGGAACAACAGAACAGAAACAACAACAAAACAAAAAATCCTCTGTGACTTCATGGACTCATTGCATCACTTAGAGCTCTTGCATTTCAAAGTGTGTATTAAAGCTGTTTGCCATGGATGAATGTTCAAAGATCCTGGTAAGGCTTGGTTTCAGTAGCTCCACGGAATGACATGACAGCTCCTGCGAGGTATCACTCTTCAATGCCATGATCTGATCTGCTCTGGGATCCCTTCTGTCATAGTACAGAGCCCACAGCAAAGTAATAGTGAGGATCATAGCCAGGATCTGCGTTACTCCAATAGAGATTCCCAGAAATCTCAGCACTTGCAATTGCTTCGTCCCCCTCAAAAAAGTGTACATTTTTTTACCACATCCCTATAAAACAAAAATAGATTAAAAAAACAGTCAGTAATATTTGGTTTGCAGTTCCCAAGGCTTAGCTCATCCTACCCACTGCTGCTTTTTCTGGCTCCCAAGAATCTCTCACTTCCTTCAAACAATACTTTGAAAATTATTTTGCCTCCTGTTTAAGTGCTTCCATAATGCCAACTTCAAGTTTTCTCACACACAGAGACTTTACTGCAAGAGATCTGTGCTACTTTTCAATTCAGAAATCACTTGATCTGAGTTCCTATCAACTCAAATTGTTAAAGAAACTCAACTCTTTTTGTGAAGGTTTAAAAGTCCTCTTTATCATCTTGTTTCTCTTCTCAATTTGAAGATCTTCAAAGCTGTCAATTATTTTAAGCTCTTTTAGACTTTTTCTACAGATAATACCACACTCTGAAGCTAAAACAGTATTGTAGGAAAGATCTACGGACCTTGGCAACCTCATCAGAAAACAGCCCATGAAAACTATGTTAAAACGCTGTAAGTTGATGTTCACAAAAATGGAATTTAGGTCTTTCCAAACCTTCAAGGAAGGCTGTACAGTTTGCTTACATAGCCAACTAACTACCACACAAGGCTTCAGAGAAGCTCCCAAGGCCTTGTAAGGCTGCATGGATCCAGGAAGAGGCAGCAGCTTTGGGAACTACTGGCTAACAGTGCTTGTCGCTCAGTAAGGGCAATGCCCAGTCTGAGAGATGATAAAACCATGAAGAAGGGGCCTCTGCTACTCTGCATGGTCCTTATTTGCTATTCTAAGCTTTGCAAGGTTTCACAGCGGAATTATCAAAGCAACATACATATCAAGGCAAAATTCAAAGTAACAAACTGGATGGGCATTGGTCCCACATACAGACATTGGGAAGCCATCAAAATGGGCACTGTCTTGAAAATGTTATTATTTTGCATTTATATTCTCACTTCATATTTCTTACGGCTTTTCTAAGAAAATAAAGCAATCAATCAAAGTGATGGAATTTGAAGACAGGACATGATAAATAACAGTTTTCAATCTCACTTAAATTCCCCAAAACCAATTTCCCCAAAGCCAATTTCAAATGCTACAGTCCTAAATGTATTTGTTGAAAGGTCCAATTTTTGCCACACACATAGAATTCACACTGTAGTCAAGAGATTTTCATTAAGGATCTAAATAAAATTAATGTACTCTATTCTAATTGTACCAGAATAAATTAAAGGATCTCAATGTTTTTGCTTGTTTCACTGTTACATTTTCTAAACAGCAGCAAAGACACAGAAAAAGGAGCAAGTATGCATTCTCTGAAATTTCAAAACGAAAAAAACACTGTAGCAAAAGCAATGTAATTGGATTTGAGGGGGGGACAAAAACCATCACGTTGGCATCTTGTTTTCTTGAACTGGAAGGCAGTTGTAGTTACACCACTTCCCAAATTTGCTGCTAATTACAGAGAAACTGGCTGCATTTTAATACTTTTGATAACTTAGAGATGAAGGTGCATGCTGGTCACAATTTAAAAATGCTCCACCACAGCAATATTCAAACTCAATTCATTTGTTGCCTAGAGAAAACACCCACTAACAGAGAGCAATAACATTAATGCCTACATCTCCTGCAGTACACAGACACATAACTGAGACAAATTATAACCAATCTAGGTAGACTGTCTTCCTCTATTTAATGATGTTCTCAGAGTTCTGCTCTAATACATGTTCAAAATAAGTTTCAAAACCGAGACGCACACAGCCAGCCCTGTTAACTTCATATTCAAGCATTTTATTTCTGCTTATGTGACACTTTCATAGTTGGCAGCCTCCAATTAAACAGTACATAAATCCACTTTTCTCAGCAAAAGTAAAAGTTTGTCACTAAACAGGGAGCTCTTGTTGACAAATCAAATATAGTATAAAACTGTATATATAGCAATCATTCAGAAGAATCAGCTTCAGATTCCTACAAAGCTACAGATTAAAGGCTTGATTCATTTGTATTAAATGGGCTATTTTATACTTTCAGTCTTGAAATAGAAAAAAGCATGTATTTCTTATTTAGCATATATTACTGTTTTGCTACATCATAGAATAAGAACCTGAACTGAAATAAGGTACTTCACTGAGCAGAAAAGATAAGCAATCAGCAAACTGAACAAATTCTTTGTACACCCAAATTTTGAGCATACTCAAAAGTATATTAAAGCCAATTGTAAAATTAAATATTAAACCAAATCAAAATTAAAACAAAATTAATTTAATTAAAATGAATTTTGAGTATACTCAAAATTTTATCAGAAACCAAAAGAAAATATTGACCATGGAAGTTTGAAATTTTTTAAGATATCAACTTCCACCATTTTATTTAGGCTGCAGCTTCCAATCACAAGATGGGAAGAGCTTCTGTTGTCCTCAGACCACAACAAACCTCCAAGGCGACATGATCATCTTCACACTTCCCTCACAACTATGCTCTAAGGTCAGTCTGTTCATGAAACTGCAACAGAGGTGAAGCTCATCAGACTAAAAGCAATTCAGAAGACTAGCAAAATTGAAAAATAGCTTTCAATAGCCAGCAGGGAAAATACGATTCCTGCCATAAATACTTCCAAGCAGAACAGTAAGTCACCTTTCCTTCTGCAAAAATTAATTAATTAATTGTGAAGGATTCCAACTTAGACTATAGAAAGTTCTGAATTCCCAGCAAAAAATCACAGCACAGCTATAACAAAACACATTTATCAGTCCCAGACAAACCAAACTTCAGTTTTCTGAAGTACTACAAACACTTCTTCTGAAGTACCAGAATGGACTTGCCAAATATTTACATAAACCAATTTTAGGCTAACAAGGCTAATCTTATAAGGCACTCTCTCAAACCACCGGGCTATGCAAGTTTGGTTTGAACCACTTTCTAAAAAAGCTTTTTTCCTTCAGTTCTCCAAAACACAAGTTAGGCAGATTAGTCTTGGAAGTGTAAGTTGGTTTTGCATGATACTAATAAACTTACCAGTAAGCATACTGTAAGAGTCTGAGATAACCCACAGGCAAGCACCACAGAAAGAAACATTTTGCCAACAAAATATTGCACGTATCTCAAAGAGAAAGGAAATCTTTTTGTGGCTGATACAACTGAATACAGCCTGTCCCTTTTTGAAATGAATTCTGCAGTAGAGAACCAAAAATAAATTTTTGCTAAGTGCTGAATCCATCCAAAATGCTCTGCGGTACAGTAGGGGAAGAACCATAAATGTGCCCTTCAGATTTCTTTTGAAAAAAGAGCCAAGCAGGCTTTCTTTTATCAAGTGGGTCTTAACATAGCCCTTATGACCTACATAATAATCATCTTTGACTACTAGTTTTCTCCAAGTAGAACTAAAAGAACTTGAACATACGAAGTGCTCAGAGAACCACTTTCCTGGAATATGGCATGGGTATGAAATGTTAGCAAAAGAGGTGACACAAGAAAACCTTACACTTTAGAAATTACATTCCAATGATTAATACTTCTCAGAAATTTTTGAGCTTCCTGTGCTCAAAGAGCAGTTTTTCATTGTGTGACACTGCTTACATACTCCTGCCTTTTTACCTAAGAAGGAAGCAGGGACAAATGAATGTTCTACAGCTTACGTACACTTCTTGAAGGTTTGCTACAACAGACTTGTCTGTATGGTATTAACAGTAGCAACAGCATTACAAAAAGCAACCATTATCAAAGACTAAGCCACGATTTTTAGTTTTTTGAAATGTGCAAAAGATTGGCAGGCCCTAGAAGAAGCCTGAATGGCTTTCTCATTCAGGGACTGACACTTCTAAAGCATAACCAGCACTGTCAGAGCCTTGCCAGAAGGCAAAAGAGGGTCTACAAATAGCTGGTAGAAAAAAAACCTAACCTCTGCTACTATCTTTAAGGTTCCTTAGCACAGACTGCCCTTCTAAGGCACCTGCCTTTGGCAGCTCTATCATCTCTTTTCCTAGTGGAAGCACACAGCCTCCTAGGATGGATGTCTCCAAGTCCAGATTAAATTAAATAATTTCTGTTCATAGAGTCAATACCACAAAAATCCATTTCCCCAAAACTTGACTGTTTCCTGGCAACAGCTACTATTCGTTTTGGCATGTTTATACAGCGAATTTCCTCTGCTTCAGAGGTGTTGCTCCATAGCTCCTGAACAAGACCCATGTGACAGATTCTTGTAAGAACAGGTCAAACAGCCTATGAGACTGGGAGAAAATATAATGGTTCTTTGGGTACTCTTCCATAATGCAGAGCTACACTTTCCACTTCAGAAACATTCATGCTGCAGTACCTGAAAGCATGATTCTAAGGCCCATCTTCCTTCCTATACATCCTGTATTACCCTAAAAGCAATCCAATGAAGGACGCACCTCTTCTCAGACCCTCATAACCATGTGATTGAGCCACACTTTCTGTTACTGTTGGACCAGCTGGACTGTTGGTCATTCTGCTGATACTAAATGTACAATTATAGGTCTTCAGAGATCTCCCAGCATAAAAAAAAGGTGGCTAAAAAAGTAGTTTTCAGACAAAGGTAACTTTAGACAATATTAATGAGAACAGAGTTTTAGTAAAGAGCATATTTACTTGTTTTATAATTTTCACCCTAGGAACAGTAATGTCTTGCTACCATGATGGCCTCCCTTACTCACTTCGAGTTCAAACAGCTCCCTGCCTTGATTTAAGGCTTTTTTTTTTAATCCTTTTAAAATGATCATACTGCAATGTAGAAAGAGCATTTTCACAATAGGTTTCTATGCATGCTCAGAGTACAACTGAATTATCTGTCTCCTGGCATAAGACCTCTTAACAAGAGAGCTTTCAACTTCCAAAGGAATCCTCAAATGCATCCTTCACTGTACATTTCACTGAAGTGCTCCTCACTTACCCCGTGGCACTTTGATGGGATGGAGCCTGGACATTGCATCACACCTAATTTATAACTTTTGGATTGGAACAAATCTGAACTCCAACTTAACCAACATAAAACGAACAAATCTGAACTCCAACTTAACCAACATAAAACGAACACTTCAAAGTTTAAGTACATGTCAGGTTTTAACTGCACTGCCACTAACTCATCTCACTTCCAGATAAGGGTGGGTGGGTTTTTTCTTCCTTTGTTCCTCCCCCTGCTTCAGCATTAGCAAACAGTAACCATAAACATTCCATAAACACAACTACTCTACAAAAAAATTACTCTATTGCAGTGCAAATGATGAATCTGGAAAACTACTGGATCTGGAAGAATGTACAAAACCTTCCAATATATCCACACTTTTCTCCTTACCTCCTGATAAAGGTCACTGAGATCCTCATGATGTGCTTGCTTAGAGCATCCTGGGAACTCCCTGACACAACAGGAGTCAGGTGGCCAGTCCAATTCTGTCATTTCTAGCCAGTCTGTGAAGTACACCACGCCACAACATTTAAACTGCAAAGGAAGGATTAGCCAAGATCAGTAATAATGTTGCTACTTCTTCAGTAGGTAAAGCAGGTCATCAAAAAACCTAACGAAGTTCCTAATACCAACTTTCAAAATATTTACATAGAACTAAAAACATCTATGAGTGCTTCCATGTACCTTGTTTTGCTGTACTTTGACATAAAAGCAACATGAAAAATGTAATGTAGTGACCAAAGAGTACTTCAGAAACAACCAACAATACTGCTCTGTCCTTTAAAACCCAATTGCTTCCTCAAAGGATGCTTCACAGAAATTGTCCTATCTCTGGACTCTCCTATCCTTACTAGAAGGAACTAGCAATTTCATGTCAAAATGGGGACTAATTAACAAGTATACCTGTGGCTGAAAAGAGTAGCAGAAAAAGATTGTACTAGTGAAGATTATTCTTGCAAGGGTACAACTACAGACACATTTGCTGAAAACAGAAAAAGGACAGATTTACCTGAATATAGAAAAAAAAAAAAGAGTAAGCAAAAATGTATAGAAATCACAAATGCTGAAAGGAAAACTGAAAATGGAAGGAAGGGGTATCACATTAATATAAATCCTGCAACAGAATCAACCATAAAAATAAGAAGTTTGGCTGCAAAGCAGATGAGCTGTAATTGGCTGTAAAACCCACCAGAACTAACAACCTGTCTTCTCCACTGCAAAGTACACCCTGAGATTTAAAGCCAAATGACCAGTCTACCACATTAGCAGCTGCTTTCACACAGAAAAGGGTGAAGCAGCTACACTGGATTTGGTTTGGCACTGGATGTGGACTTGACATGACTGAAAAGATGCTTTGTTGCAGAAACAAAATGCTACCTTTTTCTGCTTGAACATCCTCTCCAGGACCAGCCTGAGTATAAGTAATTCCCTGGTTCCTTTGATCCACAGGCTTGGGAACAGAGTTGCCCCTCTTCGCCTGCTTCAGAGCCAGGGTCTTGTATTCCACACCACTCACTGTCCACAATGAAGCAGATCAATGCCCAGACATGCTGGCACACACTGTGCCTTTAATTTACCAGTCCTCTTAAAATCTCACTTCTCCCTTTTTTACCACAGCTCTCATGTCTCAGTTTTTATTGGTTTGTTACTGAAACCCTTCCAGCCCTGGACTTTAAAGAAAGCTCAAGCTTTGGCTCCTCATAGCAACTGCAAAGACCACCTCATTAAACACCCTTTTCTTACTCTTATATCTTTTCTTCCCCTGGCCCAGTTCTTCTTTTCTGACTTCAGCTGACCCTTTCCTTCTTCCCTAGCACAGTCACAACTCTGATATTAGACCAGCAAGAGGACTGGGGGAGAACACATTTCCCATCTTCCTCAGATATTAAAAGATACAGAAGAAAGAATACCAAGCTGATCAGGGCTGAATCTCTGGTAAGAGAATTGTAATTACAATTCTGCTGACTGAAGAAGGGCCACAAGTGCTTATTCAGACAAAAAGCACATACCAGGCTCATACATCCAGCATCTGAACTATGAGTAGATGGAATGTGAATGAGAACCCACCAATTAAGTAGAAACTGTAGAACAGCTTTCTCAGTTTCCCAAATCATTCATCTGGTCACAGATGCCTTATTTAAAAATCTAACTTCTAACACTTCTTCTAACTTCTAAAGAAAATTCTTCTCCCCTGGAAAAATTAAGGCTTAGTTGAAGTTTTATTACTAATATTCATATTGCAACCAGCCATCATGATGAAACTACTAGGAGGAGAAGAGGCAGTATTTAATTTAACCAACCTATACATTTAAACTGGGATACAGTACCAGTTCTATTCAAGGAAAACTGACTGAGACCATTTGATTGTATTATCTCAGGTACAGAACAGACAAACACTCTACCTGCATATGAAGAATTACTCAGTTTCACAGAGCACTCGCACGGCCAGAGCAGAGAACTGAGGGGAGGGGGGGCTGTGCTGGTCTGTAACCTCTTTCTTTCAGGTTTTAGTATAAATATAGACTAACCAAGTGCTGCCAGGAAATGTTTAAATAAACAGGAAATCTGTGCAACAATGATAGAGTTCAACATTTCAACAAAGGCAGCACAATGACAGGCATTTAAAGAGTTCTCTTCCTGCACGTGAGTTATATTTGGAGTTAATAGGTTTTACCTTGGGCGATTTCATGTTTCTGTAACATAATACTTCATTCTATAAAAACAGTTCTGAATTTTAGTAGGCTAGAGGGCAAAGCTGTGAATGCACAAGGAAGCTTTTTGGTTTGTTTCCCACCCCCCAGTCAAAGGAAATAAAAACCCTCATCACTTTCACAAACCTCGGCCAAAGAGACAGTGTTGGCATCTTTTTGGAAACTTCCTTTCCCATTCCTTTCCAGCTAAACATATCTTAACCATGACAGCTCCATGAAAGGAAACTAACAGAGCCTATGGGAAGGGGAGCACAATTTAATATTAAAACAATATATAGACACAGTCATTTTACTTTACCTGCAGATTTTTAATTTTACATACATCATATCCTTTAATGCTATAGTAATCCCAAAACGTGTTGGTGTCCTAACCTTACTGAAAAAGGATATGAGAATGTTAGCAATTTAAATGAATTCATTAACATTCTGGTTTTGGTGTTTAAGTACCTTTAGGGCCTACAAAAACCAAAGAATTGGGTATCAAGTCATGTTAAAAGACAGCATCACTACACAGTGTTTCACACCAAACGAATTTGCATTTATTTGTCTATTCACTTAAAACCAAACCTTTTCCTTTAGCAGATAATTAACACTCACTGAGCAGGTACTATTTTAGTTCATGAATTAACTATCATCTTACCTCCCTCTGGAAGAAATTCCAAGCATGGGTCAGCCACTGGTACCTAGGTAGGCCATAATTAGTCATCTTGGCTTTCAGTGTGATCATATCGGACCACTGCACTGGAACCTGGAGCAAGGAGAGAGAAGTGACTCACACAGTGATCAGTGGCTTATGGCTCCAAACGCACAGGATCCAGCTATACTGAGATCTTTCCAGTGCAATGATTAAAATAACTTTCTACACAAATAAAACAGAAAAACAAGTGTTGCAATTTTTATGTTACTAACACTTTACATGCCTTTATTAAAATATCAAGGAAAAGTTATTTCTTTTTTACTTACAAATCAATGTACACTGAAAAGAAGTTACATTTTGGAGAGATTTAGGGATGATTTGGAACAATCTATTTATATCATTACCAGATTTTTTTACTTGGCACAAAACTTGAACTGAATCCCACTCAAGTCATCAAGGATGGCATTTGTCTGCCCTAGTTTAGGTATACCCCTGGTGCTGTCTTAGATAATAGAAATAAACAGGCAGCCAAATGGAGAAATTCATCTCAAGAGAAATACTCTGAACAGAGTAGATGAATCATTCCCTTGAAGTATCAAATCCACTTCACTGTCTATGGTGAAAAACTTTTATTTCTACATAAGTAAAATTAATTGAGATGAATTCTATCCCTGGAGTTTTTTCAGCCATTGTCTGGCTTTGTCTGGAGTCCTGCATGCAGCTGTCCTGAATGTGCTCCATTTCAGTAACTTGCTCAAAAACAGTAACAAGGAAGAGTAGGCAAGGACCTATGACCTTTTTTTCCCAAACACGCTCACAGCCTTGGGAAAATCTTTTCTTCTGAAAGGATTCCTGAAGTATTTTTCTTTCAACTGTGACAACTCAGAAGTGAGGTGCTGGTGCACTCCATTGTCTGAATATGACACTTCAGCCAGCAATTTCTTGCAAACAGAGGCAAGTGCTATAGTACCTGGCAAACAGTGAAGTTTTGAAGTCAAAATCAAAACCTCACTTCAATTCAGCAGCACAAATTTCAGTGTGCCAAAACAAAACAAGGATCTGAAGACTGCAGTCGCCATTCTAGGAGCGCATACCATCCCATCCCGAGTTTTGCCTCATTTCCATCAGCCCTAATAGTCATGGTGAGAGAAACCACAATTGCAGTATCAGCTGTCACTTGGATGGGAGGGGAGCCCAGCTCCTCCAGCAGCCATGGTTTTGCTCTCCTATTCAATTTGAAGCTAACAGTAAGGGCATTCTGTAAATAGCAGCAAATGTTATCTAAGAAATGAAAACTTGCACAATACTTCCCAAGGAACTTGGTCTTCATTGCGTTAGATGCTCTACAAAAGTATAGAGACAATCAGTGCCTTCCTGAATCCATAACACAAATAGGAACGTTTGATAACATTTCATTGCCACTGCTAAGTTATACCACATTTTTGATGCCCTAGTAAAGCTTCATATCATCACCATATTAATAAGGTTCCAGAAATTTAACATGCCTTTTTCCACTTAGCTGATTTTTGCATTGAACTCACGATGGCTCGCCAGAAAAATATGTTAGCAGTAGAATACTAAAAGTATGTAAAAGCATTATTACAGAATATTTCTATCACAAGCATTTACACAGGTCATTTTAATAAATTAATTTAGTTTTGTACTCAATGCATTTCTCTTTCCCCTGCATTGTAAGCTAGCACTCTACTTTCTTTGGATAGTATTTGATAGTGCTGAAATTAAGCTCATATTTGCTAGGCTATTTTTTTATTAACTTATTTGAGTTAAACACATTCCAAGGTTATGCTGGCAAGAGAATACATCCAACTTCTTTAGGAAATCAGTGGAAATCAGGAAAAAAAAATACTCAAGAAGTGAGAGAAGGAAATTAGAAGCAAAGCAAAACAATCTACCCCACTGTAGGAAAGCAATTTGAATGCTGGAGCTAAGGAGGGATTTCAGAAGCTGTGTGTTTGACTGCTGCAAGAATGCCAACAGGTAAAACTGTACAGGTAATAGGTACATTAATGCACCTACTAAATACCTTCCTGTCAGCTCATACACACAGTAGTGCACAATAATACATGACTGAGATGCACTCATTTGACTATACACCAGTACTCATGAGGAGACAAACAAAAACTAGTTAATGCTGGTTTGATTTTAACCTAGGTTCTATAAAGCTCAGTCTGCCACTGAGATCTAATTACTCATTACTATTTTTCTAATTACTATCAAAGCTTGATCAATGCCTAAATAAGCCAAGGACCCACACTGGCTTTTCAATCTTGTGGGTGGAATAAATTAGTCATGAGGCACACCACATGCTGAGAGCTATCAGGAGACAGAAGGAAAGTTGTTTATGCAAGGACTCTTAGAGTAACTTGTCCACAAACCAAGGAAAGCCCATGCTGGATCAGCAGAGGCGGTTATGCCTCAGTGACATTTCTGACAACATCACCCACACTACACTACACACCCACCTACACAAGTGCCAACTGATCTGTGAAACCCACCAGGGGCTCATGTGATTTCATGCTACACTGAAACCAATATGACATCAAGACAACTCTATGGTTATAAAAGGGAATCGTCTTATCTTTATAAAGTAGGAGGAAGCATGGAAATGACCTGCACAGGTATGGAAGAATCACTGAAAAGTAACTGCTCTCTTCAAGACTGCCACATTCCCTATGGTTCTCAGCAACAAGAAACTTACCTCATCATATGAAGAGCACTAGTGTTAGGACAAAGGGAATAATAGTAAGAAACCAGATGGAAAGACAAAACAACAAAAAAAACAACCAGAAAGACCCAACCCAACACTGTTTCAGCAGATGAGGAATAAAAAAACATACATATATATATAGGGAGAGAAGAAAAGAGACAAAGAAAAGTAAAAGAAGATCAAAACTGTGTTTCCTGTGACCCACTGCAGAAGATGCAGACATGGAATCTTGTGCTGCTTACTTTAGCAAAGCCATGTTTTCTTCGAGAGGGAAACAGCATGATCAGTGACATAACAAACGGTAGGGCTATGCCAGCCTTTATCAAACTGCCCCATGTTTGGGTTTGATAGCGAATAACCAAATAGCAAATAACCAAAAGCGTGGGGATCAGACTAAAACACAACAGAACTTCAGGTTTTCCAACTAAATAGTGAAGGCTGAAAAAGCATATGCCAGAGCTGGTATTTCAGCCAGTTTCCACTGACAAGATTTCTCTGGAAAGATGGATGTTATAGTTATAACAGTCATCCTTGGGAAAACCCCTGCAGAGGGCAGCTGTGCCCATAACATGAAGAATGCCTCTTGTCTGAATTCCCAATTTTAAAATGAATCAACACAAGCTGACATTTAATGCGAAGGAATAGCCTTAATCTCTATTATATTAGAACAGCTCTGTGGAATCTGTACTGCAAGGGAACTAATTCAGATGCAAAGTCCTGCTTTGTAACTTCAGACTTCAAATCTGCAGGAAATTCCTTTGGTCCAAGTACTGTGTAAATATCAAGAGAGCTTCCTTACATCTTACAGCAATATAATTGTCATTCACTGTTGGAAAGACCATTATATTGGGCATATCATGGCAGTTGAGAGAAAAATATTTGTCCCTCTATTCATAAAAATGTACCAGGCTGAGTACAAGATGTAAGGATATAGCAGCCAGCAGTTACATTTCAGTTTAATTTGCCCAACACCTACCTATTTTGTCACATGATGGTTACAAGTCTTCAGTTTGAAAATTAAAGGTTGGTGCAGTTATAAAAACTAGACAGAGATAAAACCTCTTCACAAGTTTACAGAAGAGTGTTTTATAGTCAAGACATGTTTTGCTTAAAACTGGCATTTACAGCTTGTGCAGGCAGTGTGCAGATTTTAGCAGACAGCAAGTCTTCTATGGAAAGAACATGCTGTTTTTACAATGTAGTACACTCTTTTAAAACACAAAGAATTTTTGGAGCAAAATCCCTTCAAATTCTCACATCTCCTCTCTCAAAATCCTTATTTAAGCTTGAAGTTCATAATTTATCATCAAAAATATCAAAGACTTCAATGAAAACCTGCCTGAGCAAGATTTAACAAAAAATTAAGTTCTTGGGGGAATGAAGGATTTGGTTCTCAAATATAGAGGGGGTAAGGAGAAACCCAGACAGGGCCTTCCAGACAGACAAGATCTCCCAGGAGAATTCTCTGTTTAAAATGAAGGCAATCAGTTGAAATTAAACTGTCAGAATAATGAACAGAGATAAACACTACAGCAATTAGAAAACAGCTAGCTAATGGATAACTTCGTTTTCTTCTGTTGAAAAAATGCAGCCTCCTTTTCTGACTCACCGTTATTTCCTGCTCATAAGTCCAAACACCACAGGCCAGTTCAACGCAGAATATTACAAGCAAGCTTCCAAAATACTGCAGAAAACAGAATGGTCTTAGTTATTTTTTATCCTCTTTGAAACAAAAAAAAAGGTTTTCAGAGTTTAATATTGTTAAGTCTTTTTTTCAACATTAAAGAACATCTGAAAAATATTATTAAAATTTCACATGACTGAAGACATGGAAACAGAAATACATTTTTGTAACCAAAATATGAAGGATTCAGGCAGCGATATAAAAGCTAAGATCATGGGACATTTCTTTCTTGAAAAATACGTTCTTATCCAAGTGATTTAGGTATATGAGGTCAGGTCTAACTGTACAAATATTCAGAGACTAATTGAAATAGCTTTTTCTATTACAAGGTATAACCCTTGAACTATTTAAAAATAGGAAATACAAGTATAAATTAAGAAGTACAGACTTTGGTAATGATGCTTAAGAAAAACTGGTTGCTACAATTAAAAAGAGCGGGAGTATCTTCTATATAGCATCAACAAATCCTTTCTGAACTGCAAGATAAATCTACATGGAATTTAAGGCTATTTTAACTGGTGCTCTCTATTTAAAATAACCCATTTATCTTTTATGTAAAGCAGAAGTATACTCTCATTGATTCTTGTCTACAAACTTTCTTCTACGTCACTGGACTGAGCTTCACTTTATCCTTGGTACACAAGACTTTAAAGCTACGTTCTTCATGGATTTTAATTTAATTTGAGAATCAAAGAAACACCATCACAATATAAAACAGAATAGAATAAAAGTATAATTCCATCAGTCAGATACATGCCAAACAGCTTCTAATTTAGTTATTTCATTCTAGAATCCATTTAAGACACAAAACATGTACTGATGGCAAGTGATTTTTTTTCTGTTAAAGGGTAAATAAGATGTATTGTTTAAAACAGAGTATAAATCCACAAATGTTAGGCTGTAAGAGTCATCTACATAACACCTTCTTCATTTAAATGGTCTGGAACTGAGTAATTCACAGATACCTTGGCAGCTACTGATCTTGGCTTTATCTCTACTTGCTCATCAAATCTAACTCCCTGAGTTAGGCATGTAGATGCACACAGAGACATACTAGAACCGTGCAAAAATACTCATGTTAATTTTCAGGAGAAACATGTACCCCTACCCTCCCCCTGCAAAGGTCTATCCAATAAAGATGGTACTGAAAGAAGGATTCCTGTTTTACTAGTCTGCATCATGTTACATTGCATCTTTACAGTCACGACAGCTCAATAACACACTGCATTTCCCTACAAATCAACACAAAGCTCCAGTACAGGTCTTCAATAACCAAAATGTTCATCCTCCAAAGGTCCAAAAGAAGAAAAACATGAGTCACACCTTCCTTATTTTCTCTAAAAAATAAATTCATGAGCTTCTATGCATCTACTATCACTGCAGTGCCTAGTAGCTATGCAAAGGGTTCTTTAAAAAAAACCAAGCACTGAAATCTACTTTTTTAAGTATTCACTTTGAAAATGGGAAAGAATGCCACATTGCTTTAGTGCCACATGCTCTTTTAATTAATAATAATAATAAAAAATGCTTAAGGGCTTTATGACTAATATTGACATTTTTGAGAGGGAGAACAACTAAACGTTTCAATGAAAAGTGCATTTCACTTCTCAGCTGTCAAAAGAAATTTCACTGGGTTTATACTCTAACTGCGTAACAAGCCTGGGAGTGTCTGCCATCCCTGAATCTTATACAAAAAACACTGATTGTGGCAAAAGCGAAACATCTCGGGGTATGTATGGCACTCTCTCCGAAACTCTTAATTTGCAGTTCTTTGTAACATTTAAGTAGTTCATCAAGCCTAACTTTTGAAACTTCCTCATCTTTCTCAGCATGTAAGGTTGGAGTGTTTCTGGTAGTAGTAGGAGAAAAAAGAGCCAAACCTAAGTTTTTCTCCTATTACTGAATACAGCCCGAAATAGAAAACTATTTAGCCAGATTCACTCATAAACCACTTCTGGCTCTGCCAGGGACTGAGCACTCCTGACTAGCTACATCTAGACACATCAGGGCAATGCAGAATCAAGCTTCCTGCCCTGAGAAAGCCCATAGAACAGAAATCACACAGTGAGTTTACATACATGAAAGGCCATACTCTGAACTGAGTGCAGGCACACTGAACTTGCATATAGGAGGTTGCTTCTCTCTGCTACTGAAGGGAAGTACTATACCTCTCTCTATATAATAATGGTTTGCAAAACAAATACTTCTTACCTAAGTTTTTGGGGGGAAAAAATTCCTCTAACCATTACTTAAATTTATTACACTTAATTCCCATCTTCCAAATCCAGAAATTATTACTGGCTTCAATGTTTATTCCTTGTCCCCAGTTAAATTCCCACAAGAGTCTGAATGCTAAATGCATCTTCCTGCATTTCCATGCTTCTGGTTCTTGCCAGAAACAGGGACTTGGTTTTGAAGAAGCTTAACATTTCTTCCTGTGAGCTGAGTGGCTACATGTCATAAAGCTGAGTAAGTCACTGAGGAGCTCGGTTGTATAGCACACTCAAAACTGCGCCAAGAGATCCCTGACAGTACCTCCTACAGAACATCTCCCTCAGAGTATTCTTGGCCATTGCTGAGATATTTTCTACTGTTTCTTTGTTTCTTTCTTTTTTTCTTTTCTGGGCAGAGAGAGGGTAAGAAGGCAAAGGCACACAAGGGAGTGAACAGTTCTGCAAAGACATCTAACAAGCTATAATAAAATAAAAGCACAGTTGTGATTGTTTTAAGAACTGAAGATCCTTTACAAGGCAAATCCTACAGATTTTTAACATTTCTCTTTTGTAGGCAATTGCTGATCACTATCATTCTCTCCATAGTCAGCCTATGTAAAGTAATCAGAAAACTGGAGCGGTGCCTTGATCCTGTTATGAAACTATCAGTTTCACTGACGGATTTGCTCCAGCAAAACTGTGAAAAACCTAAAATGTTGCTTCCTTGAGAGAAGCTGAATGACTGAAATGCTGGCAGAAAATATTCTGTAGAGAGTAATAAAGTAAAAATATTTGCCAACTTAAAAATAAATAAAGCATTAGCCATTTATTGCTCCATACGTCATGCTTGTGGCTAAGATACTAAATTTCAGCATCCCTTCACTGTAAAATGGATGTTGTCAGCAGGAGCTGGTCTCCTGCAACCTCCTTGTTAAGCCTGCACTACCACAGGTCACAGGCTGGAAGGGAAGGAGGGAGAAGAGAGGGAGGCAGCAGCTCTGTAAAGCAGTCGTTTTCCAATAGGAACATTTCATCTAATACCTGGAACACTGCACAAGCACTTGGATTTGCAGCATCGACAGACTGCAGAGGCTTAAACAACTCTGTTTTTCCAGCACATCAGTCCTGAAAGAGAGGTGAAGGACCTGGGGGCTCAGGAGAATCATGTTCTCCTTCCTTTCTTGTGCAAGAGACTAAACATTTAAGAAGTGGGAATAGAAATTAAGTCATTACTGTGAAAACCAGTTTCAGAGATGTAAAGAGGCATGGAAGGCCAAGGAAAGATAGCAAAGATATTCTGTATGCAATCACCAGACCCTGTTCTGCCTGAACAACTCTTCACGTGGTACAGCTGTAGAAGTGACCGCAGCCAATATTCAAATCCTAAAACCTCCAGTGCAGAAACCCCACACAACAGGAGCATGGAATCCCACCACTGAAATGCTACCTACTAGTGCAGAGATGCTACCAGTTATACTCACCTACTGCAACTTCCAACAGCCTCCATAGAGCTCCTGCTCTGGGTAAGCCAAACAACCCCAAGCTCACATCTACAAGGAATTAATATATAAGACAGAAAGGACAGGGGGATACTGAATGCAAATCCCATTACGATGAATTTCAGCCACAGAAGGGAGGTAACCATCAAGTAAATAAAGACAAAAACCAAAACACAACATAACCATCACCTACCAAACCAAAAAACAGGGGGTAGTATTGAATAAGTTTTGTCCTAATTCAAATAGTTATCTGCATAAAGGCTATCAGATAAAGCACTAAAAACCATAAATTTTCAGATATACATTAAAAATCAAAGTAATTAAAGCCTATTTTTATAAAGATCTGTATAGACTGCATAAATATAATCAAAAATTTTAGTCTCAATAAAATTCCTGCACACTACAGTGGCACCTCACAAGTAGGTACAATGGAGCATATATGCTCTGGTATATGCCCAAAATGTCTTCCCATCTCTCCATCTAAGGCTAAAAACTAAGTTACAAAATTAATTTATCCTAAATAAATTATGACGGGCTTTTTCGGCATTACATTTGTTCTACCAAAATAAGCTAATGTGCACCACTACCAAATATATTCCAGGAACATATTTCTTTCTTGATCATCTCGACCACTTAGACAGAAACATAAATAAAAATAGCAAATACTAGCAGAAAATCACTATTACTGACTCTAAGGCATTTTACATTTGTTTTTAAAAAAAAGGTGTTTTTTCCAATTGCTATTACTCTCTGAACAGAATGGGAGTAAAGAGCACACACATGAAGGGTCTCCCAGCATAAAATCTCTCCATCATGGCTTTCCATCCTGCAGAGTACAGGATTTTTTTGTTGCAATTGAGGGTAACTTAGGGAAGGATGTAAAGTATGAAGAACAATGTATTACGTCTTTTGCAGATATGCAATATAAAACTCTTACTGTAGTTCTAATGATTTTGTGTTGAATACACCATATGACACCTGCAATTAATAACCTAATGTAATTTGGCCATGCTTGTCAGGCAATAGGTGAAAAGAACTGGTGAAAAATAACTTATTTCTGTTACTAACATGGCAACGGGACTTCCGAAAACACAGGACATGGAGAGAGATTTTAAATTCTTCTCAGAGACTTTTTTCACAGCAGAAACATTGAATTCTAACTACATTTAGCAAAGGAAAACTTGAGTTAAAACTCTAGTGCACTACAGCAACAGCCAGGGCAATGTCAGCAGCCAGTGCTCTACCTCAGCCACCAAGATGATCCCCCTGGCACAGATACACAACCTGCATGAGTGTCCTCTGAGGATGCCCTTCTGAACCCTGTGCCAACACTGTGAGAAACAAAGACTAGGAACTCTGATAGAGATTTGGTGACTTAGGGTATTTACTGCCAAGCAACCCAAGCAGATAAGAGCTGCCATATTACAAAGCTGAGTGTACCCAAGTATATTCTGGAAGTGATGGGTTTTTTCCATGTGTTTTTTCACTCTGCCACTGATGGCTTCAGTAATCTGTAGCCAATGACTTATGGAACGCTTCATCAGCAAGCAGCTACTATAACCAGTAAAAGTGGGCTGTTAGCCTATGCACAAGGAGAATCAAAGACCTGAACACATCCCCAGTCATGCTCCCTTGAGCACGCTCATACCAGTGATCATTTTGTTTGCAAGTGTGATTTGGAAGCAAGAGCCATGAATATGAACAGAGATAGGCTTCTTTGTCAACCCAAATTTCATCAAAACTAGAAAGGCACAGGAATGGTTTAGTTTATCTTTCTCCTCACTCAGACCTTTTTGGTTTTATGTTGCATCATGCTCTTCTGTTCTGACAGCTTCCTAGTTAACTACCATCAACCTGAAGAGACTTCACAATCTACTTAATTAATCCTTAGAGTAGAACTATATCCCATCACACAACACAGTCAAAATACTGACTTTTTAAGCCCACTTCCAGACAGTGAGAAAGCAAGAGTGCATTCTGTGTATGAAAGCAAATAGCTGTGTGCAGGCAGGGGCTGACTACTGGAGAAACTGCAATATAGTGAAGAAAAGTGAGAGCATGGGGACCTTTTGGAGAACGTCTTCTGCAAGACTGTAGAAATCCTTCATTTTCTGAGCAAATACACCATTCTTTAAACGATCAGTGTACTTATCAAGGAATCATCATTCACATCACCTGTATTTTATTTCAGAAACATCTTTTTTTCAAGCTTTGCTACTCTCCTCCCAAACACTTTTCTCCCAGAAGATACAAAACCCTTTTTCCCCCCCTCAGACTTGAGAAAAACCCCAGCCCTTATGCCAGAGCAAACAAAGAGTAGCTGATCAACAACTCCATTCTCCTCAGACTTGCAGTCTCACACTGCTTTCTTAAGCAACATGTTCCATATGGCATTAGAGGTGAAGAAAGCTCTGGAAGGGGCAGGGGTTGAAGAAAATTCCAAGAGGGCAGCTGCAGAATGAAATCTTACAGTAACCTCTAAAAGACCAGAGTATATGGTATGTAAACCAAATGCCAGCAGATTTTAAGACTTATGCACAGCATTTCCCAATGGCTAACAGCCTGAGAGTATCAGCCTTGATCTTTTGAGATGCAAGCCATCCAAACATCTCTCTGCCCCCTGGGAAACCTCAGATGACCACCACCACTGGATCACCAACAGGAACCAGAATTCTTCTGTGTAAAATGTAACAAGTCCTTCCTCCTTTGATAACTTAGAAGCTTCAGTTTCCTTTATTTTTGTCCTTATATTTATAGTTTATAAGCAAACAATGTTATTTTAATGATTAATCCAGCTATCTTTTTTAAAAAATGGAGCAAACACTCTTTAAATGGAGTCAGACAAGCTGCATGGAAAACTGACATCCTGTTTATGCACTTCAGCAGCACAAATTTTCCCCTGCCTCCTTCCCCTGCACCCTCAGCCCTGCCCTGTAGGAATTAACAGCCCATTAGTCATTTTGATTTCAAATTTGGTTTATTTGCTTAACAACACAGAAATTTGTGAGCGATGCAGCCAGAAGTCAACAGGGAAATGAGCTGAAACCAACTTGCAACATAAGTTACCGAATGTCATCCAGTTCTTCAAAATAAATACATTTCACACCTAAATGGTCAAATATCTCTTAGATTTGGTTTCCCAGATCACAAAATTTTATCAAAATGTCTTAAAAGTCTGTGGTATTTGCAAAGTCCACCACTTTTTGTAAAACTTTTAAAATAATTTTTAAATTAATTTTTTATGCAATGAACATTATAGTTTTTTAACCTATATATCCAACTTCCTGTGAATTTTTACTTTAATGGTTATCTTTGCTTATATAAGTAAATTGGTATTTCTTTGGAAATATGTGAGTGCACAGTTCAAACAGTGATTAGGATTTGTTTGCTAAGGGTTCAATTACCCCAAGTCAGTGAACTTCCAGAAATAAGGGTTATTGCAAGGTCGTGGTAAAGTACTAAACAGGACATAGGTAATGACAGACATTAGACAATAATTTTCTTACGGCTTGTCATATTCCCTTTCCACTTTTTCTTCCCCTATTACATAAGATTTACATCAAAACCTAAAGTTTCCTATTCTGCACAGATTTTTCAAAACACAGTTTCCTTCATTTGTCTACCTGCTCCTCATTTTCTGCCAAGGAAATTACACACCATAAAAATGTTTCCTTAGTCAAGAAAACTCTTTTTGCTTGTAAAATAGACCCATTTAGTGCTGATACACAATTACTCTGCTTCAGCATGCCCCAAGACACTTCAAACAATCACCATTTTGAGTGAAGAAATGTTCTTATGACTTAAAACTCACACTGCAGCTCCCATGTACACAGCAAAGTACTTTCATGGTTAAACAGTTAAATGAGTATGGTTTAAAAAGATTACTTCACCTGACAGGACATCCACTCCATACTCAGTTTGTGGCAA
Organism: Eopsaltria australis; assembly: GCA_034509425.1. NCBI lineage: Eukaryota > Metazoa > Chordata > Aves > Passeriformes > Petroicidae > Eopsaltria > Eopsaltria australis. The sequence continues at coordinate 294,455 of JAVTVJ010000927.1, forward strand.
CAAGACTGCAGCTGAGCAACAGCACCAAGGCATACCCCACCAGTGTGGCACAGATTTGGCTAGGCTTTGTGGATTCATACTCCTTCCTTGCTCTTAGGAACATCTCCCATTGCCTACTCATTTCAGCAGAGAAAAAAAAAACCTGGGCAAACAAGCAATGAGAAGAGTTGGAAAGAGGGGGGAAAAAAAACCCACATTACAGCAGCAAGACCATATATCATCTCAGCAGCTCCCCATCTTTTCTCAGTCAAGATGCAGCAGCCCTCATTCCCACTCACAACTCTCTACCCTCAACAATGCCAGTGCCTTGAACCTACCATCATATCAGTCTCTGTTTTTCCAATAGTTTTGTGGTACCCACATCCACCACTTGACCAACCTTTCTATTATTAACTTCCCTGCTCTTTTGACCTGCCAGCACTATTCCAGAGCCCTTTTCAGTTCTGCTGCTGTTTCATTCTCTGCTATTGCCCTGGGTATCAATGACTTTTAAGAACTTGGAGGGAAGAAGCAGTATTAAGAGTGTAACAAGTGACAATGAGGGAAAACAGGAACAAGGAAGAAAAGAGCTACAAGGCTTGCTCCAAAAGGATCATGAGGCCAAACATAGTGACACCCAGTCAAATGAACAATCAGTATGTAAGTCCCCAAGAAAAAAGCAGTCACCTCCCATTAGGTGAGTCTAAAAGTACAGCATGCAGTAAAAAGCATACCACAGGAGTCCAGGCAGCATGTGTCATGCAGAAAACATTGGAACCACAAAATTACTACTGTCAATAGATATCTACCTTTTATCTCAGCACTGTGCCTCTTTCCTAAAGCATGACTAAGTGTCTCTTCACTATTGAAGAAATATACAGAAAAGAATTAAAATTCAGCCAACCCTGCTGTCCTAAGTCAAAGGCACTTCCCTGAACTGCCCTCAAGAGGCCAGTTCCTGTTACTGGAAGTTGCTGGATAACTGCACCAAATAGTGCCGCACTGCCTTTGCACTGCTGAGCATTCAAGGCAGCTGCTCAGTGCCTGGATGAAAGTGGCAGATCATCACCACGATCACAGCAAACATTTGGATTTCAGTCAAGTACTTGCAAGAAGACCTGGACACTCCCACCAGTTCAATTCCTGTCATGCTCCCCACGCTCCTCAAATACACAGCTGCTCTTGCTTGCTGTGTGTTCTGCAGGCAGCACCTTCATTGCTACACAGCTCCCAATATCCCACATGGCCAAGCAACTCAAGTCTCCTCTGTAACCCCTCTCCTACTTAAGGAAATTAGGCACTGTTTCAAAGCACTTGCCTTTGAAAAAGTCTTTTAAGGACATACACAGCAAGGATTTATTTTATGTCGGGGAAGGCAAGGTCAACAAAATGCACCATGCTCACACAGGCAGACAGAGAGGCTGGCACTGAACACCAGGGCCAATGTACTCCACAGAGCTGGGAACCCTGCGGAGTGCACACGTTCCTGCCTGGCTTAGTTCTGTGGTGTCACTGTGGCATCACCAAAATCCATCTCAAAATCCAACAGCTTGTCTAAACTTTAAAAATCCTGATCTAAACAGGAAAGACACTTCCTCTCCATTTCAAAGCAAAAAGATGTATAGTAATTAGTAGAGGCATCATCTCGAGCAGTTTACCTTTGAATTCAAAGTTAGAAATATAGAAAGAACAAAAGTACTCTATCTTTTTGAGAAAGTTGCTCATATTTGAAACTACTGGGGTGTAACAAAAATTGGTGAACTTGAAGTGTATTTTCTCCTACCACTGGAACATCAAACAAGCAGCACTTCAGAATGCAAGCTAAATATCCAGCCCCTTAGTTACCCACTAACTATCTGAATCTGAGATTTAGCAGAGTACTGGCTCCTTATGAAACCTGAACTACAGTATTATAAACACATTTAAACCAGTCTTTCAAACAAGGCAGGCCAACCTGTCTTGTCAATCTCTGTCTTCCTCCCACTCAGACCACATTTGTAAATGGGCCGTTGATAAAAGCCACAAAATACAAACTCAGGCTGTCCAGCTTAGTACTAAACTGCACAAGCTTACACCAAGTATGTTTGTTAGCTGCTTCTTCCCTTCAATTCCTGGTATCTAAATTAATTTAGAAATACTTCTGGTTGGTAAATAATTCCAGTGCCGAATGTCAGTACAAGATATTGGAGCACCCTGTAACTGTGCTAAGAGTCCATATGGATAGGAATAAGTATCTTCTATTACTACAGAGCAAATAACCTATACTATGTATTACTGCAGAAACACATGCTGCCACAGAAAGGAAAAAACAAACAGACAACAAAATTTATTATCACTGATGTCTCATATTAATTCCTGCCAACTATAGTCGTAAGTACTACAGAAGAGTTGATGCCATGGTACTGTAGAGCAGCTAAAGTTTCACAAAGAGCAAGAATGCCTTCCAGGAAGAAAACATTAGCAGTTATTGGTATTTTGCAACATAGCAGATGTCCAAATGTAATCACCCCTTATCACCCTTGCATCCACGTGGATTGAAGTGGGTGTATGTGTATAGAATAATTTGCCACAAGTGGCGATACAGTCAACAGTATCTCAGCATTCTTTACATAGATTTCAGAGAAACCACTAGTTTAATAATGGTTTGTCTGGTTGTGTTTCAACTCAATACACAGTTCGGTCTACCAGGGTCCAATTTATAACCAGGTTCCACCATAACTGAATTAATAACCTGTTTGAATACACACCAACAGGGTCTAACAATGTTTAGCTCTGAGGAATATTTATTACACTGTCAACTATATGATAAAAATGAGTTACAGGATTTGCCCTATTGACCATCAAATATTTCTAGCAGTTTTCCCCTTTGTGAAACATATGCAGACAAATTTGAATCCTGTGCAGTTTGAATGCTGCAGTAACAGAAAAGTCATGGTTAAAAATACAAGAACTTCCAAAGAAAGTTTCAGCCAGGAAGTATTTTCCAGTGGGATTTTCATGAAGCTGTTCTTGTCAAGCAACAGAACTTACTCTTGTTGTTTTAATAAAACAAGAACTCAACCCCCCCCAAAAAATCCTCTGGAAAAACCCCCAAAAACACACCAAAAAATCCCAACACCAACAAAAAACAAACAACCCTCCCCAAAAAAACCCCCCAAAAAACCAAACCAAACCAAAAACAAACAAAAAAAAAAAAACAAACAAAACAAACCCTCCCCACATACTTAAGGTTACTATTCTTAAAGAATATATGCACTTCTTTAGGGTTTGGGTTTTTTTCAGTTAGGCAATGTGCACAACAGACTTTGAAAACAATCCAGTATGTATAGAGCCTCAAGTCTTTTTTTTTTTCAAATCCAGAACCAATCTTGTTGAAAGAACTATACCAACCACCATAAAACCTGGACTCCTCTTTCCCATCCTTTGCATGCATCCAAGTCAGTGACCTGGAAGAGCCCAGATCTTCCACTTTAGGTTGGCATCACAGCTACTACTACATGAGGATGTTAGTCAATCACACAAAAAAAAAAACATATTGCAGAAACTCCAGGTACACATCGACTCTTCAGAGCAACTACCCCTCAGGACATATTTCTGAGGTAATTAAAATGATCATAGCTTTAAAATAAATGCTGGTTCTACAAAAAGTCCAGAGCATGCACCTCAGAAGACTGAGCTTTTACATTTTTCTACTATTAAGCTAAGCAAACGTGAGTTTAATGTATACTTATGCCCCTACATGAAGATGGAAAGGTTTCAAGCATTTAATTGCAAAACAAAATGTCAAAAACAAATGAAAATTATTATGTATTCAAATGTATTAAAACCTAAGACTATATCTATTTTATTGTCCTTACACTTTATTACATTTTCCAAAAATCCATTTCAATTAACATCAGCACTGGCAATGAGCATGCTGCCAGGAATGTCAAGACTTGTATCCAAATATCTGTGCATGCCATCATTATGGCTTTCATGTACTTCAAAAAGAAGACTAAAAGCATGATTGAAGAGGTTGTTAATGTTTTACATGAAGGTTCTTTTCTTTTTGTTCATCTGGTTGAACAAAAGCTCATTTTTTTGATCCATAAGTTTTCTGATTTGTCTAATGAATGAAGCATAGACTTATGTCTCCATACTTCTGTATGGTATAACATAACTGTATTCATTTAACAATCAATCAAAGACAATGACATACTTAGGAAGATATAATCTAGTTTTGTTTATCAGTTTTTTTAGCAAAAGCAAATCTCAAGCTCCTGAAAATGAAATATTGCAACATAAAATGATAGAAATGTCTTGTTTTGATTTAGAGTAACTTGACTGCCTAAACACACTTCAAATAATTTATTTCCAGATGGCACTAAAGGCTATAAATGACGACTTCTTTTCACTTGCAGTGTAAATAAACTGAAGGCCAAAACTAGTTTTAACTTCATTTTCTCTTGAAATAGTGTGGTGGGTTTTTTCAGAGCTTATACTAAAAATAACTTTTTCTTCCCCCAGATACTATGTGGCATTGGTCTACACCATATAGTTGTTTTTACCTTTTAATTAACTTAATTAGTACTAAAAACTATCACCACTACAAAATAAAGAACATATTATGAAAGTAATCTTATACCCTTATGAAAAACCCCTAAGGTTTAATAAGTTTATAATATTTTAATTCTTTTACTATTTAGATGAAACAAAAATATGTACAAAGCCCTTTTAAGGTATGTAAGAAAGATTACTAGAGAAATAATTATATGGTATGAAATTACATTAATCCATTACTCTTACACACATGCCCATAACTAAGTAATTGTCTTAGAACTTGTTTCCATTGACTTCAACATTGCAATGTTAAGATCTAGAAATAAAAAATGCATGACTATTCTGTTACTCTAACATGTCCAGATTTAAATGAGAGTTTTCCCCAAAAATATAGTTTTGAAAGAATAATCTTCACATTGCATATAGGCTGAAAAAAATATCCTAAAGAAGAAACAGCACTGCTCTCTTGCAACTGGCGAACACTTCTGTTGACATTCAGCTGGAAATATATTCTCCAACCCCCTCAGATAAAAAAAATATAAAAAGACACTTTAATACACAACCCCAGTACAGTTTTGCAACTGTTTATTCTGCAGTTAGAGTATTTCTATCAGAGAAAAGCAAAGGTTGCATAAATCTCAGCCAATTTCTCACAGTGTTTTACAGTCACTTTGTGCAGAATCTGTGAGGTTTAGGTGTCACATACTTAAGCCTGCACTGATCCACAAGAAAAATTCAACTGAATGCACAACACACACTGCAGTGAAAAAACAGCAGGAGACCAACTTTACTTGTATAGACCCTGTTTATTCTCAAGAACTGAAGGGTTCTATCTGTCCACCTTCTCCTACTGCATTTACAGTAGTCAAGTCTGATACACCTCCTTCACTCTTTTGGACTTGCAGACTGCTTGGAATCCTGCTTACCCTCACGTTAAAGAACAGAGTCCAATTCTGCAAAGAGCTACAGCTACGCTTTTTAAAAAGCATACAGGTACGTGGCACTCTTGGATTTCAGTACTGCCAACAGTCTAAACATTTTATCTCTAAACCTTTAAAATTTGTGTAAAGTTGATGGGCTTTTGCTGGAGTGGCATTTTTTTGTTTGTTTTTCGTTGACTGTTTCTTCTACTGTCCTCAAATTCACTGACTTCCAAATGAAGAACACAGTGTTTAGCTCCCTTGACAGTCAAAGCCACATCACAAACTGTACACAAAGCCCTGTGCAGGAAAGACTATTACATTTCAGCTGCTGTCAGCTCAGTTATATAGTCTCCAAATAAAAGAAAAAGATGGGTACTTTGAACTTATTTTTAAACTTGCTTGCAACCCAAATGCAACTGCAAAATTCCACATCCATGTAAGAGAAGACAAAGCTTCTGAACATACTCAGAATTAACTTTCGTCAGCTACAAGTGATGTTACTTTACACACACAGCCATCTGTGGAATAAAGCAAAGTCTAGGTAAGGTAACTATTGCACAGCTAAGAGTCGAAACAGTAGCATACTAGTAGGATTTATTTCAGAGTACTCAGACTCACATCCCTATAATTATTAGTACTTAAGAGTTTGAGTTATTTTTCCCTTCAGCAACTCCTTGACTAAGTGAAGCAAATTTTTGCAATTGAGACACTGCTTGTCTTTCACTCACAGCATAATGCAGTCTAAGCAATAAATTATTTCCTACTGTGTGCTTTGCCATTACAATTCCTGTAACAACACTGTAACTCAACAGAGTAATAAAAATAATCAGTATTTATCTAGTGCCTATGGATTAAACACTCCTGAAACAAAACAGAAGTTATGAAACATACCCAGACAAGGAGCAACAGATTTCTTTTCACCGTTCCACAGTACCCCAGCATTCCAACTATGATGAGGAAACAGCACACTGCAATCATAACCGGGTGAACCACAGGAAAGTAAGTCAAAATGACAGCCTCCTCGACCCTAAAAACCATCAGAACAATAATCAAAAAAAGCACAATCATAAAAAAAATATACAGAAGAAAAAAATACAGCCATTAGGAAGAAAATGGTTGATTAGCAGATGTGTTCTTTCCAGCACCTCACACATTTCACAAAAATCTCTTCAACATGGCTTTGAAGTCAAATGCTGCATTTGAGTACCAAAAATTATATTGTCCAAAATATCTCAGGAGCAAAGGCAATCTTTCTGCCCTGCACTTGCACAGTATGCAGCACAAAGAGGCCTTGTTTTATCACTGGGGCTCATAAGCACTGCTGTAATAAAATTAATAGAATTCCTAAATCTCTGGACTGAATAAAGTATTCAAAACTGAACAGTAATATAATATGATTACATGTTTTCAATGAGCCAAAAATTGATCCCTGTCAGAAGAGAAAGGCACAGGATTGAAACCCTGTCTTTCCCCTTTTTCTGATTTCAACTGATGCCTGAAACTGTGGCAAAAAATGCACCTTCCAATAAAACAATGATTAGTTTAATTGAAAGATTCTCAATTCTACAAATCCTAATTAAGAAGCTTACCACACAGAATGAACAACATCTACCCCAATCAGTAACCCACACAGATTAGAAGTTTAACTAAAGCTTTACCTTGTTTCTGCAGTTAAAGTGAGAACATTATTCAGGTAGTCTCTCAGCCAAGCAGAAACACCTAATATGCTGATGGACATCAACTAAAAAAGAAAACATTACGTTATTTATCATGTGTTTAAAGCAAATTGCAAGATCATTCATAATTTAAGTGGAGGATCAAACATCACTAACATCTTTCATGCATTCATTTATTTGAAACACACTGTCCCCAAAACTGTACTTCTATACACTTAGAATTGGTTTGTTGCCCAAGTATTAGGGAGCCAGTGACAATAATCTTCTGTTCCACCTAGTGATACTACTGTTGGCTCCTACCCCACCCCTGCACAACGTACCATAGAAACAACAGGGAGGGCTCACACTGCTAAAATCAACAACTCTTCAGGGCTCACATGTGATACACATCAGTCCGCATGAAACAACAAAACCATGCTCAGGTACATAGCTAGTGCAGAAAAATCTGATATGATAGTACTGATACACTGACACTCCAGAGAGGAGATTTATCTTTGGGTTAAATTTAGAAGAATCTGATTATCTTGCTCATTCAGACAGAGTCACACCATGAACACTACGTCTCAGCGTCCTGAAGCAGAAAATGAAAATAAAACTAACTACATTTCAATTATAAGCCATATAATGCATTTGGGTACCTAACAGGTCAGGCACTTCAGAGGCATAAAGCCACTACACTTTCACCAGGATTGCTCCCACAGCAAGTAAATCCCCAAGACTGAGCTCACCTAGAACTGCAACCAACTTAGCAGACATGGAATTCTGTCACTTGACGTCATTATACACTTCAGCACACCTGGAACTTACCAGGAGAAGCTCTGCCCTCTGATTTTCTTGAGAAATCAAACCCAAACAATATGTGCTGAACCTGTCACACTGTGACAGCACCAGCTCTGCTGCTGCTGTAGCAGAGGTACTGCTAGAGGACAAGGCACATCTCACTCAGTTCCACAGGGGCACCCAGGCCTGAACCACAGAAGACACAAGACCTCAGAAGCACCACTGTCTAGCTGAGGGAGGGAGTACTAAACATGCTGACTCTCCTGAATACTACTGTTTTCATGCACTGTATAGGGGTATGACAGGACACATCAGCATTATACTTACAGTTTCTTAAATCAGTAAGAAGTGCTAATCTCCCCTGTTTTCCTCTACACCTAGCTTTTCATATGCCCTCATATTTTCCTGAAGTTGTTTTGAAGAACAAGTGGTTCAAACCTAATAGGAAAAGTCACTCTGTGTCCTTACTGGCTCTATTGCCTGCAGCATGCCCACAGCAGACTACTTCTGCCTTTAAAATTTCACAGAAGTCCCAGTAGCTATCCCAGAGCTTCTTCGTGCTTTTCAGATCTGATTAGAGGCACTGCTCTGGTTCTGGGTGCTGCCTGCAAGAGCTTGGTGTTTGGCATGCTGCAAGCATATTCCTGAAAGCTAGTGAATGCTACATGTCTACTATATTCACTTATGTTCTTTAAACTCTGTTGGATCTGTTTCAGCTGGTGAAACAGTAACAGTAAAGAACATTTTCTATTGTCTTATTTGCTGGAAGCTGCAGGAACAAGGAAAACAAGATGCCTGGAATCTCCTCCTAAATAAACTCCTCCCACCTATCGTCTAAGAAAGCATCAGGCAAACACACCACAAAACCAATCAGAAACACTAGAGAGGTAAAGCATCCTACAAGCAGCCAGCCTACTTTCTTGCTATCAAAAGGCAATACAAAACATTTTTAACCCTCCCCATTTCCCTCCCATCTGTTGATACACGCAGAAAAGCATTAGCTCACACATCCACTCTGTTTATGGTGAAATATTTAAGATAAAGTGGGTTACTTCATTTTACAACAGTGGTGTTCAGAAGTCCATCAAAACACTCCTCAGTAACTTTTAGTAAGAGCCAGATGGCCCTGCTACAAAAACAGTCCCAGAAAAATGATTGCTTTCTAAATAATATTCTTCCTTACATACCAGACTGGTGGACTGCCTACTCCTTGCTGTCCATTAAGCACTCTCAGGCTGCACGAATTTTCTTTCAGCCATTAGCATGTGGCAGCACATAGTACACAGCAGCGAGAGGAGGTAGATTTCAAGGAAAGCAAGACTGCTCCTTCAGCAGAAGTAACACTTGGCAGCATCCTGAAGCATGCAGGTTATTCACAGACAACAGGGAGATCACAGAGCAACCAGGTAAAAGGCAGAGGGGGCAGAAAGGACTTCCTGGAGACCAAAAGTACAGAGCAGATTCCTGTCCCTAAGAGAATCATTCCATTTGCTAGAAGAAAGGACTTGCATGCAAAGGCAAATCAGGAAGGCCAAGAACTTTAATTTCTGTTCTGTCTGCCTAAATTGTGTCTTCTTTACCTAGATAAGCATTTTTTCCCACATAAAATCTTTGGAAAATCTAGGCAGATACATCACCAAGCTGAGGCCAACACATGAGCATGTGACTTCTGCAGAAATGCTCAATGACCACATCAGAGAACGTGACTCCCTCTTCACTTATGAACTGCAACTGGAAAAAAAGGACTGCTTCCTTTAACCTACGAAACATAACCTTCACCAATAATGTAACTACATGAACACCATTCCAGCTCATAAGAACAAACTTGCTAAGAAAGGCTTCTTGCATCATTCAGAAAGATTCTAGCCATTTAGATTCCTCCTGGCTATTCTCATATAGCTAACAACTGCTACTGTTTCTTGCTGATGCAAATTACATGCAAGAACATTCCACCTATAAAGCCTGTGAAAGCCAGGCTACATCTCACCCACTCACCTACCCTGTGTCCGGCTTGATCTCACCAACATTAACTGCTTCAGGTGTTGCTGACTTCTGCTAGTCTTAAAATGCACAAGAGCTAGGTCAGCATTACTCTGAGAAAGTACAAGCACAATGCCTTACGTCCCTACTACAGAGATGTTACACACAGATTACCTGTGCAACACCCTCCGGCCAATCAAATTCCTAGTGAGGCACCTTTGGGCACCGTATTTTCAAGAAAGTCCAAAATGAATTATTACTCTGAATGACCTAAAAGTCAGAGTGCTGTGACACACTTAATTCACAGGCATGAGAGTACATACCAGTGTCCAGCTGGGGTGGCAGAAAGACATGGGTCAGAAAATGAAGGCAAATACTCAAGAGGCTCTGCTTGAAAAAGAGACACCTGTGAAAGACTAAATTGATAAGCAATTCAGCAATAAGTTGACTACAAAAGGTGTATTTCACAGCACCTAGACCAGCAAGTGCTTGGCAGCTCTTCACTAACAGAAGGAAATGATGGGGAAAAGTTGCATCCCTGCTGATCAGCAGAAGCGAGCCGCAGGGCAGGAACACCCTGACGGATTAAAGATGCCTTTGCAACACCCGACTGTCCTGCATAATGACTGATGTTTATTTTAGTGGCAAAAGATGATCAAGTACTAGCTCCCATCCATCAATCCACCTGCTCATCTGCTCCATAGCCACAAGGGAATCACAAGAACACACACACATGCCTGGCCTCCACAGCCTTGTGCCGACTCCATGTGCAGATGTGCTGTCCTGTAAAAGCACAAAACATCCCCAAGTGCCAGATGACATCAAGAAAGCTCCAGGCACCCACCACTTCTCATTACCTACAGCACACGCAGATCTTCAGCCAGCATCACAAGAAGTCCATCAACACCAGCAGTGCAACTGAGTCCAGGCACTCAGTAGGCAAAAACAGTAACAGCCTCCCCAAAAACCTTGGTGTGCATCCAAACCCAGCAGCAAGCATCAGCAGGCACATCACTGCAATTCACTGCCAACTGATTTTCAAGAAGTCAGGGCAGGAGCAAGGTCCGGATTACAGCTATTGTTGGTTCATCTGAAGGATTGTAAAACGGTGGCCCCAAAAAATTGGCAGTGTCCACTTCAGTCACTCCTTTGTAACTAATTTATACGTAAAATATAGTTAAAATCTGTATCGAGCAGATGAAAGAACTCAAGTTTATGACAAATAAAATTGCTAAGATAATCTCACATTAGCAGTAACATCATTTCACTGAAAGTTTTCATTCAAACCTCTCTGATGACAACCAGTCTGCTGTGCTGTAAATATAATACGATAGTATGCAGTAAAACATGTTTATTTGTTGCAGCTGGCTGTCCAAGTCACAATGGGTTTAATTCTGAACTGTCACAGTATGTTATATAACCATCAACAAAACACTGAGGAGTTCACAATGACACCTGCTGTTGCACTCTGTTTTAAATATATTTTCACACTGATTAAACATAGGTAATAAATTCTATTTTTATATATGACCAATATGCATGCAATAATATATTAAATTTTCAAATTAATTTCTAATGTAAAGTTTTTAAAGCTATTAAGGTTGTCTCAGACAACTGAATTACAATATCCAATAACAGACTTCAGCTATTAGGAGCAATCATTTCCAAGCATAGTATAAATAGTCCTTGGAACTCTCTTACATAAATTAGACATCAACATGAAAATATAAAATCATCTGCAATTCATCAACTATATATTTTAAGTAGTTATTTTGAAAGTTCTATTCCCAGTGTCTCTGAGGTCATACCTAAACTGGAAAATTAATCTGCATTTTCAATAATAAATGAACATGGATTTCTGTCTTTAAGGAAGCAAGTCCAATTGATGTTGCTATATCAACACCTATGGTCACCCTCTCACCATTTTTTTTTTCATTCAAACATTCTAACACCTTCATTTTACTGTGCTCAAATTTGAGAAAGGTTTTTTTAATTACAAAACTGGAGGAAAGATTAAAAGTATCTTCCGTACCAAAAATCACACATGACCGTTCTAACAGATGGGGCAAACAACTTCAGGCCATGCTCTGATATCCATAATGAAACACTGACTAGCAGCACCACAGAGCAACCTGCTTTGTGTGAAAAGGTTTCTGGCTCCAAGGAAATTACTTCCAAGATATGGCAACATTCATCAGAATGTCTCCTAATTTTAGTTAAAAAACAAACAAACAAAAAGACCCCAAAACCCCCACAAATGAACAAACCCCAAAACACAAAATAAACCTTGTGAAAATCTTCCAGTTAAAACTGATTTGGGTAATCTGAGCTATAACTTACCCTTGCCAAAGAGTGGGGGATACATCACTACAAGGTCATGAAGAGAGCATGCTGCTTTTACAGGATTATCACTATTAGGTTCAATATTCAGATCATTGAACAAACACAGATAACTCAGATCCATGGATAAACAGCTACATTTTTTGGGACAGAGGGACATAAGGGTGAAGGAGGGGGGACAAGAGACCTTGTTTTTCTGAATTACCTGGCAAAACCACTTAAATGTTTAGAGAAAGAACTGCCTACAAAAAAGGGAAATCCCCTATTTCCTAAAAAAGCACCTTTCATTTTACAGATATTCCAACATTTCGTTTTAGCTAAGCTTCCTACAAGGTTATGCCTTGGTCCCTCCCTCATCAGTAAACAGCTGAAGCACGTTCATATTTGCACTTTGAATCTGGGTTTGCTTGCACAGCTGCAACAGTCAGTTGGCAACCTGCTTCACATTTGGCACGGGCTGGAACTTGCACACTTTGCAGTAAAGCAACCGCTGGAGCACGAACGGGCTGCTAAGAGGTCACCCTCCCAAGGAACTGAGCAAGTTTTCCAGCAGGTGGCTATTTAAGGCATCCAGAGGAAGCACAGCAGAAAGAACAAGAGCCCAAGCACGAAAACAAGGCTGAGGTATAGTTCTACTGTGTGCCAGACCCACATCAACCTCTGGGCTGTGCAGCACAAGGGTACATTAAAAGCAAAGAGTAATAAAGAAGTGCATCTGTTTCTTCAACCACCCTCTCTACGACTACTCAGGCACTTGTACTTCTTGTTAGGACATGACTCGTGCCACTTTTCCCTCAGAAGTAACCATGCTTTGGGGAGGAACAGGCATGTGCTGCTCTTCAATCCAGAGCAATGCTCACAGCTCAAGCATCCCAATCCATATCACAATCCACACATCACCCCTATCACCATCAAGATGATATGCCTTCACATACACACAAAATACACTTAATTTTGTTTCTCTAAAGGTCTGCTTTTATTCATGGACAGTGGTCAATCTCAAAAATGTAGGCAAATTATTTTTAAACTCAGCATATGTATATATAGATATATGTATATTTAAAAAGAGCATGTGTTTCCTATGACCCACAGGACTTAGCTGTTTGTGGGTTTACCACCTAACTTTCCTATTTTACACATGAATATCCATGAGCACACAAAGGTGATTAAAATGGACCTGCATTTTTCTTTAAATCACGTATTCCTATAAAAATGCACAAAATTAAACTGTCCCTTATACCTTGTGCAATAGCTACAAGATACTTTAAAAATTTTTATTATTCCTATGAGCCTTGTTTAAAGCCTACCACCGACTCAAGATGACAGAGAATCTTCAGGGTACAGAAGCATACTGGGCACAGGGTACCAGGGATTCATGAATAACTGGATACATACCTTCTACAGAAGGAGATGAGAATTTAAAGGAAGAAAAAATATACAAATATGTACAAGCCAAATGGACCGTTCCAGTTTGCTCCAGATTGTGGTTTACCAGCATAAGCACATAGTTTGAAATTTTTCCTTTCCCTTGAGCTATGGGCTCAAATCTTGTCAGCACAGGTTTGTGATTCATCCTCCAGGTTGATGCAATGAGTTCCACAGAGTTAGCTGTGAGTATTACTCAAAAAATGTCTGTGGTTCACTTATTTCTGAATGCCAATTAAAAAGCATATTAACGCAATTTCTAACATTTGGGTGGGGTCTGGGTTTGTGCTTTCCATTAGCACACTAAGCCGCTTTTTTTTCAGGACAGTTTTCCAAGAAGTCATCCAGCAATTCACAGCTGATATGCAACTCAGGGTGAGCCATATCACCTAAAAGATACTTCGGATAAAATGTCATACAGAGGTAGACACAAAATTGACTTGTGGCTGAACTCTACTTTGTTAGGACATAGTCTGGTAATGTAATGATGTTGTACAAATACTACGATCTGAAGATACCAAAAAGTAAAAGATTTCTCAAACACCAGAATTAAAAATACTTCTGGTCCTTTAAAACTCCTCCTATAGTTTCCTCTGTTGAAAGCATTCCTTTAAAAAGACAGCATATTCCCACAGAAGCCACAGTTATTTTCTTTACACAAAGAATGCTAAGAAAATCATGTTCTAATTATGCATGTCTAAACTGCAGTCTCTAAAATCAGAGTATATTAGCCTAAAACACAGTTTACAGTGCTACAGGTACCTGGCCAGGCAGTGCTCATTTCAATGGATATTATTTGCCATTTAAACTTAAAACATTGACCCAAACTTTTCATTCCAAGTATCTACAAATCCCACCAACAAGAGTGGAAGTCAAAATGCAGGAGAAACAATCTCTATGCAGAATCTAGTTTCACAGAAGGCAGGATAGACTGATTTCTTTCTCATGTCATAACAGATTTGAAAAATAGAGCAAAATTATTACAAGATTCAACACATGCATTTGAAGTTGGAGAAAACAGGAAATAAAATATCACTGCTTCCAACCACCCTTACTTATTTCCTAGCACAACACTCATATTCACTTGCTCTGAGTTCTCAAGAAGAACATACAGGCAAAATTAGAAGACTTAAGTGCAAAGCACTCAAATGGAAAACTAACTGGAAACTTTCTCCACTTTCATTTTATGAGATTTTTTAAAAACTTTCTTCACAAACACAAGCTAGAGATAGATGCAAACAATTTCCACTGCCTGCCAGAAGTGTTTATTGGCTGCAACCACACAAATTAGATGGTACTGCCGAAGGAAATCTTAAACACTGTTCAACAAAAACAGCATATCCCTAGGCAAAAAGAGCTCACAAGGTGAAAGAAAAGAGGCAACATTGCTGTCTTGGCTCAAACATCCACTGACACTATTAATCATCAGTTAAGAGATCCTTACCACCTGCGACACAGTCAAGTGCAACTTACAACCTTGATTTGTCCACAGCACTACAGTACAGTCATCCTCAATTACAAGCAACTCAACAGCAGCTGCTCCTGCCTCACATGCTCACCAAAAAAAAAAAAAACAACCAAAAAAAATCGGCAATTTTCTCAAGACAGAAAGACTACACAGACCTTTTCCTACACTCTTCCTGCCATGTTATACTTCACTTTTCTTTAAAAAGTTTGAGAAAATTGATAAAATTATTGTCTTGCTTTTAGTTGCTATCACTATCTAGTTCATCTATTTCAACCATTAATAACTTTATTAAAGAACATACATGGCTAAGCTGCAAAGGAAAGTAGAACAAACCTGTACATCTCTAAACTACTGCTTTGGTTAATCCCCTACTATTGTAAGCAGCCAGGAGGCTGAATTTTCCCTGTATTCAGCAGCATTTGCTAGTTCCTGTTCTAGCACAACCCACAGGATACCTGCACTCCTGTGATAGGCCTGTGCCATTATTATAGGCTGACCATGTTGTGTGACGGAAGGTCTGCCTAGTATAAATGCTTGCAAAGGTGGTTTAACCAGAACAACCACAACAAAATACAGACCAATGGCAGCACTGCAAAGTGTGGCAAAGAGAGATTCTGTGAGCACAAGTTAAACAGTGCTCAAAATGAATGAAGATATTCACGTTACACCCAGGACTGCAACTGAGCTGGGACAGTGTCAGGAGCTTGCCAATCCAGTAAAGCCCCACCAGAAGGAAAAACCCCGCAGTATCATAAACTGCATAAAATACAATTGTAAATCTATCAAAACTAAATTTCTCTAAGTCCTGACACACACACTATCTGGATATAACAAAGACCAGCATTGTCACTAAGAACAGAAGAATAGGAAGCAGTAGAAACACATCTTCCCTCAAGAACCACTAAGATAGGCTGCTTAGCTAAGCACTAAGTCTTGACCACAAAACACCAAATCATGCATTTTTGGAGGTCTTCTCTTTTATCAGGCTAATTTAATATACTGGAAATAGCAGTGTTACAGAATACAGAATCAAGCTGGATCCCTCAGTCTAGCAAATTATGCTAAGAAGTGATGCCCATTTATATATATATATATATATATATATATATATAAATAAAAGGATTGCGGAAGAATGAAACCAAATGTTATTCCTTGTCCAGAATACTGTAAAAAAAAAAAAATTAGAAGACTGAGGATGTCCTGAAATTCCAACTTCTACTGCTATGAAAGACACATCTTGCAGTCAGCATGATTCAACTGACCATGGAAAAAGCTTCCAGAAGAGTATCATCAGGTCTATCACCAGTGTCAGATACTTAATCAACAACAGTCAGAGCACTGACAACAAATTTATTTTCATCTTGTAAGAAGAAAAGCTTCCTGTAAGTTGCAGGTTCTGAAGTACCAACCCACTCACTTCCACAAAACCAGTGATTTCCTGGAGCAGTAAAGGCAGTACATCTACTGGTCCATTATAAAACAGGATGAACCACTACAACAGTGCCTTAGCCTTTCAGTAGATTGCTTATGGACTATTTACAGCTAAGCAGACTTTAGGTCAAAAGTGACAAGAAAGCATTACGAACCATTCCTGCCTGCCTCCCTCTCACGCACATACAGCTCATCAGCTGAGTCCCGTAAAAAGTTTCTCTCCAAACAGAGCACACAGCTGTACACTTACAAGCAATACTATGGAGAAGCTACAAGGATAGCAGCAGAGTGACTGATAAAGTTCTCTCACTTCTCTGCTTCCGCAGGCACCGAAAATAACCAAATAATGTAGACAGCAGTGTTTTGCAGCCACCATCTGCACCTTCAGTTTTTCAGCAGTATTTATGATCAGACTAGCCAGTTGTGTTATCTTAAGGAGCTTCATATGCACTGGTATATCCTCACCAAGCTGGCAATGACAAATGCCTAAGTCCCATCACACACACTTGGGACAGCTGCACACAGAACACACTTTGAAGCTTACTTCAGATGTTCTAAGAGCTTGACAGTCAGACCTCATCACACGGTGTCCACTGACTCTTGCAGTTTTATTCAGGATTTCAAAAGCTTCATGGCCTCAGCTTGAACAAAGCAATCCTTTTTGCAAAAAAACTACTATTCTGTTCCAAATGTTGTTTAACAGTTTCCTCTCTCATTCATGTTCTGATTTCCACTTAGTTTTCAGTAATCATGGGACTTCTTCTCAATTCCAAAGCCCCTGCCATGGCCAGGGACGCTGTTCACCAGAACAGGTTGCTCAAACCTTGAACACTTGCAGGGATTGGGACGACAAAATTTCTCTGGGCAACCTGTTCCAGTGACTCACTAGTACCACAGTAAAAATTTCTTCCCTTATAATATGTAATGCAAACTTACTCTCTTTTCAGTTTGAAGCCATTACCCCTTGTCCTATCACTACATGTTCTAGTAAATAGTCCTTCTCCATCTTTCTTGTAGGCTCCCTTCAGGAAGGCCACAATTAAGTGGCACTAAAGCCTTCTCTTTTCCAGGCTGAAAAATCCCAAAACTCTCTGCCTTTCCTCACAGAAGAGGTGCTCCACCCCTCTAACCATTTTGGTGGCCCTCCTCAGGACCCACTCCAACAGGTCAACGTCCTTCCCGTGTTTGGGATCCCAGAGCTGGATGCAGGTGGAAAAAAAATTGGATATAAACTAGATTTGGTTCCAGTCCATGTATTATCCCTGCATCATTCAAGTCCACAGCACCTCAGGAGTCAGCTCTTAAGAACAGGTGTGCGATGTCATTCCTTTTGTTGTCTTACCCTTATCTTGAACAAATCTCATATATTCAGGTGAAAGAGATTTAATTTGTTGCAAGTGAGTGAGGACTCTGAAAATATCCATCCTGTTGTTTCTTCAGAGATCCAAAAGTTTAAGGAACAAGAGTTGATCACACCCACTTATGCTGAGAGTGGGAAACCCTGCTGTTATAAATACAGCTTTGACTGAAATCCTCAAAACAAAAGAAGAGGCCTTGCCTGCCGGTTAGGATCTGTCCCGTGAACGCACAGAAAAGACTCTGGGCAGACTACTCAAGTACCTGCGAGAGCTTGGAGTTCATCTTGGGTCACAGGATGCCCTGAAACTCACCCAATCAAGAAGCCGCCCGTGAATATTCCCCTCTTTACATACTACAGGAACACCAATTCCCACGTGTAACCCTAATTCAACTTTACTTCCCACTAGTTTCCAAGACATTTTCTCGCCCCCCAGAAAAACGTAGTCTTGCGGGAGCCGCCTGGCACGGGGCCAAGGGCACCAGGGCGGCTCCTCCCGCCCCGGGCCCAGCGCGGAGAGCCGGGGCCGTGCCCGCCCTGCGCCTCCGGGACGGCACCTGCCCCGCCCGGCCCGGCCCGCGTCGCTGCACTCACCCAGAAGAGCAGGTTGAGGGCGTAGAGCAGGCAGCGCAGGCACTTCACCGAGTCCTCCCTGGCCATGGCGAGCCCCCGCGGGACACAGCCCCATCCTCTCACCACATCCTCCCTCCCGAGGCCGGGCCGCCGGCGCCCTGCAGGGGAAGGGGGTTAGAAGGGCGGGCGAGTCCGCCTTACCGAGAGACCAGCGCACAGGTGGAGGCGGCAGAGCCGCGCCGAGCCCGGAGCGGCCGCGCCCCGCGGAGACCCCCGGCAGCCTCCCTTCCCTTCCCTTCCCTTCGCTTCCCTTCCCCTCCCGCCCCGCCCGGAGACAGCGAGGGGCAAGCTGTTCTCATGGAAATAATAAACCCGCGGGCAGGGAGAAGCCGCGGGCTGCCCCAGCAGCACAGCGGAACTGAGCTGAGGGCAGCAGGGGCACGGCCCGGAGACGCCAGCTCCCTCTCAGCTCCGGACAGACGCGCTGCCCTGGGGAGGGAGGGAGGGCGGCCGGGGGACAGCGGCCACTTACCGCCCGGGCGCCTTCTGCACTCACTTGCTCTGGCGAGGATTCATGGGGCCGGGGCGCGGCAGCGCAGCGCGGAGCCGCGGAGCCCATGCCCTGCGGCGGGCGCGGGGGAAGGTCCGGTCCCGGGAAGGTCCGGCCCGGCCCCGCGGCTGCCCCGGCCCCTCCGCCCCGCCCGCAGCGCTCCGCCAGCCCGCGGCACCCGCACCCCGCGCATGCGCCGCCGCCGCCCGGTCCTAGCGCCGTCGGCAGCGCCATCGCGGAGCGCGAACGCGGGCAGGGCTGTGCTCCCGGCTCGGCTGTGCCTCCCGTCCCTGGGCAGGGCTGTCCCCCCCACAGGGCTGTGCCACGCTCATGGCCGCTACCCTCGTTGCGGCGGGGCTTCGGGGCTGGTGGCCTTTTTTCCTTCAGGGGAGATGTTTAGCAGTGGGCTGACTGGAGTTGAATGACACGAAGGCCCCTCTCGTGTGGCACGTTGGGCCAGGGTGGCAAATGCCACACGAAGCACATTTGCAGTGTTTCACAGGCGGCCCAGAAGGTATCAGCGTCGGCGCCAGAAATTAAACTGTGTCAACACCAAATCTGAGTCTGGTCATTAACAGCCTAGCACATGCACTCCCCCTGCTAAGCAGCAGATTGAGAACAGCAACTATATTGGTGATATATTATTCCAGAAATTGTCAAAATCTGTAGTTATAATTTAGGCAAAATGGCTGTCGATTTGCCCTGTAATGTGCATGGAACTTACAGATGACACAACTGAGCTAGAAAAAGTCATCCTTCCTCTGAAATCCATTAGCGTGTGTGCATCTGGTGATCAGGATAGGAATTGTGTAGAATCATAGGATGGGTTGGGATCTTACAGCTCATCTAGTTCCAACACCCTCTGGAAGGTGTTCTGCCCCTCTGCAGTGAACACTTGTCACCAGGTCGCTCAGAGCTCCATCTAGGCTGGCCTTGAACTCCTCCAGGAATGCGACATCCTCAGCTCTGGGCAACCTGTTCCCGTGCTTCACCACCTTCACAGTAACGAATTTTTTCCCTACTATCCAGTCTAAACCTACTCTGTTTAATTGTTACTGATGTCTGTATTGCTACAATGTGTGTGTATATACACATATTTCAAAACTAAGAATCATAGTTTAAAATACAGAGTTATGTGCAGATTAGCAACAGATTTTCCATTAATACATATAAAGGTGTTGCAATGCCACCATCACAAAAATTAGAAGAAAACACACTGAAAAATATTTCTTAAATAGAACAGGAAAATACTCTTGAGTTCATATTATATAAAGATTGTTTTAACAACTGCTAGTGAAAGCTGAGAAAGAGGAAAAAGGATGTAATGCATAAAATCTAGCTCTTGTAAGGCCAATGAAAAATCTGTTTCTTGAAGAATCAATGTCTTGGAAAAAAACACACAAAGTCCACATATTCAAATGCTTGTCACTGAAGCTGCTGGTGGAATCTCAATTCAGTTTTAATTTCACTGTTTCATGCCATTAGTGGTGAACTGGGGCAGACAAACTCTTCAGGGGTATTTGCTCCTCCTTAAAAAGAAAGTTAAATGGACATGGAAGGACATAATATCCCATGCAACAGGGATTTTATGACAAATTTTTAGAAGTGGAAATTGTAGTAAAGTTGAAAATAGTTAAGAATATTGCAGAAATGTGATGTGTGAAGATTTTTCTTCCTTGAAATTTGCTAAGCTTTAACTGCTGTTTTGATCCTCTGTGAAATCATGAGCCTATCTGGGAAGTGTAGTATCCACATTTAAAATCTTCAGTGAATGTTGATAATTCCATACCGAAATAAGGCAAATTGATCTACAACAGATACTGTTAAAAGGTGACATTGTACATTCATTCTGCTGTTTACATACCGTTCATTCTTTTTATTACTACAGACTTCACATGAACACAGTCAGTTAGACAGATCTTGAACAGGTATGGTATTTTCAGTGAACCTATGCCAGTTTACAAAAACAGTGTCAGTTTACAACTGAGCTCCGGCCTTGGCTAAGAACAATCTGATCTGATCTAAACCAACATAAAAATAACTGAGGTTGTGTTTGTGTAATTGATTGTTCCTGGGAAGACAGCAAATTGCCTGAGCAATTTTATTAAAAATTCACCACAAAAATATTCAGTTATCTTACACTCAATGATTTTTCTTTAAACATGCCTAAAATAGCATACAAGAAGTTCTCTTACTCATTTCAGATATTTTTTTGCCTTAGTGTAAAACTATTCCTAAAGTGTGATAAGGAAATTAAGGAAAAAGAAAACCAGTCTCTTAGACATCTTACATGTTAAAAATCCTGCTAAAAATGGCACATCAAGATTTTATGTCTCTGAGTTTTCATTCTTTGAGGTCTTTGGTCATAAGATACTCTCAGACTAATTTTTTTTAAATTCTGCTGCTGCAACAACTTCATCACAAATATAAAGAGGGTCCCCTAGTTGGTTAAACAATTTTTCTGTCACTTTTTTTTAGCTAAGTCATTAACTGTCTAGAAGAGATTTTGCTTAAAACCTAAAGAAAACAGGTCCTATTTATGAATGTCTGCTAAATGCTATAGGGCAAGAGCACGGTCTCTTTGGAATACTGTTTTCTACCAGGCCATCAAACTTTGTGAAATTTCCGTGATGTCAGCACTGGGAAAGAAATACCCAGGCAGTTCCCATACATTCTAAAGAGTAACCTGTTTATTTAGGGCAAGACAAGAGAGTATTTTTACAAAAAGAAGTGTAATGGTGAAGCTCTTTATAAATTTTTGAAATATGTGTTTGCTGTTAGCAAGTGATGCTTATTTAATGCACAGAGACTTATGAACAAGGAAAGCCTTGTGGATTGGTATTTTTTGCTTGGATTCTCTGATGCCTAATAAACTACAATCTGAGAAGCTTTCTTTTCTGTCACATGCATCCACAATAGCTTTCTAATATAAATTCTCTAGACTTAAATAAAATGTTCATGATACAGTCTTTCCATCAATGACAGAGGAGGAGGATGGAAATTCAATTAACTTCAGTAATCTCTTTCCTCTGCTTATCTGCCTATTTTAATTTGATGTGTGGAAACTTAATATCTGTGAGTTAGTTCCTCTTTGTCAAATGTGCTTGAAATTAGCCAACAGGTTCAACAGCTATTAGAAGAGTGTGGTTTGACAGACATTAAGTGTGCATGAATACAACAGTATGGTCTTGTAATCCCTTCTTCATCAGGAAACCTGAAAAAGAGCAGTGGATATTAAAGACACCCATCCAGCACATGGCTGAAAGTGTCTTTAATTTAAACTGTGTGATCAAGTGGAATAACATTAGGCAGGCATGTAAATTTATAGCTGATAATTACCTGTTAATATTTGGCAGAAACTGCATCACTGAAAAAGTGATGAGTTAATGACCTTTTATATGACACCATAACATTTACAGTTACTCAGATAAGCACTGAATGGAGGAACATACACATGGATTTGCATTGGCACATATTCATTTTAATTCTGTGATGTATCTACTCGACTTGGTCTACTCCAATGAACAAATTGTTCATGGACAGGTTTATTTCCAAGATTTTAGTGTAAGTTAGAAATGTCTTTGGTGGCACCATGGCAGTTCTTTATGAGTTAATATTTTTTTCCAGCCACATTGTCTGCCAGATGTGAAAATTCTGTGATCCCTTTAATTTCCATGGTATTTGTAAAGTTTCAAGGATACTTACGTCATTCCTTTTTACAAATAGCTTTTGAATTCCAAGTCCCTGCTAGCTATAACCTGGGCAGGCAAGTTCTATAACTGACCTCTGTCTGCAATGAGTAGTTTGCATGAGTAATTGTGCCAGCTCTTGGATTTCTGAAGCTAGCTGGGGCTTGTCAATGTCTCAGGTAGGCATCTCATCAATTGGTCTTGCTTTCTCAGTCTTTTACTTGATTATAATGGTATTCTGTACTTTAGTCTTATGTGCTTAGCTTAGCTCTTTCTCAGCTTTGCTCCAGATCTGTCTGCTCTTTAGCCTAAACTCAGACTTACTTCATTTCCTTTGTTCCTTCAGCTCTTTTCTCTTATAACCCTTCTCTGTACGTTCTCTTCTGCTTGGTACCTTTCTTAACTTCTCTGGGGCCTGGTTTGCCTTGTTTTTAAACTTGGTTCTTGTCTGGTCATTAGCACTGGTTATGATTCTCTACCCAATGAATATCCCTCTCTAATGACAGATTTAATGTCAAGGGCAGGATGGAGGTTTGTTTAGGAACAAAAGTATCAGATACACAAACATCTTTAAAATGGAAGGTGTTCTAGTTGACTTAGGAATAGTCTGTTTTCTAAATGCATGTTTGTAACAGGACCCAGCACTGCTACCATGAGGCAAAAGTTCCCTTCTTTCTTATGGAACAAAGAAATCAAAAGACATCAACTTTTTCCTGTCTCTAGAGATTGGTTTTACTTGAACAGTCTGGAATAAGGCAGCATGTAAAATTAATAAAATACAGATTAACAAGGTTAAGCAATTAAAATCATAGTCTTGAAAACACTTTGGTTTAATGGACTCTTGCAAATGGTCTTCCCTGCTTTCTAGCTCAGCAACTTTCCTGGGCTTTCTGAATTGAAATAACACCTCAGCAGGTTTTTTTTCTGGGATCTAGATTAATAAATCCCTGAGCACCATGGTCTGAGTTCACAGCTGGTCCCTTCAAATGTAGCTTACTCTCTAAACACATGTTTCTGCCCGTTTCCTTTCTTGCTCCTGTCCTGGCCATCAGTATCCCTCTAGAATCTCCTCTGAGTCACCCTTTGACTGGGGAGCAATGTCCTCCTTGCTTAACTAGAGGACAGCAGCAGCAGTGACAAGGCAAACAGATGTCCTTATGCTGGGACCCCAGATCTGTGTGCAATACTATGGATGGCATCTCACCAGAGCAAAGTAGAGGGGCGGAGTCTCCTTCCTCAGCGTGCTGCCCACACTCCTTCTGATGCAGTTCACGATACATTTGGTTTTCTGGGCTGCAAGTGTACACTGCCAGGTAACATTAACCACCTTGTCCACCAGCACCCCAAAGTCCTTCTTTCAAGGACTTCTCTCAATTCATTCTCTTCCCAGCCTCTCTTTATGCTTGTGATTTCCCCAACCCAGGTTCAGGACCTTGCACTTGGCCTTGTTGAACTTCAAGAGGTTTGCATAGGCCCACCTCTGAAGTCTCCTAAATTTCAGTTTCTTACCAGTGATCTTCAGAGTCCTGTGGATTATAGTCCACACTTCCTTTTCAGGCACAACAGGGTATTTTATGTGAGCAAAGAGCACATTTTATTATCTGTGATGTGTCAACAGCACTGCTAGTTATCAAGGTTGCTGACACTTCTTATCACAGAGCCCTGGTGCTGTAGGGAAATACAAAGGAGATCCCATCACTAGAGAGTAGCTGCTTTGGAGAACTGTAGTCAGTCTCAACTGCAAAGTTCCTGTGTGGCAAATTTCTTTAATCACATTTATGAGAGTAACAGAACAGACCAGCAGGAAATGTATGGCTGTCCTAACAGCTAAAACACTTAATAGTGGAAAGTATATGGACCTCATGCTTGAATGAAGCTAAAAGAATATACTAAAAAGCCCATTCTTTGCACATAATGAAGGAGCAAAATATGTATGATTGTATAACTAAAGCTGGTGTCATAATTTAATAAGGGAATAAAGATTCATCAACATTTTTAACTCTAACACTTCCTTATTTTTCAGTGTTTGATAAGCAATTCTTCTTTGGGAAGGTGCATATGAAATATGTTTTTAGTCTCTTGACAGCCTAAGATGAATATGCTGCTCTGCACATAGCTGCCCTTCAGTCACCTGTTACACCTTATTGTTCCATCTAGCTACACTGGGATTCAGAGCTAACAGGATTTAGAGCTCAAGACTGATTAAGAATTAGCAGAGAAATTACTAATTGTGATGAAATAAAATCTGGTGTTACTTAAGTAATCATCAGTTTTCTTGCAGCCTTACGAAGATCAGTCTTCCCCTTCTTTCCAGTTTCACCTTCTTCCTTTTTTTCCTTGTCCTTCTTTTAATCTCCACTTTTTTCCTTCTCCTCTTCTACGTGTCCTCTACCACTAAATCTGTGTTTCCTTTTTAGTTTCAGTACCTTGTCCAGATTCTTCTCCGCATGGAGGTTGTTATCCAGGATACGTATAAAAAGTTGTCTGAGGCTGTTTCTGATCACTCTTATGGTTTAGGAAAGTTATTCTCCAGTTTAGTACTCCCCCTTAAAAAGACCATACACTGCTCCCCTACCCCCGTCCAATGGCAGGTCCAAAAAGCAAAGATCACAGGTTGAGATAAGAACAATTAACTGGAAACAGCAATGAGATAAGAAAACAAACAGCAACAATACTAATAACAAAAGGTATAAGACAAAGAAACGAAAACAGAGAAACCCCAACAATAAACAAATAACCAAACCATTCTGCCCATCTGCTACATTTCCTCCACCAGAAGGAACGCCTTTCTCCTGGGAAGCAAGAGTCCCTTTTCCCCATCCCTGGCAATGACATGGGGTGGAATGGAATAACAGTAAGGTCTGGCCACGAACCTTCCAAGCTACTGCAAAAAGTTAACCCTCTCCTGGCTGAAACCACGACAATCATTTACACCAAAGTCTTCTGATGGCAAAGCCTGAAGCAACAGTGCCTGAGATGCCTTAAGACAAATGGTGTTCCCTTCTCCTTGGATCTGAAAGCCCCCCTGGCTAGCTCACAGTTCCCATGAAAATTGCTGTTGAAACTATCACTGGGGGCTTGAGTGAGATGCAGACGAAAGCAGGACACAAAAACGACAGAAAGAAGTAGAAATTAGAAGACATTAAGAGTAGGTAAGACAAAGGAGAATGTAAAAATCTGGAGAATGATAGAGGGATGCTGAGGCTCGAAAAAGAACACAAGAAGATATCTTGTATGAAGAACTATGTATTACTTTGCTATTATTACAAAGACTGGCAGGAAGTATGAAACAAAAATGTTTTAGACGGATGTCCTTCATAGGAGGAAAGAAAAGTAAGTTGTCTGGCTACAATTTTATTCTAATTTTTTTCCATATCAGAAGACACAGATTTTACCATGGCTTTTTAACTCTGATGCATGATAACTGGATCTCTATAAGAAAAAAGATATATGCCTCCCAAAACGCTTATCTAAACAAAAAAATTATAAAAGGCATGGCAAATCTTTATGAGAAAGATGCCTGTCAATTCATCTTTTCTTTTACAGACTATCTTAAAATTGTTAAATGGCAGGTTTTAATTGCTTTGAACTTGTATTTGGGAGAAGTGAACATATTTCGGTATCTAAGCTAAAACTGTTTTTCTCCACAGAATGATGAGTGAGACCAGAGTTACTACCATATTTTTCCTTCATGTTGTACAGTCTCACATTTCTACAATATGAAAGACTGTACATGAATTGTTAGGCTAGGATCACAAGAGTCAGCAAGTAACTAGCTTTCATTTCAGTCAGAATCAGAAATTATCTTTCACAGGACAGTGGACGACTGTGACTTTCTTGATATTTTCTTCTACTTCCTGCTAGTTATCTGAAGTAGGTTGCTTGTGCCCTAAATCTGAGCCATCTCAGCGCTAGCGTTTTTTAAGTAGTGTTCTGCATAGGCTCTGATTTTTCCATTAAGCCTCTATACCCTTGCTGCAAGACAAACAGCATTACTTCATAAATACATGCAGCAGAAATACTGTAGAGCTTCATCTGAACATAAAACCTCATTATATTATCAAGCACTTGTAATTCTCAAGGATATTGAATTTTAAGTAGGCAGCTGAGAATGTATGGCATTTTTTGGTAAAATTCCACCACAAAGAGTCTCTTTATATTACCTTTCCTAAATGTAGCCCATTTTTCAAGGGTCAGCTGGCTGCTTGTCATGTAAACAATGTGTTATTGAAATGTTGATGCATTACTCCCATGGAGGGCACCCCGGTGAGGGACTGAGGAATGGTGCTGGATTTGGGATGCAGACATAAGCATGCAGAACTGGACTGCCACTCAGTGGTGCAGGACATCATCGGTTCTTGTACCACCACCCTTTGGTGCTGACATGGCTGAACACAGCTGCATCATCCACCACATAAGATATACTGGGCACAAATGGGGGTACAGAACTCCTGTACAACTTCAGTATAACATTCTAGCAATGCTAGAATGAGTGTAAATCGACTTTGTAGGCAACTCTGAAAAATACAGTTAGAGAGTCAAATGCTTTAAAGCTCCATTTTGTGCAAAACTAAAACACCATTATTAAAGAGAATTCTATGCTCTGAGCTAACATATCAGTGACTTGGACACTTACCTGCTGTCATTTATCCATGATTTCCACAGATGTTAAAATAGCATTACAGTCCCAGGGGATTGCTTATCAAAGAACTCTTACTTTACTACACCACTGGGATGCTTTTGATAGCTATGACATGCTTTAATTTGAACTGTCTTCTCTGTTTGTACCAGACTAGTATTTATCAGCTCTTTCAGGATCAAAGGATATCTTACTGTGCTTCAGAAACTCATTAAATCTATATTTGTAAATAATGCATTTGTTCCACAGCACTAGGTGTCCTTGAACCACTATAGCTCTGCAGGACATGTCCTAAATGTACTCAAGGCTCCAGTGAATAATGAAAATGTGACTTGTCTATTAAGTGTCCTGGGAACAACTTGTTATGGCCTATAAAGCAGTAGAAAAAGTGCACACAGTGGTATTCCCAGAGCTGAAACACAAATCTAATTAGACTCCCATAAAATGTCTTATTCGAGACTGAAAAATTGCTAACTGATCACAAAGTTTGCTTTATAGATTAATAGCCTAGTTTAATAGCTGTAGTTCTCACTGTGTATGAACTACTTCTTTATGCACTTTGCTGTACAGATATTAATTACTTTGGCTTTTATGTAATACAAGTTTATATTGCTGCTATTTTTGCAAGTGAGACCTGCCTCAGGTAACCTTTTTAGCCTGTGTTTTCCATTTCCTCTTTTATTTTTTAATGAATGAAAAAGAGGTCAATCTGTTTTCCAAGCAACAATTCATTTTCAGATTTATCAGCAGCTGAATACCTAGACTGGTATTCAAGCTTCCTGATTATTGAAAAATATTTAATTTAATCCAGTAAGAAATTAAAAATAGAAGCAGAACAATTTTTACATGCAGCAGTATTTTAGACACAAAACTGACTAAAATAGTAATAGACTTTTTGGGGACACTTCTGGGTACATCTTGGATTTATAAGGAGTTACGGGATCTGGGAGATAAGCAAAAAGAACTTCATCTGTGTCTCATCATAACAACACCTTCTTTGTACTGGTACTACAATGATTAAGGCTGGCCACAGCCTTGCACTGATCACCAAGAATATACTTTCCAGTTTCTGGAACTTGGGATGGCAGTTTTCATTGCAGAATGTTCAACTCTGTTTTCATAAAAAATCCTCTATTGCCTAGAAAATCCATGTCCTAAATAGTAACTAACTACAGGATAATGAAATTTTTTTATATGGCTCTATAAACTTCTGAGTCAATACCCGTGTCAAAATCTAATGCCAGATGTCATGTTTGACTATTAGCAAGCCAAGAGAAGCACAGAACATTTTCTTGAGAGGGAACAGCTTCACTGACAACAAATTTTGAGAAGAGGTAAAGAGAAGTACAATTTCGATAGTAAAATACTACATTTTAATACTACATTTTAAGTACAAAGGAAGAAAGCAATCACTTCAGAAAAAAAAAATTGAAAAAACATGTTAAAGCTAGTCATTGCATTTCTTGCCAAAATATTAATTCAGTTTAATTTTCTCTTCATTAAAACTCTGGTCAGTCTAGGAGATGACCATCCACCGTTTGACCAGCTACCACCATTTCCAACATGCTTACTGGCTTTATGTTGACCTTTCATGAGTAACTCCAACTTTTCAGTACTCTTTCAGTCTTCAACTTCTACTTGTGTTATTCTGGGCCGTGTTTCCCCTCTTCCCTTTTGTACCCATAAATCTGTTTTTATTCTTCCCAACATTATCCTCAACAATTTATTTTCATTTGCTGTATCCTGAATTCTGCTAGACAAATCTTACAACAACGTAGGGATCCACACTGTGAGCTTTTCCCTTCTTTTATTTCTCATATTGACATTTCTTATGTTCTCTGTCTTTATTTTTTCAGAAGGTCAGATAATTTTTTAATTTTCCAGTAAGCGCCCCTCAGTAAAACTTTGCTTCTACCACCTGATGTCAGAGAAATCACCTCCTAAAAATTCCTCTCTTTCTATATCTGCCCATTTGCAGTCTACACTGTTGCCTTCCTTCTCTGAAGTCATGAGATTATTAACTTGAAGCTGGAACTGAGCAGGATTTTTTCAAACCATTATATATAAAGGTGTTAAGAATGTACTTTACTTAGCTACAGAGGAAAAAATAAACCTTCCCCGCTGTCCAAATAATAAAATAAAAACTTAGGTGGCTGAACAAAAAAGTGGGAATTATGTTTGACATGATCCTAGTTTAAATGTGTATCTGATTATTTACAGTTGTGTTGGTGTTTTTTCATGCTGTTGTCAGTCTTAAATATAACATTTATACTTACCAGCTACTCCACTCTTAAACATTGACACTTTCTCACCATTGTTTGTTATTCTTTTCTAAACCTGAGAGCATGAAGATTTAAGAATGTTTTGCTAGTTCTGTTAGCTGGTGACTAAGCTTGAGTGATACAATTTTATGGAAGTAATAATCTGAATTGTTAGTAATGTTTATGTTCTTTATGAGCAGCACTATATCTTGTACATTTTCTTTTTTCTTTCAAGAAAATTTTAAAATACAAAGAATCAAATAAAAGCTCTTTCATATGATGAAATTTATATTCAATGAAGGAAGCATCATTTGATAGCAGTCTGAATGTGACAGAGCAGTGGCCGTGCTCAACTGACAAGTAACAGGTTCTGTGTTTCCTTGGGTTCCCTCAAACTAACCATCTTCTACCATAACTTTTTTCCATAAAACACTGTGGGGCATCAGTAATGAACCTTTTATGGGATCACCATTATTTATGCAGAATCTTAAGCTAAAGTCTCCACTGGGAGAAATTTGCCTCACTATCTTATGAAGATATGTCGAAAAAGTACATACATGCTTTGTGTCTTACTTTACTTTTTCCTATATGATAGGAACAAAACGGTTTTATTACTAAAACAGGATGGAAATGATTGAAAAGTTGTGCAAGTGAAGCTTATCATCCTTCAATCCACAGATCTGTTATGCTTCATGTTCACTACATGCTGTAAAATACTTGGAACATATGGAAAAATTAAAAGGGATTAAGATAAAGCTATTATGAAGCCTGATTTTGCCATTCAATGTTG
Organism: Eopsaltria australis; assembly: GCA_034509425.1. Taxonomy (NCBI): domain Eukaryota; kingdom Metazoa; phylum Chordata; class Aves; order Passeriformes; family Petroicidae; genus Eopsaltria; species Eopsaltria australis. The sequence continues at coordinate 324,855 of JAVTVJ010000927.1, forward strand.
TTGTATCTATGGTAACTCCTTGCATCACACAGCATCTGTGTATATGATGCAATGACATTTCTTAAAGTTGCACAAATACTAAGTAACATGAAAGGAAAATTTCTGTGTCTTTTATCAATGTGAAGTATTTTACTTCTATTATAATAACAGAATTTTCCATAATTCACTGGATATTTAAGATATGACATTGTAAACAAACTATTTTTCATAAGGGAAAAACATGTAATATTTAAAGATGCAAAAAAAAGGTTTTATGAGAGAGGAGGAGAGCAGTGGGTTAAAGGGACAGCTGGTGTGTGTATGTTACCCGATATGGGAGCTCTGCTCTCTGTTACTATTTTGTCACTGCAGTAAGGCAGTAAATGATAGCTACTAGTAATTCACTGAAAAAGGCACGTGTCTTGTCCAGCTGTATCCATGCCTTCAGCCTTCCTGTGAACAGACTAAAGAGCAGTCTCTGCAGAAAATCCCTCAGAATTCACCAGAGGTGAGGAGGTTACCAGGGTTCCACAGAAATTACTTTAAAACTAACAGAACTTATATGAGTATGCATATTTTTTATTTTTTGACATTATCTCACAAGATTATATATGACTATTACTTCCTCATGTAATCTCTAAGACAAATTAATAAAACACAACAAACGTATAATATTCCATTAAATTCCATAGCTTACCTTTATGATGTCCTCTTTGCTCTTTTTCAGTCATATAAAAATTTTGTATAAAATCACATAGATGTCTTCACTGCAAATATGCATTCTTTTCTTTTCCTATCTCTTTCAATTTCTGAATCTATAAGTCTATATTATGTCAACTGAAATGAATTATGCAGGAACAGATAATGAAAAATAGTATTGTGAACAAGTGCTGAGTACCATTGCCAAAACAGCACATGTATATATACATGAGGATTTACACACGTATATATACATACATGGAGTGGATGTGTGTTTGAAAGGGGGCAATTAAAATTCAGTTCTGAGTGAGTGATTAAAGCTGAACTCATCAGATGTCAACAGTTGTCCTTCATTCATATATGGTGGTTCTGAACTAAAAACCATAGAATAGATTTATTTTAATAGCGAATGAGATCTCACATCTTGGAGACAGGCAGCAGACACAAAGTACCTCCAAGACTGTACTTTAATTGTATGTGACACAGCATACAAAGGCATTTAGCTCTGGCTACTATGATTTTTGCAGGACCCTGTAAAGTCTTTGAAGACTGATGTGGTCTGCACTTGTCTTCTTTTAAACAGTTTGATGTGACCATATTGCTTGCTGCCTGTTTAAGAAAATGTGCCTATATTTTTGAAAGAAAATACCAAGGAATTACAATATATTATCTTTATGCAGTTAACACTGATTGAAAATAGAAAAGGGAGAACATTCATAGTAAACGAATATGTGTATAGGTGTATTTTGGTTTTAGGTATCTATATTGTAACTTTTAGTCCTAGCATGACAATTTAATCTTCTTATCATTCTGTTCTAGTTTGTTGCAAACACTGTCTCATTTGGCACAGAAACTTCTAGTTCTCTGTTGGAAACCAAATATTTTTCTTTCCAGGGGCAGACATTCCTCAGTCAAGTTCAACATAGTGAACCACAAGGGACCTGTCTCTGTTGTCCAAGCTCGCAAGATACATTTATGAGCCAGCATCAGTAAATAAAGAAGGCAAGCTACAGCTGTCCTCCAGCACTTGAGGTCACTGAGCAATTCCAGAACCACAAGTCAGTGATTTAATGGAATTTCCCATTCAGACAATTAAGACACATTTGACCCTATCACAACAAAAAAGGTTGGATTCTTAATGCATTCCCACAACAACAACAACAAAATCCCAAACAAACAAACAAACTGTCATGAGTCAGGTTTTTCTGTCTGACATCTCTTACATATTTTTTTTTGCAATTCTGTAATTGAGTACAGAGGAGTTCAGAGAGAGAAATTCTTTGACTATGAATTATCATGCACCTTTGAATGAACTCTGCAGCCTACAATAAACCCTGTATCTGGTATGAGCCAAGGCCATTGTTTGAAAGAGGGGCATGCAACAGTGGCAAGGACAGGTGCCAGGGAGGGTCCATGAGGAAACAGCCCCCTGTAGGGGCATGCTGACAAGAGACCAGAAAGTGATTCCCATGAGCAGTCAGAATGTGCTCTAACCTGAAGGGTTTGCTGTGAGCTCTGCCAGTCACATGGTTGAGTAGAGATAAGGAAATAAAAGCAGAAAATGAGTGTTTCTTGGTGGGAGGAGTGTGCTTTTATTCTGGTATTTCTTATAGGGTACCACACCATATGAGAAATATGATAGAGGTCATTCTAGCTAAAAAAAAAGGTGTAATTGATTATCCAGCCATTGCACGTCACTACACAAAAAATTAATGCATTGCTCTGAGATCTAATATTTATTCAAATATAAGACCATATGAATTTTAAAAAGCAATTATAAAACACTGCAATCTATTCTTGCAAATTACCTGCTGTAATTTTAGCTCTAGACAACAATGACAAATTACAAGCCTCATTTCAAGGATATGAGATGCATTACATAATGCAGATCTATAGTGTTTTGAACCATTAATCATCATTGTCTGGCAGCACTGTTTGTGTTGATCCTGTTTACAAAAGAAAAGAACTGCTAAGACATACTATTTTAGGCTTTTCTTTATCCAATAAGTATTCTTTAGAAGGAATCATTTATAATCTGAATTTGCATTCAGCCTCAAAATGGAAAAACAGCCCAGACATAATTGCAGCAAAGAAAGGTTGACATCCACAATAAAAAAAATTAAGACTTATTTCTATCTTCACTAAACATTTATCTCTTACAGTGTTATTAGCAGCTAAATGTTGTTATTAAATTACAACATTGTGTAACCTGATAGTTTTAAAATTATACTTTAGTCACATAATCTAGGGACCACTGAATTTTTCTCAAAAATTTATAAAACATTGTCATGGAAGATATATGAAGTTCTTCACATTTTCTGTCAATTTTTTCAAGAGAGATTCTCCCTTTCTGTGTAGAGAACATTATCAGTCATGAAGTACCAGACTTCACTGCTAACAAAAGTAATTCTTCATGCAAATTGTATCAGAGTATAAATATAATCACAGTCAAACTGAAATGAGTTTTTAAGGATTTATAATATTTTTTAAATTAAATCTGGTCCCTATCAATGAAAGATACTCAATATCAGGTTAGACTAGGAACTGGTTTTTTTTTCATCCTGTAAAACTTTTTGAGGTTTCTTAAATGTTCCTTGTCTTTATTAAATGTCACTAAACATTAAACTTAATGAATGCACAGATAATAGCCTGGCAATAAGAGGAATTTACCTAGGATGTGAAAGGCTTGGATTCAGTCTGCAGGTCTGCCATTTCTTCCTGTCCCAGAAATATGCTCCAGACACCAGGAAATCAACCCTACAGTGGTTTTCCTAGAGATGGATTATGACTTTCTGTATATTTTGTTCAAATTCTCTGCAACAAAGCTATGGAGCTGAGTACCCAGCATCACAGACAGACAGAATATTGGACTAGTTCCATAGTGGTTTCTCTCACACAAGGCAGAACAAGAAGAAAAAAAATCTCAGGGCCAACACCTAAATCAGACAGAAGACACTCATGAGTTTGTTGCTTAACTCCCAGGAGTTTCATGATCACAGGGCTATTACCTGTTATACCTCTCACTCTCTAGAGTATTGCATTTCAGTAAAAGCCCTGTTGAAGCACTTAGGATCTTGCAAGAATATTAGTTTATACTGAGTATTTTCCAGCTAAAAAACTGTTTCATTGAAGAATTCCCAGTCAACTTCATTCTCAAGTGTTTTGCATTAATCTTTAAGGGCAGAAACACATAGAAGAGTCAAGAAGATCTGAGGTTGTACCTAAGTGGAATATAGGATTTTTATTAACAGGAAAAAATACTAACTCTTTGTTTTTAGATTGAATTGGTATAAAAAATTGCAGTGATTTTATCACTTTCCTTATAAATTATTGACAGATAATTATCAATAAGGAGGTTTCCCTTTAAAAATTATGTTCCCCTGCCACATTAGTTTAGAGTTTCTGTAAAATCAACTTGTGGCCTCCTGTAAAGTAGATCTCTTTTCTGGTAAAGCCCTTATTTTTTATAACTTCTGGGATACAAACAAATTTAATAGATATAACATATGCAAATATAAAAGACCAGACAGCTCTGCAACAACATGCATGAAAATGAGAGGTGAAAAATTTCTCAATTAGAACCTCTTCATCAAAATTAACTCTCTTTTTACTAAGACCTTCTGTTCATATTAGAAAAGCTGTGGCATTCCTGTCATTTGCTACCCTGAAAGCAGGCTGTTCATTGCAACTATTATTATGCCAGTGAAGTCCAAAGTGACTGTGACTGTGTAATTCTCTTCATATTTTGTTGAAATACAATACTGACACATAGAGAGGCAAAATCTCCATGTGCACTAAAAAATATTGAAGACATAAGACTTGTATTTCTCTTTTGAAAAGAAATACATCAGAATAGTAGAGATGTTTGAAAACTTGAAACAAGAGCAATTCTTCTAAAATGGACTGCAATGGCATTTAATGCCTCTTCTGCTTTCACAGTGCATTTTCAAATAACCTTGTGCATGCCTACATTAGGGATTTTTGCATATGTGCAAAAATGAGGCAATTTGTTACATCATTGTGGTATGTGCTGATTGCAAACCTTTAGAACTCATCTAAAAATATGGTAAGGTTTGCCCCCAGTCCATGAGATGAAAAACAAATAAGGTATTAACTTAGTCTGTCATCACCTTTTATTCTTTATTTCTGTAGGAACTGACATGACAGGGCTCACCACATGTGGGACCATGAATTTGCATTTCAGAACAAAAATAATAAACCATAACAACCTTAAAGTATGCTGATGCAAACCAGCTTAGCTACATTTATAAGCTAAGCTATACTTCTAATTGTAATGCAAATTTGACCAAGGATATATAAAACAGGTACATTTAGATCACGTGAAATATTTGTAAAAAAATCACACAACAAAAGTCAATAAGACAGTTGGAGAACTTCTGTGCTCTCCAGGTAGTCTGTATTTTCATCAATTGTATACATATTAATAAAATACTTATCATCTAAACTAGCTTCCCCAGAAAGAGCATTTGCCTGTATCTTTGAGGCTACAATGTTATTATCACCTTGAATACATAGGGGAATAAAATTTCATGGAACTCAGTTGTTCTCCCTATTTTGCCCCAAGTTTTGCCTTACATTATCAAACTAAAGAGGTAGACTCATTCTTATGCTAAACTGCAGTATATCTTCTCTCCCTGGCAAGAAGTTAGGGTATTTGCTGTCCTGCAAGGACTGTCCTGTCCTGCAACTGAACTGTCCTCTGAGTCTGAACTCCAGTTTCTCAGGTGCCTCAATCTCTGCACACCTCTTGAGACCATGAAAGAGGTGATTCCTGGGTTATCCTCACATACCTGACAGTGTAAGCCCAGACACAGTGAAGATTCATGCCTGCTCTCAAAGTCTGCATCCTCTCCTGGGTCAGCTGTGCTTCTTCAGTCAATCATAATGTTATTATTTTGGCAAATTTCTCGGTTACTTCCTTCCCCTGCTGCCACTTTCAACTTCTGCGAACGTGCTCCAGGGACAAAGAAGGCTACAAGAGCCTGAATTTGAGTGGAGAGTAATACAACTGCGTTGTCATCTCCTAGATGTGTACTCTGAGCACAAGACTGTTCAGCTCTTTTATTTTTTTACCTGCTCCATCTGTAGACCTCAATTCTCAGAGGACACATCTTCTGAGCAGCACAGGGCATAGATGGTGTCATATCCCACATTCCTCTGTGCCACTGATGGCATAGCAGAAATTCGTAGCATTTCTTGGTGGAAACTAGTAGATATGAGCCAATTCCAGGCACAAGAATGTCCTGGCCTCATGGAAAAAATACATGTATAAATCTGAAAAGAAAAGGTAGAAAATGTCTTTCATTATAGATATATAGTTTGAAGGCATTTGAAATGTGAACTTCTACTTGAAGTTTTTAAATAAGCATTAATTACTTTCCAACTTACTGCCACTTGATCCAGCATGCAGGATGGCAAGAAAACCAAGCAAACAAACCTGGATGTTCTGTAAGCAGCAAAACTGCTTATGTTGGTTCCTTGTGCATAAGTTAATGTTCATCAGCAGAAGACTTTTTAATGGTTTGGGTACTCACTGCTTTTAAGTGCAGATTTTCTTGAGTTTAATATATGGAAGGTTCATATTGCAACCTTCTCAGTGAAAGGGACAAAACAATCCAAAACTATTAGCAGCAGCAAGCATCTAATAAATACACCATTGATCTCCAAAAGAACTTTTTTTTCAGTTGGTATGAAATTAGTCAATTCTATAGAGACAGGGCAGAGTGAAAAAACAGATAAAGAAGTATGCACACAAAATATGAATTGCTCATGTAAGCTTGATTTCCTTAGGAAGTCAGGATATAACATTTCAGTGATTAATATATAAACAGCAATTGCTCATATCCTGTACATTTTCAGAAAATAACTGAAATCCGCAAGAAAATTTAAGTCTGTAGCAGATAAAACTGACTAAAAGATGGAGATATAATTGCCTGAGTCTGTACACAAAGTCAAGCTGAAAGATAAATGGCAGTTTCATTTTCCTGTTGACTGTTAAAGCAAATTAATTATCTGGGGTCATGGATTTTCTTCCAGAAACAGGGATGTGAATCTCAGAATCCAAGAGAGTTTGTAATAAACAGAAAGAAAACTGATTTCTCAAGAGAGATTACCATCCAGACGCAATATTCCTGGCCAAATTTGCCCTTTTCAGGGATCGTTTCACAGAAGTGTGAAGTTCCCTCCATAGTGCTGCACTAGACTAGGGTAACATTATGTACTTAAAATTCTGACACAGCTTTGGATGGAGTTTCCCATTACATAAAGTTGATTGCTCTGAAAAAATACGATCATGCTGTAACCCTTCCATGGTGCTCAGTCTCAAGACAATTCAGTTATTTAACTAATGTCCTCCAATAGCCATGGTGTGCAGTACAGCAGGAATGATAGTTATTTCCTGCAGAGGGAGAGTTAGGCTGTGGGTGATGCCTCTGCAGCAGCAGAAAGGGTGCAGTTCGGGAGATGGTGGAGTCCATGGCAGCTGGGAGGGACAGCTGGACTGCAAAACTGGGAGGCCTGGAAAGAATGGAAAAAACAGCTGCAACAGCAGAAAAATAGCAGGCAATAAACAGGATGTGAGGAGGAATTACAATAAAATAGTTGAAAGCATGTGAGGAGACCAGCAGGCCTGATGCTGACACTGGCAGGCAGAACTGCTGGGAGCGCTGCGACCCACAACACATGCTCACAGCAGTGCACCGTGGTGAATGGATTCTGACCTGCCACACAGGACTGCTGGAGTGCAGCACAAGCAGGTGCCAAAGAAAAGCAAACTGCTCATTTCTAGTACTTTAAGAGGTACCCAGACTTGTAGTTTTATGCAGGATCTGGTGGATGCCACTTAGCTGTCACTCTGTCTTGAAGTTCTTCTGTGAGAGCCCTCAGAAATACACAGATGCACATCTGCAACCTCTATGTGCCACAGTCAGGGAGGCTCCCTTGTGAGAAATCTGTCAGCAGTAGCTGAAACCTGGACTATCAATCTAGGGATGGGTTATGTAGGTCTTTCCTGATTTTTTCAAATTATATCATTAGAAACATGTCCTTCCTGAAAACAAAGAAACAAAATATAGGGACTATAAGTCCAGAAACACTGTATTAGACAAGAGTTAAAAAACCAGAGTACTGTAGGAAATACAGAACTGTGACAGTCCTAAATGGGTACAGAAAGCTCCAACAATCATACAGCTCAGAAGATAGAATGGATTTGGAAGGAAGAAGGAAAGGATGGTATCAACAGATAGACAGCACATGCAACAGGATGGAAATGATGGAGTTAGATGTGTCAAACATCATGTGTCAAACACATGGGAAAAAGCAGAAGAAATTAGAATAGAAAAAGGACATTACAGAGAGGTGGAACAGGTAAATGCAGAAGAGAGGGAGATCTGAAAATCTTAACCCCCTGAGAAGCGTACATCAGAACATAAATTTATGTTTTTAATCAGCTTTTTTTCCTGTCAGTTGAAAACTAATGAAACCTAAGCAAGCAATTAGCTTTAGGTAGATCACAGGGCATCCGTAATACTCCTTTATGCCATCACTCTGTCACAGTGATGAAACATGATTTATGTGAAACATTTGCTGGAGAAATGCCATCAACATTAATAACATTATATAAACAGGGGAAAACAGCAGCTCCTGTGGCCTCCCTTTGCTTCCTGTACTAAGCAGCTCTGTAGCTGCAAAGGAGTTTTTTTGAGCAATGTTGATTGTAACTCACAAATTTAATTTTTTACCTTGAGTTCACAGCTGGTGTTTAGTTCTTTTTCACTGTATTTGCCTTCCAATAAACAGTCATTAATCCGTATTTCCTTATCAGGAGCTGTTCTAATTAGGCTGTTCTAAAAGTCAAGTTAATCAATAGAGTTAATTCTTTGCATTATAAACAACAGGAAGTTTTCTATTGTAAAAACAGTTTCTTTTTCATGATCTGTTGGCTTATCATTTCTTAAATGTCAGCTTAAACTGAGTACCATTGGTATGTCACAATAAACAGCACTTACACAAGCAATCCTACTGAAGTTGGTGTGGCTAGTCATTTGACTATACGATGTGAATTAATATGAGCAGAAATTAAAAATATTAGCTTCATTTGCCTAAAAAATACTAAAGAAGACTACAGGTAGATAAATAAGTTCCTGTTTTCAATAGATAGTGAACAAATGGAATTGTATTTTTATTTGTACTTTACCTCACAATCCCCTATGATTCCTTACTGTAAAGCACTACAGTGAACAGTTTTTTGAGCAGGTCTCTATTTCTGTGAGCCTCTCACGTGACAATAAACCAGAAAACACAAACAGGTGGAACTCATATCTTGAAGACAGCAGCCAGCCCTGCTAGTACTTTTTCATTCTGAGGGCATAGCCAAGTTTCATTTTCCTGTTTCACTAATAGACACAGGGCACATGCCATTACTAATGGAAATGACTGAGACAGCCCCAAGAGCTGTGCTCCTTGGTTTCCTTGGTCTGGGCACCACAGCACACAGAAAATACCCTTGCACAGTAGGCCTTGTTGAGAATTTTGCTGGCTATTCCCAAGCTTGCGAAGATGAGAATTCCCAATGTCCGTGCTGTCCTGGGATTTGGGTCATGAAGCAAATGGTAGGGACTTACTGTATGACTGTATTTCAGTTGCAGTTCTCATAGTGGTGTCTATTTACAATATTGTTCTCTTAGACTTCTGCTGCATGAAATCTGCTCCCAAACATGCCTACAACGTTTTTTTTCTTTAAAAATAATTAAAGCCACAACAAGCATAAAAGAGAGTGATGCCATCAATTTAGATTTCCCTCAAATACACCTAGCTTTTCTGCTAATGAATATAGGATGCCATTACTTTGCTGTGCTTTTGCATGGGTTAAGTTCTCTTGCTGAATCAAACCCTTTCACTTCACTAAATGCAAGCATTTATCTTCCCACAAAGGGTCAATCTTGTCTTTTACATACCAAAATGGGGCCAAGCAATTTTTCAACGAAACTTTAAAATCACTATTGTGCTTACATTTGTATGTCAGAAGCTGTACATGAAAGTGATCTGTATGAGCAATAATACAGAGATTATTTCAACTAAGGCTAACTGAGCTTAACAACCCTCTAAAATCTGTTCTGATTTGTACATATGAGAGTAGCTGATATTTCTGGTTTGGCTACATGGCTGATGATGGAGTGAGTATAGAAAGTGACTGCTTTGCTGCAGTACCTTTTTCACAAAAGCTGAAAAGTTACTTGAGAGCTTATTGTTACACAAAAAGGTGTAACATTCCCCCCCCATCTTCAATGACAAAGGAATTAAATCCCCCAACTTGCTTGCTATACCAATGCTTGCCATTGGTCTTTATAAAGGGCTATATACAAAATTTATGCTTCATTTCACAAAATTCAGTCATCTGTAACTAACTACTCACAATACATGAACTTCAGCCATGAGAAAAGTACCACTTTCCATCGGTCTTGACCCTCAAAAACATCCCATGGAAGTTTTACTCATACTTGGCTTAAGCATACATTTCCTTTTTGCTTGGATACATCTGGCACCGATAAAGACATAGAAACAAAAAGCATGGTGGAGAGCAAACCTGATCTGCTACAATTCTTATACTCCTGTACTTACACCTGACACCATGCAAGCCCCAGAAGTTTCTTTCCCCAGGCGAAAAAGACATCTGGATAAAAGCACCGGTCTATGCTTAGAGCACTAAATAACAGCAACAGAAGGGTGATGAAATAGACTCTTTGAGGGAATGAAACTGTGTGAAAAACCTCAGTCCCAAACGAGTAAATGTGAATTACTGCAGGCAACATTGTATCTGGATGGAAATCAATGCTGGTCAGCCAGTTTTGATTTTGCACTCTGAACAAACAGCAATTGTAAAGCCCACGCAGGTTTCTGCTCTCCCAAGGCTGTCCGCACCTGTGACCTGTGCTGAACGGAGCAGCTCTTCTACCTTGCGCCGTGAGAGGTCACGGACTGAAGCAATTTAATTGGGTTTGCCTTTTCTTACGCTTTTAATTAACTATTGCCGGCTGCGAGCAACAAGGGACAAACAAAAGCCTGGAGCCTGGGAAGCAGCTGCAAGTTTTCCTTTCCATTCGCCTGACTCGCGGCGCTGCGCTCGCGCCGGCAACGCTCCGGAGGGCCGACAGCCGAAGACGGCCGAAAGCTGCTCCCGGAGAAGGGTCCCGAGGCCCCTGCAAGGCAGGAATGCCGCCGGCACCGCGGGAATGGCCCGGCGATAGCGGGAATGCCGCCGGCACCGCGGGAATGGCCCGGCGATAGCGGGAATGCCGCCGGCACCGCGGGAATGGCCCGGCGATAGCGGGAATGCCGCCGGCACCGCGGGCCAGCCGGAACGACAATGCCTGACGGGACGCGCAGCCTCCCAGCGGCTCGCCCCGCACGGACTACGCTTCCCATGAGGCCGCGCGCAAAGCGCGGGCCGCCGTGTGCGTCAGCGCCGCTCGCAGCCAATCGCGGCGCGGCCGGGGCGAGCGCCGTCCGCCGCCAATGTTGTTTTCGCTGAGTCGGGGCGCTGGTGTTGTTGGCGGCGGCGCCATATTGGAAGGGACGAGCGCCCGCTCTCGAGCAGCCCCTGGGCGCGGGCCCGGCCGCCGCCATGCTGTACCTGGAGGACTATCTGGAGAGTGAGTGTGTGCGCGGCGGGGCGCCGGGCGGCCGGGCACGGCCGGTGCGGGGGAGCGTGGGGGAGCCGCGGCGAGGAGGCGGCGCCCCCTCCCCCACGGCAGCGAGTGACTGACTGGCTCCCTCCCTCCCCCCTCTCCCCGCTCCCCCGTGTGCCCGCAGTGATCGAGCAGCTTCCCATGGATCTGCGCGACAGGTTCACCGAGATGCGCGAGATGGACCTGCAGGTGCAGAGTACGTGAGTCCCGCCCCCTCCGCCTCCGCCCGCCCCTCCGCGCCCGCCCGTTCCGCTCCGCCCCGCGGGCACCGGCCCCACCGCCGCGCCCCCGCCGCAGGGCGGGAGGGGCGGCCAGGCCGAGCAGGGAAGGAAGGAAGGAAGGAGGCGAAGCGGCGCCGCTTCGGGCCGCAGCAGCAGCTCCGCCCGCTCCCCCGTGCTGCCCCGGCGCGGTCGCTTCCCCTCCCCAGCCCTGCCCCGGCTCTCCGGCACCGCCGCTCAGGCCCGGGGCCGTCTCGTCGTCTCCGCGGGCGAAGGCTCTGCAGAGCCGCCGTGACGAGGCGAGGGGCGGAGCGCATGCCCCCGGCGCTGCCGCGGCAGCCCCCGGCCCGCCCCAGCCCCCGCCCGCCGAGACTCGGCGCAAGGAGGGTCTCAGCGGAGCTGCGTTCCTGGGCTTGTGCTGCTCCCAAAGGCATTTTCGGTGGCACGTCCCAAACTCTTTAGATTTTTGATCCCTAAGAGCAGTGATGGTGGTTTGGAACATGAGTTATGTCCCACTCCTTCCAGCAGGCAGCGGCATGCTCTCCCTGAAACTTTCCAGCCAGCTCCCTAATAACAGCATGTGGGAAGGTGCTGCTTGCTAGGCCCGTTGTGTCCTAGCTGACATGCAACCAAATATACTCTATAAATATACTTTAGATTTAATACAAATTATATTTTATATAGATGCCTACTTTTGTATAAATATATACATTATATTACACAAAATATAAATCACTTAGAGTTTCTTTGTAGATCACTTTGTATCTCTCTCTGCTTATATCCTGATGGAATGCACTGCCTTAGGCTGTTCTCAGGATGCGTTGCCGTTTCATCTTTTCGAATGCAATCTCGTCTGGGTCTTCGGTGTCCTGGGTAGCTGTTGCAGTCATTTAACATACAATTAATATGGTTATCTATAACTGTGATTCAGAAGTATTCATTAATGAAACTGCTGTTGTACAAAAGGTGATAGCAATTATCAATATGGAAGGGCCAGGCTGTTGTAAAGGGGAATGAGAGAAAGAGCAGAGATTGAAATAACAAGGGAATACTGTACAGGAATACAAAACACAGGACTAAGTGGGAACAGTTCTGTAATACTTCATAATAATAACAGTTCAAAATACTTTACTACATATACATATACATATATATATATAAAGTATCTAAGACTTTAAAGTGCTTTCCCTTGGATATTTACTTTAGTGGACCCAGCAGGTTTGTTTAACAGGCCTTACTGACACATGTAGAACTGTCTATAGGTTTTTTTTTTATATTGTGATCTAAATGCTGTTTTGGGTTCAGAGCTTAAAGCTGTGGGAATAGTCATGGCTCCTTCTGGGAGATAACACCTCTGAAGTCGCTGTCCCACGAGAGGGAGTGAGCAGCTGCCTGACTTGGATAGTTTGGCATAAGTTCACAGATTTTACTTCTGTTCCCTAAGAAGGCAAAAAGATAGTAGGGTTCTTTTTTAGGTGTGTTTGAGAACTGAGGCAGCTATCAATGCCAAGGTATCAGGAATATCTTTTCCTCTGCTTTAACTGAAAACGACAAATAACACTCCATGTTGTATTATTGGAAATAGTAAATGACAGTAAATATTGTATACTAGGACCAACCTTAGGTGTAGAGAAAAATTCTCTCAGACCTTGGTTCTTCTGTGATTCTTGTGCAATGATTGGCAGGGTATCCAAAGACATTTGTGAAACTTCTGGACAGCCTCTTCAGCATTACTTGCCCAACTGCCTGATGTACAGTACCTGCAAACCTGGAGGCGGTGTCTCAGAATTTCTTGAAAACAGTACTTTGAGTGGTGGTGTCCCAGAAATCTACATGATTTGTAATTCAGAGATATCTCTGCTGCTCTGTTTTAGTGTCATTGTTGACTTCGTATTCTGTCCTGTTTGGACTACGTTGACTCCTAATGAGGCAGGTGCTGCTGTTTGTAGTTGAAAGAATTAATAAACTGGATCTGTCTGCTGTACATACTGATAAGATTGCTGTGGGAAAAGCAAAGATCATCTGAGCTGGGACTTGACTCTTGAGCTTTAACTGAGCTCCACATGAAGCATAAAATGTTTTCTCTGTTTAAGTTAAAATAGTGGATTATCAGGTTTTCATGGTAAAATGTCAAGATCTGGGAAAAGGACTCTTCTCACAGAAGTTTTGGCAACTCTCTTGTCAAATTTGATCTAAGAAATTAGTATCTCAGAATACAATATCATAAGAAAAGATGGATGAACTTGAGTGTAGCAGAGAGACCTTTCCATATAATTTGATAGATCTGACCTGCACTTGCCTTTGCCTTTTCTGCCCTTTCAGAAGAGACCAAGTTTCTGTGGAAATTTTCCCCTAGGCAGTTTCACACAGACTGATAACATGTGCTCAATAAAGAAAAAAAAGAGGGAAGATACTTTTTATCATTTCTTCTATATGGAGCCACTAGAATAGCTAACACTTAAGGTGTTTGTGCTCAGAGACTAGGAGAGAGAACATTTTGTCTGTTGGCTTTATGGACCAAATTAGAGTAATTTGGTCAAAGAATAAAGATTTTAGAAGCCTCCATATAAAGAGCATGCTTCTTGCTTGCCTCTCAGACTTCTTAATCTTCTCCACATGGTGCAAAGTGGAAAACGCTCATTGTTCAGGTTCTCTCCCTTCAGCTCGTTGTACTCCAAAACTGTTTGACTATTTTGTCTGGATCTAAATGAAGTTGATGTGAACTTGTGTCACAACTGTTATGGCTTGGGATTAATGGTGCTCTGTCCAGTCAGTTGTTAGGTTCCTGTTGGGTTTGATGCTGAATGTTCCCAGCATAAGGAAGATTGATGAATATTTTTGATCATTTAGTATGAATGATTTTTGGTTATTTATGTAAACAGTTATTTCTAGCTGTGAATTTCCACAGAGTTGAGAAGACCCTTGGTCTCTTGGATTTTAAGAGTAAATCATATTTAGAGATTCATGAGCTTCTTGAACTAATAATTAATTTTAATTTTATTTTGGCAAGATGTGATCCAGTTTTAATGGTGGTTTCTGGAAAGTTTCTTAGGTGTTTTGCACCCGGAGCCTGAAGTTTGTAGGTGATTCGTGCATTGTCACATTTAATTTAAAACTGAGAGCTGGGCAATGCCACTGAGAATGCTGTGAAAAAAACCTTAGTACTGTCATCTATCCTGACATTAGCAAGGCTGTCAAAGCTAGTTTGACTGAGGCAGCTGCATGTTTTTGGAAATATGCAAGCTGTTGAGTCCACAAGTGTCCAGCTGTTGAAATAGTAAACTCAGTGGGAGAAGGGTGGAGGGGAAAGGGAAGGGAATCCCTGTTCCTGTCTCAGTAAACAATGAAAAAAATAACTTGTGGTTGAGATTTTCCTTTCTAGAGATAATTAGAGTTAGAAAACGGGTGATTTTATTTTTTCCCCCTTACGATATTTCTCACCTTCATGAAAGTTAGAATCCTGTCCAAATAATATTTCATCAGTGCATTTACTCCTGTGGGGGTGGAATAATTTGTGAGTGCTTTCAATTTGCCATGACCCTTCCTAGCAAACAACGGAGACAGCCTGGCCTTAAAGGCAGTGACTTTGCTTTTCAGTTGGTGTACCTTTTTGAGACACTAATTTTTTTCAATTATTTGGTTTTGTATTTGACTGTTTCTCTTAGGAGAACATTTTGTTTCCTGCTCAGTTTGTAACTGGCTAGAATGTTCCAAAGTCAGCAGTCTAGAGCCCTGGGTGAGGAGTTTGGGTCGTGGTTTAAGTCACTACCACTGCTCTTAGGGACAAAAAACCTTTAGAACTTGGAGTCCTGCCTGTCCCATGCTGGAGAGCACAAGAACCCTGATGAGAATCCTACCAGAATGCAATTCTGCTTCTTGGAAATTAAGGTAAATACTTCCCTCCGCTGTCCACTGTCGCTTGGTTGTTTCGATTTTTCTTTTTTTTCCTCTCTAATAGTTTGCACCTCAGTCTGTCAACTTTGTTTGAGAAAAAAAATTCCCCTTATTTCCTAATGTTTATGTACATGAGAAGATAACATTTGTTTCAATCTTTTCCTATGCTACAGATGCAATGGATCAGCTTGAGCAGAGGGTAAATGAATTCTTTATGAATGCAAAGAAAAACAAACCTGAATGGAGAGAAGAACAAATGACATCAATCAAAAAAGTAAGGATATCACAAGAGTGGGTCAGATTTTTATTTTGCAAACTAAGACAATCTTAGGAAAAAATAGTTTATGATTGATGGGAGATTTGTGTTCAGAATTGTGCCTTCCCTTGGGCTTTCATAGAGGTGGATAGAACTACCTTGGAGGAGAACAGTGAGTGAAAGGTTTCTTTGATCAAGAATTTCTCTTACTGAGCACTTGCAGGCATTTAAAAAATGTAATCCTGAAATGGTAAGGAAACCTGATACTAAATGTTGAGCTCAGTTTTTTTTGTTTCTGTTTGTGTGATACGAAGTTGTGCAAGTTAATTTGCTTTCTTTTAGAGGATATTTTTCAAGCTTAGATTCAGCATTTCCTGTGATTTTCTGCCTATGTTCTTCGGTACATTATACATATGGTATATGTAGCTTGAGAGAGGGAGGAGTAAGAAGATAAATGTGTTCTGTGTTGTCTTTCAATATTTGAGCATTGGTGGTGGTATTGGAAGGAGTGTAGTCCATCATTTTGGCAGGAGAAACTCCTTTGTAGTCTCCTACATTGGCTATTTCAGCCCCTTATTTGGTAAGGGTTGTTTCTTCTTTAATTAATGCAAATATATTCTTAAATTCTAAACAAGAAAAAGGTCAGAGCTTTGTCTTCACTAGAATAAGTGAAAAATTTGCTTTTGACTTTAGTTGAATCAAAATTTCAAGTAGTTTTGACATAAGATACTATTCAGTGGAAACAGACAATTAAAAGGTAGTAAAAAACTGAATTTCAGTTCAAATCTAAAGTAAAAGCATTTGAAAACATACCTTTTTTAAAAAAAAAGTTTTGTTTGTGAATTTTCATTGGTTAGAGGAGACTTTTGGATTGTTTTAGTCAAATTATTTAGGATGCGCTTACGAGTTAGAGAAACTTATTTAAAGTAAGGTAAACGGTATACAATATTATCTCTGTTTAACTAGAGTACTGGAAAGGCCTCCCCACAGAGTACTTCAGCATCATTTTTAAGAGCAGTATGATTTATGGTGGTCCTGAAGTAAAAGACACAATCTTATTTTAAGTCAATAACATGATGCTGTGTAATATAAATAAATCCAGGATTGTTTCATTTCTTGTAGCATTTCTTGCAGAAATCTAAAAATCACTCTAGGAGGAAGTGTCCCCATCTTGTAATTTGGCTTTTTCTAACACAGAGAAAATGAACTGATACATATCTCATTTAAAATTCAGATGATTGTTGTTTACATTAAAATTTCACTCTTTCTGAAAACTGACCTTAATTTGTCCTTTTGACTTATATTTTGTGCTTCATAACAGTGGCTTAAAGTTACTGAAATTCATAATTTTAAAGAATTTCTCTTCATAACAGGATTATTATAAGGCTTTGGAAGATGCAGATGAAAAAGTGCAACTGGCTAATCAAATATATGATCTGGTAAGTGGACACAAGACTTGTAGTGAATTACCTGAATTTATGTCCTAGGAAGTTCTAAGCATTTTGATAAGCACTGCAGCTGTGCTGCCTGTACTTTTATGTCGTCTACATACAGATGTTTTGCTGGTGAAAGAAGCATTTAATATTTTATTGACTTTCAAGAATTTTGGTTTTTTGGGTAGTAAGTGTCACTTAAATATAAAACAGAGAAATAGTATTAGAAACCATAAGGTTTTAATGCACGGTTTTGGCCTGTTTAGGAGACTGGTTGAGAGAATCCCTTGGGATGCAGTGTTGAGGAGTCCAGGGAGGCTGGACATTCTTGAAGAAGGACATTTTAAATGTATAGGAGCAGCCCATCCCCAAGTGCCAAAAGAGAAGTCAACAGGGAAGAAGACCAGCCTGGCTAAATACAGAGCTTTGGCTTCAACTTGGGGAAGAAAAAAGAGTGTATCACCTTGGGAGGAGTGGGCAGGCAACTTGAGAGGGCTACAAGGATTTCATGAGGTTATGTGGGGAGATAGTTGGAAGAGCCAAAGCCCAAGTAGAACTTAATCTGGTTACTGCCATAAAAGACAACAATATTTTTTAAAATGTATCATCAGTAAAAGAAGGGCTGTGGAAGATCTCCATCCTTTACTGGATGCAGAGGTAAACATAGTGATGGAGGATGAGGAAAAGCCAGAGGTGCTTAATGCTTTCATTGCTGCAATCTCTAATGACAAGACCAGCTGTTCTCAGGGTACCCAGCCCCCTGAGCTGGAATAAGTGGGTGCGGAACAGAATGAAGTCCCCGTAATTCAAGGGAGAAGGTCAGCAACCTGCTGTGCCACTTAGACACACACAAATCTAGGGCTGTGATAGGATCCACCCCATGGCACTGAGGGAGATGGTGGAAGAGGTCACTGAGCCACTTTCAGGTGTTTACCAGAGGTCCCAATTGACTGGAAATTAACAAATGTAATGCCCATGTACTAGAAGGGTCAGAAAGAGCATCCAGGAAGTAAGGGCCTGCCAACCTGACTTCAGTGCTGGGGAAGGTCATGGAACAGATCATCCAGAATGTCATGACACAGCACGAGCAGGACAACAGGGGATCAGGCCCAGGCAGCGTGGGTTTAGGAAAGGAAGGTCTTGCTTGACTGACCTGATCTTCAGTGATGAAGTGACCTGCTTAGTACGTGAGGGAAAGGCTGTGGATGTCGCCTTCCTGGACTTTTATTAAAGCCTTTGACACTATTTCCTACAGCACTCTCCTGGATAAACTGGCTGCTCATGACAGGTGGACTGGGTAATTGGGTAAAAAAACTGTATGGATAGCCAGACCCAGAGAGGGGTGGCACATGATTTAAAGCATAAAGTTTAAGTATATTTATTTTACATTTTCTCAAGAGAATGGAACCTGCAAGTCAGACTACACTCAAATATAGAAGACATAAAACAACTGCTTTAGTTTCACTTCAGCTAGCCAAAAGTTTGTTCTTGGAACTTCTCTCTCTCTTTTTCTTAGCTGGTGACTGGACAAACCTCTCAGTTTTTAATAAAGATGGATGAATTTTGCTGTATGAGTACAGATGTAGAAAGCATTTGGAATGTAGTGTTTCTGCTCATGATAGTGAGTTGAGAATTTTTTTGTTAATTTTTAATACTTAAGAGCACATCATAGTTTGCTGAAACACATAGGAGTCTCCACTTTCAGTTAGGGCTCAGTACACACCACATTTACTGGTGTTTATAGTGGCACACACATTGCACACAAGTTTCAGTTCAGAACTTGCAATTTCCTTAAAGCAGCCCAATCTCTACTAAAGTCCCTGTCATGTACAGTTCTTTCTCTTCCCCTTTGCGTTTGCATAACGAGAGCAACACCAAGTCTTCTCCATCTTTATTTCTGAAAAGAAGTGTCTTGGAGCTTTGCCTATGCTATTCTGGTATTAACAGTGTCTGCTGAGTGAGGGAAGTGGAGGTGACCAAGAAGATCACTTCTGTACATTATTGTGCTTAGTGCTGCATGGCACAAAATTGCTGGAAGGAAAATACTTATCAAACCTGAGATTAAGGATTTAGATACTCATGTTCCAGAACTGGATGCTATTTATTTTTGCTTTGTCTAACAAACAGGTAGACCGTCATTTGAGAAAACTGGACCAGGAACTTGCTAAATTTAAAATGGAACTTGAAGCTGATAATGCTGGAATTACAGAAATACTAGAGAGACGTAAGTATGCATGATTTTTTTTAAGAACTTGACAGATTTTCTGCTTTGCAAAATTAAAGTATCATACACTTGTTAGTGGCTGCCAGTATTTTCACCTGTGTCTTAACCCACTTTTCATAAGTGATTCTCAAATTTTAGTTTCAACCTGAATTTGTGCCAGTGAAATAAAAACACAACTGAGTAAGTAGAAGAATTTCTTCACACAAGTGTTGTCCTTGTGAATTGCTACAAGATACATAATTCTTTAAATCTGGTTTAATGATTGTAGGTGTTCAGTCAAGTACTTAGGCCTAAGCATGCCACCTATCCAGTTGCAAGGGTACCATTTCTTCCTTGAACTGATGGCCACCAAACTAAGAAGGGTCATTACTTTAGTTTTCCATGTACTTGGTGGTTTTCTTTTTTAAAGGGGTGAGAATGGGTTGTTTTGTAATGGTGAGGAAAAACATTTTAGGTAAGAAACCTGCATGTTAAATTCAGCCATGCTGGTATTCAGAATGTGAACAAAAATGTAAAATGACAGTTTTTTTGCCAGCTTGGTATAGAAGAATCTGGCTTTTCTGTACTAATCAGCATTTAGACATCAAATTCAAATGTGATTGTGATAAATTTCTAAGTTGATTTAACTACTCTGATTTTGGGGGCAGTGGCTGTCCTCATGGCCAAAGATAGTGAAAATTTACTTAGGTCACTTGGGGATATTAGGAGTAAGTATTGTTTCTTGGAACTTTTTGTGGCCATGTTGTATAAGCTGTGAGTTTGGGGCTATTTTATTTGTAATTGCTGTTACAAATAACAGGCACAAAAAAAGAAAACTGTAAATTAAATGCTGTTAATTAACTAGCAATTACATAAAAGGACTAGTTTAGTTTAAATCTCAGCTGGTTTTAGGATGTCATGCTACCTTCTATTGAACTATGTGTTTGGAGAGGTTGCTAGATAGGATTTCAAGAATTCACAGTTGAGAAGTATTAGACTGCGTGTTCCATCTTTAAAGTTTGTTTGGTTTGAGGGTTTTGGTTTTTTGTTTTTAAATAAAGCTAAATGTAGGAGACTCTTAACATTTTTCGCTTTCAGAGTAAATACATAAGGTTGAAGTCCCACCAGAGGGCAGCCTTTGGGCAAGTTCATAATGTGATTGAAGTTTGGTCAGCCAAAATAGCTCCTTATGCTTTGATCCTCTTCTAGAATAATTATATTTAAACGTTTGTAATAATCACATATTAATATAATATGTATTATATAATTAATATAATCATGTATTTCAGTGCTTTTTGAAAGCACTGGAAAAGATAAAGAAATGTTGAAGCTACAGATTTTGAAAAATTAATGTGAATTGCTTTCTTGTTTTGTCCTCTGTGTAAATGTAAGTTGGTAGGTATTGCAGCTACTTCAAAATGTTTTTATTAGAGATTGATGCACAAAATACTTTGTTCTATATAATTTTGTATTTTGTTCTAAATTTATAGTCAAAATCTCTCCTGTGAGGCTGTGATTATTTAGCCTCATCTTACAAGAAATGTTATTCTTAGACATAGACTTGGATTTGTCCCTGTCTGACTTTTTCCTTCTTTTGGGGTGGAGGATAGAGGTGTGGTTTGTTTTTGTTTTGTGGGTTTTTTTGGTTTGTTTTGTTGTTATTTGTATTGTTGCTCTGTGTATTTTGAATGTTAAGAAAATCTGGATGATGATCTGTAGCCCTTTCTTTTGAATGTTAAATTATCGTGAAAGATGAAACTTCTGTTTCTTGAGTTTTGACTGAATGTGACAAGGCGGACTCAGTGGGACACTGTTTATACAGTTTACATTTTACAGTCTTCATATTGGTGTAGATTGTCAGTACTTTTGTTACAGCCACTCTGCAACTTATTGGAGTAAGTGGCATATTGAGGGCAGTGTTGCTGGTTCTTCCTATTGGCCTTGATTTTTTTAAGTTCTTGATTTCAACAGCTGGACAGTAACAGTCACAAATTTTTATTTAAGAACTAATCTCACTGGCTCCTGGTTGTACTGTAGAAACAGCTTCAACTCTAGCAAAAATTCTTCCAATTGAAATAAATATAACTGTATTGTGATTTGGTTAATATTCTGAAGATTCATTTAGTATGTAAAACTAAGAGAGTGCCAACTCTCAATTTTCCTGTCCTTCTTCCCTCCCTCGTAGGGTCTCTGGAGCTGGATACACCAGCACAGCCTGTGAATAACCATCACTCCCATTCTCACACTCCAGTAGAGAGTAAGTATTTGAGACTTACAAAGATGCCCACTTTTTTGTTTCCTTTGGTTTTTTTTGTTGAGTAGTATCAGGAAAAAAATGGTTTGGAACTTTTTTCCCTCCATCATTGCAGGGAGAAAACAAAGCATAATGAATGCTAATAATGTCCGTTAAGAAGTGCAAGAACGAAATAGGTTTTTCTCATGAGAATTAGTTGAAAGTGCTAGCATAGTTTGACTTTCAAGCTGAATAGATTTTACATTTAAGTTCCCTCCATTTGTTTCATTTAGAAAGGAAACACAATCCATCTTCTCACCATGGTACAACAGATCATGTTCCTGAAAAGAAGTTTAAATCTGAAGCTCTTCTATCTACCCTGACTTCAGATGCTTCTAAAGAAAATACACCAGGTAATCCTAATTGTCTTTCATTTCATTGCTTTTTAATTAGAAGAAGAGAAAATTGTATTTGTGAGTTAGTCTTCTGAAATCACACAATCATGGAATAGGTAAGGTTGGAAGGGGCCCCAGTGGGTCCAACCTGTGCAACCTCCCTGCTCAAGCAGGGTCATCCCAGAGCACACAGCACAGGATTGTATCCAGACAGTTCTTGAATATCTCCATGAGGGAGACTCCACAGCTTCTGTGGGCAACCTGTTCCTATGCAGCCTGTCCTGTGTGTGGTCACCTGCACAGTAAAGCAGTTCTTCCTCCTATTCAGGTGGAACTTCCTGTGCATCAGGTTCTGCCCATTGCCTCTTGTCCTATTGCTCGGCACCACCAAGCAGAGCCTGGACCCATCCCCTTGTCACCTTCCCTTCAGATACTGACAGATGATGATGAGGTCCCCTCTCAGTCATCTGTTCTGAAGGCTGAACAGTCCCAGCTCCCTCAGCCTTTCCTCATAAGTGAGGTGCTCCAGTACCTAAATCATCTTTTTTTTCATTCCACTGGATCCAGTCCAGGAACTCCATGTCTCTTGTACTGAGGAGCCCAGAACTGGACACAGCACTCCAGATGCAACTTTGCTAGGGCTGAGTAGAGGGTCAGGATCACTTCCCTCAACCTGCTGGCAGTGTAATGCACCCCAGGACACCACTGGCCTTCTTGGCCCCCAGGGCACTGCTGGCTCAGGGACAGTTTATTGTCCATGAGGACCCTGAGGTCCTTCTCCATAGAGCAGCTTTTCAGCAGGTCAGCCCACAGCCTGTGCTATTGCATGGGGTTATTCCTCTCCAGGTGCACTGCACTTCCTTTTGTAGAATTTCTGGACCCTGTGCCATCAGTAATGACCTTCCGGGATCTGCCATTCAGCCAGTCCTCAATCAGAGGCCGAGACCCTTTTCCCTGGGATTTTCAGTCACTTGAAACATGAGAAATTGCAGGCATTCTTGCTCATCTGTGTCTGTGAAGTGTGTCTGCTTTGTTGTCATTTAACGGCTGTGTGTTGGCTGGTTTTTTCTATTTACACTTTGAGGAAGATAACAGTACAATTTCATTCAGCCAGTAGTAGAAATATTAGAGATCAATGCATTATTTTTGGAAAAAAATGCATGCAACAATTTCCAAAGTCAGGGAAGAGATTTTTCACACCTTTTTTTTTAAAGTGCTGGTCCGAAAATAAAATTCTATCATGTGTTGTCTTTGTCAAAAGAGGAGAGAAGTCTTTTTGAATAGTGACTAAAAAAACCTAAACCTTTCTGCCTATTCTCAATATTAATGTGTTTCATAGTTTCTTTTCTGAAAATAAAAGACTAAGGAATTATACTAAGTCAACTACCTTGTTTTGGAATTCAGTAATGTTTGTCAGTTTTAAGTAGTTTCAGTTATGTCTATTTCAATTTCCTTTTGAAGAAACTTCACATGAGGCTGTAAATAAAATATAGCTATATTTGAGCAGCTGTTATTCTACAGATGACCCTGGAAATTGTGTTGCATTAAAACTGATCTGTAGTTTTTAGAATTAAGATTGTTGGAAGTTTTACTTCAAAAAGAGTATAGGTGCATAATCATTCTTACTCTCTTCTTGATGATTATAATAGTGAGAATTGTTTCAATATTAGCATAGGTATAGCAGCTGCATCTGTTCTTTAATAGCTGAGCAGTGATAGCTGTCTTTCTAGAAGAACTTTTTGCACATGAGGATAGATAGGGAACAGACATCTTTTTTTCTTTCCCCGTAAACAAATACTGGCTGTGTCTGATTACTTTTAAAACCTTTTTTCCAAATGATTAGACTACTCTGATGCGTAAACGGAGCTCCTACTCTTTCACTGGTTGTCATATAATTCTTCTTAAAATGCAAAGGAATTTAGTTTCATTTTGAATTTCATAAATGTGTTCTATTCATCAAGGGTGTCGAAACAGTAATTCATCATCCTCTTCAAACAATGCATACAATACAAACTCTTCTCAACCATTGGCATCATATAACCTGGGCTCATTATCTTCAGGATCCGGGGCCGGTGCAATTACCATGGCAGCAGCTCAAGCAGTGCAAGCCACGGCACAGGTAATGTCAAAATATTCTTGTCATTCTGCCATTTGCTTAAGATTAAGAAGAAAGGCTAGTGACTGCTTTTTTCTTTTTTTTTTTTAATCTGAATTCCCATGATCACTTTCAGCTGATGTGATTCAGTTCTTATATTAGAATTTCATTTATATGTGACAGTTTCATCCTCTATAACTTGCCTAAAGGGATAGCTTGTTTTCTGACTTTTTCTGGAGGATATTTTCACACATTTAAATGCTTTCTGTACATAATTTCGTTAACAAGGTAACGAGTGAACCTGTGCAAATCATTAGCAGTTAGCAGCCTGGTATTTCTTATGTAGGAGCTTTACTGTGTAGTCTGATACAGTATCAGTATTCCTTTCAGATGAAGGAGGGAAGACGAACATCCAGTCTAAAAGCCAGCTATGAAGCATTTAAGAACAATGATTTTCAGCTTGGAAGAGAATTTTCATTGTCCAGAGATTCAGCTGGATATTCATCATCAGCTCTGGCATCTACATTAACTCAGACATTAAGTTCATCAACCACAGATTCACGAAGTGGCAGAAAAAGCAAGTAGGTTTTCTTTCTTGTTGACTGCAATATTTTCAGACAGCTGAGCTTTCTTTTAAAAGGTCATGGGCCCTATTAGAAATATACTGTATTTAATATCTGTAGGGGGGAATCAGCAGAAGGTAGTTACTTCCTGCTTGCCATTTTTTGTTCAGGGCTGTGTTCTTTAGTCCTCACTTCTTTTCCCTTAAGCAAAGTCACTCCATTGATTTGCTTTTTTATCTGAGGTACAGTCAAGTTTCTTCCCTCATTTTTCTATGTTTTGGAGAGATTTGATATAACAGCAGATGTTGGGAATTACAGTGCAGTGGTTTGTAGATGGTTTTGAAATAATGTAGAGATCTGTTTGATGCCAGTTTCAAGGAAGCATGACACTTTCTAATGACTGACCATCAAGAACAGGGAATGAATTTTATTTCTGATTGAAATGAAGTTTTAAAACATTTTAAACAACACAATGTCACAACATATTGTGACAGCAATCAGAACTTATACTTGAAAGAATTTGTCTCAAAATGCCTATCCTTTTAAATTGACTTGAGTTTTTTTCTTCGTTCAAATTTGTGTGTGTTCACAGCTCAGTTAATAAAGCTGTTTTGGAAGTGTTTTTCATCTATGACTATCTTGGGTGTCAGGTCTGACCTATAAGCAAAAGCAGAGAACTTTTATTCTGGCACCATTCCTATAGAGGGATTGCTGATGCTTGAGTGGAGATTAACAGAGCATCAATCATCTTCAAAACAGTTATCTATGGTACATGACATATGAGATTATTTATATGTAAATTCCTGTTTTATTGGTAACATAATTTTTATACAGACTTGACACCAAGGCTATTGAGGGAAAATTTTTTTAAGAAAAGCATTTGTTAAAGCCACTTGACAGTTTAGAGCTGTTAAATTCCATTGATTAGAACAGTGTGTCTTGCACTTGTAAGCTGGTATGACTTGTTTCCTTTTCCAAGAGCATTTAGTGGGTGCATTCCAGTGCTTGCAGTGGTTGAATGAAATGTGATAGTGAATGATAGCTTTGGGATTTACATACTGCAGTATTTCAGAGTCAACAAAGTACTTGTTTAGTGATTCTTTCACTTGGCAGAAAATAAATTATGTATGTTATTTTTTTCCTTTTTTTTTACTCTTCCTCAGAAACAACAACAAATCCTCAAGTCAGCAGTCATCATCATCATCTTCTTCTTCCTCCCTATCATCATGTTCTTCTTCATCTGCACTGGCACAAGAACTGTCCCAGCAAACAGCAGTAATACCAGAGTCTGATTCTAATAGCCAGGTTGATTGGACCTATGATCCAAATGAGCCACGTTACTGTATTTGTAATCAGGTAAGGATGGCCTGCAAATTGAAATACAACTACAGCTGCTGTTTTGATGTAGCTGAACTTCCTTCTCTGAATGCTAATTTCAAAAAACTGTATCTTTACTCTTGGACTTCTGATCTGTCATTATTTACTTGTTAGTGATGTGAATAATGAACTGTTAAAGCTGAAAATAGTAAATTCTTTTAGTGATGTGATATCCCTGGAGAGTTTTAAATCTGGTAATGGAGATTTCAGGAATAATTAAACTAAAAATTTAGGGGTTTCACAGTGAATTTAGTTTTTATCCAATCTGAAATAAGCAGATATATCTTCTTTTGCATAAACAATTTTTGAAAATCAATTCACTATGAATATGATTGTGTTTGGGTTGTGTAACAAAAGTAAAATGAAAATGTTGCTACTGCTATTAGTAGAAAAAAGTTCTCAAAAGAAAGAAATTTGAGTGTTGGCCCTTTCAAAATGTTAATTGCTTTTAACTAGTAATATGATTATTAATAATGTGGTTTTTTGCCTTATTTTGCTAGGTGTCCTATGGTGAAATGGTAGGCTGTGATAACCAAGATGTAAGTAACAAAGTTCAAAAGGTTCATGAGGTGCTTGTGCATATAACTATGGCTTGTAGGAGTTATTTTCTTTTTAGAGTTTGTTCTTGAGTAGACTTTCTTGAATGAAGTGCATATGATTTGAACCATCCTTCAGGAAACTTCTCACCTCTCCACACAGCTCAGGTTCTTTCAGAAACCTTCAGCTTTTGCTAGGTTTAAAAATGCCCTGCTTCAAAATATCCTTTATTTCTGTGGATGTTCAGCTGTGCCATTACTAATAACAGTTGTCCTTTTAAAATAAAAAGGTTTTAAAAGTACAGTTGAATATAATAATGTATTTACTGAGATACTACATTTAAACAGAAGTGAGTGATAAGATTACTTTGTCAAGCTAAGTATTTCAAAGCACAACATACTTACTTTGCTCTGTGAGTCTGTATATGACTCCTAGAATTTTTATAATCTTCCTTAGTGTAGTGAGTTTATGTTGCAGATCCTCCTCTCTCCTTGTTTTGTCCAGTGACTTGCGTGAAATGCAGAATCTATGCTTTCCATTCACATTTCGTTTTCACAGAGTTGTAGTTGTGATAGGCATTTTGAAAAAAATCCCAAATCCTCTCTTTTTTTACAGTGTCCTATTGAGTGGTTCCACTATGGATGTGTTGGACTGACAGAAGCACCAAAAGGGAAATGGTACTGTCCACAGTGTACTGCTGCAATGAAGAGAAGAGGCAGTAGACATAAATAAGTTTCTTCATCTGGAAAACAAATTGCGTACTGAAGGTTTTATAAAGGACTTGGGAGGAGAGAGGCAACTCTCACCACACTTCCTGGCAACCACTGAAGGGTAACAGAGCAATCATAGAATGGTATGGTTGGAAAGGACCGTAAAGATCTTCTAGTTCCAGCCCCCAGTCATAGGATCTTGAACTATTGGTTTTACTAAGTCGTGTTTTAATATTGTAGGAAAATTATTTATGCACCTTGATGTGCTACAGATACTATTCCAGTGAGCCTTGGATTGCTCCAGTGGCCAACGTATGCAGACATTTGTACTATCAAACCATTTTCTCTAAGCAGTGGGCATTCTACAATTACTCAATCTTCCAAAAATTCCGATAAGTCAAGATTTTAAATGTATGTTTTATATACAACAGATATATTCTGCTGCATGTACTGTACTCAAGAGCTGTTACGTAACACTATGTATATTAATAGTGCAAAAAGTTAGTGCTTCTGAAAGGAAAAAGAGACAGTGGTTTTTAAAATGCCTTTATAGCTTTGGTTCTTTATGAAACTTGATTCAGCAGGCTGAAGAAAATGGTTCTTGTATACAGCGGGCTGTTGTCCTTTAGGGTACTTGAGTATGTAAAATCAAAAAAATGCTGTAGAATAAAACAAACTTGTGCCATTAGTCTTTATATGTTTCTGCTCCAGAGAAGGCGGGAGCCATAAGAAGATAAAAAGGTGTTAAAGTGATGATAAATTTTTATACCAAATGTGTTTATTTTTTTGTGCAAGTAATCCTTTAAATTTGAATTGTATTAGGTGTAAAATAAAAGAACCTCAGTTCCTCAGATTAATGTTTTCTGTACATTTGTCAAGAAAAGGTCTGTCCCTGAAATGGGTTCACAAACAAATTTCCTTTTTGGTTTTTTTTTTCTGTGGCTCTTTAATGCAGCAGCACTGAACAGAAACATGGGGTTTATGCCTATTTTTTCCTTCCTCCTCCTTTCCGTTATTAAAAAAAATATGCTTTCCCTTTGGAATAAAGATTTTACTTCAGCCTGGGCTTAGGCTGAAAGACTGTGGCTGTCATGTGGTAACTTTCCAGACCCATGAAGAGAAGGAGAGAAGCAGTGTTCCATTGCATGACCGTGCAAATAGTGTCAAGGGAATAAAAACAGATAGGTCCATTAGTAATAAGAGTATGTGCAGAGAATGAAACCAGGCTTCTGTCACTGCATGTTTTTTCAAAATGAAAGAAGTAAGCATTTAAAGTCCATGAACTCAGGAAAAGTAGATGTGTAAAAAGGGAAATGTGATCATGGATGATAAATAGACTTTGGTAAAAGAATAGGATAGAAGTTTGTGAAAATAAACAGCAAGGAGCAGTTAACTATGGTTCCCTTGAAACTGGGAACTGAACCCACTGTGTAAATTTCTGTGGAAATCTCAGTCTAAAAAAAACCTCTTGAAGACTAGAATATGTGGTTTTAAGTGAGGCTGTTGAGACAGTGGAGATAACAAAGTGTTTGTTTGGGAAACTGGTGCCGTGCTATAAATTGAAATTAAATAAGCAAGCAGTAATCTAGACTCTCCTTACACTCAATGTCTGTCCCAAGGGCTGTGAACTAAGTCCCTTGAGAAGTAAGACCGTATACAGCAAAATCTCTCACTCTGCTGGTAACCATACATAAGATGGTACCAAAACTACAAATCCAAATTAAAATTTCAGTTTTAGTGTGAACATTGGATTGCTGTTTTATTGGAGAATATAATTATTTTTTCATTAGAGAACTCAAAAGAGGAAAAAACTTGGCCTTATTAGTAAATTAGTATTTTGTGTCAACAGAAATGGACAAATGTGAAAATGTGGGAAAAAACGCAATACCTAAGTCAAAGATCTAGAACAATAAAGCACGTACATACTTCGTTTTCTAAATAGGAAGCCTGCAAGAGAGCTTACAGGTCAGAAGGTGATTAGATTGTAAAAGCACTGAGCAGTGTGAGTAGTTACTGAGAGAGTTCATGCCCCCATGGTCAACAGAGTTGCTGGACGCTTCCCTGAGTACACAAATACAGATGCAATGCCTCTCATTAGAACTTCTTTAAAAACAGTGATGCGCTGGTTGAAGAGTGCGCCTCCCTTGACTGGGACATCCACACTGCTGTTTGCAAAACAGAATAATAAAGAGTAAAGGAATAAATTAGCAATATCCTCAACATGTAATGCTAAAGAAGAGTAGGACTCTGCTGGTCTATATGTACAGAAGAGATCAGTTAAAGGGGCCTAAATAGTAACATGTTTGCATGTATGTTGTTTTCTCAAAAAAAACCCGAAAAATGGAAAGTGGTGAAAGCATCAGACCAATCTCATGACAGACTGATAAAGTGGAAAATGTATTTCAACATTTTGCTAAAATAATGTAAATATAAAATAATATAAAATGATACTCAGATCTCACTTTACCTGCAGCTGAGTCCTCTGAAGTAGCTATTACTATGCTGGAAAGTGATTTTCAAGTTATCTAGTACTTTTATGGAAACTTCAGCTCAGTGTTCAGCAGCAGGTCACATAAGTGCTGAGAATGACTCAGTAGGAGATAAAGAATAAAACAGAAAACAGTTTTACACTGCTTAAATTGATGGTGCAGTTAGGTCAATGTAGTGTAAAATTCTGGTCTTCTCTGTTACAAAAAGACAGCAAAGCTAGGAAAAGGCTCAAATTGGAGGGTCAAAGCTGTATTATGACAACACAATTGAGGAGCAGATGAATTGTCTAGGACTCTTCTGGATGGGAAAGAGGCAGATGATGAGGATATAACAGGGATCTATAAATTCAGAAGTGATGTGTGTGTTTTGATAAAAGTAGTGGTATGGAGGTAGCCAGTCCAAAACGAAAAACTGAGCAACATTTTTTCACATGTGGCACGCTTACATTACAAAATGGGACATATAGCTAAGATACTTGGATCAGAAACTCACTGAAGATTGATCAGTAGAAGTCAAGAGAGTTTGTACCAAGGGAAGTGTTCCAGGTTGCCTCTGACAGTCCTAAAATTCTCCGGCATTCACTGAATTCTATTTGATACCAGACACTACATTAGGCGACCTTCAGCATTAGGCAGTGCAGTTTCTTTTAGTTTCATGTCAATGTTCCAGCATTCAGGTGAACTTTTAGGATGAGGGGTATTTGTAGTACCAGAAACTGAGAACCAGTGTGCTAAGCACTGGAATGGGACAAAATATTGTCTATTCAAGTGAGCAGTATTGTCTGTGTGCACTGGGGAGCTGTAACTTTTGTTTATTCTAGATCTGAAATGAAAAAGGGAGAGGAAATACATTAATGGATACTAATCTGAAAATCCCACCAGGTTGTCTCTCTGAATAGCACAGGATAATCTGCATTCTTCTTTACCAAACTTTGCAAAATGTTATTCACTCACAGTAAAGATCAGAAATGCTGAGGTTTGTTTCACTTTTCTGTTCTCCCTCACCTGGGAAGTACTTTCCACAGTGAGCTGGCTTTTCTTGGCAAGTTTTTTTCATCTGCCTCCTCATTGTGCTGGAATGTCTGGACCATACATTTTGCTTTTCAACAGAGGTGGCCTTTACCTTGACAGCAGAGAGTTCAATTTTTTTAGACTAAAATCTCTGAGAAGCAGAATTGCAAGAGGAATAAGGCTCTGAGTTTTTACACTCTCTTCAGGGTATACACGAATAAAATTAGGCCACACCGTATGAACATAGTATCTTCAGTTTTGTTACTCCTCCTCTGGTTTGACTAAAATGCTCTGAGAATAATGTAACTAAAAGAAGAAAAATGTCACACTTCAGTGTATCTGTACCAATTTACAGTAATATTCCTCTTAGTACTTTCAAATCCATACCTTGCTTTTATACTCGTATAGTATTCAATAAAGACAAATAGCAGCTTTTTGCTCCAGATAAATCTTGTATTTCAAAGCTATTTGAGCATGCAAAAGTTGTCAACAAGCTGCATGACTACTACTTCCAGGCTTGTCCTTCCATACATCTTATATTTTAAAAACCCCAGTGATTTCCTATATTAGTTCATAATAGATTTAAATTCTTGATTATAAACATCACTTCAACTGCACGCTAGCTGTGTTCTCTTTTTATAGGGATAGGAATAATTCCCATATTCCTATTCAGTCCTGAAAAAAAATCCCAAAGGTATTGAAAAGAAAAATCCTAGCATATTACAGCTAGAATAGAGAAACACTTGCCTCACGACTGAACAAGAAATCTACCTAATGCAGTAGAAAATGATGAACAAAGCTAGGATCCACAACTGTGTTAATATTTTTAAAGACCTAATACCTGTTTGTGCCTTGTACCTTACATTATGAAGAGTCCTGTGTATTGTGGCAGCTCTATTCCTTTCTGAATATTTATTTAGCAATGTTACAGTGATTGAATCAAATGTGGCTGCCTACATTTATGAAACTGGCTACTGCCAATTAGGAAAGGTTTTATTCAAGTTAAAGAGAACAATGAAGGGATTAGGTGCAGTTGTTCAGCTACGGTTTTTATATATTTCTTTTAAAAAACCAAAATTTTCAGGAGTCTTTGTTGCTGAACAGATTTATTTATTTAGTTAGGTAGGTAGTTAGTTAGTTGACAGTTAACTTGGTTTTCCTAGTTAGGGCGGTATTAAACCTTTTTTTCTAGAAGAATAAATAATAGTTATACTGTATTTGCACACATGAGGATTAGGGAAACAGAAATAGGGAGCGATGTGAAGATAATTTTGTATTTCTTCTGCCTGCAAAGTTTCAGCCTTATAATTTCACAGCAAGTTTTATGGTTTGTTTTCAGGAAAGGACATGTGCAATGCATGTTTAGATAAACTTTCCAAGCGCGAGTGTAGTTAAGTGCTGGAAGGGGTCAGTCAGGGAAGTGCTAAGGAATTAGGGAATCCTTTTTTGTTAGATATACAGGAATAATTTTCCCTGTGTTAATAAAAGAAATTTTGTCTACAGCTCTGTTATCTTTTATTTTGGTGAGAATAGATTACATTGTTACTAGGGTTTGGTGTGTAAAAATAAGTACTCATATTTAAAAATTATTCTAATAAATGTTTAGTTACATAGCTTGCTTGAAAAGATGACAAGCTGGAGTGTTTCTGCTGTGATGAATTCAGTTGGATAGGCTCTTGTTGATTTAAATTATTTAAAAGCATGTTTAATCTCTTTGTCATGTTATTTGGGGGCTACATTAATCTCAGGCTTTTAAAGAAAGCACACTCTATAGACTGATGGATTAGCCAATAGTTGAATGAACTGGCCATAAAAACATGTGTTCCTTAGTCAGGTCTGGAAAATAAAAACAGATCTACAGTCAGCAGTATTGACCAACCCTTTATTTTAATTTAGGAAGGTATCCCATACATTTCCCAGGGATCTTGCTGGTAGCTTAATACTGTTGGAATGGCTAAGGAACTGAGGAATAAGCAGAAGTTAAGGTAGGAGTTACTTTAACATTGCCCTAAAAGTTAAAATTATGTATTAATGATTTTAATCCAGAGTAGAAATTTTCTGAGACAAAGACTTACAGTTTACATGCTTTCGCACACAGAAGTGATGACTGCAGAACTAATTATTACCTTTGAGAGTGTCAGAACAGTTCTGCCTGTCTCTTCTATAACATTGTTGGTTGCTCTTGTAAGACATAAATAAAATCTAAA
This sequence comes from Eopsaltria australis, assembly GCA_034509425.1. NCBI lineage: Eukaryota > Metazoa > Chordata > Aves > Passeriformes > Petroicidae > Eopsaltria > Eopsaltria australis. The sequence goes on from JAVTVJ010000927.1 coordinate 357,860, forward strand.
ATACACACTGGGAAAACATCTCAGTGAAGTTTTACACCAGGACACGAAAATGAAGATGATTCTCAAAAACAGAAAAGAGACAAAAACCCAGCTTTAAGGTGTTTTGGTTAGTATCTGCATTAATGTTCCATATTTTCCAACAGTGAAGTATTTTTCACTTTGAAAGTGCTTTCCAAACACTCACCCACAGCTATTTACTTAAAGATTTCTGTTAAGAGGGTGAAAGGAATGTACTGAAAATGTCTCTCTCTGGAGGCTGACAAGCCTTATAATAGAAAAGATTATAAGTTTTCCTCTTCCCTATTGTTTGAATCTTAATCAGTCCTATTTAAACTCACAAAGGAAGGAGACACCAAAACATATTGTTCATAATTACATCAACACATTATAAAACTCCAACCTGATTTCATATTTAGCTAATGATAGTGTGATTTTAAATCAGTCCCCAAAATTGTCTGTAATTCTCTCTCCAAAGACTCTTTTAAAACAAGCAAATTAGTTATCAGTCTTATATACATTTTATTAATTTTCAGTGTTGGCACTACCTGGTTTTACATTATTTTCCAAAGCAAAGGGTCTCTTTAATATGCTTTAGTTTTAAAAGTTCATCAAAACATAGTTATACAGATACAGTGATTAAAAAAATTATTAGGAGGTTATTCAGCTACTTCATACTGTATTTCAGAGCAACTCTGATCTGGTTATATTTTGGCTACCTTTTAATTTTTTTTTTTCAAAATCAAATCCTAAGTATATCTACATCTACCTCTAGTCATAGAACATAACTCCATAATTAAAAAATATAACAAAACAACCCACAAAAGAGACAGGCTCCAACAAACCAGTAATAAGACAATGAACAAAAATGCTTTCATTCACTTTTCAGTCCCTCTAGACAATTCAAATCATGTGTGAAATACAGAAAAATGACAGCATAACATTTTAGATCTCTCAGACCTGAGAAGTATCTTCCTTAAACCTTGGTTTTCAACAGACCCTTGCCTGGAATGGTAGTTTTGCACACAACATGTCTACTCAAAGTGGTCAGGATCCCCCACCGACAGAGTGATGTTCAGCCCTCTCCCAGCTGCACCACAGCAGCTCCGCCTGCCGTGTCACAGAGGTTCCGCATGACGGCCCTCCCCACTTCCAGCCTTCAAGCCCATCAGGCACATTTTGAGCAAGCTGTGCAGCCCATGAGGCCAGAACTGAGAGGCAGTGTAGTGACCCTGCATGGGGCAGGGCACAAAGAACTCATCAGACCTCGTGCCAGCTGCAATGCAGATGTTCTGTGTGGCCTCCTTCGCTCCATTTATTCAGGCCACTTGGCTGTGTAAGATGTAAAAATGGTTAAATCTAATTTTCAGCTTTACTTACAGAAATATCATGTTGAGTAGGTTGTCAAAAGTCAGTGCTTAAAAGACGCAATGTACTTAAGGGTATTTTTAAAGTAACTTCTGTGCCACAGTGGTTGCTGTTATTTTTTTCTGCAGCAATCATGCTGCGGCAGCTGGACTTGTGAGAGAAGCTGCACTGTTACAATCAGACCTAGAAGGTCAGAAGGATACTGTTATCTTTTCCTGCCTATCCATCAGAACAACAAAATAGCATGTCTTGCATCTTCACATATTCTATTCACTTGTACAATAATTTCTCATATACGTTCACAGTATGTGAAGTGCCCCAAGCGATGCATTTCTGTGCTGGCTTATTGTATATTCTGGCAGCACCATCAGAATGCAACAAACTGTTATAAACTATTATATACCCTGGTACATATAATAACATCTGGCCTTGATGGGGTTAGTTCAATCTATGGGTGCCTTGAGAGGCACAGTTGAGCATTTAGTCAACATTTCTGTGTAATGTGGTTGTCTTAAAACTCTCCTTGCTAACAGAAGAGCTCTGTTAAACAAATATCCAACCGTACAAAGCCTTTTGATAGGAAAAAATCAAGTTCTTGTTCCCTTGTGCCTAAAACATCCACACATATGAACTCATCCTCTGAACTCGGTGGAGCCCATGATGTGGTTTAACTTTTATGTTTGTATGGTTATTTACTGTACTGGGACGAACAAAAACGTAGTGACCAAAATGTCTGAAATGATTGGCACCTGGAAAAATCGGTCCAAAATTACAGAGCTTGTTTGTCAAGCCTGCTGGTGGCAGGCACCCCATCTGCACCAGCACAGACTAAATATTCTAGAGGACAGCACAAACTGCTGTAGGTACCTGAGAGCATTACACCCTTGTGTAATGATACAATAGAGGTGACAAAATTTGTTTGCAGGAGACTTCCATTTGTTGCTGCAAAGGAGAATCAAAGGATCACTGAAACAAGAAGATACTGGGATAGTCATGCAGATGTCTATCAGTGGTCTCACCAAAGCAACCACTTTGCTAAAAAAAAAGAGCATGTTCCTTATATAAGCAGTGAAAAGGAAGAAAGGCAGACAAAGGTAAGGAGACAGAATGAAAACACTGTTTAAGGAATTTAGGGGGTGAATTGGAGGATGAGTGTTTATGGAATGAGGAGTCTAATTGTGTTTTTCTATTGCATCTTCTTAATGGGAGTTTATTTGAAATCGACACTGCTTCTGAGGGGCAACTGTATAAAAAAACAGTGCTTTGGGGTGAGTGTCATGAATTTTCGGGTGACCTTGGCTTTCTCCATATTTGGACTGTTTTGGGCCTACTTATAGTGTAGAACAAGAGAAAAAAATAAGCACACCACTAGTCTTGGCTACCTACATAATAAGGCCAGGCTAAAGTGAAAAGGGAACATGGCAATGAAATTACTTAGTTTACACAGAAGAGAGATCCTGTGATAAGACCTGGAGGACTATGACATTTCAATTCTATATTTGGAGTTTATTGTAACAGAAACTAGAACAATTAACTCAAGAAACAAACAAAATGCAGAATGTTAAATATTAAAATTAGAAATGTTTGTAAATGTTTCTCTTCCCTATGCAAAACACCCTTACCGAATGATCCTTTTCTTCATATTTGTTGCTCTTGTTCAAACACTCCATGGCTGGCTTGCAAGCATCATACATTCCCACTGCACAGGCCACTATTTAGGATCCATCCTGCTCTCACTCTGGAGGTCTGACTGAGGAACTGATCTTTCCCCTTGGCAGTAGCCTCCAAACTGGCATAGCTACCTCCTTCTCAGGGGAGCTCTTCTGAGCTGGTGCTAAGGGAGGAGGGCACAGATCTGGTGCAGGGCTGGTGTTCCCATACATGCAGCAGTTGGTGAGGAACAGGGATCCCCTTATTGCAGGCATCATTTGGGCAGGCATGGAGTGGCTAGGACAGAGTCAATGACACTGCTAGTCTCATGTTCTTTCCACTCCCACTGGTCATTTTGATAACATTTTCATCAGAATATATGCAGCTAGGAAGGACTGCAAGGATAGTATTACTGTGCACTTAAAATGCATTCAGAGCCCTTCTGCAGGTACAAGGCAGTGAAGAGCTCTGCTTGCAACAGAAGTGCATGAGATAGTAGAAAAGTATTTGTGCAAATGCCTTTCATATAATGAAACCCAGAAAATGTAACTGAAAGACAGTAAGAAAGACCAAGATCGCCCAAACAAAGAGATTATTCACTGTGTTAAAATAAGAGAATTATCTTGAAAGACAACAGAGATACAATTAGAAAAACTTTGTAGGAAGAGGAAGACCTGAAAATGGAAGTTCAAATGCTTTAACCTGAAGTGTGAAGAAGAGGGGGACCAGCAAGATGCCACAGACATGATGTGGAGCATCAGCCTGACAGAGCTTGGGAAATGTTTGGACAGTGCTCTCAGGCATATGGTGTGACTCCTGGGTACAGTGCTGTGCAGGGCCAGGAGTTGGATTCAATGATCCTTATGGGTCCCTTCCAACATGGCATATTATGTAATTCTGTGATTCTCTGCTTGCCTGCTTTCAGTGTGAGCCAAAATCAGAGAGCTGAACTTAAATGGGATTAAGACATGAATCTTTGTTCTCTGGAGTGGAGTAAAATCACAGTATCACTAATGCTTACAGGATTCTATGAATGGGACAAGGAGAGAGAATCTGGGATTTTACTATGCTGGGATTGATTGTAACTTCACTGGTATCAAATCTTCTAATGTGCAGAACAGTAATGTATTTTTTTCTATTTTCTTCATTTTGTTCTGTTCTTCCCTGTTCACTGCTTATAATGGGACCACACACAGGATTAATGACACTACAAATCAAATTGCAGTCTGGATTGAATTTAAGGAGAAATAAAAAATCAGGGAGGGTGCAGCTGAGCTGGTTTTCTCCAACACAGCTTAACAGGATGCTTTGATGGAGTATTTACAGTGCTATTGAGGCCTGTTCTTCCTGAAGCTTTTAACTAATTTTTGAAGTTAGTGAGAATTTATGACCCTTAGCACAATTTTTAGCATATTAGAAAATAAAAAATAAATAAAAGAGTTGAGCATAAACAATGAAAATTGCATGTAGGTTTGCACTGTGGAGATGACAGATGATTACAAGCACTTCACTGTCAGTTGTTTTAGAAATTATCAGTTTGCGCTTATTTTTCATGTGATCTCATTTATCACAGAAATGGTTGCTAGGATGCCATGCTTTGAAATTTGAAACCTTCTCCAGAAAAACAGCGATTGTGAAAAGATTTTTTTAAACATATTTTCTTTTTGGCAGCCTTTCTGTAGTGAAATTATTGATGTTAAATGGTTTTCTTATATCAAGACTTCATCTTACAAGCACTCCTACCTAGACTTATTTTATGGTTTATGCTACATATCTGAGTGAAGTTAAGCATGCATAAGACGTATGGATTCAGCTGACCTTAAACTCCTGTTAACTTTCTGTGCCTAATATTTTCTCCTTGCTCCTGGCAATTATGTTTCCAGGTTACTGTTTAGATCATGGAAATAATTTTTCAGTGGTCACTAGCTTTCACCACTGAACAAACATGGAGACTCATGTAAAATGGAAGCTGTGAGTGTATGAGCTGAGTTCCTTAAAACCCCACTGAAATGATGAATAGTGAACATTACATGCCTGCATGGCACCTTTGCTAAGTCCCCTCAAATCCCAGTCCCTGGCAATTTTTAGCAAGTCTTGTGACTTTCCTCTCACCTTTTCTATGCCAGGGCAGCTTTAAAAACTTTTAGTCTATTCCAGATGATGCAGATGGAACTGGGATTCTGGCTGCAAGCACTGGAGATCACTCTTGACAGTCATGGCTTGCTGCTTTTGGCAGAGGCGATCCCTCCACGACCTCGCCTCATGCTGAGCAGGACTGTAGCTGGCTGCTGTAGGGAGCAGCCAGGCAAGAAGTCTTGAGTGAGAGGGAGAAATAAGCAGAGGTAAACCGACTAGAGAGCCCTTAATCCATGCAATGGGAGCAGCCACTGGAAGAACAGGTCTGGGAATCTCAAACAGGAAATCGCATTTCAGAAAGTGGAGATTTGTACCTTTCTGCTAGAAATTCTGAAATACACAAATATACCGATGAAAATAAATACCTAGCTGGATACTTCTGATCTAACCAATAGTTATTTGAATGTTATATACTGAAGAATCTATCTTGTGAATTTGAGATGTTGGAGGCCTGACAATTTATCCACTTACATTCTTTTCCTAAATGACTAGTTAATGCCAGGGGAATTAGTTCCCATATGCAATAATCCTGCCTTAATTTCTGAAGTGTCAGAATAGGGGCAGGTAAGTCAGTAGACATGTAATCCCAGAGATGTAGTGGGATCCTGATTCAAAAGATAGCAGGAATCATGTTCACTGCACTCTAGCTGTAATTGAGGAAAGTATTTACATCCTAAGAAATGGGCATTACATTCTATTGTCATGAGAAGAAACCACAAATTATAGAGAAAAATCCAGCTCGCTCCTCAGAACATCTGGAGAAAGCAGATGGACAGAGGCTGATTCCCAGGAATACACAGGAGGCAGAGTGATCTGCCTGCCCTCTGCTGATACCCCCTTCATCTGTTACCCGCTCATCCTTGGGACCCATAAATGGTTTTGGGGTTGCAGGAAGGATTAATTGACTCAGACACTGGGGAAAATGTGAGGATAAAGACCCCACTGAAATGCCTGAAAGGGGAACAGGATGTTGGGCTGGAGGAAGAGCATGATTACCTGCTGTGCAGAAGGTAACTGAGGGAGCAGGGCAGGGGGTGGGGACAGAGAAGATTACTTTATTCTAGTGTGGGATTCTCCAAGGAGGTATGAGCTCCACATTATGAAGCAACTATTAAGCCAAGTCTTTACAAAATGGTTTTAATCAAGTCTTCTAGAAATAGCCCATAAAGATCTGACTAAAATACCCTCACTAGGAATCTGAGAGAAGTTGACAACCATGCAAATTCCACCCACATAGCTGGTGGTTCTGGGCCCAGAAATCAGGGCATGCCAAAATCTGCAGGACAATACCTTATAACAATAAAGCAAGTCTCCTCTTCTGTTGATGGCATCCCTGTGGCTCCCAGGTAGGCTGGCAGTAGTGTCTCTGCAATCCTCCTTTGAGTATACCAGCTCCCTGAGTATCCCTCTCCACTGGACAGAAGAGACTTACCCCTCAGACTGCTGCAGGGAGTAGCCATGGTTTTCTGATGTCCTCTGGCCAGATGTGTTGGCTTTCCAGAGGTTTTGCAGCACGAGGTGGCTGGAGCAGGGCCTGAGGATGTGAACTGGTATGCTGGGAAGGAGGGAGCACAAGCAGCATGTCTCCAGAGAGCAAAGATGGGAGTTCCTCTGTGGCTGATAAGCATCTATCACAGCAGGGTACAGGCAATTGGAGTAGTCTCTTCTTGCTCAGGATAACCCAGGAGTCTAATTTAGGCAACTACAATCCCAGACATAAAACTAAAACACAGTGTGTATAACCACTGAGGTCTTGCATGAGGTATTCAATCACTTTAATGGTGTTTTTCTTTGTCTGCAAACTGATAGGTTTAGTTTGGAAAAAAGAAAAACAAGAATTTTAAAGCTGAATAAAAATCAGCACTTCAAAAAATATATAGTCTACCCTTCCTTGCTGTTTATAGCCTCTAATTTGGTAGTGCTGTTGCAGCTGCCAAACTGTGTAGATTGGCTCAAAGTTATCGTAACAACATTCATTTCTTAAATATGAGGCAGTGTAGGAAGAACTGGCTTTTCAAAAATAGTTAACTAAGGATGGAAGATGAAATACATGACTTATAAACAGATATATTTAGCTAAAAGAACTTGATTATTTTAGAAGTTCTGGTCTATAAAGATAACAGAGTTTGTCAACTGTTCCCATCTGTCTCGTCCCTGTCCTGTGTCAGTAGGGGGAAGTAGTAACTAAGACCTTCTGTGGTTTAGATACTAAGTGCTTTCATCAGAGTATTTTTGTCCACCCTCCTTTCTCTCCCTCTTTGACATCAGCAAGAAGTTTTATTTATATTCTGCTATGAGCTATTATATCTACCACGGAAAATTACTGACAACTGCTTTGTCAGTGACGCTATGTCCAATTAAATCTGCTTAGTTTACAACATTTTTTGTTAATCTGGATTAAAATACTGCAGGTGCTTCTCCCTAAAAGATATTAATATTGTTTCAATTAGGCTAATCACTGTAACAGCAGTTTTCTAAAAATTGCACTGATGGTGGCTTCGAGGCATGCAGCACGAGCGAGGACACCTCTCGCTCCCCATCCAGACCTCAGGCTGTGTCTCCAAACCCTGTGCCTGCTCTGAGCAGAGCCAGTTTAGCTCCACCCTCTGAGCAGTCCAGCCCTTATTTATATGAAGTCTGTGGTCCAACTGGCTTCAGATGGTGTGTGTTATGTGCGTGTGCCTGCCTCCTGAGTGTGTGAGACGAGCTGGGATCATGAGCCAGGGTTGTTCCAAGTGGTTTTAATCAGCAGCCCATTAGAGGAGAACGGAAAACTTCAAACAGGGTAAGAACCAAGTAAGTAAACCTAACTTTGAACTTGCAATCTGGACAAAACAAATGCAAATTAAAATCTTCATAGTCTGTCAGTTTTCAGATAAATTATCACTTTTAGAGAAAAAGCTGTGCATTCTAACAGGAAGGAGGAAATTTAAAAGGACTGAAATGAAGGAAACTGTAAAAACAAAGTGGGAATTGAGAATGCAAGAGAGAAAAAACAGCAAACGATTGCTCACAAAGTTGGTACACTCTCTTACTTTTTTCAGCTGTGGACAGGACATGTTAAGCTTTAACCTCTTGCTTTCTTGAATACTGTTTTCTGGCTGAGCAAGTAGTTTCTCTTGCAAAAGGGGTGAAGATTTCTGTTCCTCACCTGTCTGCTGGCAAGTTTGTTTCCCTGAGAGCACGGAGTGGAAGAGCTCTCCACAGCTCCTTGCAGGATGCCCCATGGCATGCTGCTGTTTGCTGCTGCTCATCTGTTGTTTTTTTGCAGGTTGCTCCAGTACCTCCATGGGAAGGTGTTCCCCAAACTTCTGGTCCTCTGGAACTCTTGACTTCTTGCCTGGCACCAGGAAAATACTCAGCAGCAGAAATGAGAAAACTCATGCTAGTTTTGGGTAAAGTGTGACTTTTTTTACCCTGGCAAGACGTGGTTACTTGGACTGCATCTGCAATGTGGCAAAGGGCAAAGTGAGGTCGGCAAAGAGGCCATGGTTTGTGGGCAAGTCCCCAGATGCCGCAGGCTTTGTCGCCCTCGTCCCTTCCTTCTGGCCTCAGTGGTGGCCCTCTGTCTGTTCTGCCAGACCCTGACTCCTCTCATGACCAGCAGCATCCTTTCAGCAGTTGTTAATGGGATTGCACCCAACAAACTGACTAAAACACAGCAAGGAAGATACAAGGAGGTCTCCTCAAGCACCATTCACTGCTTCCTCCCTGGCAGCAATTCAGAGACAGTGAAAAAGGTAAGTCAGCTGGAGCAGAGTGCTGAGCAATAATTAGCAAAGCGAGGGATAGCAAGTCTGGCAGGATCATCTGAGTCCAGCTAAAATTAGCCTAAGCTTGGAAGTCTGGGATCTGTATACAAACAAATGGGTGATCTAATGACAGCGGCATATGCACAAGCACATTCCCATTACCAGCTCCTCAGTGTGCTGTTATTAACACAGGAATCCTGAAATCTTCAACTGAAATATGGCACTGCTCTGTGACTCCAGCAAGATTGCAGTTTGCTGCACAGACCATGCTTTATTTTGGCTTTGGGAATTGGTTTAGAGGCTTTACAGTACAGGCACGTAAATCAGGAGCCAGTGGGGTTTCATGGAAGTGACTGAGGTTGTTAATTGGCACAAGGACTGCAGCTGCCCTGTATTAAAGTTATCTGCTCGTCAGCTCTGAACTTTACTGGGATTCTGCTGAGAAGCTGAATTTAACTGCATTTGAGAAATAAAAGAAACAATTTTTATATTTTAAAATCACACTATATACTTTGGAATCCCTGTCTTACAGATTTTACTTTGTCCGTAGGTTACCTGACTTCATGTTTATTTTGTATAGGGTTCCTAGGATGGGTGTTAAAACCTAACAAATGGAGACACTGTTATTTTTGTTGGAAAATGTAGTTTGTTAAATGGTCTCCAGACTTAGGTAGTTATTTTTACTCTGGAATCTGTGATCAGCACTAGCACAAATGTTTCAGGTTTCCTTCAGTCCTATAGAGAAGCTCCTAACAGTGCAGCAGATACCACAGTGTGAAATCATCATTATGCCAAAGCTTTATATACAACTGTAGCAGAACTGTAAAAAATCTGTGACCTCACAGATTATGGACAGAAACCACATAAAGCAGTTCAAACTAAAAAAGTACCAGGCCGCTGCTTTGATTAGACAGAGTTCATAGTCTGAAAGGTCAGCAATATTGATTTTAGGAGAGCAGCTGTAAAGTGCATCTTCTGCAACAATCAAAAACAGATATGGGGAATAACTGTGGCATGGACTCTTTAACCTTAACTCTTAAAATACTGTTTTTTTTCTTATAGTACATGCTGCTTTTGTCATGATTTTATATTTTAATGACCTTTTAGTACACTAGGTACCCAGATTCAGATTTGATCCGCACCATGACATAAACAATTACAGCTAAAAGGGAAATAAGCACTGCTGACATATGTGGGTTGCATTGTGTTATGTCTATAGACACAATCCATTCCTTTTTACTCATTGCTCTTGTTATAGCAAAGAACATTTCATACCTTGGGCTACTTAATATCTGTAAGATCTGTGTGAAATAATGGCAAAGTTTTGCCAGTATGCTGTTTGGCTGAAAATATCTGTAACATCTTCTTTTGCAAATTTGCCTGAGAAAAAAAAGCAGATTGACATCAAACTTGGTGTGCTGGTCAATTGAAACAAGAAAAAAGCTTTTGTTTTTACAACATGCTGTACTTACTGCTCTCTCTAGCATATGTGGTTGGATGTGACTATGACACACACATGCTGGACCTGTAGGACAGATGTGTGTGTATATTAACCCTTAAAGGTATATTTCCCAGGGCTGTGCTACCTTAACACATTCCTTTTCAAGTTCTTAAGACCACCCATAGCTGGCTGCCTATTTGTCTTGAATTTTTCCTCTAGAGCAGGATGAACAAAATGTCTTGCACATGTTGGGACGTTTCTCTAAGTTGCTCTCTGTTTCCCAACTTTCTCTGCTGGTTGTGTGGGCTGAATAACAATCTCAGAGAACAGAAAAGACAAACAGCGCCAAAAATCTCTACGACTTTGCTTTGAAAGTGTGTTCTTGAACTGAGTGTTTTCATCCACTGCTTATTCAGATTGCTAAACTGTTATCTGGCTTGGTTTTATTGGGCACTCAGTAACATCTAAGATGGATGTCACAGTTGAAACTTTACACTGTTTTATTTTACAGTCATGTGCCCACTGATGGGAGCTAGTTTGGAAACAACTTTTCATTAAAGCTCTTGTTAAAATCTTCATGTATGAACCTGGAAAAATACTTTAAAACATTATTCATATTTGTAATTAACCAGTCACACATGTATTCTTATTCTATAAACAGACCAGCAAGAAAATTTTAAAAAAAGAAAATTTAAAAAAGAATCTACTATACAGTTAAACAGTGACTTAAAGCAAACACTGCATCATGTCTTATGAAATCAAAGTTCATGAAAAAATTTGAAGGAAAACAAGACCCTGCTGGAGATAATATTCTTTAGGTAACACACAGGGTTTTGAGCCATAACATGTCACATTGCAGATTCTCTTCTGGGTAAGGGCAAGTTTTGTTCTTGCTTCCTTCAGAAAAACAACCTGTATTGTGTTGAGTCTGTTGTGAGAATTTGGTTCTGATTGTTATAATACGGGCAAAATCCCCTTCCAAAGTCTGATAATTTCTTCACTCAGAGTATGCATAGCACTAAGTGTCTGAAAAAAACCCCCACACAGCAAACCAAAGAAAAACAAACAAAAAACCTGGCATCTTTTATGAGCCATTTGTTGGAAGCAAAAGAAGAGATCTGAGGAAAAGTCCAGCTTTCCCAATGCATTTCTGATATCAATATTCACTTTGTTTTGGAGAGTAACGGACAAGCGTAGAAGAAGCATGGGGATGGACATTGCCAATTGCATCTGTAAATGCATCTTTAACTCTATCCAGAATGCTCTGGGATGGAGCCTTTCCTGTTGGGTACATAGTGCAAGCGGTATTTTTTAAATTGCAAATATGCAGATTTCATTCATAGCCTGGAAAAAGAGACAGAACTCATAGTGCTCCTCTCTCTGGTATCAAACATTACAGGAGTTTTAAAAGCTGCTGGGGACCTTGTCCTGAAGCTTTAAGTTCACATGAACAGAGATGAACATTTTCTAGTACAAAATTAAATGTTAATATCTGAAACATGAAAAATAGAAGGCTTATTTCTGAATCTCCGGCATTAAAGGCATCAGAGAGTGATATCACATTTAGCAGCAAGCTGTCTGCAGGTTTAGCAGGGCACTCTTACCTCCCAAATGATGAAATATTTGATATTTGTGAATATATATAGTAAGGAGAAGAGCTGGTGCTGTAGCATTGAAACTGGATTAGGTAAAAAAAAAAAAAAACAAAAAAAAAAAAAAAAAAGAAAGCCCATACAAGCCCTCTGTGTAGCTTGCCTGGCACGGTATTATGCCAGAAATACTTTTGGTACCAGCCAGCTGTAATGTTGTTACACTTATCTAAAGTAATTTAGCTCGGCTTCTTGGCCAGTTTTGAGAAGAGCTAAATATCTGGTTAAGCTGTGTTTCCACTCTCAGAATTAATTCAGCCAGAGGCAATTTAGATGCCTCTATACACGAGTAATTTTGCCCAGGTAGATGGTGTACATCTGCTGGGTAGAAGAAACATGGACTATATTGCTTTTAGGAGAGCAGATACCTGGCGTTCAGTTGCTTTCCCACTCAGAGTGGGTCTTTTTTTTTCTTAAAAGACCCAGTTCCCAAGCCATTAAGCTTTCATCCAGGTTGAAATTGTGAGCCTGGTTCACCATACTGGCAATGGGATGTTCTGTTCAGTCCTAGAAAGCAAAATTCTCTCTTTTCTTTATTTCTTCCACAGCTGGAGAGAAAGGAGGACAAAAATATTAATCACCTTTTATAGTTATTACTCCTGGGACAGGCACTTTTTTGGCATACTAGCTTTCCAGCCATTGCAAATGTATTTAAACAAAACAAAACAAAACAAAACCAATTAGATTTTAAATTGGGTTCTGAAGGAGAGTATTGCATGGATACTCACAAGACTTCTGCTTCACATCCCCTGGCCATTTAGGCCAGCTGAGAACAAGAAAACAAAGATACACAGCTGATTATGTAAGAACTTGATAAGTGGGTTAGGCTGGCATCCAAATAAATGAAATACCACAGGTGTGGTGAAAAAAAGCTGTCTTCCTTTCAAGGCCCTGAACCTGCCACTTATGTTTTGTGTGAAAGATGTATCTCAAAGAGGAACTATATTGAAGGGAGCAAACAGGAAGGATAAGAAAAGGCTTTTTATGGCTTCATTCTGAACGAACAGGAGAGGATACCATTTCCCAGGAGTGGACAGTATGAAAGATCCAAGACAATGACAGCCTGATGTGGCTGTATCTTAAAGATACTATGTAGAAAAAGAAGGGGGAAAAAAGGGAAAAAAAGAGAAACATCACGATTTAGTTTTAATCAACATCTAGAAGACCCAGTTGAACATCCTGCATAGGTTACTGGCCTAGGCATCTATATTTGAAAATTGGCAGTGAAATTACTGAAAAGCTGAGAAAATATTACTAGAATATTAGAACTCTGGACATCCAGAGTGGAATTATCTTCTCTTTACTTGAGTGCTCCACTCTGTCAGAGTGGAGAGGCAGAAAGCTGGACTTCACAGTCAATGGAAATGACTGCGTCAAATGCAAAATTCATCATGAATTAACGCAGACATTTAAAACAAATCTAGTGAATTGCATCCTCTAAAGACATGTCTCTATTGACTTTTTTTTTTTTATGGAATATGCCTGCTTCAGACAGAATAAGCATGCAACAAAGGAGACAGGAGCGGAGTCTGTTATGGAAGAAGGCATGGGGAAAGGAAGCAGATGTGGGAGGAGAGTAGGGAACTACAGCTGCAAAGTAATAATAGGAACCTCAGAAGTACAGAAGAGATTGTGTACAGAGATGGCTGAATTTGTAAAAGGGCAGAGAAAGGGAGATGAGAATGGAAATGGAAAGAAGACAAAGCTAATGAGAACTTTTGAAATGTAAATATCTGAAAAAGGAGAACTGAAGTTGGATAACAGAATGAGATGATTTTTACTATTATGCAGAATAGAGCATGGTGAGAGCTCTGGATAGAAAAGATTACATATGCATAATGTTTCATAGAGTTTTAAGTAAATTTAACTTAAAAGCTATTTAATAGAATAAGTAGGGGGATGAGAACTTTTCACAAAAGAAGAAAGAACTTTGCTAGTATGAAACCTGTTGCAACTAGAAAGCAATCAACATAGGGTATGGTATCAGTGACTGGTTTCCTTGGAATGATACCACATTCACATTGCCCTATGAAAGCAGGACATTTGTTTTCCCCTTTTGTAATGTAAAATGAAACAGCACTAAGGAAACAACTATTTTTACTGAGCAGATAGCTAGAGATATTCTAGTGATAAAGGGCACGGCTATTGTGGTAGCAGTCAGGAAAGAGGGGCAGGGTGGAGACTTTGCAGGAAGGGAACTTTGAGAGGGACACATGAGGAGCAAATGGAGGCAGAATCTCACTCATATCCTTCACTGCAACTTCCTCCAAAACGCGGTGTTTTGATAAGTGGTAGGATTGGCTCACTGTCTGTTCTGAAGACAGGGCCATTGGTACCATATACTACATGCAGGCATAAAGCAAAAAGCATTTTGATAAAATAGCTCTGTACTTCCTGCTCGGAGTGTTGGTCATGACTGTAAATAACTCCAGTTTTGCTCTTGGATTTATAAAGTCATCAGAAGACAGCCATCAAAGTAATGACAATAATCTAATTGCTTGGTCTGTATTTATCCAACAAACAATTCAAAGCAGAATTACATTCCAGCCATTTCATTCTACAACTCAGTCCTTTCTGATTTGGAAATTCAATAGAACATAAAGCCAACACATTTAAATATCCTCCAGAAAGTGAAACAGGAAATTAACTTCTCTCTTACTTCTTGATATAGGAGCTATGCCCACTTTTAAATATAATGGTAGTATGAACAACTTACTATTTCTATGAACTTTTATACAAACACAAAAAGGAATTTAGAAGTCACATTTGGAGCTAATAAATATCTGCACAGTCCCACAAATGAGTGCCTTGGGGCATTAGAACCACTTCTAAGTTTTTATTATTACTCTTCTTATTGATGCTGTTCAATAATAGTGCAGTATTTTCTGGGAGTCCCATTAATCTGTTATTTGTAATGTTGTTCTGCTAGGTGGTATTTAGTAGCAAAGGTAGATGCTGACTTCCTTTGCTGGCTAAATGGGAATTTAGGCTGTTCACTGCCTGTGAATGTTGCTAATACTGCTGGCCTTGTTTTTACAAGGCCACTTTTCCTTTGTGGTATTTTTGTTGCCCGCTGCTTTCATGGAAAGGCCTTTTGGTTTGCACAGTGGCTCATACATCTCTTTTTCAGCTGCTCAGTACCTGCAGGAAGCAGTGGGGTTAAAGTAAGCTGCAGTCAAGTTATTTGAAGCTACTGGACCAGGTCTCTGACAGTCTTGACTAGCTCAGTGTGAAAAATGGCTGCTTGTAGTCAACACAGGGACTAATGACACCAGAACTGGATAGCTGAATAGATGATTCACAGTATTTGAGTCCTTTCCTGAGAGAGGCTTAGGCTGACATGAGTTGGGCCATTATGTTAGGATGAAGAATTTTGTTTCTGCAGTTGAAGTGATGGTCAATGAAATTCTATGGCAACAGTTCAAGCTGTATATTTGCTTCTTTTCCAGGCATAGACAATGCATCAATATTTATGGAATTATGTAATGTTCTTGGAATCTGAAAGAACTGCCAAGAACTGTTTTGCCCTCTTCAACTTGCAATATCTTCACTATTTTCTTCTTGGCCAAAACAAAACCAGTAATTTAACATCAGAAGATTCAGTTACTGACCAAATTCTAGATTTTTGGAACAACCCAGAAATTCTGTACAATAGGGAAAGCTTCAGAGACTAGTAGAATCAATTCTATCCTTACACATTCATAACCTAGAATTGGATATACTGGTTTCAAGAGAAATGTCAAAACATTTTCTTTATAATAGAGAATTTCACAGCTATGTGGAAGTTGCAGACAGACAGAACTAAGAATTGCAACTCTGAAAATGGATGTCTGTTTTCAATTGCACAAGGGTGGTTACATAATTCTTCACCTTTCATATTATATAAACTGGGCCTTTTATCTTGTTTGTTAAGGCATCAAAGGAATATACATTTGATACATTTTTTAAAAAAATCTTTAATAAATTTTAATGGAGCTCAATTTGTTTTCTTTTGTGTTTTTCATGTTATTCTGTAAACTTTACAGCCCATTCTGGATTTGTTTGGACCAGTTGTTAAGGCTGTGGATCATCTGTGTAACAGCCAATTGCACTAAAATGAGGTCAGTGACTGAGCTAAGTGCAGTGTTTTGTAAACTGTAAGAGCAGGTATACCATGTCAAAGCTGACATAGGTCTCATCCAAAATCAAATGGGAAATCTGAGCCTTGCTGTAAAGCCTCATTAATTTCTGTGGAGACAAACACACCATTTTCTAGGTATGACATGGGCTGCAGATGTTCTTACCAATCCCTTTCACATAAGATACACTGAATGTGTTACAAACTGACCTGCTAACAAATAGTCCGAGGAAAAGCTAAAAAAAATGGTTGGGACATGGGAACATTTGACTACTTACCAATTATTCTCAAATTTTCAAAATGTTATGGATCAATTTTTTTTTATGTCCGAGTCTGTTGTACATTAAAATCATAGGAATGCCAAAAAAATCAGAACCATAAAATGTGGAAATATGTGAACAGCTTATTTTCATCTATTGTACGCTGCTTCTCTTGTACCAACTCTCTGCCTAGACCTCATTTTTATGATTGAGAAACATTTTATGAAAACCAGCAGACTCTTTAAATATATAAACATGACTGTTATTGCTATAAGACTGGAAATTCTGAAAAACATCCAGTAGTAACTAGATCAGCATGTCCAGTGATGCAAGGCATTTTCTATAAAGCTTTGGAAAAAAGTATGGAATCACTTGCTACAACCATGCAGATGGCCAGATTTTTAAAAAAAAAACTCTGTGTAGCTGACAACCTACCCTACACTGCACTGGCTTAGCAAACAGACAGAGAGGACACGTTGCATCTTGTAACCTGGACTGCAAATAGCTATGAAAGGACAGGGCAGAGAAAATAAATTTGGCAACCCTGTATGCGGATCTCAAGCAAGTACCCTAAAAGGTGTGGAGATACTTCCTATTATTTAATAGTACCAGATTAGACATCGGGTCAAGCTGTTAAATTTAGGCTGCTGGGCTGCCTGTGTGTCGCAGAGACGCCGTTGCGGCTCTTCCCGAAGCGGCTGGAGAGCAGCGCCTGTGCCCAGCGCCCGGGCGGCGGGCAGGGGCCGGCCCACAGGGCGCTGTGTGCCTGCAGGCTTCGGGCTCCAGCAGCCTCAGCGCCTTTTGCGTGTGTCCGGAGTGAGAGTTCCGAGAAAAGCCCTCCGGAGAAGCCGCTCCTGTGCTGTCTGTGAGGGCTCAAGGCCTCTGATCACCCATCCTGGTGGGCGCCGGACGCTGCGTGGGTCCCGTGGAGCCGCTCGGGGCCATTTCCTTTGTTTTGTGGAAATGACCCAGGTCACTGCCACTGCCTGAACTTCCTCTTTTCTTTTTTTTTTTTTTTTTTTCCCCTCCTCCTGTGCTGCTATCAACGCTCTGTTGAACATTCGTCACTGCCAACCCAGAGCGTTGTAAACATTGCGGCCCTTCCCCTGAGACCTGAGCAAGATGCCTCGCGCCTGAAGGCTGGCGCTGAGGCGGGCTCTCCCCTGGCGGATCCCGCTGCAGGCAGGCGGGCTGAGCCGAGCCCCCGGGGACGCCTCGGGGCTGGCTTGGCTGGTCCCTGGCCCTTGTGCCTCGTCCCTCGGGCCCGGAGGGCACCGGGGCCAGGGCCTGTTGCGACAGATGTGCGAGTGGGGGAGCCCCGGGATGCTGGCCTTGGAGTATTGACCGCAGGGGAATGGAGCCATTGCTCGCTGCTTGAGGCAGGACCTCGGAATGTTTGAAGCCAAATATTTCTGAGGTAACAGTGCAGGAGGCTTTGCTTCGACGAAGAAAGGTGTGTTTTTCATGGCATAATAGAAGTGTGGTAATTGTTAGCGAGGAGGGGGGCACACAAAGTGCTGCCGCATCCAAGGCAGGACCCACGCCCCGGGCAGTGCTGGGAGGGGTGGGAGAAACAATAATGGCAAGCAAAAATGGAACAGGAGCAGGGACGTGTCCTGGTCTGCAGCCCCTCTGTGCTCCTCACGTGTCCTCAGCTCACCCTGAAAGCAAGAGGTGTCTCTATCTTCTGGGTTTCTTCCACGATGCAAGTGAAATGGAAAGTAGGAAGTATTTGGCTGGAATGCCTGGAAGAGAAAGGAGAGAGAACACAAAAGGGGGGCTGGGACCAGGGCTGGGTTTAGGAACAGGGAGGGAGGGAGGGAAACGGAGAGGAAGGGCTGCCAGCAGCTGCTGGCGCTGCAAGAGAACAGGAAATCAAGGCGATAAGAGGAGAGGAAGGAGGGGCAAAGGCAGAAGGGGACAAGAGCGACGGTGCTGTGGTGGTCAAGGGCCATCTGAAACTCTAACACTGTGCTTGCCACCTGATTAATGTGTTTTAAAAATTCTGGGATGTCAGGAACGCTGTCAAACAGGTGACCTAACACAGTTCCGATGACTTCACCCTGTGCTACGTGTGCTTACTCTGGCCAGCAAGTGATCAACCTTTACTTGTATATCTCAGTCTCTAAGCTAGTTTTGGGTTGCACATTTAGCAAATATATGTGGAAGACTCTGTATTGAGATTTTTTCAGGTTCCCTTCATCAGTAATGCTAACGCTTTCTGTGGACAGTGGCTGCTCTGGAGCAAAAGAAGAAAAGCTAAGGGCTCTGAAGTAGTTTGTGCTCTTTACTGCTGCAGAAAAGTTTACACTTCAGCCAAGCACAATGTAAAACTGCATCCCTCACTGCTGAGAGGAGTTACTTTAGCACTAGATCCCAGGCCTGTAAACAACTGGACACATCTTGAATGACATTTACTTGTATCAAAGCATCTGTCTCTTTTCAGTCTAGTCTACTGTGCAAAAATGGTGGTGACTTGTTTGTGTAGTGCTTCCTATCTCCAGTGATAAGCTTACTAAAATTAGAAGTTATTTCATAACTTAGTTTTTAAACTGCTGACAACTGCCAGATTGAAATTCACAAACTTGCAAAGAACTAATTTCACGGCCTAAATTTAATCCCTGCTGGTATGTTTCAACCCTAAAGACAAATATCTTTCACCAAAAGAGCGTTAGAGAGTTTTGGTTTTTAATGGTGTTTTTATTGCGGAAGACCAGCTAGACTGTTGCAGATAGTAGTGTCCTAATTCCCACATGGAGCACCCTATTTTTATGCTTTATTTTACTGGGGTTTGAACAGCAAGGTTTTAGTAGTGGGGTTAGGGGGGGCTTACCAGGATGGCTTCTGTAGGAAGCTGCCAGAAGCTCTGCCCATGTCCCATAGAATCAATGCCAGCCAGTTCCAAGACAGACCTGTCACTGGCCAAGGCTGAGCCCATCAGTGATGGTGGTAGCAACTCCAGAATATTAGATTTAAGAAGGGGAAAAAAGAGACTGTGGAACTGCAGCCAGAGAGGGGAGTGAGGATGTATGAGAGGAGCAACTCTGGAGACACCAAGTCAGTGAAGAAAGAGGAGGAGGAGGTGCTTGAGGCACCAGAGCAGAGACTCACCTGCAGAGTGGATAAAGACTGTGGTGGGGCAGGCTGTCCCCTGTAGTCCACAAAGGTCCACAGGGGAGTAGAAATCCAGCAGCAGGCCATGGAGTACCTATGCTGGAGCAGTCTGCTCCATGAAGGACTGGGCCCCGTGGAAGAAGCCCGCCCACACTGGAACAGTTTGAACAATTGCAACCTGTAGAAAGAATTCATGTTGGAGAAGTTCATGGAGGACTGTCTCCAATGGGTGGGACCCCACACTGGAGCACAGGAAGAGTGTGAGGAGTCCTCCCACTGAAGAGAAAGGAGCAGCAGAGGCAATGTGCGATGAACTGACCAAGTACCCAGTCCCAGCCCCCCTGCTCTACTGAGGGAGAGGTAGAGAATTTAGAAGGGAAGTTGAACCTGGGAAGAAGGGAGGAATGGGGGAAAAGTGTTTTGAGATTTGGTTTTATTTCTGATTATCACTCCAATTCCATTTGTTGTAAACCCAAGCTGCGTCTGTTTTGCCTGTGACAGTAACCAATGAACAATCTCTCCCTGTTCTGATCTCTGCCCACAAGACTTTCATTGTATGTTTCCCTCTGTCCTGTTGAAAAGGGGAGTCGTAATGTGGCTTTGGTGGCCACCTGTCTTCCAGACAGGGTTAACTAACCACATTTATTTAAGACATAAAATATCCCCCTTACCCAAAGATCTGATGGCAATGGCCCAGTAATTTGCCTTTTTCAGAAATAAATGTTATGTTTGCACTATGACTGTATGTTTGGGGTGTCTCTTCCATTTTTTTCTTTCAAGAAGCTCATATCCCAGAGTAGATACAGAGGAAGGGTTTTCTCTAGATGCCATTGTCCCTAGGCACTATATAGAAAGACAGTAAGTGGTAGATAATCCATGTGTTCCTTGGGATTCATTGGAGACATCAGATACCTTTCCACTTGTTCTCATATACAAATGTCTCTGCCAGTCCTCCTATGGGCTAGATCATGTTGGACTAATAAGGCAATAAGGGCCTGACAAGGTTACATTTAACTTTCTAGAGCACAGTAATCTCCAGTACTGATTAGGATTCCTGTGTATGATTTTACCTCAGCACTCTTCTTACTTTTCTTAATAATGCTGCATAGCACAACTCAGATGCCTGTGCTTATCATCTGCATAGGACCCGCATTCCTTGGAACAGTTCACATGGGACCTACCAGGGCCTCTGCGTTTAGGTGATCACAGCCACAATCAAAGTCAGGTGGCAAGTGCTGTTACCACCTCACCAGAGCAGCCCAGATTTCAGGAAAAGTTGTTTTCAGGAAGCTAAGAACATGGTTTAAGGATCCTTGAGTACTACCCAGAGTTTCAAACCTTTATAGTATCAGTCCAAAATGAAGACAGAAAAAAGGGAGAGGCAGACAAAATGGAATTTGTCCAATGGAAGTCCCTGATGTAAAGAGAATTCTTAATTATACTAGAACTATTTCCTATGTTGTCACAGTAAGTTACTAGTTTCTTTTTGTGAAAAACAATTGTATTTTATACTACTGAGGAATGTCCTGTCTTACAGCCATTGTCTTTGCACTGTGTTTGCTGTAGATCGATGCCTCCATTCTGCAGTACTTTGGAAGCCACACGAGAAGAGCGGTTCTGTATGCACCTCCTGCTCACCGTGAAA
The DNA here is from genome assembly GCA_034509425.1 of Eopsaltria australis. NCBI lineage: Eukaryota > Metazoa > Chordata > Aves > Passeriformes > Petroicidae > Eopsaltria > Eopsaltria australis. The sequence goes on from JAVTVJ010000927.1 coordinate 378,989, forward strand.
CTGACCGTCAGCTCTGTCAGCGCATCCTGGCAAAACATGGATATACAGTCACAGTCCTTGAAAACAGGAGACTGCTGGAAGATCTGAGGCACAAGGGTCCTTATCACAGTAAGAATAATTGGAGTTCGTTAATTTGTTAATTACTAAGTGTGACCACTAAATGTAGAATTGATCCAGCATTCTTCCACAAACATAAAGCATATAAACTCTGATAAAAGTAAGGATAGAAGCTCAATTCTAGCCGTTCTCAGCTAGTAATTTTCCACAGGTGATTCTTCCATTAGATATATCCTGTAAAAAAAATGCAGCAGAGTAGTTCATCACAGTCTTGGCAACTGAATCAGATCAGTTTGGTTCCTGATGACTTCTCATACTGACTTCATCAATAGAACGGAGGGATTTTCAATAGAATATTTCATAACAAAACACATACCTGCTACAGTTGTTTCCTTATCGTTTTCTTTCCTAAAGAAAAGCTGTATGTGTGAAGGTTATTTTTTCCTCTAGTAATGTTTTGGTTGTTCTGTAAACTTGTCAAAGAACACAATATGGGACAAGTGCATTTTTCACTTGCTCCTGAAGCTGGGATAGATTACTGTTGATTCTCAGTTCCTCTTGAAATTTGATCCACAGTTAAAGCAGACTACTGAAGAATCCTGATCTCTTGTACAAAGGACTGTAGCTTTATTGTGTAGAATTACACTGTGCTTGATAGAGAAGCTTGGGCCCCAGTTAGATATGTGATTATCATGTTTGAATGTTCTTGGACACCTCAGAGGTAATGAACTGAAACTGTGATGCCAATTTGGTCTTGGAAGTCAATTCAGGAACTGGAAGGCTTTGAAAAAAATACACAGGCTACCATAATGTCAGAGAAAAAATGGTGTAGTTAGATATTTCTCGTGCTAGAGGGAGTACTGTTTGCATCATTCAGGCTTGCAATACTCTTCTGGGGCTACCAGACAACTCAGGTTTGCTCTGAGTTTTGACCAAATCAGGTAATTTCATAGATGAAAACTACAATTACTTAGCATGCTTGAGATTGCTCAAAATTCCATTGCTAATTTCAGGTTCCTTAAGGAAACTTTCTTGAAAATTAGGTAAATGTGGTTTTCTTTGGCAGGCTGTACCAAGACGTAGTAAATTGTTTTCATCTCCCTCTTACTTTAATCTAGTTTTATAGTCACCTTTTAGCCATTCCTTGCTTTGAGTACTTTCCATCTCAGAGTGACAAGACAGACCATGTCTGCAGGCTTTGCTAATGTCAGATGGGCTGCAGAGAAAAGATGGTGTCTCTGGGGACCGTGTGCACCATCTCTGTGAAATACTTCTGTTTCAAACGACCAAGGAAGTGGGTATGCCAAATTCAGTTGCAACTTGTGAAAAAAAGAGAAGAAAGACTGTACTAGATTTTTCTACAGTTCTGAGTTCAGATTGAAGTTCTCCTTTTTGCATTCCAAATATTATCTCTGCAGAAATGAGCTTAACTGTGGGTATTTATACTTTATAGGCTAGAACCAGTACTTCCTGTAGTATTTTTCCAGTAATAATAAAAAAAATAATAAAAAGGTCTTAGGTATTTTCCAGGAACATCCTACAACTTCCAGCAGATGTTGGATTATGTAAAAAAGTCAAATGCCTGCCAACTTAAGGCAAAGAGTAAGACTCCACTAATTCCATTTCATGGCAGCATAAATCTGCCTTTAACTACTAGCTATTATGTAAGTGTCTACTTTAAGGTTATGTTTTAAAAACAAGAAGGAAAAGAGCATGTCTGCATACCAACCCAATGATCTTTTCGTACAGCTATGCAAATTACATTCAAAGTTAATTTTCTTCCCCAGTAGATGATGGGGTTTACTCTTCTGGATAGGATAGTACTCTCTATTTTGGAGAAGGGTATTTTGAGGTATGCTTTAGCATAATATTTTTCTAATAGGAGTGTTACAAGTTATTAAAAATATACTCCTTTAGGCCTCAATTAAAAACACATAGATAATGAACTTAAAAAACACAAAGTGTGAGTGCTGTGAAAAATCCATAAAAGAAGCAATTTCTTATTACTTGGTATTATTTAGCAGCTCTCTCGGGTCCTTTTATTTGTGTGCAGTCTTTCTTAGTCGTGTATCTTTCAAAGTTCACTCTAAATTTGAAAGGATTTTTCTGTTTTGAATGGCTGAGAGCCAAGACTCCAGCTGAAGTCATATATGGAAAAAAATTCACCACAAAACATTCCTAACTTTTTTTTTGTACTGGCCTGCTAAGAATTTTGGGACCAGTTCTGCTGCTGTTTAAAACCCAAATGTGACAGCTCTGCACACTGATCTTCCAGAAAGATCCTCAACACCTGGACTGCAGCACTGTGTTGAGTTCATTGTTGTCAGAGAGAAACATCAGGGGAATAGTCTTCTTCAGTGGAAATTTTTCACTTCTTACAAACGAACCAAAACCATTTTGCGTTTTGGTAACTGGAAAACAATTGACTAAAAAGGGAAAACATAGCTTTTTAAAAAATCATGGCAAAGAGACTGTGGTTTATGGGTTTGCTATGAAAAATCTATACAGATGTGTTCTCCAGTAAAACATAAATTATTCAGACCCCTAGTTTTTCACTGAAAAAATAGCTTTGTCATTAAATTCTCAAGCAGCTTTGCTTTAACAAAAAGTAGTTGTGCTTTCACCATTCCTTAGCAATTAAACCCACATGGAGGGAAAAGTCCATAGACTTGTGATATCTGTGCCTGTTCTGAGTTCTTTGAGATTTCCTTTTGCAGCAGCCCTAAATGAGCCAGTTTTGTTGTAAGTTTAACATGTCTCTTAGTCTGCTGCTGGGATGGAGAAAGAGAATTGTAAGTGTGTTAGAACTGTGTGAGTAGCTGATGATGCAATAGTCAGATTTTGCAGAGAGCTGGGATTACTACCTTGGGCAATCTTTTTAACGTGGTCAGTATCTCCAGGAGATATCTGTGGTAAATCCGTTTTGAAGTAAGCAGTTGAAAAGAAGTTGCTGATGAGCAAACAGCTCATCATAACAGCTGATAAGAAAGGTATCAGGTTGTATTGGCCAGCACATCTACAAATGGCACGTTTGTTTGCCCTTCCTTCCTTCCTTCCTTCCTTCCTTCCTTCCTTCCTTCCTTCCTTCCTTCCTTCCTTCCTTCCGGAATTCCTTCCTTCCGGAATTCCTTCCTTCCGGAATTCCTTCCGGAATTCCTTCGGAATTCTTTCCGGAATTCCTTCCTTCCTTTCCGCAATTCCTTCCTTCCGGAATTCCTTCCTTCCTTCCGGAATTCCTTCCTTCCGGAATTCCTTCCGGAATTCCTTCCTTCCTTCCGGAATTCCTTCCTTCCAGAATTCCTTCCTTCCTTCCTTCCCTCCCTCCCTCCCTCCCTCCCTCCCTTTCTTGTTTCTCCTTTGTTTATAAAATGTCAAAATCTGCCTCTCCTCTGGAACAAGGTATGCCTTTGCCACAGAGCCTTGGAGGGGGTTGAAATTGGTGTCACAATCTTGGGAAAAATAATAAAAGGATCAGAAGGAGGAGTGAGAAAGCCCTACACTTCCAGGCTTTCTTCTGGGAGATTTGCCATACTGAGCTGTACAAGCCTCTGGACTTCTTCCCTCAGCCCAGGACAGAGCTGTGCTGCTCTCTCAGAGATAAGTGGGATAAGCCACCTGGCTTCAGAGCCCCCTTAGATACTCCCAGAGTGGCAAATACCAGAGAACTTGCCAAATATTTTCCAGTGTCTTCTGCCTTCTTCCCTGTTCTTCCAGTCTGAGGAGTTCTCATCTCTGTTACCACAGTAAAGATTAACAGGATCTGTGTGTCCCTGTGCTACCCTGCCAACATTTTCACATTTTTAAAAAAGGAAGGTTTGATCTCAGAAATTTGTTTCACTGATAGGCATTTCTGCCCTCCAATGCCTGCTGTGTGGATCTTTCCTGAATTCCATACTTTGCCCAAATGATACCTTCAAAGATAAATAAACTACTTATATCTTTCCTTACAGAGCCATCAGTTTTTCTGTCCTTTGCTGAATGTGCCTGCCTCATTAGTCATTGGTGACCCTCCCTTAATAGTCATTTCCTTCATTTCTCAATTCTTCACCTTTACTAACAGTTAAGCAAATTGCAGCAAACTTCAGGCTCCAAGAAATGTGTGCAGTTGTATGTTACAGATCTGATTGGCCAATTTCAATTCATTCTGCAAGAACATACAAAATTCTGTTATTACCACTAGCTCTTGGAAAGGAGAAGACTGTGCATTAGCTCAATGGTAGCCAGTCAGTTTGGCACATGTATTTAGGCTCCTGACAAACTGAGTGCAGTAACATTTTATGCTCCCTGCTGCCTTAGAGTGTTAGCAATTTGGTGGAAGCTTTTGCAATTGCAATGAGAGACTTTAAACCATTTTCATAGTATTGCTTTTCCATGATCATTTTCTATTTTTAGAATACTGCAGTTAAGTATTTAAACTTTACTATTGCTTCATTTTGCAGTTTGAGTGACATCCATTGAAGATTAAATTTTAGCCATGTCATTAGAAAGATCGCTACAGTACAAATACTGATTTGGGTTGGGATTTTTATGTGTGATTTACTGTTTCGTAAGATAAGTATTGAACCTTTCTTAGCTTTGTTCAATATTTAGCTTTTCTGTCAATCAATAACATTTTCATGTCCTATTCATTTTCTTGACATTGTTAAGCAGGGATGACATACTACACAGATATTTATATTTACATATATTGCAAAGAATATTGGACTTGAAGTTATTTCCTCTTTTCTGACATCATCAGTATACACTGAATTCTGTTCTGTTTTCTACCATTTGAAGAGCATGAAATACTTGGCTGTGTAAGATAAACCCTGGTTCCAGCAACTAAGAGGATGATCTGGCTTTTTGCAGATGTGGGAGTGGTGCTTGGGTGGAGTTGCACCAGGAACAGGAAGGGATGATTGAGACAACAGACCCATGGGAGCAAATCTTGGCCTTTCTCTTTATATGCTCGGGTCAAGAGATCTGTCTGGTATTTAAAGGGGCACTACTTATGTATTACAGCAGGAAATGAATATTTCCTCACTGATAAAGCCACCTGAATATATTCAGGCATAACTCATTTTGCTGTAAAATGGTGGTTTGAGAATTGTATTATTATGGAAGACAAGGCCTTTGCTGCTGCCCCCCTCTTGACTCTCTGTAGAGGATTCTGTTACTTCTTTGTACCTAGTGGTGTTCACTCCCTGTAAAAGCTGGTGCTTGGGGAATGTCAGGGAACCTGAGGTGGCAGGAACAAGCACAGGTGTTCACAGATGTGGAGTGATACTTGCTGCAAAATTTTCTGTCTCTATATATTTGTATGACTGAAGCAGTTGGGGACAGATGAAAGAAAATTTTCATTTTATTTTCCCCAAAAGCAGTTTTCCAAGTCAGTCTTTGTCAGTTTTTAATTTTGGTTTGTTTGGTATCCTTTGGGAAAATTACTTTTTAAATAAAATTTACATTTTTCATGGAAGAAAATTGTTCAGTTCACTTAGCTTCGCAGTTGGAGTTACAGGGCTGGGAAATGTTACAGTTAGAGATGAAGAAAACTAGAATAGAAACTGTATGAGTCATTGTCAGAACTAGGATGAAATGCATGCTCTTTGCTTGAACATATCTTTATGTGTATCCTTTAGCATATTTTATCACCTCTACTACTCCTCACTGTTCATACTTTTGACCAGAGGCTAAATAGGAAAAGTATCAGCTTAATTGCTGACATCTGGCCAGCAGCAAGGTAAGAACTCGCAGAATTGCTACATCTTAAGTGCAGCCAGTAACAGTTTCCTCAGAGCTGCTAATTAGTGTAGAGAATAAACTACAGCCGTGGGTTTTGGAGGCCCCCAGGGCTGTGTCTGGTGACTGTCAGACATCGGTTTTTCATTTTCCAAGACATACCATATCAGCAAAATTAGTGAAAATGAGAGAAGGTGGTAGAGACAGGAGGACACAGTGATGCTCTTTCTTCAGTGCCTGTGAAGACTGGTATATTTGGGTGAACAGAGGTACTTGTTAGCACAAAGTGTCAACAAATTCTGCTGCCAACGAAAAAAGAACAATCTGTTCATCATGCCTGTAGTAATCAGGGCATGATGTACTACAACAAAGTTGTTATTAGGAAATCTGTTTCGGGAGTAAAGCTAGTGAAGTAATCAAATGGATTCCCTGGAGCCATGGAGCATTCAGTCTTAGATGTCTTGAAATATTAGGTAAAGAGATTTTATTGGGTGTAGTGAGTCCTCTGGTGGGGTAACAAGATGGTCTCTCAGACTTCTTGAAGTACATGACTAACGTTGAGAAAATCAGGCAGACAAAAAACTGAAGAGGGAAAATAGTGATTTCTAAAGAAGAAGGAGAGATTTCAGGTATTAATCAGCTGTGGTGACTCAGGGCTTGGAGGAACAAACAATATGTGGTTTACAGCATCTTCTTAAAATGCAAAATATTCTCAAAACCCCCAAAATTTATCGGAATGTATTCCTGCCCGGAGTGGGGAAGAGGGAAGGAAGCAAAAATCAGTGGTGCTTAGATAATAGCCAGCTGAACTTCAATAAAGTAGAAAGCAAATAATGTATTGTGAAATAGGGATGTCTTTCACAGGATGGCTTGTAAAATAAGTACTAAGAGAACCAAATCTTCTCCATTAGTGAATGGTTTTCTATGAAGTTAGAAATACATCAAGAGAAGTAGAAAACATGAGTTTTAACTTTACTTTTATTTCTTTTTTTTTTTTTTTAATGTTTTGAGTACAGTTAGGAGGAGCCCCTACTTGCTGTTTATTGCAGCCTCAGACGAGTTTCCATGAAATCCAACTAACTTTAGCAAACAATTATAAAGAGTAAAGGCCCCAAGGAAAATTGCTTGTGTGTTCTGTAAACATCTGTTTGCCATTTTCAATTACAAGGACCAACCCACTGAAGGAAGCAGTTTAGTTTTTTTGGAACAGAAATGGGACACTGGGGTTTTTGTTCTTTTTCATAGTGGAGAGTAAAGGAAATGTCAGGAATAGAGAGGTCACTAGATGCTCAGCTTTTATAAATACAAAAGTCTCTAAGAAAATTAAAGTAAATTGAAATCAGGTTCTGAAAGTGTAAACAACCCTGTGGAGGTAAGGTTAAATAAGCAGGACTGGAGATCCTAGCATGCCAGCAAAAGCACAAGATCATTCTATCATAAGTAAGCAATTTAAAATACTGCACAAAATAATAATGGTGAAGTGAGCCACAGAAATATTTTGTGGGTTACCATACAAATACATATGTATATTCAAATCTAGCAGACTTCATACATACATACATACAAATACATATGTATATTCAAATCTAGTAACTTCTCTTCCCAAAATCCTTTTGGTTATCTGTTGGTAGAAATATATAACCAACAGTATACCGATCTGGTTGGTTTCCTAATGGAAAATATATGTCATGTGAGTACTGACCTAAGTTTTGACAAATAAAACACACATTTTAGAAACACTTTCTGTATGTTGTTAAACAAGGAGCTTCCTAAACAAGCTAAATAGGTAGAAATGTGATCCTCAGAGTGTACTGAGTTACAAGCATCTAACAGACTTAATCTGCTTCCATAACATGGAAGTTCATTTAGTTTTGGGAAGGAAATGCATACCAGAAATATATATTGTCTTGATCACTTCTTACTTTTACTGTTAGCAGTTAATCTTGTGCTGCACACATCATTGGTTTCGGTACAAGACATAAGTTTCTGACATACATGAGTGAATTCTGCTCTCTAACGTGATGCTGTGGTTTCATGTTAGAAAATTTAAATGCATCATATATTTTTCTGAACAATATGTATTCTTCTTCCTAATTACTAGCAGAACATGTTCATGCTTTGTAGAAGAGCACACAAACGGTTTCTTTGTATTACTAAAATAAACCCTCTGTAAGATTGTACTGAATACTCTGTTTCAAATGCACTCTTTTCCTTTAGAAAGCAAAATTCTTTATTTGTTTATAACAAAAATATAAGGACATTTAGCTCTGCCAGGTAAACCTAAAATATAGCATTTAGTCCTAAATGTACCAAACATATCTTTCTCTGAATGTTCTTTTTAGTTTTATAAACAGAACATACAGTCCAGTGGAGAGTGGTATTTAAGGGGCTGTCTTAGAGATTACAATAATTAAAATGATACACACTGATTACACAGTGAGCTAAAATTAAAACTTTACTGGAATAAATTATGTCATGTTAACAGAATTTGAAAAACACCAGTGTCCAGGAAGATCCACACAGCGGCCAAAGGAAAGCAGGAATGTGCAAGGCTACTGAAATTAAATAAATAAAAGGGATTTAGGCATCACTGTACCAGCTTTGTAATATGCTAGTAATTTTGTAATACACAAATCCTGTAGAGTTTGAGGCAATTTTTTATAACTGTAGCCTGTTGGATAAGAAGGTAACAGCATACAAATGCTTTTTCAAGTATTTTTAAAATGCTTCCCTTTAAGAAATGAATCCTGGCTCTGATAGGGTTCAAGCAGAGACTCTGGCTTATAAATATGTATGTCTGTTCCTAAATGTCAGATAATTGTCTGCTAATATAGGTGCTGGGAGAATGTCAGTCAGTCTAGCCAGAAGCCTGCCACCGTCCCGCCAGAGCACTCTCTGTAAGGGATTGTTGCTTAGGACTGCTTAGTGATTTGGCTGCTGGAAGCTGTGGACCCTTTTAGATGCAGTCATTGGCTCTGAGCCCTGGTCAGCTGTTAGAAGCGTGCTGCTGCCTTTCATCACTGTGCTCCCATTTTAGGTAGCAGCATTATATACCACTGAAACAAAAATATTTTTTTCTTTTTTTTTTCTTTTTAACTTTGGCTACCATGACTTTTATTGGTTCAGGCAGCAAAAAGCTTATACACTGTGTAGGCCTTCATTGTAATTTGCAGTCAGCCCACGCCATTCCTAGGTTCAGATTCCAACTTTCTGCAGCTGCATCCACTTTCAGCTGACAGCTCTTTTGAATGCTGCATCCCAAAGCCACTCCAGACATCAAAAGTGCAGTAGCCACCCATAGTTCAGAACATGTTTCTGAAAATTTCACACAATGTATTGTTGTTACGCTGGCTTATCTTATATCAAAAGGGAACCTTTTCTTAATGAGGGGAATGATTATTCTACCCTTCTGATGTTCATTGTACTCCCTCAGAGTTGATTTTCCAATCCAATAGTTTTTACTCAACCCCTGAGGTTGTCCATTTGGAGGTAATCCTACTTTGCACAGATGTCAAAGAGAATGGAGGCTCCTCTGACATACTCAGAAATTGAAACTGTTTCTCAGTTCCAAGTTGATCATGGGAACCTTCAGATTTCTGAAAAAAATATTTCATACAGAAAACTATTACTAAAAGTGACACCCTCCCTTTGATTAAAAAGGAAAAACCCCAGATATCATGAATTTCTATCATTTTCGGCAGGCATTTTTCCTTACAAAACAAGGTCCATTTTTCACTACAGAAAGGCAAAATATTGAAGGGATTTGGATTACGAAGCAACAAAGGAATAGGATTTGAGCAACTTTAACTGGTAGCAAGATTAAAAAAATGAAAAAAAATACAGTCTTAACATATTTCCTCAATGGTGCCTCACATAATTAGAATATAGTCTCCTCTGATAGAGGGAAGGACAGAGGACCTGAGTGGTATGCATTTTGGAACATTTGAACTAAATTGTTCAAGTTATAAAGTGTTTCTATAACAACATTATTGTTGTAATGACTTTGTTTCTGACATTTGTGGTAGTACTTTCAAAAAATAAATATTTAGCTATAAAAAGGACTTTCAGTTTTAATTTATAGTACCTACTAAAAGTGTGTATATAGAGAGAGCTTACAGAGTGTTCTTCTGTGGTTTGTAAATGCAAGATGAATCTGGCAGAGCCACAGTTATTTTAGATCTGATAAAATACAACTCAGTTGATCTGTTTATTGGAAAGGGACTTCTGGTGTAAAATGGAGAAGTAAGACAAGATCATTTTTTTCTTTATTTGAAAGAAAAGCAGTTCACTACAAATTTTTTTTTTAATAGGTAAAATAGAAAACATATCAGCATACCAAAGTGCTGTTCAAGAGGCTGATAGAGAAAATAAGAACAAGATCTAGCTATTTTTGAGCAAATCAAGAAACATTTGTCTGTCTAGGCATTTAAATATTTTTTCCCATTTGGCTTCAGCACGTGTATAAAAAAACTCTCTCACTTCAGGTTTCACAGCCACAGTGAGGCCAAGTATCAGTGGAGTCTGTCCAGAAGTCATTCTTCAACAAAGAATAATTGAGGCAATTTTCTATAAAGATGAGGCTGAAGTCAAGGACTTCAAATACATAGAATTTGACATGTTTGCCCTATTTTCCCTAGGAATGTAGTGTTAAGGTTTTAAAAAAAGCTCTGAGAGTAGAAAGAAAAAGAAGTGTTCAGGAAAGTACTAGCCCAGAAAGTAACTGTAGACTAGTTACGTTGCCTTCTTTATGACAGGAGGATGTCTGTTGGCCTTCAAAAGTGAGGTCTGACCCTAGATTTCTTTAAAATGTTTGCAGAGATAATTTTAAGGTCTGCTTTAGAGTCCATGTTTTATGGATGCTCTTCATGGCAGTGCAGATACCAATCATGGACTTTCACAAGTCCATGGCATGCCAGGGGAGTAGAAGTGAAAAGCACCATAGAGTGATATCCAAAAAAAAGTATCTGTGAAGTACAGATGGAAATCTCCTTTAAATTAGGTATGACTGAATTATTGCATCACTGTCTTCTGCAGTTTTGTCTAACTCATAAATAAAATGGGTCAATTCCCTAGTTCTGAGGACAAGTTATGCAGTATGGCTCATGTCCATGTGTCTTAACTCCTTTCCCCTGACTGAGGGTGGCCTGCTTTTTGCTGAGTTTTAGGAACTGTCACTGGTTTAGGCTGTCTCCTGGGGCATTTCATGGCCACCCAGGGAGAAGAAAACAAACACAGTAGATGATTGCAGACCAGTGGTTGAGCCTGTGTCCATACACTGTTTGGTTTAGCCACTGCCTGTATTCCCAAGCTTCTTTTTTTTCAGTATTGTTTCATGTCTTCTGGGTATTACAGACTCTGACACATTAATAAGGATTGGTATAAGATGCCTGAGTGCTGTCACTGCAGTGATCAAGGTCTGCGATTTGGATCTTAATACATGTTTTTTTGTTTCTTGCATATGTGATCAAACATCATTATTTTAACATTGTAATTGGTATCCTCATTCATTGTAATTAGAATGAGACGGGACATTAAGACAAATAAACCCATTTACTCCTTAGCTGCTTATCCTGAGGCTGCTATATATCCATAGAAGGGAGGAGGCTGTTTTCTCAGCTCTAGCTCAGTTTCTGCCTTTTAAAGTCTGTGATGAATTCTCATTAGTGCCATCCTCCAGAGGGCTTGTCAGCTCAGGTACCTCATGTTCTGTTGCAAAGAGTGGGAGTAGTAAAAATGTTGGGGTGAAATGCAGGATGGAAAGTATACACAGGCTGGCAATTTGGTTTCCTTGAGCAGAATGCCTCCTCCCTAGGAACTGCTTTCGAATTGAATCTTCTTTCCAGCTACCAGTTCTTTCTGTTTGTTGCATGTGCCCTTCTAAAAGCCCAGACTCTTCCTTATAAAAGTGGCAGGATCTGCAGGTTTTACAATAGTCTAGTGGGGAAGGTGCCTCAGTACCAATTGTTCTTAAGTTCTATGTACACAGTCATCCAAGTTAGGATGTGCTTCTGCACCTCCTCAGGTCCATAAGGTGCTTTGGGGCTAGTGTTCATGCATCATGTTCAGCACTGTGGTGGAGTTTCCCCGGAGACATCTTGGGGGTACCAGGGCAGGGACTTGTGTCTCTCTGACAGGATTACAGGGGTTACTCCAGTGAGTACTGTGCCTCTGTGCTCCTTCGTGTGTGAGTGCATGTGCAGAAGAGAGGAGTATTTTGTGGGCAGCTCCCCGTCCTGTGACATCGCTGGGAGCAGCTGGAGCAGGGTGCTATTTGAATTCTCCCACCTGCTGCAGTTCCTCTTGGCTCCGTTGTGCAGCCTGATCCCTGCATGTCTCAGCTGCATGTCTCCCTTCTTCCCACATGCGCATTCTCTCCTTCCAGTTTTCACCTGGTTCTTCATGCCAGTCTGCTCTCAGCCTGTCTCTAATATCTTTCATTCTGGTTTTTTGTCAGGCAGTTTCCTTCTCTACCTTTGCAGAATGTAAGAAAACACCTACACAGATGGATTTAGCTGAGCTTTGATGGCTCTGTGATATCTGTGCTTTAACTAGGTACAAGTACTTCCATCCCGCTGAAGGCTGGGTCTAAATCCCAAATGTGTGGGTAATAAATATATATAGCACTTGGACTGTTGTAGCTTATGTTGTGTATTAAATACATAAAAAGTAAGAATTCCAGCATTTGGGAGCAGTTGGCTTTGTAAGTTATTTTAGCTTGCATACGAGAAGAGCATACGATATTGGAGTATTAGAAGCTTTTGGTTTCACTGAGGCTTGCTGTGCAGAAAATGCCCATGTGTGGAGAACATACCACAGTAATCTGAATATTCGTCCAAAGCATGGTGTGTAAGCACAGGAGTGGAATAACAGACTTGAGTGTTTGAATTGCCTGAATGTGTTTGTCATTGGGTAAGAACTGCGTATTTTCCTTTTATTTGCTATTGAACTCTACTACAGCTCAGAAAATATTTTGACAGAATATTTTCATACCTTGAGTTAACAGGTTATGCCATGATAAAAGCTGCAGGTTTTTAGAGTTGCAATCTGTAATACAACTCAGTGGAGAATTATTCTTAGCCTGACAGTCTGTCCTGGATAGACTGAGAACCATCTAATGGGCCTGCCTTACAGTATCACAGTATTCTTCTCCCCATGTCAGACTAATACAATTTTTGAATGCAGTTTTATTTCCAGTATTCTGCCCATTCTTTGGTTACATAGAAAAATAGATGGATATAGTTTAACAATACTGCAATTTAATTTTTTTTACTGTGTTTTGTTGTCTTACTGACAGTTATCTGCAAATTGAAAACCCAACTTTAAAACATTTGCTACAGGTCCTAAAATTCTTGTTTGGTTGTCTGTTATAGTATGGTAATTTATTGATTGAAGAAAGCATTGTTAATCTATTGCATCACTGAGTGTGATATAAATGGAGAAAGGGTTATCCTGTCTGTTCTCCATTCTTTTGCTTAGGCCTGCAATAGATTTCTTTTGCTTCTTTTAGAGAAAGTCATCTGCCTTGTATTTTCAATTGCTCCAGTAAGGAAGACGATAACTCTTTGACTTGGTAGCTAGGTCTAAGGCAGTTTTAGAGTTTGAGTCCAGGCAGAGAAATTAAAATATCTTTCCACGTTTGAGAATATTTCTACTAGAAACAGATAGCTCTTGGCTTGTTGTGCTCATTTTTTACTTTTAAAATTTGCCTTTGAATTGACAAGAAAAGCAGGCTTGAAACCTGTCCCTGATATAAATAAACAGTAATAAAATAATTCTTTCAGGCAAATGGAGTGGCTCTCCATTTGTAGTTAGAGCAAATACCCCTCCACAGCCCTTGCAGAAGAGATACAGGATAGTCAGGAATTACTCTGTTTTTATAAGAGGTACTGCAAACAACTTCAAATGCCTATTTCACTGCCCAGATTTTGAACTCAGATGTAACTGTGCATTAATTCTTGAGCACAGGGCAAAGTTTTGTGCTTAGCTGTTCAGGGACAGATGAACTGTCCTTGGAATTAAACTGGTTCCATTTGGTTCACACCAGCCTCTCCTCTACAAAGAATGCTTCCCTTGGCGCTTCAGATCCTCTTAGTTAGGGAGTAGTTGAGCCAAAAAAAATCCTGATCATCCTCCAGGGGAGTGAGTAGTGACTGTCCTCAGGATTCCTTTAGCCTTTCCCTGGCAGTCACACAGCAACTGCACAAAGTATTTTGTGAATGAATTGACTGTGTCCAACCATCTCAACCTCATACATAGGGTAGGGTATTTTTTTACACTACACTGTGATTAATGTGACAATAGATTTTAGCCTAAATTGTCCAGCTAAGCTAGTGGTTATGGGACTATGTGTAATGGCAGAGTACAGTCAGTCTGAGCACACTCTGAAACAGTGAAAGATTTGCATATGGGCAGGTGAATAGCTGCTTTCCTGAATAGTTCAGAAAATATCAGAAACCTCACCATCTTGTCCTGAGGTATCACTCATGTGGAGTGATCATTTCTTCCTTGTTCTCGTAGTGAGTCCATATTGGTAATAGCTCATGAAGGGTCACACCAGAAGAGAAATTAAAATGTTTCCAATAACTACTGTTTTAAGGAGAAAATTCCTGAACACCTAGGTGTGAGACATTCCTCTAGGGAAAGTCTTACAAACAAAACAGTGATATCAAAAACTTGTAAGAGGATGTGTCATTAATAAAGAAAAACTATTCAGTCCAACAAGCAGCATTCTGATATTTGCACAACAAGACAGCCAGACTGCTGTAACCAGAGATAGGCTTCAAAGGATATTTTGCCCTGGAGTGCTATCAGTGAAGCTCAGATCTTCAGAGGTGTAGAATTCCCACATCCCCAGACCCCGTCATGCAGCCTGCCTGATGCTGCTGCCCTCTGAGATGCTGAAGGGCATAAAATTCAGCCTAGAATCTAGAGGCAGTCAGTGACGCAGAAGTTCTGTCTTTCAGACATCTGTTAGTGCTTCCACTTTAAACTCTTGGCTAGCAAACTATTGGCTCTTATAAAATGACTGCATTTCAGGATTGAAGCCCAACATATTCCTCTGTCCAGTTTAAAGTAGGATTTGTGCACAAACAGCTACTTCCATAAATACGTGCTTCCTCACCCAACTCAGTACAATCTGTGCTCACTCCATTACCATGCAGAAGCAGAAGAGCTTGACATTTTTTGTTCCTTTGTATGCTATGAAGACTCATGATTCATAAAGCTAAAACTTACGTTCAGCTAAAATTTATTTTTTTTTTTTTACAGATCAGGATTACAACATGCTATAAGTATAACTGAATACAGTTGAATGCATCAATATATAAAAAATACCTTTTCCTGAAAATCTTCTCTTTACATCCATACAGCTCAAAAATTCCTTCATTTCAAAATTCAGAATGGAAACCTTAATACTGCAAAGTGAAATTCAGTCTATGGTAATGAAAGGAAACTTAGTAATTTGATTAAATTAGATAATATATGGCTAACAGATTAAAAATTCGAGAGGTCCATGCATCTAACAGTTTTCCTGCAAAATTTAGCCTCCAATGCCATAGCTCATGGGGAGAATGTGATAATTTCAAATACTGGAATAAGATCACTTTACTTGAGAAAACACCTTCAGAAGTTCTTGAAGTTTACTATAAACTTGAAACCCCACTAAATCCTACAGTTCTTACTTGGTTTCTATTAACTTTGGTCCATGATACCAGAATACAAAAACTCTCTGCAGAATATTATTACAGAAAAAGTTAAATGTTTTTATTGGTGCCTGCA
This sequence comes from Eopsaltria australis, assembly GCA_034509425.1. Taxonomy (NCBI): domain Eukaryota; kingdom Metazoa; phylum Chordata; class Aves; order Passeriformes; family Petroicidae; genus Eopsaltria; species Eopsaltria australis. Next base: position 394,541 of record JAVTVJ010000927.1, read on the forward strand.
TTGCTATTTCCTCTGCTGCTAAAAACATGTTTGTTTTTCTCCCTAGACTATTATCTTTTAAATTATTTTTTCCACATTAGCTACTTTAATTATTTGAAATGACAAATCAGTGTCAAACCGAATGAAAACAGTGCTGTCTCATTGAAAATTATAATTTGAACATTACGTCAATTTTCAGTTGAAAGTTATTGCTCTCTGAATTGAATAGCATGTTCCCTGACTTATTCTGAATAAAAGGTGATCATATCAGATTTCAATCAAATTATGCTGTACTACTACTAATTGAAGTAGAAACTTGGGTTGATATTCTTAGGTAAACAGGAGATACACATTGCAGGTGCAAGTACTTTTTGAGGTGTAACTGGATGACGGCTGCAAAGACTGCAGGAGAGAAGAGGCTGAGCTGGCAAAAGCCAGGTGATTAAAACGAGCATGCTGCCATCCACTTAAAGCTCACTTTGCCTGCATAGTTAGATGTAATTCTGCAGATGAGCATTCCTTGTGTATGCAAGGCCTGAATTAACAGGCTGAACTAAACAATCTTGATTTGAAGACATTCAGAGAGCAGATGAACATGCAATTGCATCTTCTCATCTTGTTACCACTCTTCTTCTTGTCCAAGTGCAAAGTAATGGACTAGAAAGTATCTCCATGAGGTGTGATTTCATACTGTCTAATTGTTCTGTGGCTCCTGTGTGCTGAGCTCCACTGGTTTGCTGAATTTCCATGACTAGATTTCCATAACAGGATTTCCATAACTTGAGACAAAGTTCATTCTGTGGGAAAAGCATCATGCAAATTGCTAGTGGTTAAATTGTTCAGATGCAAAGCAAATTTTTTAACCTTCGCTCTCAAATGTCCTGTAAAAGCCTGCTTCTGGTTTGAAGTCTGCAGGAAACCAGCAAAACAGTGTGTACATTGAAAATGGAATATTATGGACATTATTGATGCTTCTTCATTAAAGTCTCTAAAACATTTTGAAACATAAGTCCTTCCATGCTGATGGTGTTTATTATTACTGTCACTTTTGTTCTTCCTCTTTTATTGTAGAATGTTTTAGCTCATGTGTATCTTGCTTTACTTTAGAAATAAGTTCTATGAAAGGGATCTTCGATCCTTGGCATAGCCCATGTGATTTTGTTGGAATACTGATAACAGTAGCACCTTTTTCCCTGAGATATAGTTCTGTTATTATTAAATGTGCAGAAGGCAGACAGACTGTTGGTTTCCGTATCATAGATGTTCATTTTCCACAAAAAGTTAAGCTCTGGAAGGAGTGACAAGGCAAAATGGATTCCTAGAGGAGCCTGTTCTAGAACTAAATAGCTGTTGTAACCCATGACTCTTTTGTTTTTGTTTTCCAAGAGTGTTGTTTCAGGTATTGTTTATGGATCCTTTTAAATAGAAGTCACACTGCTCTGTCAGCCTGAATCTGAGAGACAGCACGAGGTGTATGCTGTTTTTCTAATAGGAAGTCCCCTGACTTCTATAAATAGACATGTTTCAGTTCTGATTGTTCTGTGCTGAAATAACTGGCTAGAGGTTTCATTACTCTGAGTAGAAAATACAAGTAATGGCAGGCATTCAAGCTCCCCTGAACTATTCTGCTTGCTGGGCACTGGCTCAGAAGCACACCGGATCTGAGGGTACACTTTCCTTTTCTCCTCTTGGGTACATTCATATTGATCACTCTGATGTATCCTAAAGGCAAATACACAGTGCAGCAAATGCTCTGGAGTCAGGGATCAAATTCTTCCCAGGGCAGGATATGTCACAATAAACAAGGGAAGGAAATGAGCTGCTTCTGAGAAATGGAGTTCTCTCCAGCTCCCTTTCAATTTGCACACAACTAGGCATTGTGATTTATATGTAATTATAATGATTTATTTGAAGGTGTTTACTAGTCAGAGGCATAACATCTTGCTTATCTGATAATTACATAGCTGGTGAGGTCATTGAGTAGGTTGTTAGCACTGCCAGACTTTTGCACTAAAATGAGGTATTTGCTTGTACATTTCTTTAATGCTTTATTTGTTTGCTATCTGTGACATTTTTATCTACCTGCAGGGGGTTTTTTGTTGTTTCTATCACAAAGAAGCATGTAGTGAATCTGTCTTGCCTAAATTTCATATACCCTAATTACTTTTATACTGTAATACTGATTCTCATAATGTAAAATTGAAGAACTTGTTACAGTAATAAATGCAGTGTAACTGAAAATTGATCTCTTCAGCTTTGTCACACTGCTTATAAACATAAAAAAACATAGTTACTTTCACAGTCCTGGATCCATTCTACACAATCAGTTCATTACTGTACTTAACGTAAATTGAGTGTTAAATCTCCTTAAGTGGAATCTTTACCCTGCTTGACATTTGTAATCATGATTGGGGTAGGGAAAAAATACATTCTGGAGAAATAAAGAAAGGAAATAAATAAAATAAATACCTCTGTGGGCCATTGGTGGGACCAAATTAAGGGGGTAATCTAATAAAATTAAGAAGGTATCACAGATGGATAGCACAAAATGGAATAAAATGCATGTAATCTTCCCAACCTTGGGAAAAGGAACCAACCAGCCCCTGTAATAGCTATTCTGCAGGGAGCTTTGAGACCTGATTCTATACCCTTGGATGCTATACTGCTTCTCTGACAGCCCTTTCTGTTTGTAAGTTCATTATTACTGCTTGTCTTCTTGTCAGTAAAATAATCTACCTATTATTGAACATATTCATGGTGCCCTCAGCAGATGTAATAATTCTGTTGTGAGCTGCCACCATTTCCAATTGGTCCAGATAAGAAAGGCTGTATACAGAAGAAAACAAATGACCACGTGGGGAAGCTGACCAAGGTTATTTGAAGCAACAGTGGCATTTCTATACACATCACATGCTGAGATACGGGCAAGTTCAAGATCTATTTGTATCTTCAGGTCAGCTTTGCCCCAGGAAGGAAGCATCACATTAGCTCGGAAGCTAGCAATCAAATTCCCTCTTGTACACCAGTTCTAGATCTGGCAGTCTAGTGTCTAGGAATTCACTACACCAAAAATTCCTGCTGTTCGCAATAGCATCACCAGTAATACTTCCTATAAAGATTACTTCCCATTAAAGAAACACCTCAGGAGATCACACTGCATGTACATGTTGAGAAGTTCAGAAAAAAATAACAACTTAAAGCAGGACCATGTTAGCAAACTTTTTAATTTCTGAATGTTAAACAGGTCAAACAGCAGGGTTTGGACATCAGTAGGCAGGTAAAACAGGGAATGCCAACTGTGAAACACGTAAATATAGTTCCAAAACTTGAACTGTGGTAGCAAATAAGTCTTTTATCCTTCTGCAACCTATAGCTGTTCATGTAATTAGCTCTGCAACTGTTTTGCTGTTCTTCAGGATTTTGCTCTAAGTATTTTTTATGCAAATAAGAATTGCATGATATTTTCTTCTTCAAAGTGCTTCTTTTCTTTCCGGATAGGTGGTATGAACCCTTGGGATCTTTTAATCTGCTTATCTTCCAATAAAAATGGTGGTACTGGCTGCCTTCAAACAGAAGATTTACATCATCTAGAGCTTTTCCAGAAGGTATGAGATTATTATATTATCCTTTGTGGGAATGGAAGGACAGACTGTCCCAGATTTTCTGACCTCACTCATAAAAAAAGTATCGAATGTAGCAGCATGGGTTAGCAGTAACGAAGATTTTTCAAATTTTCTATTTACTGAGAAATACTTGTCAGGTCCCAACATTTCATTCTTTATATCACACCCAGTTATCAAAAGCAATTTCTCTTTTGAACACAGTATGTTAGTTTGGATGTAAGTATTTCAGTGTAAACACTTTTAATGTAAATTGTTACAACTCATTGTCAAGTTTCCCTTTTCTCTTCTTTAGCTTGAAGTTTTGCATTCTTGGCCACCCTCAACCAGCATATCTGGCTGCAAAAGTGTCTACAAGGGAAATTTAAGCAATTTACCCTATTAGAAAAGAGAATTTAGAAATTGTGGGAAACAATAAGAAAATGCATGCAATATTTCAGAATAATAAATAGTATTGGCAGAAGACAGGGATGGATGACTTTAGGCTTCACATATTATATCACTACTGAGTTTCACCTAGTGTAATTCCTACTTTGTAAACAGGAATTAGGCACTTATCCAAACAGTTACAGTGCTCCTACAATTGATAATGTCTAATCTGGAGCAGGGCCTTCAAGGGAGTTCCTTGCTCTGGCACTGCAACCTGCTTACTCATGGTCCAAAGCATCGGTAGTGAGAATTATCTTCGTATTTTCAGGGTTTCTTTTTGGTTTTTTTTTTTCATTTGATCATGCTGTGGGAACAGTTTAGGTTACTTAGATATGTAATTTCTATGTAAACACCTGAACTGTTGATAAAAATGTGTAAGTGATCTATACTGAAGTCTTTGATAAAATGTGACCAAGCTACAGGTACAGTTTGACTTGTATTTCAAGTAAAATAGCACAGATAGTAATGGCAAGACTCTAAATTATAGACTCCAGCTTGAGAGTCTGAGAGAAATGGAGCTGCTTTTAAAAGGTGCCTCTGGTGATACAAAAAACCACTGATATTCACAGAAGTCAGAGCTTCAAGCATGTGCACTGGGGTTCCCTGGGACAGGATGCCATATCAAAGTGTATGCAAAGTGAAATTTTTATGGCAGTTGTAGTTTGCTAGAAATATACATGCTTTGAATATGCTCAGATAATAAAATATCCCAGGCTTCTGCAAACTGCTTTTTGCTCATTCTGCCTATATTGCCATATCTGAGCCTCTAATGCTGTGCAGTGTAATAATCCTTACTGCATGCTGCAGTGTCCAGATGTGTCACACATGAATAACTGAGACACAAGGTGATCAAAGGAATTGTCCAGGTTCTCTCAGGAAGTCTGCAGCGGAGCAAGGACTTAAACCAGATGGCCCATACCTCCGGAAAACTTTAAATATTGAACTAACATTACCTGCTGCTGGCAGGTAATGTTTGCCCATACCAAAGTGAAACAGAGTGTTCTGCTGCAGAGCCTGCCTGTGATTTAGCTACATTAGCTTACTACTGATCCCCTTCACAGCACTTCAAGAGGCGTGGGGTACTTCCATGCAGGGGGAGACAGTGGTTGGTAACTGGACAGAGCAAAGAAGCTGCAGGGACTGAAAAGGGGACAGGGAATGGGTCAACACTCAGCAGCCAGAAGGAGAGATACAGGCCTAAAATTTTGGGTCGTTATGGACACAGAGGAAGACTCCACACCTTAACTTCATTATTCCAACATTGCAGGGAGGGCAAAGTTGTCATTTCCTCTTGACACTGATGGGAGTTTTGCATATGAGGTGTCTCTGATAAATTAAACGCAAACCTATTGAAGGCATTTTCCATTGAAGAAAAAAAAATTTTTTGAATGAAATCATTAAAGCTTCTCTTTTTATGTACAGGTAAACCTACTTTCAGATATCCAGCATTTACTTTGCAGAAAAGAGGGATTATGCCAGATAACAAAAGCCTTTTCAGGTAATCTGATTTCTTCAAATCTGCATATGTAATGATGGTCTTTTAATAGTTACCACAGGAAGTTGCTGAAATGAGACTGTCAAGCTTACAATTCAATTTTATTTTTAGTCATGACTACATAGAGGGGAAAAAAAAGAAAGATTGATAATCCATCTTAGTCACACTTAAATATAGATTACAATTATACAGAATCTTTCCAGGTAAAGATATTGCATTGTTTAGCTGTTGCATATTGCAGAAATAATTTGGCTATAAGTGTCTTATTTTGGGACTGTTTGTGTTAATATAGTGTATTGGTGTTCCCACTTCTGTGCCCTGGTTTTGGTGTAATTTGTTTGTTCAGCTTTGCAAAAATGTTGTGCCATGGAGAAGGAGTAGGAGTCAGAGTTTGGTTCCCATCCAGACATAATTTACTGATAAAAAGCCTTTATTGTGTATTAAGATCATCAGCCAGAAAAGTTTAAAGGTTATGGGCAACTTTCCAAAGAATTCTAATTTACCATGAGTAAAATTCATCTTTGAATAGAAACTGGAAAAAAACCGTTGTGCACAGTACTAGGTCTATTTAAACTTCCCTCTCTTTTCCTCTTTTTTATATATATGCTAAATATAACACAGAAGGAAATGATTCTTTACATCTCATATAGCCATTTAGGAGTTAGATACCTTCTGAAAGCAGTATTCTAGTCTTCCATTTAATTCAGTGGAGAGAGGGACACACCTACAAATGCTACTTCTTTTTATCCTAAAATATGTATTTAAAATAGGTGTGTTGAATTAGTCTCTGCAGGTACTTGCTACGCAATTACATCTCACCATTGCCTAGAGAAATTGGTAGGTCCTGCATATGTTGTAACAGATTGCCTTCAAAAAACACTGGTTCAGCCTGCTACTTGAAGAAAGGCCAATTGCAGTGGTTTTATTATTTTACTACCACAAAACCACAAACACAAGAGGCACTTACTACACACAGAACTTTCTCTTTAAACTATGCACATTTTCACTGCTGTCCATAAAAATGGTACAAGCCACTTTGTATACAACACTTTTATTAGGCTGTTCAATGTTTGCTCCTGTACTGGGTTGATGTGGCAAGCTTTTGGTAGTGGGGGGCCACAGCAGTAGCTTTTGTAAGAAGCTGCCAGGAGCTTTCCCTAAGTCCAGTGGAGCCAATGTCAGCTAGCTCCAAGATGGATTTGCTGCTGACCAAGGTCGAGCCCATCACAGTGGTAGCACTTCTGGGATAACATATTTGAAAAAGGAAATAAAACAATTGCATAACAGCACCTGGAGAGATTACTAAAGAAGGACTGGGAGGAGGTGCTCCAGCCACCGGAGCAGAGATTTACCTGCAGCCTGTGGTGTAGCCTGTGGTGTGACACCTGTGCCCCTGTAGTCCATGGAGGTCCATGGGGGAGCAGGGATCCACCTGCTACCCGTGGAACACCCAGTGGCAGGAGAGGTGGATGCTTGAAGGAAGCTGTGATCCTGTGGGAAAGCTCCTGTGGAGAGAGGAGCCCATGCTGGATTAGTCTGCTCCTGAAGGACTGCACCTAATGGGAGGGACCCATGCTAAGCAGTTAATGAAGAACTGCAGCCTGTGGGAAGGACTGCCCTTGTAGAAGTTCATAGAGGACTGTCACTGGGGAAAGGGACCGCATGCTGGAGTGCGAGGAGTCCTCCCCCTGAGGAGAAAGGAGTGGCAGAGGCAATGTGTGATGAACTGACCACAGCTCCCATTTCCCTCTCCCTGCATCACTGTGGGGAGGAGGTAGTGGCTCAGGAGTCAAATTGAGTCTGGGAAGAAGGAAGGGATGGAGGGAAAGTGTTTAAGATTTAGTTTTATTTCTTACTATCTTACTCTGATTTGACTGGTAATAAATACAATTAATATTCACACAATTTTTGCCTATGGTGGTAATTAATGAGTTATCTCTCCTTGTTTTTATCCTGACTCACAAGCATTTCATAACAGTTTCTCTTGCCTGTCCAGCTGAGTGAGAGAGAGGCTTTGGTGGGCACCTGGCCTATAACCAGGGTCAACCTACCACATCTTGTCTTCAGGGAAGGGCCATTTGTAAGCATCTTATTCCTTACTTATACTTTTAGTGCTTTCTTGGCAAAGAGAAAAGGCCTTGTGACTGGTGTTGAAATCCCATTGAAATCAAGGTAATACATGTGCTTTGCAGCAGGGCTCTGAATCTTACTCACACGGCAAAGGAGAATTATTCTGTCCCTCTGCTGAAGAACTATCATACAGAAAAAGGCCCCCCCCTCACTTTTCTGTTACCAATAAGAAAGGTTTTGAAACAAAAATCACTGAGATTTTTTAAAGTAAAAATAAAAAAATTCCATCTCTTAAATCTTAAGTGTCTCTACATCAGCATGTGGCCTAGGGCTGAGACAGCTATTTCAACATGAGGTTCTCATGACACTTAAGATGCCATGGAGAGTCCAGCATGCCCAGTAGAATGGGCAGATTTGACACAGGACCCATGTCCTTTTGGTCCAGCATCTAGAGTTGCAGAGGGACATCCTGCAGTATCCTAGATGGTAATAGATGTCTCTTTGTGAACTGAATTTAACACTTGGTATTTAGAGTGAGAAAGCCCAAAAAAGCACTTATTTTCAGCATAATTCAGGGTTAGCTGAATTGCTCCACACTGACTGTATAGACTACACTGACAGGAATGGGAACTTAGACTGTGGTACACAATGGAGCCATCTCTATATAGACCAGACCTGGAAGTGTTTCAACCCATGAATTGATCCCATTCAGTATCACTGGCTATGTGACATGTAATTTAGAATGAGTGGAACTCATCCATAAAAGGTGAAATTAGAATCAGAAGGGTAAATATTTTGATTTCAGGTTCAGTGGGCAAAAAGGCCTAAGTTAGAGCAAACTAGTCTAGAGGTGAGACTTCAGATACTCCCCCTTCCATTCATCTGATAAAGCCAGCTCCTTCCACTCTCTTTTGCTTGCATTCTGACAGATCTCTCTTTCCAACAACAGCAGAGTTGCCAATTAGCAGGATTTGTTCGATCCTCAGTTTTAAAATTATTCACAGAAAGAACAGTTCTCATCAGTATTTCCTCCACAGAAATTTGTTTCCTTTCAAATCAGTTATGTACTTTCACTCTTGTGTGTTTGAGCCAACAGGGTTTCTCTGCAATTCCTGTTAAAGAGGATCAGTTGGTTTGTTATTACTGTCATTTAGTCAGCCTCCAAGGAGCCAAGCAATTTCCTGTAAAAACACAAAGAATTATGTTCTCTAATTAAAGACATAGTATGTTGTAGAAAGAAACACTAGGCAGCAAGGCTGAGAAAACGGGATTACTGGATTTACTGTGGCTATGACAGTGTTGATGTTGATAAGCAGTGGTAAAGTGGTTTGGGTTTTTTTAATGCTATTTTATTTGTTGTTTTGCAACTCTTAAACTGCTAGGCTTTGTATGTAAGACAGCATGCCCATTCTCATACCCCTGTTGTATAGGAAAGAAAATTATTTAGACAGAATATCAGGCCAGTGCGTATTTCTTTGCTCTTTCTCTTTAGTGGAAAATGTTTTTGTCAGTCTGACATTTCATATTGCTTCTATCTCTATGGGGTGGGGGAAAATAATACATAAACCAGTGATGATGGCTTTTTAGGAAAGAAGCTGGGAAGAGAAAAATGTTAGGAAAATCAGTCTGGAGGAAGACTTTAAAGGAGCAAAAAGATTAAAAATGCATGATGTGTGTGGATAAATTGGATTACCTGAAGACAGGGTTGCTGGAAGATGGGCGTGTGAATTTGTGGCAATGGATCTGTAATGAGGCCTAAGAACAGTAACGAATCTTAGAATTCAACATGGAAGACTGCTTGCTGCACAAACTGAGAGAGTTGTTTGAACTTCTGCTTTTGCAGGGCAATTGGCCCAGTTTTTACTCAAGTGCCTGATGTCTGCTTACTTTATGGGACTTGGGCCTTGAGAAGGTTCTGATGTAGCTAATGGATAGCCAAAGAAGGCTCCTGGCATTGACTGCTCAGGTCAGCAAAAGCTGCAGTAGTTGTAGTGATCTGGAAATTAAATCTTCCTGCAAATGACCCGCACCTAGAAGCTCTCTGAGGTTGGAAAATGACTGCAAAGGAGATTTCAGGTGTTCATACCTGGTAACCCACCATATGTGGGTTTAGAACTGGGCTTGGCTGCCTCCTGGACTACTCCCAGCCAAGAGATGGAGAGGAATAAAGTCCACAATGTGACCAGATTCAGTATAGGGCACAGGAAAGACATCCTGATGCATGCATAACAAATACTATATTTGACAGATTTTGCCTGGGAAAGTAGGGAAACTGCTTATAGTGTTGCCTCCCTAATTTTCTTGTTCCCGAAGGAATCCAAACTAGTCTGTCTTTCCATGTAAGCATTTGTCTCACTTCACTTCCAGAGCCCAGCCTGTGCCATGCATAGCTGTTTTCTCTACCCACTGATCCTTTTTTAATGTAATACTTTTGCTGTATGCCTTCCTTCTGTGTTTCTCTTTATTAGTGTCACTAGTGCAGAGACTTTATGAGCATCTGCCAGCCTTGTGTGCTCCCATGATCTCCTGCTGGGCTGGCCAGCAGCGTTAATCACACAGAAGGTCTTGGGATAGGCATGAGCCTAATGAAATTGTGCGGAAGGGAGAGCCAAGATAGTCCAGCTGTGTGACTGTGCTCCCACTCTGTGATGTGTTTGTGGTCTGGTGCTAACCCCATGCTAGCTTTCTTCTGCTGCTGCCTATCCTCGGTGTCCTTGGGTTACTCTGGACTCAAAAAGGTTATGACCTGAGGGTAGGAAGCACGACTCAGTGGAGCCACCTGTGGAAGAGAGAAATTATGGATCAAATTTATTTTCTGTTGCAACAATTCAATATCTCTGAGACAGGAACTTTATTTCCTTTAGGGGTTGGCATTTCTTTTGCCAGCTGGTCCTTGTAAATATTTTCCCACCAGTTTTGATCAGGTTTGTGCCTGTTACCTTTCTGCTACTGAAGCTCCTAAGAGCCTCAAGAGTGGCCAATAAAACCAGCATCTGATTTTTTTCCAGTTAATTTGATTATAAACTATGTGGGGCAGGAATTTAATTGGTTTTACAGCAATGTCAGATCTCAGCTAGGATAAGAACAGCAACGTAACAACAAATATTAGTAGTTTGAAAAGAAGTAAAGCAGCTAAATTAAGTTAATTACTTGCCCTATACTCTTCTATATTCTACCCTGTCACTAGTACAGCATTGTGGCTCTAATCATACAACAATCAGTCCGCATTTTCACTGAGTTGCTTTTTGTAAAGTTTTATAGCTTATCTGTGTAATTAAGTTCCGGTATGAAGGGTGCACACAGAAGCAGCCCTTCTGAAAAATATTGGAAAAAACCCCACACCTCTAACTTTAACTCTTAGGATGCTTTAGGAATAAAGACACAAACACTATACTTAATACTGTAAATACTGTTTTTCCTGTGCCTGCCAAAACAGAGAGGCAAAAAAATGTGGTGATTAATCTAAACAGAAGCTGTATTTGCTGATGTTTCTAAAGGGAAAAATAAACCATATCATACAAATACACTGTCATAATGTTATCTTTTTAACTCTGAAACTTCACAATGAATTTCAGTGCATTTCAATGCACAGTTTAAATTAATTAACTCTAGATCTGTTTTGCTATAAAATTGTTTGGTTTTTAATACTAAACCTATTTAAGATAGTTTAAACTTCCAGAAATGACAAGTAGTTTGACATTTCTCCATTCTAAATATCCAGAGAGTGTTGCTTTGAGATTAAGTGGATGACAGAGGGTGGAATCACTGCATTTTTTTGATGTGAAAAGCTTCTAAGGACAGCTGAGTCAGTAGTCAGCAGTGGGCAGGCTATTGGACTTTAGTCAATGTTGACATCACAAATAAAGCTCGTAACGCATATCAAGACTATCACGTATTAAGTCTCAAGAAAGAAACCATATTCCAGTGAAATCAATGGAAATTTTTACTGGACTTCACTGGGGGCCAGGATTACCCCTAGTTTTTCTGGTTTCCTTCAAATATTCTTCATCTACTTTGAGTTTCACAGCAACACTTTGCTAAGTGCATAGGTGATAAAACTGAGTGCCAAAGGTTCTCTCTTTTCTGTAGCAACCTAAGGGCATAATGTTTAAGCCATAGTACATTACTAATCTTTGTTTCAGAGTCTTTTCATCCGAAAACCAAATGGGTAACAGGAGGCAATTGAATGGGATAGATCTGCTTTCTGTGACAAGTCTCAAGGCATGTAGTGGCAGCAGTTCAAGTGAAATCATTCATCCTCCAAAATCAGCACTGAAAAATGGGAAAAAATTGCATTTTCAATGCTCATTGCTTTCACAGTTACGCAGTTTAGAGCAGGATGCTCTACCAGACTGAGCAAAAGCTTTATTTTGATCAAAATTCCTTGTCCTGGAGGACTCAGAAGTCTGTCTAAGAATCTGTGAAAGCTTTTTAGGCATCTCCTGATGTGAAAGCACTCTTTGCAGGTGTTAGACACACCTTTCCAACATATAGAGGCTGGAAGATTGCCTAGCTGTAAATTCTAGAAGAGGAGCAGGTTGTGGCAATGCAGCTTGCCTGGTCTGTGTCACAAATAAGCTCTTTGTGCCCCAGCAGCTCACACCAGTAGGAAAATGGATGATCCCAGAACAGAATGCAATATGGAGTTCTTCTGTCTTGCTTAGATGCCCTGTCAGAATGCAAACCTGCAAGGCTGACAGAGAGGACCTGTTATCAGTAGTTCCTGAATATTGTACTGTAGAAACTGCTGATAAATGACATGAGGTGCCTATCATTGCCCTTTTTTTTATGTCAGAGAATTCAGGCTCCTTCTAGAAACAGACTACCACTATGAAGATCTAGGAAGGTGTTCATAAGGCTTCTGAGCAGATGGAAAGGCTGCTGTACAGTTTCAGCATCAAAGTACTTTAAGGGTCTAAAGTAATGTTTTTCCTGCTAAAGAGAAAACAATCAGATGAAGACCTTTGAAGTACAGATGTGCTGAGCTTACAGTTCCATTTTATGAAAGAAATTAACAATGTGCCCGGCTCAGAACAAAGCACAGCACTTCAGTTATGTTTCATTCCATCTCTAGCTTTGTGCTTCATTAAACAACCAGGAGCTCCCAAGGTGACGCAGTCGCTCTTGAAATGTTTGTAACAGATCTGACAGTTGATGGGCATTTTAGATACAAAATGACCTTTTTCTCACAGACAATAGTCTTAATTGCTCCTTGCTCCGTTTTGAAATGTGTAAAATATAGTCTATTTGATCTTGCACAAAGTAAGAAATTAACTAAAAAACCCCTATCACAGCCTTCCTTGTAACATCAAAGGATACTATGGAAGGAGAGATAAAGAGGACACATTCTCATTCATCTTCTGTTTCCTTTTCTTTCGACCAAATGTTACTTAATTCAACCAGTAGGGTATTCTCCTGCTGTATTCCTTGCCTTTGCAGATCAACAGATGTTCCTGTTAACCTAAGTGTTCCATTTACCAACAGTCCAGGTGTCCACAGCCTGGTTTTGCTCCAGGAATTCTTAATTTGTCCAAATGTACTTCTAGCTATTGGTAAACCTTTTGCTCAGCCACACGTTGTTAACTCTTAAATCAGCTATTCATTATTGTGTATGTGTTGAATCTCATGTTACACTTCTCTGAGCCAAAGAGAAGTAAATAACTTGTGAGCCGGAGATGGGGGAGAAGGAGCAAGAAGTCATAGCTGTGTAAAACACTTGAAAGGCCTCATTAGATGTCAGTGAGGCTGCTGCATTAAGTGTCAGTTGTCACTGTCAACTGATCTGTTTGACTGTTGTACTTTGAGAGATTGCAGTTGACAGAACAGTATCTGCCACCAGTTCGTGTAACAAAGAGGTGCTTAATTTTTTTGATCTAGAGGTGTTGACCTGCTTTGGTGGATTTTATACCTCCTTTTTGCATGTGCCGTGCAACTGTTCTTATGTCTCAGATCTGTGTTTTATGTGTTATTGTGGTTAATGTGTGAATTCAGGTGAGAACATGTAATGGCCTCCTTACTCATCAGCATGGCCTCACAGTGAGCACCCTAGATAAAGTGATGTTATTTGTTGGTGTTTTCAGTGGTACCAGTCCAGAGATATCAGTATCAGAAACCTTCTTGAAGCCAGAATTTCAAGGAAGTGGAGGTTTGTGGTTTATTTAAAGTGAAAGTAGGTATCCAGCCATTTGCTTTACACTGGAGCATCAAAAATGGCAGCAGTGAAAAGTACTTGTGGCAAAGCCTGCAGCTGCTCCTCAGGAAAAGCAGCACTTTTGTGTGACATTTCCATTACTGCATAGCCACTATAAAAAGAAAAATTATCTTTTTTTGTTTAATTTTTTTTTCTTTGGTCTGTAGAGTCTGGTACAAAAATTACAATTTACAAATTACAAATAATAAGATTTGGATTTTTGAAAGAGGGAATGTAGTCTGGACATGGTATTAGGATGCTGGGACTCTTTCTGACTTGGTTTCCCAAGCTGCCTGACACAACAGCCGCTAAGCCTGCTTCACCTCTTCCACTGTAAAATGTAAAATGTTGATGTTCTTTACATACTTCAAGAGGACTGGTTAATTAACAACAGCTTGTAGAGTGATTTCAAGATGGAAAAACATGGCAATTACTGCAAACAGTAAAGGCACTGCAGGCTAATTTTCATTGATGACAAAGTTGATTAACAAATACACAGCTCTAATAAACACTGTTACTGCTTTTGAATTCAGCAGCAGGTGAAGAGTTGCCATGAGAACTGGTGCAGCTGAGTATGCTCAGTTCAACACTACTGATGTATCTTTATTATTATGATAATTGTGTTCATTGATTACTAGGAGTAGATTTACCAAAGTGAGGGACTGTCACTCCCTCTGCCTGACGGTGTACATGCTCTGTGTCATCTCAAAGGACTAAGCACCTAGTGACAGTCTCACTTCTTACAGTCCCCTTGTGATGGGCTGTCTCCCGGGGGATGCCAACACAAAACCAATAAAGGGGTGCAAGGCACCATACAAACAGAATGCTCTATAGAATGAGGCGTAATTAATGAGCCTTGCCCTTTTTTAGTTTTCAGTGCTAATCATCAGCACCCTGAAATTTGTTTAACCTTCTCCTCCTTAAGACATGGCAGGTGATTTTTTTGTTTGTTTATTGGTTTGGATGTTTTTTTGAGGAGGGGTGTGATTGGGGTTTTTTTGGGTTTTTTTTTAAGTTGAGGCATGCAATGACTTAGGGCAATACTAAGGGGCTTCTACCCAGTAGTTTAAGAATTACGAGGCAGTTGTGTTTTTCATCTGTCCCTACTCATTTGTTTTACTTTGTTATATTCATCTCCAGGAAATGATCCAGTGGGTAGTAACAAATGAATTCATGTCAAAGTAGTCTTTTTTATTTCCCTGAAACATCTAAAACTCTCATTTAAGAGAGATAAATACAGGTACACAAACCTCATCTCATTATTTTCAAACTCTGTCTGGTGAATGAATATGATACTGGTTACTTGTTGCTTTAGCAACCCAATTAGAAACATATTTTTAAAAGGAAAAGACACATTGATTTCACTTGAGTAATGGTCTGTACAGCCCTTCTCTGCCATGTTCTTTTCAGTAAAATATTTACTTTCTTTTAAATAGCTAAAGTGATGCATAGGAGTAGTTACATGGGACCATTGCTAATTGCCATGGTGAAATGCCACTGTCTATCTACAGGGTAGAAATTGTCATAGTAAAATGCCCTTGTGTCTTTACATCCAGTCAGATATGGAAAAAAGTACAACTTGATTTTGCAGATCTGGTTTCTGTGCATATTCAGAAGCAAATCTGCTAAATAAATTACTTAATGGGAGTTCACTGGCTTCCTTCTATTGTCACTACACAGTCAAGTAGGCAGAGCAGTCTGCTTTTGTCGCTGCACCATCAGAAACCAGGTAGTCACTTACAAAGTCCAAATCAGTTAGAATGCATAACACAACAGAAAGATGTCAGTGTGAATATCATTTGAGCATGACTGCTCTATTAAATAACTGCCTGGTTTTGATTATTAGAGCCTTTAATCCTGTTAAATGGTGCATGTAAGGCAGAGGACCAGATTAAGTCTAGATCTCAGTTGAGACTGGAAGGCTGAACCAAGCTGATTTGATGAACAGCCAATAGATAAACAGACAATCACAATGTCATTTTAATAGGCTCTCTGGGACAATGAATAGTTTTTTCTTTAAATGTCTCTTTACAGCTCATCACCAGGAACACAACTTCAGTTTTATTTTTCATTTAATGTACTAAAATTGAGAGTGCATGCTTTAAAAAAGAAGCTCTACAAATAAATTCATAACATAGCCCAATACAGTGTGTCATTAAAAACAAAAGTAATAAGGTTTGGGAATAATGTGTACAACTTGATTTTTCCTGACAATTACTTAAGAACTTGAAATGTGACATGTGTTAGAGTTAATGAAAACTATAATGGCACAACATTAGGGCTTTGTGCCTTTTTTATGCCACCCCATGACTGATCTCACATCACAATATTTTGATTACTATTAATAGTCACATGCCTCAATAATCTTGAGAACTGTGGTACACCAGTCCTGCTCCCACTGTGTTTGGTGGCAGAACTAAGCCTCCCATAGGTTTCAGTACCTGCAAGTTGTAGCCTTAAATGGTGAACATAGAAACAAGGATATGTGCTTATTTATTGAGCCCTCTTATTACAGTGGCAAAGTCCCTTGGTCCTTAGTCAAATAAAATTCTTATCACCATTAATTGTAATTAGTGCTCCATGAGAAGCTAAGTTTTGGTATTCTATTTTTGGAAATCAAGGATTTCAGTTTTTAAGAAGGAAGAAGGGAATGCTTTTTGTATGCAGTATTGCTGCACTCATATCTAAAGTGGAAGTTGCAGCTAAGCCTGCAGCTTGCAGCTGGAAGTGGTTGCTTGATGAGGGTGAAACTCTCTGGTAGCAGATCCACAAAGGGTTATTCTCTCAGCATTTGTTATTTTACATTTTCGTCCGATGTTGGTAGCTCCTTTCTGTCTGTTGTGTTTTATATATTTAATCCTTAGCAGCAGGAGTCCACCCCTGCTTTCAAAGCTCTGCTGACTTCCTTTCTCGTCCCCTTGGTACTTTTTCAGGCCTGCAGCTCCCACTTGTCACCCCAGACTGTTCTGGTCAGCCTGGACTGTCAAGGACCAGCGCCTCAAGAAACATGTCCCAGGGCAGTGCAATCACTGAGCAGGCACATGCCTCTCATCTGCAGCACCGGTGGAAGCAAAGCATCAGCACAAAGCTGTAAGTTGATGATGACCCGCCCTCAGAAACAGACAGTGCTTCAGCATGCAGTTATTTGGGAGTCAAGGATGCAGAATGTGGCAAAAGAGACCACAGCAGATGGAGCACTTGGATGTATTGCATCTCCTACTTGCATAATGTTTGTTTCTGTATTAGCCAAGTTTGCACATGGTGTGAGTAAAGTCTTTATGTTGAGGCATTGAAGCACCTAGACAGATAAATACAGACCCAGAGACACACCTGAACCTTTAGCTCTCCTGTTTCCTGTTTCCTGCTCCTTTCCCTGTTTTGCCCCTACCACAGACACACATATGTAGTCCTTTGCACAGAGATCCTCCCTTAAGGTGAAGAACCAAGAAATACTTGATAATTTGTCTGTTATCAAGTGCTGTTTCCTACACCACAGTATTTAATAAATTCTATGTTCTGAGGACCTGCTATTGTGTAGAGGGGAGAAAAAGTTCTCTTTAAGATAGATGTCATTGGTCTTGCTTAACAGATAGCAAAATTGAAGTCTGGAAAGGACACATATTGCCAAAAATTACACA
The DNA here is from genome assembly GCA_034509425.1 of Eopsaltria australis. Lineage (NCBI taxonomy): Eukaryota > Metazoa > Chordata > Aves > Passeriformes > Petroicidae > Eopsaltria > Eopsaltria australis. Next base: position 411,962 of record JAVTVJ010000927.1, read on the forward strand.
GAAATGGAAAAAGAGTCCCTTGTCTTTTACCAGTAATCAGTCTTAGAGACCCATAATTTCTATAGTCATCTTCCCATTGAATTTTCTATGAGGAAAATTGGTAGTCAGACATTTTAACAGATTAATAATGCCATTGTGAATATGCACAAGTATAGCTCAGATTTCCCCAAGTAATGAGCTTTTAAATAACAGGTTTTTTTCTTGGGTTTGCTTTTTTTCTGTTCTGTTTCTATGGCTGACACTTTTTGTGTGTACTATGGGAGCAGTAGGCCAGTTTTTAGAGAGCTGTGTCACTTCTTAAACGAAGTTAGCTTGCAGAATTCTTAGGTTTAACTGATTTCTTATGGGTTGTTCCTAGGTATCCTAGTCTTTCATAATATTTGGAATGATTGTATATGGCTTTCATTAGGGGAAGTATGCGGCACCACATGTTTCCGTCCCTTTATTGCACAAGAAAGTGCTAACAATAGTGCAGTCTTTCCGTAGGGTTGGGTGGGAGTGTTCTGAATTCACTACAAATCAGTGTTAAATAGGGTACCTTGATTATGCATTTCTGTTATTTAAGATGGTTGTATTTCTTTAATGTTTAATTTAGTCTTGATTTAATCTTTCACTCTGAAAGTCCTGGATTTGTAACACTTAATTATTCTTACAATGCAGTTACCCCTATGTACTCTCAAATGTCACTCCCTCTGAATGAAGTTGCTTCCTGTGTTTGGAAATGAAGAGTTAAAAATGCTGAAAGCAATAAAATGGTTTTGTTCCAGCCTACTTGATTTAATCTACTGTGTTGCTTAACTTGGGGGAAAAAAGGCCAATTTCCTATTTCCACTAATTTCACTATTTCACTGTTTTCTTATAGCTCATTTGCAAAAGAACTGTATTAATGCTACAAATTTTTATTACTTTCCAGGGATCAAGTATCAGCTTCATCAGACCGCAAGGACATCCTTAAAGCTCAAGATCTTTCTGTCATCCTCAAAGCATATGTTCTCGTGACATCCTTAACGCCTCTGCGGGCATTCATTCATTCAACCACCACTGTCTGGCATCCACCCAAAAAGAAGCATTTTACCATAAAGGTAAAACATCTCATTTCCTCAATTTTCCATCTTTCAGGCAAAGTACATAGAGAGAAAACTAGAGAATAACTTTCTTCTCTTTTACCCCTTCTTTATTAGCAGCCCACAGCCTATGGTGAATATTCTTTTAATATACAGTTTTTGTTTCTCAGAACAAATGGGGTTTGCTTCATGAAGCAGGAAAGCATTGCCCTGTGCACTGGGGGCCTGGGATTTGCATGTCTCCGAGCACATTTTTATTGGTGACATTTGACAGCAGTTGCAAGGCCAGAGTTTTCTCTGAAGCACAGCAGTGTGGGTGCTGCTGTGCAGTAGCAACTTTTGCTGGGATATTGACAGTGCTGTGAAAAGGGAAAGTAAATATTTAAAACAGTTTGTTTAGATTTCTTTTTTAGGTGCAGTAAAACAGACTAGAGGAGGGTCAGGGCACTTCTAAATAAGGGGAAGGAAGTATACCATGGATAGGGTGGTCCCCCCGTGGTCTCAATTTTATGAGATGTTTTGTATGTGCTTTAGATTAATTCTGGACATCTCCAAGTGCGTGGAGATACCTCTGTCTCTTCACATCTTGTTTGCTCAGCAGTCCCATGGATTTGCAAATATGCTTTCCCATTCCTTTCTCCTTCTAGCAGGGGACTATGCTTGTAACACATCACCTCTTTGTGAAGAAGCTACAGTAGTGCTGCTGCTTCTTCCCTTTTGAAGAATTAAGGTCACAATGTGACAGTGATTTCTTGAGATCATAAAGATCAGCTCCTGCAGCAGCTGTTAAAGGATGGGTGTGCTTTGCCCATGTAGCCTTCTTGTGGCAGGAGCAGGTCTTGGCTTTGGATCAGTCTGAGAGTTGTGTCACTGTCAGGACTGCTGATGATACCAGCCATTTAGTACGTTCTGCAATTTTAGCTCTCACCAAGTGGAGTGCCTACTTTAAGCTCATTATCTAATTCTAGTCATTGGAGAAACAGACACCTCTAAAGAACAAATCATCCCACTTAATTTAGACACCAGTTTTGGAATGAGTTTCCAGGTGAAAGTGTTTGCTTCCTTCTGTGGGCTATGACATTCTTAGAGAACATGCCAAATTCTGGATTGACAAAATTTGGTGAGCTGAATCTACTTCTGCCTTCCCCCCCGTAAGCTTCCCCTTCCATAAGCTATGGAAGCCCATGGACATACATTACTTTGCTATGTATTTTCCTCCATTTACATTTATGAAGAGTAATGGTCACTCACTTTCAAACCCTAGGATTCAGTTTTGGTTTATGTTTATTAAAGTAGCACAATATCCAGCGGCTTCACTGTTGCAGCTGAAATAGGGACTACTTTAAGGGCTAGCAGTCATTAGTAATTGTGATATGGCTCCGTAAAACAATTCCTATGGAGGGAAGTCTGCTGAACAGGGTGCCAGCCACCATTTACAGAGCATTTTGGCAGCTGAAGAAGCAATAAAGATGATAGATGGAAGCAGCAGTGCATCTACAGTGGTTCCAATCTTTTTACTGCTGTTGTGGTGTTATGCCTTCCATAGCTTTAGATAAACTTGTCAAAATTGTGAAAAATACACAAAAGATAGGCACCATTTGTGAAAGAAAGCACATTTGTAGTGATGTAGAGATTGAAATCCAAATTAACAAAATGATGGAAAATGGGGTGTGTACGGCTGCCTCTCAGCACAGTGTGCCCTGTAAAGGGCATGGAAGAGGGCAGGGAGCTTCCAGGAGAAGCGAGACATTGGGAATTCATAGAGTGGCTGGAAAGCACTACTGGGAAAATCATCTGTGCTTGATGCAGAGGTAACAGGCAGGTTACCCATCAGAAAATACTTGGGAGAATTCAACCATTGATATCCTTTGTTAAGAGATTTTGCTAGGTTTCTCAAAAACTTCACAGAGCCCTGCATCACTTGCCAGTGCAACATACAATGACAACAGAGTCATCTCTCCCAACGCAGCCAGTGGAGCAATGCATGCTTGTACCAGTCAAGGAGCCTGGTCCAGAAAGCTCCTAACATTTAAGTTTCTGCCAGCTCTATTGTGTAGGATGGAAATTGCCGTGTTTTGAATCTTCAACCTGTCCATAGTCTCTACAGACAGAATCTCAAAGACCTGTTTTTCCACTGATTGGCAGAATATGCACTGGGGACTCAAAATGCTTAGAAGGGAGACTCTGGTCTGAAAAATTTGCCAGTGTTTTTCCCCAAGAGCAGCTGACTGAGTTCTGTTTTGTGGTTTTTTTTTTAAGGTAGAGATGAAAATCATTTTGATTATCTGCTTTCAGTAATGTTATATCATAATTTAGAGACCTCCTCAGTGTGTATTGACCTCTGGTCAGGAAATTTTTTCTCATACCAGTATAATTGCAACATTTTTAATGAGAAATTCATCCCCATTTGTGGTTAACTTAGTTTTGCTATCACAAACTCAGTATGTTAAGTATGTTTAAAATTTTATCTCCCATGTACAACAATGCCTTATGGTTGCTAGAGTTAGTAGAATGTGGGATATATGAAAGAGATTTTTTTAAAAAACTGGAGGTGGGTAGTGTTATGATATCAATGATAAAGAGAAACTGTGTAAAGAAAAAACAGGAGTTTCATTAAATAATACTGCATTCGCCACTGCCTTTTTGTTAGTAAACTATTGTAAATTATTTTTGCCGTGCATATTTGCTTGTTATAGTCGTAGTGGCATGACTTCAGAATGATTCCTTGAATAAGTATTGGTCAAATGGCAGTTCAGGAGGAGTTCAAGTGTGTTGCTCACCAGCTGCCAGGTTTTCTCTGGATTATACATATTTTAGTATTTCATTTCAGAAAGCAAAAGAAAGTAAATCCTGAGCTGGCATGAGGATTTTGTGTGCAGTCAAGGGGTAACAAAAGTGCAACTCCAGATTTGGGCCCAGTGTGGATGATGCAAGAAATGCAGGGGAGAGAATGGCTTTCAGATGTTTAGATATGAGGCTTGTGTCATAGCCGTATTTCTTTGAGGAGAGTTGGAAACCACTTATTTAGGCCATCTGTGTGTTGAAAAATGATTAATAAAATAGCAGCTTTCTATTTTGCATATTGCACCAGTTAAGGGAAGGGTCTCTGTCAGTGTATGCAATTATTCTTTTTGTGTTAATTGACAGTATGTATGTGTATTGAGAAGAATGCTGACCCCTGAATAATTTTGTGTTTTATAGAAGCCAGTGTGCAAACCAGTAATTTGTGATTAATTATTTCAAGGATTAACACACAGTGAACTGCTTCATTTGCCCTGCCATTAACCTTTCCCAACCTGATCCCAGTGCTTTAAGTAGGGATGCACTTTTGTAAACAGAAATACCACATCCTGCATCATCAGGGTAGTCTCTTCTGTGCTGTCAGCAACTTCCAGTGGCCCCTGCTGTGGCTCATCATCCTTTTGCTCATCTAAAATAGACAGGTGCCTCCTGGACTTGAATTCCTTGACTGCTGTTCTTGCATAACCCTTGATGCGCTCAGATGAAACTCTGTTCTTAAGTAATTTTCCAGTTGTGAAGTGCTGTAAGTATAATTTATTAAAGCAGTTTGCTGTTAAGCTTGCTGTGGTGTGAGTCACTACAAGTGTCGTTTAAACACTCTTTGTGTATTAAACATTTGGAAACTTGAGTAAGGAAATTTTTATTTTTTTTCTAATTGACATATATGCAAATAAAACTGGATCCTCACCTCTAACATGACGTGGCAGTCTGGCTTCGAGCCGAGCATGGTGCAAATTAAGTTGCAGTATTGCCGTCAAGTGGCCGGTTTTGGTACTGCTCGAAATATTAGCCACATGTATTTAAAGTGAAACAGAATGCAAACATACATACAGATGAAAAGCAAAATGCTTGCAAACTGCAGAAAGGCTTGAGATTTTTTTTCCTTTCCTCAATGTTTGTTTCTTTGTTTTTAAATTTAATATCGTTTACTTACAGGAGTAAACACAAAAGAAAAATTACCATCAATTCTTAATCAATTAGATTGCAGGGTTATTTGGGACTAAAATTAAATTCGTTCATTAGGTTCTGTTAGAATGCTTTAATGCTCTTCTTTCTGGAAGACTGAGCATAATATAAATGCCATCTCTATTTTCTTTCTCATGGTATCTATAATTTCTCTTTACACTGACACAAGAACAGAAGTCTATATGGACTGGGGGAGATCAAAGACGTGCTTAGGCTGTCACTCCGTTTGTGGCAGTCAAGAGAGCATCATGAAACTGTGTAACAGGACAAACATAAAGTGGTAGTGGTCCCTAGGCAGACTATATCTATTTCTGGTAACCTGCGGGGTTGGAAACACAAAACTGGAAGTGGAATATATGTCTTGATGTTTAATAACCTCCAATGGGCTTTTATGCATGCAATTCTCTACTAGATTTTTAAATTCATGAATGTTTTTGGTCTCACCAATGCCTTTGAGCATGATACTGTACACATTATTTTTGTGTTGCTTGAGAAGGAGTATGTGTTTGCTTTTAAACTTCAGCAAAGTCAAATATTACTTGATTTCATATCCTTAATTATTTTCTTAAAGAATAAGAAATTCTTCCTTCTTTTTCTTATTCATCTGTGTCAACCTGTCACGCAGTGCACAAATAAGATTCTTTCTGGAGTACTTTTCTGCTTTTCTCATTCCGAACATCCCTATTTAGCTAAATAAGAGCTTGAGACTGATTATTCTCTACGACATGTGGATATGTCATATTATCCTGGCCCTTAGCTCTCTGAGTTTTTTATATTTTTACAGTATTTTTTATACCTATGAACTCCTTATACCCAGAAGTGTTTGGACCTGGTGAAGAAATTTCACCAAAGAGAGATCCAGTAAGAAGAATGAAAGTACAAAAGTGAACTGAGAGAACAGAGCCTATGTTGAAAGTTTTTAGAGATATATTGAATTTTTTCAAGCTATTTTCAAGAAGAGGCAATTACTGTAAGTCCTTGAGACCCTGAAGATCCAGCTGATCAAAAGAAGTGCAACAGCTCCAGTGCATAGCAGAACAATCTGGAGAGGATGCCCTTTGCTAATTCAAAAAAGGTGATTTCTTGAAACGAAAGGTCATGCTTTCACTCCTCAGACATAAACCTTACTTTCAACTCTTATCCTGATAACTTTGTCTGCCATGTCATTCTGAAGGCTACTACTAGGGACCAGCAAGGTCTTTCAGAATCGATTAATACAAATACAGTAAAGTAGGTTGTTCTGAATCCCAAAATGTAAACCTCAAAACTGCATTGAATTACTCAGTAATGGTCTATTTTCTTCTACCTCCTTGCCTCTGAGATAGGTTCAGAGCTCATCTGTGCCTCCAAAGGGGAGTTACTGCTGCAGGAAAAAACGTAGGAGTGTCTAACTGATGATACACAATCAACTAGCAGCCAGTAATTATAACATACCTTCTATCAATTTCAGTAACCAAAGGGATAAATCATGGTATCAGACACTTAAAACACTTCATTGAGCACTGCACATTTCTAAACATCCTTCTGTAAATACCCTCTGAAACTCTAGTGACATCTGCTTATTCAGCCATGTTTATCCAGCCTCTATCTCACAGGCAACTCAGGTTACAAACACAGTCCTGCTCTCCTGGGATGCAGCTTCCCTTCTTTCATGCACCTCTGCTTGGGCAAGTGGGGGGCCCTGCTCTGTGGCTGCCCATTTCACATGTACCCACACAGGACCTGTGCCCATCCTTACATCCCAGTATTCTCTGAAGTGTAGGCAGAAGCTGTGTGCCAGCAGGCTGATTTGTGGCAGTGCCTGACCAGGTTTTGGCTGCTGCTATCTCCATTCAAAGTCTCTCCCCTGCTGCAAATTTTCATGCTGCTTTTCTATGATTTCCTAAGCTGACTACTTAGTTTCAAAAGTCACTTTGTAATTTCCTGGTTACTGTTTAACCTTGCTGATCGTTGCATTCCTGTTTATCGTGGTAACTTTGGTCAAACATCGTCCCAGTTCTGCATATTCCAGGCACACAAGTGATGGTGTCTGTGGGCACGTTGTATGAGCACTCCAGTCACAGATCTCCTACTTGTCTTCAGTGCCTCACTTAGATTTCCCAGGGGAACCAAGCAATTTTAGGTTGCAATTAATGTCACTCTTTTGAGATACCTACTTTAGGCTGGCATAAAGTATGCTTTTCAAGGATCCGTGTTCTGCGGTGAGGTGTAAAGGGAACCTAGACATTTAGTTTGTACATAGACATAAGCCATATAGTCTTGTAGTGTGGGATTCCTCTACAATCTTGGCACCTGAGTGAATTGTCTTCATGTGATTGTAATAGGCTGAACACCTATTACAATCAACAGAGGACTAATCAGTGCAGTCAGTGAAGGAAGATGTCCTAAGTTTGCATTTGTGGCCATTCCCAATGGTAGTTAAGGAAAATCTTTCTTGTTTGTTTCATCAGGAGGCAAGATTATTTAGGACTGAGCTAGAAGGCAATCTCAGAAAGATGACTACTTTTATACTCCTTCCCAGGGCAATCCTCAGCTGATCATTCATGTAGCTGCCCCAGGCTGCCCCAGCAGCTCCCCTGAGAAATTAATTTGCAGAAAAATTGCCTGAGGAAAATCTTCTTGAGGGAATTACTACAGTCAGCATAACATTCAGCCCAGTGAGTGCCACACTCTTCCGCTCTTCTTCAGGCTTCATGACTCTGTGCATGAAGTCTGCAATTCAGAATTCCTTTGTCAATTAAATTGCATTTTTTCAATGTGTCAGACCTTTGCCTGATGACTCAGTGTATTTTTGAGGAGCCAGAGGGATCTGTGTCATTGAGATTATAAGGCTAATTTTAATGACTGCAGATTTTAAAAACTGGATGTCAAAATGGGTGAAAAAAGAAACATAAAATTAATTTTGAGTTGGCCTTTTTTTTTTTTTTTTCCCCAGTGGCTTTTCCTATAGCAAGAAGAAGTTATTGGGGAGTGAAAGGTGAATGAGTTTAAATTAATCTAAAGAGTACTTCTAGTTCATTCTGCCTTTATAGAATCTATACTTGATCCATGTAACTTGACTGCATTTGCACACTTCTGTAAGACATTTCATAAATATTTGGAACATACCTCCAACTGTATGAATCCAGTATTTGGATGAACGCCTTCAAACTTCTGAGAAGTCTTGCAATTCTGTATGTGATGGTGTCATTGTATAAAATACATGTGCATGTCTGCATTTAGTCTTATAGCCTACTAAAATTTAATTCCTATTCCTCTGCTTAAAAATTTGCCAGCCAGAGGTCAACTTTCTCCCAGAATAGATTCCTGTAATTGCCAACAGTATTTCTTACTCTGTCCTCTTTAAATTGTTCAGTACTTCTGTTAATCACACTCTATCAATGGCAAGGGTGCATTTTGCTGGACAGGCAGTCTGTTTCCTCTGAAGATGAGAAGATCAGCATCAGTGGTGGTCACCTGAAGAAACCTTCAGCTCTTTAGTATTTTGCAGTTGAACACAGATATTTAGATACTTTTATTCACTCAGAAGTACCTGAGGTTGCTGCAGATTTTCACACTTTATCACCCTTAATCCATACACTTTAAATTTTTCCTATCTGTTGCTGTAAATCCTGTGGAATCTGTTGGAATCAAACCTGAACTTCTTTAGGGAGGATTTTTTTATGAATTGGAATTTAACCTGAAGTATTCATCTCATCTCGTCTCGTCTAGTCTCGTCTCGTCTCATCATCTCATCTCTGTTCGTCCTGAACCAGCCTGACTCAATATTTATTTTCAGCCATTGGCTTAGAAGAAACATAGGTCTATAACCTGATATCCTCCAATGAGAGCCTGTTGAGCAATGTTTCTTTTCTAGGCCGACTAAGGAGAGCTGTAACTAAAATGCAGTTTCTTGGAGATGCCAGTTTTATTTTAATGCCTGTTCTGATGGCAACAGTTGACTGTTATAGGCAACAGCATGCTGTGAGTACTGGTAGGGCAAACCAGCCTGTCTTCATCACTTGTTACTAGAAATGGATGCATTATGTGTCCTTTGTGTTAAAGTACTTGGGAACTGATTGATGGTGAGGAGGAAATGAGCTAATGGTGCCCTTGCTCTTCCTTCCAGTAATCCCTATCTCTCCTTATAAAACTCTTCAACTTCTTATGTTTCCTATGCACATCTTTTCACTTAGTCCTTCAATACCCACTGGAGATTAATAAAGTGATTAAGGGTCTGCAGCATTCCTTATGTGAGGAAATGCTGAAAGAGCTGGGACTGTTTATCCTGGACAAGCTTCTCAGAGGCCTGGGGGATGTCATCAAAGTGTATAAATAGCTGAAGGGAGGCTGTAAAGAAGACAAAGTCCTTTTTCAGTGGTGCCTAGTGACAGAACAAGAGGCCATGGGCACAAACTGAAACACAGCACATTCCTTCTGAGCATCAGAAAACACTTTTACTTTGAGGGTGACCAAGCACTTGCACAGGTTGCCAGAGAAGTTGTGGAAGTCTTTATCCTTGGATGTATTCGAAAGCTTTCTGGACTCAATTCTGGGCATCTGACTGTAGATGACCCTGCTTAAGCAGGAGGTTGGACCTGATGACCTCCAGTGGTTCTGTGATCGTGCTTTGGAGCCCAAATACCACATTAAACTTTGTTGAGGACTTCTATCAAGGCCCAAGCTTGGGTAACCCATCTGATGTGAATACTTGTTCATGGCTGTAGCAGTCCAAGGCAGATGGAGAGGTGCCAAGCATATCAGTCCTCAGTAGGGTTATCTGCAGAAGCCTACATGCTTCCATCATATTACCCCACTGGGGCATGTATAAGTGGGTGATAATAGAAAATGCATACTGGCATTTCTAAATAAATGTAGTTGAGAAATTCCCAGAAATAATCAGAAAATTTTCCTTTCTTAATACAAAATATGTTCTGCATATACTTTACATGCTTTATTTCTGAATACAGTGGGTTTTCGCTAGGTAGAAGTGTCTCTTTGGTAATATGGTACTACTATATTATCTTAAAGTTTTACACAGTTCAGACCTTAATTGGGTTCTGTGCTGTATGATAACTGACGGAAATACAGTTCAAAGGCAGCCTCTTTCTCAGCACAGAGGACTCTGATGCTACAAAACCTGCCTATGTCCCACTCTTCACTGGGTCTCTGTGTTGCTCCAGTTGTTTCCCTGAATCTCTGTCTGAAGTGATGATAGGGGTGCATTTGCATGAGTGATGGAAGGACATGAAGACAGGGCTGTGCAAGCCATTGGAAGGATTCATGGGTCTGAAAACTACAGAATATGCAGAGTTTGGTCAAAATACAGGCTGCAGTGGCTGATCATTTTTCCAACATCTTTCTTCTATATTCTATTTAAAGCTTGTGGACCAGGGGTAAGGATTTGTAGTCAAGGTCAAGTGGGGTAGCCCTTGGCACAGTATGTTAAGAAAAGAGAAGGCTTTTGGGTGTGCTGTTACCCACTGATGAAGATACAAGCCTTTGTGAGTTTGTTTGCCTAGAACCAGTGACAGCAAAAGGTTTTATCAAAGTAAGCTTAGATTCCGAGCAATATTTTTTAAAACCATTAATACAGATTTTGTTTCTGGTATACTTATTTGTAAATAAGAAGTCATTCTCTATTAGTATGCTGTGTGGAGCTTTTCATTCCACTCCATTGTACTAATGAACAAGAATTGAAGTTGATATTCCAAGGCAATTTTTATTTCTATCAACCTTTTAATTTATGATTTTAAGCATTGATTTACTCTAAATGCTCAAAAATGTATGTATTCTCTTTCACAGCTGCAAAGGTTTTTTGAGATATTCTTCAGAAACAGTTCTCCCCAACAAGCCTTCAACAACATGAAGGAGGCTATAAACAAACTTCTACTTATAACTGAGGTCTTCAGCAAATCATCTGCCTCTGGACCAAATTCTTTCAATCAGTAAGTGATTTGCAGTAGTCACTGTGATGATAGTGTCAAGATAGCTCCTTATAACAGAATAAAAATTGCAGAGGAGACAAGATTCTTAAAGTAAAAAATTCCCATCTATTTCATACTTCTTTATAAAGTAAGGACATGCTGCATTTAAGGAGTACAACTTTTCAATATTCACAGTGTTTCTAGTTTTTGAAAAGGTTATGATGAATACTTAGGACCAGATGCTGTCCTAATGAAGTGTTTCAGGCAGCACAAATGGACAGAAATCACTCACAATTGGGCTAGTCCTAACATACATAAAGCTGTATTTCCTTTCAGTGAGCATTCTGTCATATGTCAAATATTTAATGCTAGAGTAGCCCACATTGTTCAGAACTGGCTCTGGCAGAGAATCTGAACAAGAGACACTGTAAAACACTTTATAAAGTGTACATTATGGAGTATACCTAACAGTCACATTTCTGTGTGTAATAATTACCATTAGTGTTATAATTCTTACACATAAATCAACCTCTATTATGTAATATTTTTACTAAATAAAATTGATATTTGTTCTATATATGTTATGTCCCATCCCTGACATTTTTATGATAAGTACTAAATAAGTTACTATTTATTACATTTATGTGTTTAAGCTATTTTGAGAACCAGGTGTTTTAGCAGTAGTACTGTAAAGCTCATTATTTGACTTACACAAGTTAGGAATAAGGCTTATATTGTGAGTGGAGAGGGTAGCAAGGAGGGGAGGAGTTGTAATGGGGATGAAGCTATTTTGACAGTGGTCCAAAATCTCTTTTTTACCAATGAAATGGACTCTCTTATTTGTGTAACACAAGACTTGCTTATAACTCCTGGCCTGTGCCTCCAAACCTCCCCATAGCTGCAGCAGAGCTCTTCAGCTTCAGTGGGCCTGGAGTGTTTCACCATCTCTTCCCCTCCAAATGTCTTCAAAGCTTTTGCAGGGCCTCATTCATTCTCTTCAAAAGGCATTTCTTCCTTCAGCATAATTCACCTCCCTCTCTGTCAGTCATATAAAAACACTTTTATATAGCACTATTTTCATCACCTCACAGTCAGACTCTTTCCATATTTAATGCTGCTGGCTCTTCTTAGAAATTCATTTAGTCTGTATCACATGTTGTTTCTTGACCTGTGTGTGTATGTTTTCCTGCATGTGATCCTCTGGATCCGTGTGTGTGTATTGGATTTTACTGTGTATAGGAACACGATTGAAGGGTGGACTAGGCAGTGCTAGGTTTATGATTGGAAACAATGATCTTAAAAGTCTTTTCCTTTAGAAACCTAAATTATTCTATGATTCTGTATTTCACAACAGTACCTAACCTCACTGAAACTGATTCCTTTTATATTGTATTTCAGATGCAGCCAATGTTTTCAAATGCTAACCTTTGACATTGGATTTGGCATGTCCTTAAACCCAGTAGTTCTTAAGGTGAGAAAATTGCACAAATTATTGCTTGACTAAAAAAAAAACACACCAAGAAAAATACAGCAGAAAACCCTCTTTGATAGGTACCCTCAAATCTCTAAGAAATGTACTAATACTTTAATATTAGTTTTGGCAAATTGTGGAGAGTTGTTGTAGAAGTAACCAATTTTTAAGACTCAGAATTCCTGTGATGAAATTCACCACACCATCAAAATATGCAAACTTTTCAGTTGACATTAAAAGATTATCTATTACCCCAAATGAACATCGGTGAAACAAAATCCATGGGAAGCACTGCATGAAAATGGAGTTAGGATTTAAATGTGACAGAACAAAGATGAAGGGAGGAAATTAAAAATATACAATTGGCTTTTATTACAAATTAAAGTTCTCCATAAATTGGATTGTAGTTCTTCATTTCATTACCGGGTTTGACCTCCACTGTATTGCCTTCTTCCTGAATGATCCACAAAGACCTTAAAACCAGGGAAGTGAGACCTGTGCCAGTTTTTGTACCACTCCTGCCTCAGAACAGCCTGTCCTGAAACAAATACTGTACTGCTTTCCAGCTGTTCTCATTACCTCATATATACACATGAACATGAATGTGCATATGTCTAGGTATGTAAAATGTTTCTTTATAATTATGATATACAAATATTAACAAAAATTAGTTACTATAACCCCACTTAAAATCTGTTCAAGTGCCTAGTAATAATAGTGCAGTCAGTCTCTGCATTCTTCAGAAAAGAGCATCCTTTAAACACAGAAGAAAAATGTACACATGAAAGGAAGTTTGCGGAATTAAAAAAGTTCATGGAGACAATATCCTTAATTAGTCTGAGAGCACTTATTTAGCTAGTATAAGAAATGTGGTATGTCATAACAATTCAATAATTTTATACCAGGCTGTAAAAAAATTATCCCAGAAGTGCTTAAAAAAATAAGCATAAAACATAACGTTTATCTGCCTGTATAGAAGTTTCAACCATTATCTGTTATCCATAAATTTACAGTAAATCAGTAGGATTTAGTAGTTTCTTATGAAAAAACTAATTGTTCTAAAAAATAGCAGTTGATCATTAATGCAACATTGACTTTGAATATTGTTATCACTTGGAAAGTGTAGTATGCACACAACCTATTCATACTGATACTATATTTGTGTTTATGCCAAAATAATGGTTTAGTCATATTTCATAGCCATGAATTTGTTCATTGTGTTTATATATTGTAAAACTTATACTTTCATCCATAGTAACAGATGTTCTGTAGTAACCCTAAACACATGAGTTTTGCAAGAGTTATGTTAACATATAATCTGACATTTTATATTTTTAATCAAATTTCAAATCAAAGATGAAAAAAGCTTTTCACATGTGTCTGCAATACTGCACTCTGCCCACTGGAGGGCAGCAAACATTGTGGCATGGAGTTGTGACAGAAACTGTGGCACAGCATATTTTATCATCCTGTCAGTTTGTGTTATTATTGCGGTTTTTAAAATTCCCAGTTTAGTATTTATTGCTATGAGAAGACTGTACTTTTTGTTCAAACTATAAATTCTTATATTATTTTCCAACAGGTGCATGAAAACTATGACTTTCAAGATGAGAATGAGTCGACTATTCAGGACCAAATTTCCAAAGAACTTCTTTTTGAAGATACATTTAAATTTCTCTTATCTAATGAGTCTTCAACATCCAGTTTCATAGAAGCTTTGAAAAAAATATATGGATCATCTGTGAGCAAGGTAGTTCATTCCAACTTTTTCTTATTATTAAGCATTTGAAAATATTTAATTTCAAATTGTATGCTTCTGAAATTGTTGGTGCCAACTTATAGAATGGAGGATTTATTTAATTAAAACTGTATTTTATTGTATTCTGGGAAATAAAATTCTAATTATATTAACTGAATTTTCTTTTGTAAAAATTCTGCTATCGAATGATGTAATTTTCTGTAATATTGTGATTTAAAGATAAATTTAAAGCTTTAACAAAGTAATTTTCCCACAATTTTTTAAAATCGTCTTTTTTTAACATACAGATTTGTGTGCTTTCACAATTTCATCCAGAATCGATTAACTCGTGCATGGAGGTCCATGAGCATCAGAATTAAATTTTGTTTCTTACAACTTTGTGTCTTATTCTCAATGCAAGATCCAGTTCCAGTATTTTTATGTTTTTTTTGAATTTATAGAATTTGCATGAATTTTGCTCCACTAGTGAAAACACTAGTGAGCTGTGATCTCTTTAAGCAATATTTCTGTCACTCTGGGCACTTCTAAGGATGCATTTCTGAGGAGTCTCCTTCTTGAAAAACTTTTGGGGACTAAATTATCCAGGCAACTTCTACCTCTCAGACAGATGTAGCTAAAACAGGGTCATGGGTTCTAAATTTATGACAGGCTAAAGTAGAAAGCTGCAGATACCCAAACGTGTAGGGAGGGATACAATTACCCAGCCTGTGTTCCATTGACTGACAGTTTCTGTGGGTTTGTTTCTACACAAAGCACAGTCTGCTTTATTCTAGACTGAAAAACGGGATGAGCTATCCAGGAGCTCTGGCTGAGGTTAGGGCTAGTTGAGAGCTGCTGTAACTTGTTCCTATGATCAATTAAGGGATTGGGGTCTAATGAAAGCACATTGCTACTGTGTGATTTCACAAGAACATGCTGCCCTTTCCTTCACAGGATGGAACATACAACAGAGAAGTTGAGCAGTGTTTCTCTTTGGAAGAGATAAATTCAATGATTACTTTCATAAAGGAGCTGAAGAGTCTAGGACAATTTGAACTGGTAAAATAAATAGGGTTTTGTTTTTTTGATATATGTCATGTAAATCTCTAAACATTTCTCCTTCATTACCATTCTCTGCTGCTTCTGGCATACCTAATTAGGCTGGATGGGCAGGGAAGCAAGGAGATAGAGGTAACACTGATTTTATTTTGGTGGATTATGTGAATTTAATTTAAAATAGATAAAGAAATACAACAGGGAATTTGAGCTGAGCTTCCACTGAAAAGGACAGCTAAAGCAGAAACAGAGACCAGAAAATAGAAGGAAAGGAAAAGAAGGAAAACAATGTAAATGAGTAATGAGGTGGTAAGAAAATACAATGATAACAAAGCAAAGCAGGAGTGAGTGGAAGGACTAGTGAAAGTACAATACTGAGATCATGACTTGGGAGTAGATATAGAATTAAAAGTAGCAAAAAAAAAAGCAGTTGGAATATGTTATGTTTTCTTTTTCATGCTATGAGTTCATTTTCAGAGAAGAACACAGATGAAGGAATAACAATCAGTGTCTGTGAATAGGCAGAGTTAATGAGGGAAATGATGAGTATTCAGAAAATAAAGGATCTGCAACTGAATCTGTTGTTCAGAAAGCATGCATGATATCAGGATTTCTATGAGACTTCCTGGATGAGTATTAGAGATGGAGACTGATGACACTTTCTGAAGAAGCATTGAGTCAAATAGATCTGGAATTCACAGAATCATCTGTGTTGGAAGGGGCCCAGAAGGATCATCAAGTCCAGCTCTTAGGTGAATAGCCAATGCAGGGATTGAACTTGTAACCTTGGCATTATTAGCTCCATGCTCTGATCAACTGAGCTACCCTCAGGGTCACTTCAGAGGCAAAGATCAACTTCCATGTCAATACTGGTAATCCTGATTTGCAAGGCTGGGCATGACAGTCTTTTTCTAAGCATAAGGAAAAGTGCATTAATATATAACCAGCTCTGTGCTGTATATACTGTCTTCTGATCATTTCTCATGACTTTGCACTCTACAAATGTCATACTGTGTTGTCTCAAATCAGTGTCTCTCTTCTCAGCTTTTCCCTTCTTCTGCACCCAAGATCCAAATGTTGCTGCGTGACCTTTACCGAATGGTAGACCCCATGAGGCGGCTTAGTTCAGTCCTGACACTGCATTGGTTGCTTTCCAGATTCCTTCAACAGTTCCAGTTCATGAATAAAGAGGCACACACAAATCTTTCTGAGTGGTAAGATTATTATATATGTTGAGGGTAATTTCTCAAATTATATAACTGGAGTATCTCCAATGAGCATCATAAAACTTAATCCTTCAGTGGATGTGGGTGGACTTGCAACCCTTGAGATGAAGGTTGATGATCCCATATGTAGCCCTGTCCTCCATTCTGCCTTTAGAATTGTAGCTAGGTTTCCAAATGGAGCAGGTTTTGCTGCTATATGTAATATGAATGACTCTGGATTGAAAACTAATTGGAACTATTGTAAATTTTTTTAAAGAAAGATTAATTAGGCAGGGCTTTTTTCCTAAACTGTAAATTCTAAATAAGGAGTGTTTCCCAGAGTTAAGATTGTCTTAATTTATGCATCAAGTAAAAGCAAAACTGCAAAGAATAATATAAAATTTCAGGTGAAGATTTTTTCCAAAGAATTAATAGTTTTGATTGGTTCCAAATTTTCTGTCCAACAAAAGATAGGTCAGAGAGCATGATACTCTGAGAACCTCACTTCAACTCCTTTGTGAGAAGATGGAAAAAATGCTGTAATGACAAGGTTAGATCCACTGAACTTTTGGCAAGAAGTTTTAACTTTCATAAGGAGAGAAAGAGGAAAGGAAGGACAGAACAACAGAGGGAGGGAGGAAGGGGGGAAGGGGGAAGGGTGGAAGGGGGAAGGGAAAGGAAGGAGGGGAAGGAAGGAAGCAAGGAAGGAAACCCATAATATACTGTATATTTAGTATAAAATTTGTCAAAATGTGTTTTCTGTTTTCATTGTCTCTTAGCTAATGATGTTTCCTGTGCATGTATGCCATACTGACTATTGACATTTGTGATTTTACAAACAAGAACTTGGGAGCAGAGGCACATTAGACAATGTGTATGCTCAGTTCCACTGGGTCTCATGATGAATGTATGAATGATACTATTTTGTACATTTTGCTAGGAGAATGCTGCAGTGAATATACCAGGCATCTGTAAGATTTCTTAAGTTTTAATTTTGTTCCTCATTGAATTGGGTCTGGCTTTCAGCAAATCAACAATTATCTGTGTCTTTGTTTTTTTTACTGTAAAGGGGAGCTTATACTTCCATCACTCTACTAGGTAACTGTTTATTAGTGTTTCAAAAATACACATTTCCATGAAAGTGGTAAGTTACTGTTGTTACTGCCGACCACCCGACCACTCGATCACTCCTGTGAGAAGTAACTCAAAGATGCAGCTGCTTGCATTCATATGTAAGCCCTTGCCCTTTTGCAGAAATATTTAGGTTTGCATATCAAAGCATACCAGCCTTTAGCAGCTTTCTGTTCTAATCTAAGCTGTGCCACTCACTCACTTTGAGCAAGCCCCTTGGCCTCTTTTTTTCCTTCAAGCTCAACATTATTGTATGTGTATAAATATGTAGAAGTACCGTGGCCTTTCTCCAGGGCATAGGCCAGTCTGCTTCTTTGCTCTGTATTTTTCTGCAGTGGCTAAGCTAATAACACCATTCTCTTCATTCACTATATAAAAAAACATGTCCTTTGACATTGCAATCTTCCACTCCTTCAGCTACATGCTTGTGATAGGGATGCATGTGTCAGCTACACATGTAATTATACTTACTTGCAAGGAAGAAAGAACTTAGTTGTACTTACTCCCCAAATAACTCAGGTATGCATTCTCTTTGAGCTTCGATTAATCTTTTTTTTTTCCCCAGCTTTGATGAGTTTGTATATCAGAACACTTTTAAGGCCAGGTTGTTCAGTCAATTTATTTAGCAGTTCTTATTTCTCTGACTGTGGAAAACTGGTATTTCTGTTTATCAAATCTAGTGATTGCACAACTGACTGTCCAAGCAGACAAGAAATATATGGGAAAAATAGACTTCTGACTGAGGTCTTATACAGTTACTTTGTTCACTGATCGTGACTCCATAGAGTGAAAGCAGGATATAAACATATTTCCTAGTCTACATATTTTAACTCATTTCATCTATTTGACTAGTGTTGAAACCTTAAATGGTATTAGTGAACTCTCTGAATTCCTTCCACAGGAGAAGTAAGAAGAACTCCAGAAACCCATCTCAAACTATAATGAAATAACTGTAGTCTAGGGGAAAATGACTATCTCAGATGCATTGGTATAAGATCTTACACCTAACATGTACTCTGAAAAAAATTTTCAGTGTTTTTATTGACTTCTTTCAACTCTATGCAGTTTATACTGACTAGGACATACATAACTGCTGTCTATTGGAATAGGAACTATGAGGTGTCATGGAAAGTATATTTGACTATGTCAGATAGCACAGAAGATTCAGATTAGTGAGTAAAGCTAACCCTTCTGTGTGTGCAAAAGACAAAACCCAAAGCAGGTCAAAGAGCTGCAAATGTTTTTTGAAATTGACTGATGTATTTGGAAAAGAGGTTCTGGCCTCTCATATGCAAGCCCTTTTTTAGTTGAAACTAAAGATTCAGACTGAATTTGGGCTGAAAATCCTTTTTTTGAATTTCACGTGGTCATACCAATTACCTGGGCAGTCTGAGAAATTAACATGTTTTGGACTATGGGACAGAAAAAGGCAAGAAAGACAAGGCTGAAATCACTGACCTAGAATGGGAGGAGTGAGAGAGAAGGAAGGAAGGAAGAAAGGAGAGAGACAGTTGGATTTAAGTGCCAGGAAATTAATTCCACTCTTGCTTCTGAATTTTTTTATTTCACTTCTGAAGATCAGCACAAGGTATTTCATTTAAGGACCCAAATGCCCTCATAGAAACTCTGTGACTGAAGCCAAACAAACACTACAAAACAGAGAGCTTATTTTGAAGAGAGACCTACATAACATAATCTAAAGAAAGAAAATTCTTTACTTTACTGAATAATGAAATATTATCTCAGTCTTGAGTTTATGACCTATTAAAATTACACCATTCACAACTAACATATCCATCTAGTCACCAAAAGTGACTAGATTTTTCCTTTTTATATTTTAATCTCATGAAATATTCTATTTCTACATGTCCTTCATTGCTTATGTCTGATTGCATAGACCATCAGAGCCATATTACTACTGCTGCTGTCAATCCTTTGCCTTTCTTATTTGCTGAATCAGAGAGATTCCTAAAGGACAGGTTCACAGTCAATAGATTGTGATGTACACATTGGGAATATTTTGAAAGGTACGTTCACGAGCATGCACTCACCCATGGTACTGAAATACAGTCATTAGTTTCATTAGAGTTAACTGCAAAGTGTGGAGGCAAAGAGCACATCTGTACTTGACACCTCCAAGATATTTGAGTAAATAAGGGGCCACTCCAACAGATGAAGGTCCTTTCTTGAGTAACAGCGTGTGAAGGAAAGGACTCTGCAGAGTCCTCTGTATTACGAGGAGCTTCATAACTGCATCTTACCTCAGTCTGCTGATTGCAAGGAACTTGGACAAAGGAAAACTCCATGGTGCAGATGACTAAAAAGCTCAGGCTGTACCAGAGATAATTCATTGAACCACAGAGTCATTTATATTGGAAAGGTTCCTCATCCTGTCACTTATTATGTGGGAGTATAACTCCACCTGGCTACGGCCTTGTTTCAGGGAGTTGTAGAGAGCAATAAGGTCTCCCCTGAGCCTCCTTTTCTCCAGACTAAACACCCTCACCTCACTGAGCCACTCCTCATAAGGCCTGTGCTCCAGCCCCTTCCCCGGCTTTATTACCCTTCCCTGGACATGCTCCAGCACCTCAATGTCTTTCATGTAGTGAGAAGCCAAAACTGAACACAAGATTCAAGGTGTGGCCTCACCAGTGCTGAGTGCAAGGGGACAATCACTGCCTCAGTCCTGCTGGCCATGCTGTAATCTGGGTATCTTTCTCTAATATGATTTTTAAATATTATATTTTGCTGTAATCAGATATAGTCATTATGTATCTCTTAAAGCTGTCTGATGTTATTTGCAGTCTCTACAGCTTTGAGATTCATACAGGTCATGCAGGGAACCTTGCTATTGTGGTGGCTGCCATGCTCCTGAGGTGTTCTCTGACCAAACCAAATCCTGTCATTTTATAGAATTAAGACATGTTGCTTTCACTGTAAAACTGGATTTGGGACCAGGCAAGCAAAAACGAACAGCAGAGAGAAAAGATGTATTTGTCAGATGTTAGCTGTTACTTCCTTGACAAGCAGAAAGAGGGGTGCAAAATGACTTACAACTTGGAGAGCAAGCTCTCCAAGAGTTTGTTAAGTGCCTCCTTTGAAGTAGGTCATGAATTTGCATGAAATTAGGGTGGTGTCTAGACACTGCAAGCTCAGAACTACATTTTTCTGCACACACAGAGACACACAGATCTGCCTGCTGCTTCTTCCTTATCTCATTGAGTTAATGCAGAAATCTGTTTCATCACTCGACAGTTTTTTATTGCTGGACAGTTTACCTTTACCCATGACTGACCTTAATACTGCTTTCAGAAGCTCCTGTTGAAACATCAGTGACGGATGATTGAACAATATTGGCACAGACAGTGGCTTTCTGTCCTTCAAAATCCAAACTGTAGTATCCAGGAAGAAGCTGCATTATGAGAACTTCTGAAGGAAACACTAGGAGAAAAACCAGTGAAAGCTTCAAGAAATGCTAATGGACCTCCAAAAAGGTCTTATCAGCCAGAGGGTTGGATTGAAGAGATACCTACTCCCTTTTCTCCAACATCATACTTGAGAGAAAAAATCTGCAGAGTTCACGATATGAGCACCACTGACAGGTTGATTAATTGTTGCAATTGACTTGTCTTTTTTCACAAAAATTTTACATATATGTATATATACATACACACACATACACACATGCTCTGGATTTGTTTTGAATTTGCAAACAAAGCAAAACACATAGAAGTTCCATTTTAGGAATTCATGCTAGTGTCAGTGCAGATAATCCCGTGGAGACATGCCTTCATTTTTATTTAATTCTTCTTGAACAAAGTCTACACTTTCATCTCATGTATATGCAAAAAAACCCATCATGGAAGTAGTTAAGAGATACGGTTTGCGTTATTTTCTTCTTGGCTATATCCACTCTTCTTTTTCCCAGCAATGCAAATATGTTTTGGAATTGATTTCTTTTTTTTCTTATTGATGTGCTGTGATGCCATGTATTATGGAATGTGTGTTTTCTGTTTCATTCACTCAGGTAATGTCTCTAATGCTGGGAAAATAAATGTAGAAGGTTCATTTTTCTGTGGAGAATACTAAAATACCGTGTGCCCTGGTACACCACGTAGAACTTTTTGCAAAATATTTCATTGTTTCTGTTCCTTCCATTCATGTAGAAATATGTCTGGTATTGAATTGACAGGCAACTTTCTCAAGAAAATATGAGTCCTAAGCAGAATGTTCCTTCTGACTTCAGGAAGAATCATGAAGGTAAGGGTTCAGAGTAAGATCTTTTATATACAGTATGTTTTTCCTATTTGTATTATTTCTGATGACATGAGGATTTAGATTACGTTGTCTTGTATTCCAGCAGGAAAATCTTAGCTTACTACACATAAAAGACTAATTTCTTCCTTGTGGAAGTTGCTATGCAGAGCCCATGAGCAGCATTTGCAAGCCTAAAGTAAAGATCTCACACTGTAAAGAATAAAAGTACAATGTGCCTCTTAAAAGTGAAAGATGGTTCCTTCTCCAGTAGGGCTGTAATCAGGCTGAGAACAGAAAATTATTCACTGTTTCTGTTTGTCTTTCAGCACTGCATTATTCCAGTGAGACTAGAGAAAGACAATGCAGTTATGGTAAGTAAAGGTCTTTCTAGATCACAGAGGGGAATGAACAGAGATTTCTTGAAAAAATTTCTTGGGTTTCTCTACATAACCTCTAAGCAAATCAAATATCTGCAGGCTT
The DNA here is from genome assembly GCA_034509425.1 of Eopsaltria australis. Taxonomy (NCBI): domain Eukaryota; kingdom Metazoa; phylum Chordata; class Aves; order Passeriformes; family Petroicidae; genus Eopsaltria; species Eopsaltria australis. The sequence continues at coordinate 434,257 of JAVTVJ010000927.1, forward strand.
TTACTAAGAAAAAAAGGATTTTAAGTAGCAAGAAGGTTTATAAAACACTCAGTAAATGGGTTATTATGTTAAATAATCCTCAAAACCAAAATTAAACATTGTTGTATGTGCATATTAATGTGAGTATTCCAGCACTCATTGATCCCTTGTCACACTTCAATAGACTTTTGCCCCTCTCTTTCCAATAACCTCAGCATACATTTGTTCTTGTGGAAAAACCGTTAAACTTGTCTGGAGTTTAATCAGCTTTGTTTAAAGCTTTGTCTTCAGTTCGATAAAGGAGTATTAAGGAGCTGCTTAAGAGATGAGGAGTTGATCTAAAATACCTGCTTGTAGGAATATTTGAAGTATTTTTAAAGATCAGTAAAGATATAAAATATATTTTTCCTTGGTGGTAGCAATGCTTTCCACTGCCTTCCTCGTTCCCAAATTATATGAGGGTCACATTTGTAAATGTGAAGCCATTGCTCTATGGTGGAAAGGTTTTGCTATAAATTGAGCCTCATGTTCCCTCTGTTGCTCATCTCATGCTGCCTCCAGGAATTATTCTTGTGCCAGATAGAGGCCAGAAATACTCCTGAGCTGGCTGACTGGCATCACCATTCTAATTGTATGATATTTTATTTTAAAAATACCTCAATTAATGTTATGAAATTCCTCCTCATTTTTAAGCTAGTAATGAGACAAAATTTCTAAGTAAGGCATACAGGATATGGAAAAATGTTTATACTCATCTGTAGGGGCTTTTTTAAATGCCTTCTGTGTGTTGATGTGTAAGACCCTATTCCCCTACAAAGCTAGCCCAAATTGTGTTCTTCCATTGGAATATCCCTTAAATTTTAATCAATGCAAGAGAGTTCTCAAATTGTCCTGGTTTTTTTCTCAGGGAAGATATTTCAAGGTAGAAATAAAAATATTTGCATTGTCTTTGACCCCTTTAAGCCCTAAGATTTTTCGGATATTACAGTAAAAGAGTTTCCTATCTGTAATATTTTCTGAAGTACCCAGTTTAAAGTATGTACTAGTGAATATATGTGTAAAGCAGTTTTGAATGTATTATACTGTAAGTCTGAATCCAATAGGCTGGATTAAAATATTTGTCGTAAGTAGGTTGCCAACAAATAATTATTCTCATGAGTAATTTGGCAAACCCTATGAAATAAAGGACACATTTGAGCAAATAGGATTTGATTGTGGAGATTTCATACACAGGAAAGGAGCAGGAATTTGTTGATATAGGAATTTTAATAAAACATTGTTCCAGCTGTACTGCAAATGACCCCATGGGTCTTGATATCTCCATGTGACTTGTTCTTATGAACGGTATGTCTAACTTATTTTGATTTTTATTGGAAATTACATTTGTACATAAACCCTGTACACAGCCTGGTACCTAAGTAGGTTATGAATTTTGGCCTACCTCTTCTTTAAGTTTCAGTTAACTAACTAGAGACAGATCTCCCAGATTTAATCCTTCCATTTTCAAAGGCTTACCCAGGCTTTGAGTTTTGTGACTAGGAATAAAGTGATTGGACACCAAATGTTTAAAATCCCTCCAAGGCCTACAAATTTCTCTCATGTGCCATTACAAACTCCATTAAAACTTTGTAGCAGGATTATAAGTCTCAAAGTCACTAGACATAAAATACCTTGCAACTGTACATGGTATCAATCTTTCAGAAGTTGCCTGTTGTTCCAAAATGTTTATACATTTCACAGTTTTTTTTCTTTGATGCCTTCTTGGAACAGATAAAGATACCCTATCTCATGTCAGACAGATCTTCACCAGTCCACAGCTGGATTTGAATCCTCAGTTTAATCCAAAGATCAGAGAATATTATGCAGAAGTGCCATTTGACATGGTGACAGTGAAGATAGGAGCAGAACCCTCTAATTGTCAATGCCACGTACACCTCGACGACAAGAAAGGGCCAAGGTATGAGCAACAAAATATGAGTGTAAAAACTTAATTTTGGAAATATGTCATATGCTCCAGAATTTTTCTTTGTTTCCAGAAATTCAGAACACAAATAGATTAGTCTCAGAAAAGTCAGAGGGACTTAACATTGAGAAACTTGGATTTATTTCCAGTGTCCTGAAGGCAGCAGTCAGATGTTGTTCTCAAGCCATAATTAACCGTAGTTTAATGGAGTGTGCAGCTGCAATATCTCACTCAGCTTCTGTAGTTACTGACAGCATCAAGTTGGGTGGGAACAGACTATGGTTACACTGCACACAATAGATGACAGAGAATTTGAGCTTTTGTATCCAGGTGTTAATTTTGCATAGTGACCTAACCTGCTGCCCTGTTAGGCTTGGTCTGCTTACATGGGTCAGAATAGGGCAGCTGGCTCCAAAAAGTACTAACTCAGAATGATCCATTTTTGTCATAGTTGTATTATGAGGGATTGTCATAGAATCACAGAAGTCACATTGAAAGAGACTGTTAAGATCACAAAGTCCAGCTGTTAATCCAGCATTGCCAAACCCACCACTAAACGACGTCCCAAAGCGCCACATCTACATGGCTTTTAAATTGCTCCCAGGATGCTGACATTGCCAATTCCCTGGGCAGCCTATTCCAGTGCTTGAGAACCCTTTCAGTGAAGAAATTCTTCCTAATATTGAACCTAAACTTCCCCTGGTACAACTTAAAGCCATTTCCTTTCTTCCTCTTGCTTGGGAGAAGAGACTGAGCTCCATCTTCTACAACCTCCTGTCCAGCAGTTGTTTAGAGTGACGTGGTCTCCCCTCAGCCTCCTTTGATCTGGAATAAATAGCCCTGGCTCCTCATCAGACTTGTGCTCCAGTACCTTCACCTTGCTTCCTTCCTTCTCTGGATATGCTCCAGCCACTCAGTGTCTTTCTTGTAGCTGACCCAAAACTGAACACAGGATTTGAGGCACGGCCTCACCAGTGCCAAGTGCAATCATTACCCTGGTCCTGCTGGCCACATTATTCTTAATACAGGACAGAATACTATTGGCCTTCTTGGCCACCTGAGCACACACACTGGGTCATGTTCAGCAGCTCTTCACCAGCACCCTCAGGTCCTTTTCTACCAGGTATTTTTGCAGTCACTTTGCCCTCAACCTGTAGACCTGCCTGGGGTTGTTGTGACCCAAGTGCAGGACTTGGCACTTGGCTTTGTTGAACTTAAACACTTGACCTCAGTGCATGGATGCAGCCTGCCCAGATCCCTCTGCACAGCCTTCCTCATTTCCATCAGATCAACACTTCCACCCAACTTAGTGTTAGCTGCAAACTGACTGAGGGTGCCCTCAATCTCCATGTCCAGATCATTGGTTTGGCCATCCAGACAGTTTTTTACCAGAAAAATGTATGTGAATGTAAGGTGTGAGCAGCCAGTTTTCTCCAGAAGAATGCTGTGGGAAACAGTGCCGAGGGCTTCACTAAAGTCTGGGTAGGCAACAATCACAGCCTTTCTCTCATCCACTAAGTGGGTCATCTTGTCATCCACAAGAGTCCCAGCTTATGTGATCTTTTAGAGAGCTATAAAGCTGGACAATAGAGGAGAGAGCAGAGTCATCACTAAACGTAATTTTTGAGCACTGACTCACAATATACCATGATGTTTAATTGCTACTATGATCCCTGGCACAGTTTTGGCTTTCCCAACTAGCCCTGTCAGGGACAACAGCATGTACCAGGGACATACCAATAGGTCTTTTGGGTATGACCTGGTTTTTAATGTTGGGAGGAACGAAAAGTGTTTATTTATCTGGGTCAGGTACCTCAGAACCAGAGAACAGGCCTATTTACATACTAGCCATTAATGAGTGGATAAAAAGGAGAACTGGGACAGTGGTTTACTTGGGGAAAAAAAATCTTAACCATTTCAGAGCTAACTTTGCTTCATGACATGAAGTGCTTAGCCAGCACACCACCTTTTGACCGACTGAAACAGATGCTTTGACCTAGAATGTCTGCTACTAACCAGAAAGTCTGTGCAGTTGTTACTGATGTAATGCTCAATATGTTTCCTGTATTTTTAATAAGAAATCAGTCTTGATTTATCATTTCAAAAGAAACTGTCATTAAATTCTTCCACCCAACATTTTGGTGTTTTAATGTTAACTGCCTTGGCTGTCAACATGAATAAATGTGAAAATCTCAAAGATTTATTCCTTATAGAATGAAAAAGAATAGCAAGATGTTCTTTACACTGGAAAGCAAAAGCCCTGCATGTGCAGGTTCTGTGCCATTCAGCATTTATTTCCCTGCTAAAGGAAGCAGAGCATAGCTCAGCCTTGCTCTGGCTTCTCACTCTGAGCAGTTTGTCTGGGAATCCATCACATTTGGCTAGTGGACAATATCAGCAGCTAACTACACTTCTGATTGTGTTTGTCTCACTGCTGACTTTATCACAAATTTGAGCCTGCCAGGAGTTATTGTTCCTAATGATTTCATTCACAGATTTCATGTCAGAATATTTGCCACTGCCACTGTTTTCACTAAATTTCACTCGCAGTGTTTTGTCTTCTTGAAAGAACTACAAATACTTAAAAATCTTATTTTACACTGTTCTTTATTTAAAATCTCATGTATTTTGTAAGAGAAAGGAAATGTTAGGAATAGCAGCCTCTAAGAGCAAGTGAAGTTTAGCAGCCATATATAAAAGAGTGTAAATCTTTTTTTCTTTAGTTTTTATTGCACTTCTTTCCTATTTTGTCATGCAGCATTGCTAACTACCCCCTTGGCCTTGGATTGAACAAAGTCATCATTCTCTTAACGGATGATTCGCAGCCCAGCCCTGAGGTTGTGAGCAGCTACAGAATCACAATTTATCGAGAAGACCGCCCTAGTCTCCCTTTGTTTGATGACTATATGATGTGTGGTTTTGTGCAGGTATTGTCTCTGCATTCTTTTGCTATACACATTAATAGGAATAGCTGGTTTCTGTTTGTTCCATGGTATAAATTAGGGTATATGAACTAAAGCTCATTTAGAGCCAGTTTTTGTTGAGATTAGAATCGGAGATCCAGTTGTATGAAATTCAGCATTTATGCAACATTTGGAATATAAAAGGCAAGTCCAGCATAAGTACCTGTTACCATGCATTTGAGAGCTCCAGGTTAATTAATCTTTATCTTGGTCAGCCAAAATTTTCTCGTAACTTTTCATAACTGTCTCTCTCTGACATTGGAGCCATGGAAATCCTTTTACCAAGAAAGATATTTATGATGACAGTCTATTTATCAGTGTTCAAGACAAATGCTGCTACATAATTTATGAATAAAAACTATTTATTCTAGATCAATGAACACATTAAAAAAACCTCACACATAATTCCAAAGGAAGGGATGATTGTTGCTTGCATCATATTTATCCAAATAGAAGTTTGGGAATGCACATAATTTACTCTCAACAAATAGCAGTCCTTAGGAAGGAGTGGGTCTGATGAATGAAAAAAGGACCAAAGTCTGTCCAATGCAGCTTAGTAAGGGCTGAGAAAGAGAAGCTCAGGCTAAATTAGACACAAAGATGGAAGAAAGCTAATGAAAGTAACAGTGAAGGTTTCAGTTAGTGAAATCTGATAGTGGTAAAAATATTATGTTTAAGAGAGAAAACCTGTGACACATGCTGGATCAGTACTGTTTGTATTTCACAGTTTGAAAACTAAATGTTGGTTGCTACTTGATATGATGGGCAAAGATAAACCAGCGAGTTGAAAGAGGGAAGTGACATTGTAAATGCTAATCATGGGCAGTGCTTTTTTTCTGTGGAATTTTAGGCAGATTAAAAAGATTGGTGGATTCTTTCCAGAGCATCCAGGAGTAATATATTTTGTCAAAATTAATTCTGCAACCAGGAAGCAAAATTTTCAAAACTATTGTGTTGAAACTGTCATCCTTGTTTATGTCAAATATCTAATCATATCTTTATTTATTTTCTGTATGAAGATCTTAATATATCCTTTAGCAAAACTTGCTTTCCTTCCTTGGTTCATTTCTATATACTGCAGAAGAGACTGGGAGACCAGAGTGGTAGAAGGCAGAGCATTTTATACGATGGGGCAAATCAAGAGGGATTTTGTTTCTCTTGCGGAGAAATAAGAGCTAGGGCATAAAACAGGACTCAAAGAGATTATAAATGTTGATAGCAAATTCTATGTTGACAATAATGATCTCAATCTGCACATCAGGACTGACAGGAAAAATGTAGGCAGTAGTCATAGTGTACTGACTGCTGACCTGAATACCTGATTATGGTGTTGTCTGGCCCTCTACCTATTCTCTATCTCTTCTCTTAGACTTCTCTTATGAACTCAAAAGGTCAAGGACCATCTTCTTACTGTTTGTACTGACTCAATAGTACATCTAGTAGTTGCTACAGTAAAATAAGAATAAACACATGTAATACCTGAGATTTCAGTTCAGTTGTACGGCAACCTGCTTGACATCTTAAGTGTGACTTAATAGGAAAAGGAGAACAGCGGTAAGTTGAACTAGTTATATTACTAGGAGAATACACTGGCTGGAAAGATGTGAGGAAAACTCTTTTTGTTTCCTTATTTGGGACACGTATCTGAGTGTAGGAACTTCTGAGGAATTCAACCTCAAAAATATCTTCCCACGCCAGAGTTTACACTGTTGTTAATGTTTTATGATAGCTTTTATGAGACTCAGTATGAATCTTTGAAGCACTGTGAAGGCAAAGAGATCTAGACTGATAAAAATGAAAAGTGTTTTACAAATTTCTTTTGATTGAGCTTGGTTTTCTGCTCCTCTGTGAATAACCACTCTCTAACTAATACAGTTGTTCAGAGATAGGGATGACTTCAGGAGTTAAGAGTAAAAATGAGACGAAAAACATTCTTGTGGTATCTAATAAGCACTGTGAAGACACAGTATGAGATTCTAAAACAACTTTTAGATATGTTAGAGGCAAACTTATCAGAGAATGCCTTTAAAAAACAAACAAAGGCTGGAGCTGGAGATAGAAATGGCATTCTAAAACACTTAAGCCTGCATTTTTTCCTATTTGCTAGAACAGAATATGTTGCCTTTTGCATAGAATTATGGTTTTTTTATCAATACAAAACTCAGGTCTTAAACAGAATCATTACATTCTGCTCTTCATACCAGAGAAAATTATGCAGTCTTGCAGAGCGGGTTGATACACCCCCATCAGTGGCATGAATACTTGTTCTCTTAGTAATGAGACATCCGTTTTAGGAGAAAAAGGATAAATACAGCGTAAACTGATGGAGTCTTCTTTGCACACTTGACTAGGCTCAAGTGGAATCGCACGTGAGGAGAGAAAGGCCACTGTTAGTAGTGTGGTCTTTCTCATAGAAGGCTTCAGTTAAAATTCTAATCCAGCAGCTTTTTTTCCTCACTTTCTTTTATGTTTAATCCCATTAGTATATTCAGGTTTCACTGCAAGATGATACTATAAGAACACTTACAATCAAAAGACAGAGTGTGGGATGTAGTTTCCAACAGTCTAACAATTCTCATGCAGTTGAATAATCCTGGATTAATTTCAAGGTATTGAGTTGAGAAGTGTGTGGTTCCAAGCCTTGCAACCCCTAAAAATGGAAAAAATATTGTATCTCGTACTTTTTGACAGCAGCTGTAATATCCCCATTAAAACCAAATTAGTGGAGGATAAACTATCATCTCACAATAGCACCTTCAGCAGATTTGGTTGCCTTCTATTCTGTGTTCTGCATTTTGACAGTGTTGTTTGGACTGCAAATGGAGAGGTTTGTTGATTTGTGCTTAAACTTAATTTTGTGCAATTGCTGACAATACTCAAATTAAGTATCCTTGAAAGAAGTGGTGCCATTTCATTATCACCTCTGGAGCTGTGATATGGAAAGATAGTCAGAATCCAAGGCGGTCAGCAGAAAAAATAGTGAGCTCTTAAGACAGAGTTATCAGCATCACTCTCAAGTGAAAGATCCCAGACTATGTACATACTGTCATAAAGGACAGAATATTTTATTCATTCTTGCACTGCCCATTATCTTTAAAATTCAAACAGATTTATCTATGCCTCACTTGAAACGAGTGGATGCTACCTCTTTGTTAATATTTGCCTTGTGGCAGTCATGGAGAGTAACTGCTGCTGTGCTAAGGGAACCTTTTTTGACCCTGTGATCTTCAGTATCTATTTGTACCTACAGTGTCCTGTTGCCACATGGCTTGTTTTGTTTGTGTGTTTATTTGGTCGGTTGATTTGTTGGTTGGCTGGTTGGTTGTGGGTGAATTTGGGTTTGGTTTGTTGTTGTATTTTAATAATATAGTTATTTATTTGCGTTTGCATTTATATTGAGTGCAATGGATATCTAATGCTATATTTTATAGCACAGTGTGTTTCATTCTCTGTCATTTTCTTTAGTGCATTTGTACATTTGATTCCAAAATCAGTGCAGAGCAGTGGGCTGATGTTCTGGCGTCCTACAGCTTTCTGAGGTCTGAAAGAATGAACTTACAGAACAGCTTCAAAAACTTTACTGATTTTTATAGAACATCTTGCTCTTATGTATTATTATCTCTTTTATTTTTGTAAATCCTTTTATCATATTCTTTTCCTAGAGCCCTGATAGCTTAAGAAGCCTATCAGAGCTTATGATGAGATAGTGGCATAGCGCTGCTGACTGTAAAACACTAAACGGCTGAAATGCAGCTGGAAACAAGATGCTAGCAACAACATGTTTATTTCTCTCTCTGTCTACTAAACTTCCATTGATTAGAAAGCAATTAAAACCTAAGACTAGCATATTAACTATATTTAACTTCAGTATAGACTTTTTGGTGTAGAGATGAAAAAACTATTTAGAAAGGAAGAAGTCTTAAAAAAAAAGGAAGTAATTTCATTTTCATGCTCAGTATGATATGAGAATACTTAAATAATTTTCAGTTTAAGTTACACATTTCCAAAGGAAAATGTAATCATTTTACTTCATTTTAAGCTGTGTGCTGTTGCCATTGCAAAGCTTTTCATACCAGGCAGTAGAAGTAAAAACTGTAAATTATAGAGACAGGTATTAACTCTTTGGCTAGCACTTTCATGCAGAGATTTCAAAGAAATTATGTAAAAAAAAACCAAAAACAAAACAGCTTAGGAGAGAAACAAAGAACTTGTTCTATAGTAGGAGAGGCTGGATGCACATCAGTCTCTTCTGAATTTCCCATTAGATTCAGTGTGACCCCCATTACAAACCACCCATCTCTTCTGTCCTAAGGACGTTGCGGATGCCATGAACAGACTCTTAGGTTTTGCAGTGGTTATTGTAGCAGCATCTGACTCTCTTGGCAGTTCTGACTTTGTGTCTTGCTTGAAAAGGCATTGAAAATGCATCTCTGGAACCACAGTCTAATTATATCAGCAACCAGACTGTATCTTATTTGCAAAGTTAACTTACTTGCCTTTCAGAGAAGAAAAAGAATTTCCATTATAGGAGCAATCATGCATTACATTCTTCCTCAGGTATAGAGCTGGTGAGAATTTTTTTTTCAGTGGGTTTTAATTTTTCAGAAAACAACATAAAAATGCTCCGGATGTCAAAAAAACTAGTTTGAGTTCCTTTTTTTTGTTGCTGTTGTTATTCAAAAGAGAATGCTTTGATTCAGTGAGGACTGTTTGACTTAAAGTTTTTAGTATTTGAAATTTGTATTGGTATAACTGTTTGATATTTTAGCCATTCTGCAGTCCAGAATGCTGACTCTTTTCAAGGAGGGAGTGGCTCAGACAGGCAAAAAGCTCACTGATTAGATCTGAAATAGCCAAGTCTAAATTTTCCTCAGAAACACTGGCGAGAGCACAGTATGACAGTCATGTTTTCCTGGAGCAGTGCCAACTTAAGCATCCCTTTCCCTGCCTGCAGCTACTCATGAACCAGATGGGAAAACATTTTTAAATTAACTAGTTTCTAGGATAAGGTTCTCATTCTCTTGATGTGAACACAAGGCAGGGGTAAGTGCAGGGGCAGAAATGAGCAGCTGAGCACAGAAGGAAGGTTATTGGGTGCTGTTTAAGGCAGCTTTTTTTTTCATGAAAGAAATTGACATTGAGATTGGGTTTAAAGTTCTTGTGGGTTTTAAATGAGCAGGAGCTTCATGTTCAAAAATTGTAGAAGTAATTTATGGGTGGAAACACACAAAACACCAGAAGTATTTTTGCATTGCTGTTAATCTATAAATTATTTTGGTTTCCAGGAAAAACAAAGCAAGGTTCACATAGCCTTGAGGAACAAATACATAGCAAACTGAACATGTGTTAAATTGTCAGCAGTTCAGGTGAAAGCCACAATATAGAGAGCTAATAGAGACTGCCATAACAAGAAGGCTGAAGTCCTACATCTTCAATTGCTGTATGTCAACATGGTTCAATTAGTTTCAGGGCAGCAATTCCAAATTATACTGATTGAGTACCTGTCCTGACAGAAACATACAGCTGAATTCTTTTCCATTATATATGCCAGGTAATGCTTGTGAATGAATTCAGTTGCATAGAACTGCTGAATTTGTTAGTAATTTTCCTAAATATTTAGGTCAAACATCATAGGATAATCTAAAAAACTACTTGAAGGTGTTTTAAAACGTTTAAAGATTAAGGGATGTGTAGTCACCACTGTAAATATAAACTGAACAAAGACCTAAATTGAAAAACACAACTTGGTGCTTCCAAAAAAGTATATTTAAGTTTATGTAGAAGGGAGAGATGTAAATAATAAATACACCTAGCTAATTTTCAAGTCAAGGGTTAATTTGTGCATGTATCTCAGAGCAGACTTTGTAGAGTCAGCATATTCTGTCTTTGTCAACATCTATACCACTGGGAAGAGAAGGCTTACCACATTTTTTAAATTATAATAAAGACGCTTGTGGTAATTTACAGCATTGCTCTGTAGATGAGTCAGAGGAACAATTAACCATTGTGATGGATATTCTTTATGTAGCTCTGTGCTGAACTCCTTTTGCGTCTCAGAATCAGGATGTGGCTGTTGGGCTGACGTCTTAATCAGCAACCAGTATTTGCTGCTTTAAGGAAACATCCCAAAAACTCAGCACAGCATGGATCCATCATTTGAAGAAATTAATATTGTGCTCTAGAAGTCAAGCCCATCTTTCACCTACAAAGTTAACTTCATAGACAGTCTGCACTATCATCTGGTAGTCACGAGTTCACATAATCAGTGCTCTCTTTGAGATACCTGCTGCACTCTGAAGAGGCCACAGAGAGCAAATGGGCACAGCTTGGGCATAAAATGGAAAGAAACAGCAAAATAATGGGTTTGTGTGTACCTCTATTTAGGCATCTCTTGCTCTGAGCATGGCATAAAAATTTATAGTTTTATTCTGTATCTCCACTGGGCTATGCCTGACTGGGACCATCATCCTACTCTCCAATATTTTGGGAATGCCACATTACAGAGCCCAAACTTTAAGGCTCAAGTTCATGTTGGCTCCAGCTGCCCAGAGAGAAGTTTACAGTCTTCCAGTTTACAGTATTTTGCTTACGCTCCTGATTTTATATTAGTTGTGCTTAGTCTTCTCTATGTAGCTAAGTTTCCTGTTTAACATATGATTCAAGATTAATACCAGATACCCTCCAGGAAATGTTTCCAGAAGTTTCAGGCAGAGACTGAAGAGAGCAGATATCTCCATGCAGAAGCAGTTACGTTTGTCATTATTATGATGCACTGTACTTAGGAAATGGTGTTTTACATGGATCACTGATAGATAAATTCCCACCAGTGCTTTGAGACAATCTGTATGAATCCTGATTCAATGATTCAACTGTTATAAGCCAATAGTGACTGGGATGACCCCCACAAACTAATTTGGTTTATAATCATTAGCCAGAAGAAGTTTTAAGTTGCTATTATAATTAGGCCTTAAAGACTGAGAATTTTATAGGCAGCTTTCAGCCTTAGTTTTTCCAGTGTTCCTTTTCCTTGGTTGGCACTCTTGTGGATAAGAACTTCTTAAGTCAGGAGTGATATCACTCTTCAGCACCACTGAATTTTTTGACACAACTAGAGTTGTTCATAGCACCTCCTACCTCAGCAGTGGGAAATTTAGTATCTCCTACCATTCTTTTCTCCTTTTATGTGTTTGCAAATCAACACAGTCTTACTAGGAACATCCCACCCTCCTATATACTCAGTTGGGTGACTCCTGACTTGAATGGTTATTTCGCTGTTACGCTGCCACAGAAAAATGTCGTTAGTGGAGAATTTTATGATAAACAAAACCAGAAAAGAGAAAGCTCAATGACCTGACAGAGCAGTTCCATTCTTTTGTGTGCTCAGGCCATTTTTCCCTTTCATACAATTACTGATGTCATCCCAGGAGTGTGCATGACACATTTAAGATAGAGAAGATGAAGATCTGCCCATAAACTAGCCAAAGAGAAACTCATAATTGCATGACTAAAAATGTCAGGGAGTTAAATTATGACCTGTATGATTGCAACTGGTGAACAAAATCCCACTGGTGCTAGTGGGGTGTATGGTTGGACGTTTCAGCCTTACAACAGCTGCTCCCTACAGTGCTACAGGATGGGGAGATGCTGGGGCAGATACAGTGCTGTGGGTGCAGATTCTGTAGATACACTGCTACCTCTGAGCCCATGACAGACTGTTAGTACAGCCTGGAAGAGATCCAGGTTTTTCTGATTCCTTGCCTTTAACCAAAGGATTAAAATGTCTTTTTAAATAATAGCAGCAAATCATTGTGGGTGGCTGTGAAAGGAGACAGATGACAGTAAATGCTGGGTAGGCGATTCTGCTCCTGGGAGAACACTGTTCTCTGGAAAAGTTTATCAGAAAACCTATTTTTATATCATTTTTGTCAACTATGTGGTTTTTTGTTTGTGCTAAGTTATCAGGCAATCATCCCACATATTTAGATTTTCAGTTATGGTCCTTCTTTACTCTTGGTTTTGATGTTTTTAATATAATACAGGTCCAGTAACATTACTGGAATCAATTAAATTTTGCTAGAGAACTGGTAGCAGTAACTTTTGCAAAAGATTCCTCATACTAGAGACTTTTTTTGTGCTTATTCTTGCTTCCTCTCTCTGCCCTACACTGTAATTCCTCCATACATTGCTGCATTGTGGTGCAGTACAGGAGAGAGCTATAGCTTGATGGCCCATCAGGGAAAAGAGGGAGCCACATGCTTGAATCACCTCAACCTGAGGCCAGACAAGAGAAAGAGAGTGTTTGGGGGTCCTGGCCCAGCCTGACTAGTTGGGTTGCTTCCTTCTGGCTGCTCCTACCTACAGAAAGGCACTCCTGGAGCCAGACATTGGGCAGGCTCTCTTGGGTCATGCCATGTGTTGTACTGATGATACTACCTTGTGAAGGCACCTTAGATCTCTGGAGAGGAACAGATGATATACTTGAGGACTCCATCTCCCACTGCCTGCTGTTGTTGTTCCATGATTCCACAGGGAACCTAGTTTAGCTGTCTCAATCACCATGCTGCGTCAGGATTTGCATTGCCTACATTGACTAGGCTAAATTAGGAAGGTAGAGTGAAGCCCATAATCTTTTGATGCTTCCATTTCCAGCTATACAATATCAGGATTTAAAAATCAACTGTTCAGTAAAGCATAACGCCCTACAGGCCTTTGAATGAAGCACGTAAGTATGAAAAATTCTAAGTTTGAGTTAAGCAGTTCTCCTTTACAAGTTACAGAAAATCCAACGACATTTAAAAGTGCAGTAATTGAAGGGGGCGGGGAAGAAGAAGGGGTCATCCAAAGTTTCTGAAGCTTCACTGAAATATTTAGCTTATGTTTTGGGTAAATAGCTGTGTCAGTGTGTGCGTTCTGTCAATGTATTGAATTCTGTCTGATTCATGAAGAGAGGGTTCATTAATTAGAAATAACTTGCACTGTATGACAGCACACAAAGTATTACAACCACGATCAGACTGCCAGTTTATAAATCACAGACAAATCAGTAGAGACATATGGGTGAAGTATTTGCAAACAATATGTTGAGTGTAAATACATGGGGTTTTTATAAATGGTCACTGCAATTTGTACTGAAACAAATTGGTTGTACTGAAACAAAAAGGTTGAACTTCAACAGCTTTGTGTGATACACCAGGGCTCTGTGGTGCCTTGGTTACATTTTTTGGTGAATGGTGGCACTCATTAAAAGGCTGAGGTGACAGTAGAATGAGTGGGCTCTTTGTGCTGACTGTGCACAGGCTGGTCTAAGTACAAGGACAAAAGAAGGTGCCCCGGCGACATGGCACACAGGCCATTCCAGCTACATGTTAATGGAATATCACAGTTTCTGATACACGAGCTTGTTACTCTGCAAGACTTTCTGACATGCTCATAGACATATCATGAGGGATGTATGGTAAAACTGTCTACAGTCACATTTGAGGCACACAGAAGTTGCCTGTTTCTTGATTATAGAGTTGTACACCTCAGCTCTTCCAGTTCTAGGACTCTCCAAGTAGATTGTCATTTGCATTTTGTAACAGCTTCTGTGCCCAGTTTTGTGATGTGTATAATGGTAAAAGAAAGGAAAAATATCCTTAATTCGAGTCCCTTGAACAGGGAAAAGACTCCTTTTGACTTCCATGTAATTTGTATCTAACTTGACTTATTTTCTTAACATTTAAGATCAAAAAATGAGTCTGCAGAAAAGAGTATACCTCCTATTGCATCTCCAGAAATAGTTGAGCATCTCAGCTTTTGATGCTAGTGGAAATTACTGGTGGCATTTTGGCATTGAAAAGCTGTAAAGTGAAGTAGAGGATATAGGTTGTTATGAAGATATAAAGGGAAGTCTAATGAGTCATAGTAATGACATGATAAGTCTTAATAGCAATTTTTCTGGACTCTTAATGAAAGTCTTAAAATTCTGATTTGGCAAAATAAAAAGGATAATTCTGCAATTCAGCCAAATGGTACAATAGAACAATGAAGAATGTTTTATTGCTGCACTGCATAAAGGCTCTTCCAGCCATATGGTCACAATACATATTGGAAATTCAGATTGTTTTCCCTGTGTGCTGTTTTGGTAAAGAAGATGTGACATGACCAAAATCCTGCTGTGGGTCTCATGATGTGGTACAGATGTTTGACCATTTTTGTTCTCCTTGAAAGAGCTGTGGATGCTGTGACTCCAGGAGTCAGTAACTTACCCGGGCCACCACATAAAAGATGGGAAATGGGATAATTCCTGTTTCAGTGGACACTTCAAACGAAACAGAGACCTGAAGGTTTTATCACAATATGAGGCAGTCCTTGAGTTCTGGGCCTGTCCATGATAAAAATGGGAAATTTGGTCACCCTTGTACAGAAGCTTGAGAAATGGCATACTTCATGCACTGGAGAATGACAGAAGTATTTAGCTTAATTCATGTATATCTCTAACATCAGTCAGAAGTAGTTGTATGTAGGTCACAGAAACCTAGGTGTTTTGTAGTTTCCTCTAGAAAAAGTTAGGAAACTCAGAATCCAACTTCTGTTCTCAAAGTTCAAGAGGCAAATAAGGAAGTCAGTATTCTAGATTATTTTACTTTGTTCCTCAGTGTCTTCTTCGTGAGGAATATTGTTAATTGAGGAGATCCAAAACAGAATCCTAGCTGGGTTGTCACGTTCTTTTCTGTACAGAGCTATAAATGTATGAAAAAGGTTTTCTATTCTAAAGACTACTGGTTTCAGCCTATGTTGCTTCTGAGTAAGATGGTAAAAGCTTCTTGCATGGATAATCATTGTTTAATTAGTCTGATTTTTTGTTTGTTTAACAACTTGATAAAGCACAGTAAAATGAGTAATTGAAAAGTATTTACTATGCAAGATGGGTTTAACACCTGAAGGACAAACTTCTGCCAAAGTCAGGAAGCCAATCCACCACTGCTCTTGGAATTCCTTTTGGAATCAGGGTAGGTATAAAACACAATCACTTATATAAAACACAGTCACCCATATATGATAAAGACGAGACTCAGATTTAATATCCTTTTCTGTGCTGAGAAAATCAAGTTCACAGTATAGGCCCATTGCTATTTCTGTAGCTGTAAAATTGTCTGTATCCTACAGAGAACTATTATTCTCTTTACCTGGCCCTCTACAGTTTGTGTTTCAAAGCCTGAAATCCAGGGCATTCATTATTGACAGTTCAATTGGTGTATTCTTTTCGGTTCACCTCGTACACTGCTCTCAAATTCTTCTGAAAATGTGAAATAGCCTGTTTAATTTTCCCCCTGATGATACCACAATAGATGTGAAAGAAGAGCCTTCAGCATAAGACTTTCTAAGTGTTAACAGATCATGAAAATTGGCAACAACTGTTGTGCCGAGTATCATAACCTGCAAGAGGAGGGCCAGCAATTCCACAGTGATGAGAAGAGAGTGCTTGGTGTTTGAGCTGTGGTCACATTTGCCTTTCAAGTCATTTGGGCCTCCATGCCACACTTTTCGGGAGAAGAAAGCTAATGCAGCTGCCTTTGTTAATCAGTCAGTATGACCCAGGCCCTCAGGGAGGCAGGCAAAGGCAGATACATACTGAGACACACAATCCTTGCTGATTAACAGTGAAAGCTGGTAAAGTTACTCTCTAAGCCTGTCTGGCCCATCAGCTGCAGAAATGTAATTTAGATGATTATCTGCATGCCCATTAAACCTTGTGACCTATCACTAGTCTGTTTGAAGTTTGCCTGCTTAAACTCGCTAATAGGAAGAATAGGAGGATTAACTCAGAGGTCATGAAATAAGAGAGCAGCAAAGAAGATGACAAAAGAGCAGAGGAAAACTTCCTACTGCATGTATTTGGTAAGGAGAAAGAACTACATTACCATCATCTCAGCAGATATTATTACTTTATGGAGAAAGCAAGCCATCTGGAATTCAGGCCATTTAATCCTTGTGTGTGTGTGCTTTCAACCTATTTTGTTTAGCTGCACAAATAAAAGCTACTACCTGTGTGATGAATATTGTCAAATTAGGCGTTTACTAAACATAATACAAGATGAAAGAGTGTGGAATGCTGGTGGACAATAAGTGTTTCTGATTTTGTTCAGGGCTAGAGTATGTAGATATCAACAAAGAAACAAATCAAACACATCAGAGTGACTGCAGTCAGGTTAGCATCAAGTCCAGTCTTGTTCCCTTTAGGATAAGAACCTCCAACCATTACAGATGCTTGCTAACTTAAGTATTATGAATGAAATCTTACCCAGTGATCTATTTTTATTTGGTCAAATAGAAATATAAACATAATCTGCCTAAAATATTTGCAGGATGTTGCAATGAAAATGGTGACCAGTTAAAACTAAATTAATAGAGAAAAGGTGAGATGCGTTGCAGAAAACAGAATGGAATACATGAGTATGTCAGTAAGGTTGTCCTAGGGTCTCACTGGTTACTGGAAGAAAATAAGCTAGAACTTTAAATGGAGTCTTGAAGGTCATTTACCTACTTTTACATATACTACCACTCTTTAAATGAGTCCTTGCCCTTTTGCTAAGGACAGTCAATCTATTTGCTGAGAAACATTGGTTGGGATCATATTTCACTGTAATTCAAAGAAGACAAAACAATTCCTCTCATGCTGTATCTGGATCCCTAGGTTTTGCAATATTAGATTTCTTTATAAAGAATTATTGTGATCTATTTTGCAATACTTTTGGTATATTTATTTATTTAGATTTTTGTTCATATAGTTACGATTAAACATAGTTCTGTTTCTCATTTAATTGTGTTGAATCAAGCGTATTTTCCAGTTATCTCAGACTGCTCATTGGCACATACAGTTGTGTATGAAACACAGCAATATGTTACTGGCAGTATTCAGTGCTATAGCAATTCATTTGAGAACTTGAGACTTTTCCCCCAGTGTTTTTAGTATTTTTGTGACCGATACTGCAAACTCAGATACGTGATGCTCTGAAGCTAATGCCTGTACTTTGTAATAAAATGCATAAATATTAAAATTCCACTTTAAGCATCACCTGAAGATGCCTTGCACATTAATCTGTTTACAAATTTCCCAAATTATTGTCAACCACAGTTGGATCTTCAGTGTAAAACTGTCAGTCTTCATGTGTTGACCACACTGGCAGTGGTTCTCACCTTGAAAAATATAAAAGTTTTAGGAGGGAAACAAACTTCTGTTGCTGATCATAAGTCTTCCATTGAGTGGCATGTACTCAGCTGTTTGCAACCAGACTGCTTCAGAGGACAGAAGTTATTCATAAATCTCATTCCATTGGTGTTGTCTGAAAAATAAAGTAGATGCCAGTATCTGCTGGGAGGCCTTGTAGTAAACAGATCAAAGGCTTCTGGAGTTTATTTAAGAAGAAGCAGTTGTGAGTGGCTTAATGTCTGAGCATGGCATGAAAAGTGAAACAGCCATGACAATGAGCCCCCATATGCAGAAGTCCTATGGACTTCAGTAAAGAATTTGATTAATATGTGGTACGGGTGGACTGTTGTCTCAGCCTGTCATTCTGTTATTCCTTTGTCTCTAAGGAAGGCATTGCCTCCTCAGTCTAACCCCATTAAAAAGGGGAAAATTTCTTCTGAAAGTCATTGCAGAATAGAGCCACCTTCACTTACAGTGTTGAGCCTGTCAAAGAGATGCTGTCTTCTCTAGGGCATTTGATTTAAAGGTCTGTGATTATGTGTAATTCACTTAACCTGTGGCCAGTGTTCTAGCCACCATTTTTACTTTAATGGCATGAAGCTGTGTTGGGCAAGATTTAGGCTAGATATTATGAAAGGGTCCTTCACCCAAAGGGTGGTTGGGCAATGGTACAGGTTCTTCAGGGAAGTGATCGCAGCACCAGCCTGACAGAGTTCAAGAAGTGTTTGGACAATGCTCTCAGGCATAGGATGTGACTCTTGGGGTTGTCCTGTGCAGGGCCAGTAGCTGAATTTGATGATCCTTATTGTTTCTTCCAACTCTGGGCATTCTGTGAATCTATGATTTGAGAGTTTCTGTATCTCTGTTTCAGGTGTGAGAAACTGTCTTATTTTCTATTAGAATTGTCTATTTTATTTATGTCTGCTCCTCATATGTCTTTAGGTGGGTTGACCCAGGCTTGACCCAGGCCCACCAAAGCCACTCTCTCACTCCACTCCTCATTTTGGCAGGGGAGAAAAAACACGATGAAAGGCTTGTGGGTTGAGATAAGGTCAGGGAGAGGTCACTCACTGATAACTGTCATTGGCAAAACAGATTTCTCTTAGGGAAATTAATTGAATTTATTACCAATTAAAATCAGAGTAGGATAATGAGAAGTAAAACAAATCTTAAAAACATATTTCTTTCCACCCTTCCCTCCTTCCCTGGGCTTAATTTTGTTCTTGGTACCTCCTCCTCACCAGTGGTGCAGGGAGATGGGGAACGGGGATTATGGCCAGTTCATCACATGTTGTTTCGGCTGCTGCTTCCTCTTCAGGAAGAGGAGTCCTTACTGCTGTTCCAGCATGACACCTCTCCCACAGGAGACAGTCCTCCTCAAACTCCAGTGTGAGTCCTTCCCCAGACTGCAGTTTTTCATTAGCTGCTCTGGTGTGTGTCCCTTCCTACAGGGTGCAGTCCTTCCAGAACAGACTGCCCCAATGTGGGTGCCCTATGGAATCACAAGTCCTGCCAACAAACCTTCTCCACCATGGACTCCTCTCCACAGCTTCTCAGGGCCTTGCCAGGAGCTTGCTCCAGTGCTGGCTTCCCACAGGGTCACAGCCTCCTCTCGGGCATCCACCTGCTCCAACATGGGGTTCGTCCATGGGCTGTAGATGGACCTCTGCTCCACCATGGGCCTTCATAGTCTGCAGGGGCACATCATGATCTGCACCATGTTTTGCATGGGAATCTCTGCTCTACCAGCTGGAACACCTCCTCTCCCTCCTTCGCCACTGACTTTGATATCTACACATTTCTCCATCTCACATATTCTCTCTCCACTCTTCTCTGGTCACAATTACTTCTGCACAATAAATATTTTTTATTCTTTTTTACTCTGTTATCCCAGTGGCACTGCCATCATCTCTAATTGGTTCAGTCTTGACCAGTAGCTGTTCCATCTTGGACCTGGCTGGCATTGGCTCTCTTGGACATGGAGGAACCTTCTGGCAGCTTCTCACAGAAACCACCCCTATAGCTCCCTCCAGTACTAAAAACTTGCCGTGCAAACTCACTACAGTCCCGTAGGATGCCTTGATTTATAAAATACCTTGGGACAGCTGCAACATCTTCAGTTTATACCACTAAGAGATTGTGATAAAAATAGTGCCTGTGCTTTCTTATGAAATCATTGCTCCTGTGTTTTAGGGGTTTCACATTATTTTCTTTATCCTTCAGACATTTTGTATGGGTCTGTGTTTTATCCACGGATGGCACATACAACAGCCAAAAACCTCAAAAAAACAAAATCTTAGAAGAACCTGAAAAGGCCTAAAAATTTAAATAAATGGCTATCCTGATATCTGAAGGTGCTCCCTATCCCTTAGTCGACTTTCTCTTTATTGATCTCAGTGGACTATAGAGGCACAAGCCTTTTTCTGGCCATACCAGGTTCTGCAGAGAAAAGGGCTGAGGAGTGCTTGCAGTCACTCTAATCTCTTGGTTTGAGTTCCACCAAGGAAAGGAAAAGCTTCAGCAGGGAAGTTCCCAGCTGTTGCATCTTTAGTGATGAAATCACTTTAGGAAAGGATCAAGGAACCTACTAGGAGCTGCCACGTGAAAAGGATACAAAGAGAAAGGGAGCAGGTATCAATTGCCTCAATATTCACTTCTTACCACGTCAGAAGCTCAGTATCACATCTTCCTTCAAGCCGCTGATCCCAAAGAGACTGGGACTGCACGTACCTGCCAGTTCTGTGCAAGTGATCAGTATGGTGAAAGTAATTTTTTACACCTTCATGCATCCAAGTTGGCCTACATACCTGTGTTTCAGTACCTGTACCAAATCCTGAATACCCTGAATGTTGCTGACTGGTCACCTGATAGGGTAAGGTGATTTCCATGACCTCTTGTTGCTATATGAATTTTTTTCTATGAAGTATGTTGTCACAAATCATAAACAATACTGATACGCCTGATAACTGTCCCCATTGTGCTATACCTTTCCTGATCCAACAGCTTAGTGTTTTTCATACTATTGAGCTACAGTTATAAATCAAAGAAATATATTGGATAAAAACTTCTTGTAAACTTACTGTACCATATACCATAATATCATTTTAAAGAGATTAAATGCTTGACAGGAAAGTTGCACAATTTTAATTTAGTGGTGCCTTTGGGGGGCTTTTTTAAAGCATATGTGTAACACTTCAGAATTTCATTGTGAGAGAGTGTGGGTGTGCTGGAAATTGGTTATGATAGTAACAAAAATCTCCAAGAGCTGCTAAGTAAATTCTAGACAAAAGGGAACGATAATGGAATGCAGGAACTAAAGAATATAGTAACAGCAAAAAGACAGAAAATACTTTAGGGACGTCTAGTCCCCATGGCGTGACGAGGTTTCAGAAGGAAAACATGAAGACCTAGAGCATTTTTCTGCAAAGTGGTATGCACTCTTAACTTCCCACACTGGACATCTCCACTGAAGTCAGTGGGATAACTTGTTCTGAATAATACCATATGTCTCCATCTTTTCAGGCCCAACATCTTTAGCTATATTTATTAGGTCTGGGATGTGTATAGTTATGTCTATGTTCACATTTGTCCAGGACAGTCATTATTTATTTATTCCTAAAACAGAAACATATTTGTAGTATGTATCAATGCTTCTGACTTCTGTCTTCTAAGTCTTTTTGCTCTTTTGCATGCTGATGTGCTGTGATACCTATGAAAAATGACCCTGTTTGTTAGGTATGAAAAAATACATACTCTGTTTAATTTTTTATGTGAATTATCACATATTAATTCAGAGAAGCATATTCATTGATTACACAGAGTCCAACCAATTGTGCAGTGAGAGCAGAGGCTAAACTGAGGTCTTCATGAAGATCTGGACATCCCAAAATAGAGTATTAGAAAAAAAGTGCAACAAGAATTCTGTATTTGTACTTGATCTTAGGAAAATATCAAAAACATGTAGATGCATTATGCAGGATGTTAATCTTCACATTAAAATCTTAGGATATGACTTTTCCATTCTTAGAATAATGTGGAACAATTTAGATGAGTTGTTTTGGTTTGTCAGGGGTTTTTTAAAGTTAAAATTCAAATCTTGTGGCTGAAAACCTGAAATCTAAATGAAAGTTATGGGCAAGGCCAGTCATGAGCAGGGTCCCTTCCTGTGGCTGTACAAGACAAGGCTCTGCAGTATGCATACTAAACCATGCAGTATACCACTAAACAAGTGGCAGGACCCCATGACTAAAGAATTTATTTGTGTTTTCGTAACCCTGAGATCAAAATAATATAGATGGGTTGCAGTGACCAAAGTACTACAGTTATCTCTACAAGCAGTAAATCCACTGAACAGAACAGCTGTGTAAGAACAGCATCTATAGCAGCAGCTCTCAGTCCCTGGCATGTGCACTTACACTGGTATTTCATTTCTGGTATTCAAAGTTTCTTGTCTGTGATAACCTCTGCCACTGCTGCTCCTTCAGTTGTGTATTCAGTCTTCCACTGTAATATTTTGAGTGCTGCAGAGGGTTGGAGAAGCTAAGGCTTATGTTTAGAGCAAAAGTAGCAAAGTAAAATTAATACCAGCACAAGGTTATGGTACTTTGTTTCTCTTGTATGAAATTTTATAGGTCTTAAATTTTCCTCTTTCTTTCTCCCTCCCGTTTTCCTTTCAGCTTTTTCATTTTTCTTGTTTCCTTTGAGAATTCTGCTGAGCATGTATAGAGATTGAGGAGAATGAGGTTAAAATTTGCTCTGCATGAGCTGATGCTCTGAGTCATCCACCTTCCCTCAGGGATGAAGTACAACATTTCTCAGCCCAGTCACTGTGAATGTTCACATACAGGTTCCACTCTCACAAACCTTCCAGTTCCCCAGCTGTAAGAGGAAAGTAGATGTCAGGAAAATTTTCAAGTTTGAAAATAGATTGGATAATGTTTGTAATAATCCAAGCAGATTGGATTGCAGTTCAAGAAGAATTGGAAGATGAGTGCAAAAGACTCTGAGATCGCCTAGGACAGGTAGTGAAGCTCAGAATACAGTGATCCCTAGCAATGATGACCTTTTCCCCCTGTTACAAACAGGGTTAAGCCCTTTTAAATTTTGCACCAAATCACTGAGCACTTTAGAGGCTGTTGGTGAACAGAACTTGGAGATCCAGGATGTAAGGACATGGTCTATGAATCCTTGGCTGAGCAGATACATTAGCTGTCCAGCTTTCTGGATGGTGTAGAAAATACTCAGAGGGAGCCACTCTGTTTCCGTTTACCTGAGCCCGGGGAAGGCTTCTCTGCAGTTTGTTTGGCAAGATGCTAAGATTCAGGCCCGCTATGTCCTAATAAAGTGCACTGTAAGCTTTTTATAGATTGGCAATTCCTGGTATTACTAACACACATAGAGATAGAGAGCTGCTGGTGTGATAAGCAGTGGTACTCAGCTATAAACTTTTAAGAAGAAAAGACATCCCTATTAAAGGCATCATATAAACAGAAAAAAAAGCATTGTAGGTCACAGTGGGAGAAACTTGCATTATGTCTCACTATTAGCAGTTCTTAACTTGATAATAAGTAGCAAGGATAAAATGGCACTTTTTTTTTTTTTTTAAGGATTTTTTGCTGAGGGATTTTTTGCTGAGGGATGAGAAGGTGCCTGGCTCACAGAACCCCAACCATCTTTAGTTCTGCTTTGAAAAACACACTTTTGCAGATACTGATTTCAATTGTGCACACAGCGTTGACCACACATTTCAAGATTTGTACACATGACTTGGATGCATTTTCAAAACTCATATGAAATATTCACAAGTCTTAAAATATGTGTGATGACTAACACATATTCAAAACTACCTGAAAGCAAATTCAGACTGTGAGACACAGGCTCTTGAAATGTCCACCAGAGAATTCAACATTAACTGCATGAAATTCTTCTGTGTAAAAGAAGAGAAAGATTATTCTCTTTATTTTACTTACATTCTTGCATTTCTGTTCAGATATCTTGCATGCTTTATGGTGACATCATGAAGCAGTTTACTGTAATCCATAATAAACTTAGATTATTTCTTAAGCTGTTTCGTAATTTTTGCATTTTATTGTTGCAAATGAGGACTCAGGCTGCAGTCAGCTGTTGCTGTGCCAGCCTGGCATAACCCCACCAAAGTAACTAAAGCTTTGTAACTGAGTACAGACTGTAGGTTTGTACATTTTTGAAAAGCATCTGGAAACTGTGGTGGATCAGTGCCAAACCCATAACTCATTGTTATTGCTTTCATTATGTGATGATTTTATGACATATAATATTCCATTTTCTTAACAGCAGTCTCTTAAATGCAAACATCTGGGAACTGATACATTTTGTGCCTAACCTTTGTTCATTGTTAGCTTGGGTAAGGGTGTTTTATTGGAAACTGGGAAAGATGCATTTGTTTGAATCTAGTGCTTGAATGACAAACTTTTAGCACCTTACATAAACAGTTTAGACATTTGAGTCAGCTTCCAAGACAGGACTGAGGGCATCATAACACATCTGATCTTAAATTACAAAATAACATGAAGAACTGAACCATTCATTCACTGTTTAAAAGATTGATACAGTCTCCTTAATAATATCATTTTCCTGGGAACATCACAGTTCCCATTTGAAATGAGCACATCAGAAAAATTGAATGAAACAAGTTGAATTACTTTTTTTATACCTCTGGCTGTCTTTAGGAGTATAAAGAAACTTAACAGATATTTGGTGCTGTGAATATTTGCAGTGTTAACTGTAGGTCTGAGACAGGATCATTTATTTTTGTTTGACAGATGGGATTTTTGTACTTAGAATTTCAGAAATCACCAAATTTCACATTTGAATTATTGCATATAACTAAACATTATATTTTAAAGAATAGGCTAAAGCATAATACTGGTTCAGTAGAAGGCATGAAATACTTTTGTTATCATCTTGGCAAGTTCTACGATAAAATGTGAATAATTCCTTTGGAAGTCAGTTGATGCATGTGTTAATTAGGTTCAGAAATACTGACTCATTGTCTGTTCAGGCTTTCAGTTTTTCCACCCCTACTTTGATCATCAGATGTCAAAAGAGACTTCTTTTGAAGGCTGGTTCAGCATATTGAAATTGAAGCAATTTGATGAGTTTTTCCTAAAACGAACTTTCAACCCAGAACGTCCTTCTGCTTCCTCCAGTCTTACCCCAAATTAAAAAAGAATGTAGCTTCTAGTTTCTTTTTTCTTCTGTCTCCAACTCAGCTGTGTCCTATGTTCCTCATTCTTAATGACCTCTTCCTGTTGTTCTCAATCTGCTCCAGGTTCTTCTGTCTATATAATAAAATAGGTAGATTATTCCTCAGAAAGCTCTCTTCTCTGATGGGAGAGAATAATTTGCTTTCTGGTCAGTAGTTTCATTGGTGATTTGTCATTAGTTACATGAGGTTCAGATGGATACAAGATGAGTACTGCTGTGTCATCCTCCTGACTGGCTTTGTCCTTCATAAGGAGTGTGACACCACCTTAAATAATTGTCCTGCTGATGGTCTTAATGGTTCTTTCTGAATCATATTCCAGTGATCATCCTGGATCAAAATATCTGGTAGTCAATTTTCAGAGAAACTTTCTGTTACTGGTTTATGGGATTCTCCACAGTTTCAAATTAGTATAGTTGTCCTAAGGCAACTGCAATTTGATCTCTTATATAGCTTTATGATGGATTGATGACCAAAAAGATGGGTTTCTGTCACCTTAAATACTGTGCAAACCAAATGTTCAAATCAAGAGAAAAATCCACTCATTTGGAATTTTATCCAAGACAAAATATTTGCACCTGGAAGGTTGTGTTTTGGTCCCCACTACACAAAACAGGACATGGATATGCTGGAGAAGGTCCAGCACAAAGATGATCAAAGGACTAGGAAGCCTGCCAGATGGGGAAAGTCTGAGACTGCTGAGTTTGTTCAGCCTTGAGAAAAGAAGACTTCGGGGAGACTTTAGCACCATGTTCCAGTATTTAAAGGGTGGCTACAAAGAAGATGGAGACTCCCTTTTTACAAGGAGTTACATGGGAAACAAGAGGGGTAATGATATAAGTTAGTCTGGGGTAGATTCCCCCGGAGAAGGACTATTTTTCAAAGGAGGTCAGCTACTGAAACTAACTGCAAAGAAAAGTTCCCAATGTTGGATACCTAAGATTCAGTGGACAGGGTTCTGGGTCATTTTGTCTAGACTGTGGTTTTAACAAAAAAGTTTGATCAGGTGATTCTTGAGATCCCTTCCAACCTGGTATTCTATGTTTTTATGGTTCTATGGCAATCCAGACTGAGACTCCTCGAAGGAACATCAGACAAAACTGAACTGAGGAAGTTAATTCCAGAGCAGTTTAAAACCTTTGATTGGGACATCTTTGGCTAGAGGTGTGTTAACCAACTGGTGGGATGCACCAGGTGTCTGCTGTCTTGCTTTCAGTTGCTGCTGGTCAGCTGTTTGATACTGCTTCCTCAGCAAACATGCAGTCACTTCTTGTAGAAATTCTACACTCTTTCAAAATAAAATTAACCAGGTTTGCTAGACTGCAGTATGTGGAAGCTGAAATAGTTTGGAGTCCTCAATAAATGAGTTATCACATTTCTGCCTGCTTTGAGCCTCCTAAAGTCTCTTTCAACCAAAATTATTCTATGAGTCTGAGAGTGTAGAGTTCATGCAAATTAGTTGAGTGTGAAGACTGTTGAGAATACCTCAGCTCCATGGATTACTTCACAGTAATAGTAACTCCATCCCATAGTATGTCTTTTCTGTAATTCCTGTACACAGGAATCTCAGGTGAGCTTTTCTCACCTCCTTTGTATATGTGTCCCAAGAAGGAAAACAGGGAATATTTCCACTGCATCTAGCAAAATTTCATCTATCTTTGAAGGTCTGTAGTCTGTAGCCCTTCCAACTTGCTAAATCCCACAAATAAGATAGTGCCTGCCAGCTGGCAATCAGACGTACGAGTGGACAGAACTCATTAGCAGGGATTGGTTGTATTTGGAGATTGGACTTGCTGTGTACATATCCCACACATAGCTGCAGCTAGATTCCAAGCTCTGCACCTTTGGCAATGTAAGGCAGGAGCATCGTCTGCCAAGTCAGACTGCAACTCCCCACTCAGCAAGTTAGAAGCTGTGCCAGAATTGCCTTACTGGGAAGCTAAGTATGATAGAAGTTATGTCCCAATACTCTCATACAAGTTTGTCCACCTAAGAAAGGGGTACACATTCATTAATATTATTCTTCTACATATTCATATTTACAGTTTTGAAACCACTGCTTATTTTCATCACATTCAAATAAAAAAAAACAAACCTAATCTTGTTTCTCTAGTATTACTCTGACATTTGGACGGAGAGAGTTGATTAAGGTCCAAAGGATGCAATGTACTCCTTCATATCACATTCAATCAAAAATTCTACTCAGAAGAATTTTTCTTTTGATCATATTCACATAAAAGTAACTGGGGTTAGTAATCCATATCTGAGATGAATTAATGTTTTTGATAGTTTTAATTTAAATGAGCATACATAACTTGGAGTTTTCTATTAGCAGGTTTTTTGGTTAAATATCCTTTCTGGTTTAGAATTCTAGATTCACTTTTTTCTGAATCGTTCTTGTGCTTGAAGGAGGACTCATTCATGCCAGAGTCTCTTCTGTATCACACTGTTTTAAATTAATTTTATAGTTGCAAATCTCTGGAGAATTGCTTTTTGTTCTGTGAATTAATTCCTTTCTACTAATGGTTAGTTAAAGATTCATTTATGAAACAATGGAAGGTCCTATAAAGAAGAAATAATAGATGTGTAACAGATATTTGGCAAACAACATTACTGCTTATTCCTTTTGCCAACTGCTTTTTCTTAGCATTTCGTGAGTGATAGATTGTATGGCTTCTCACAGACTTTTGAGCTATGTTGCAGAATGCCCTTTACTGGAAGACTTAAGTGAGGTTAGTAAAACTGCTGGTACACTTGATCTTGCCTCAGTATGGGAAGATGAACTGTGGATTTCATTGCTGATGGGTTTTTATCCTGCTTTGTGTGTCCAGAATTCTCACAACTCAGATTTTTTTTGTAAAAAGCTGTGCTATGCTACATTTAGTTAGTCTAAACTGGAAATAAAGTAGCACTGCTAATGATTTTATCCATTTCTATTTCTCCTATCTAAGCTTAAGAACTTCTCTTTCCCATCAGTTTTAAAGAAGTGAAACAAGAGAGAAATATAATTTAGAGACTTTTTATTGGCAGAAATCTTGCTCACAAATGCTTTGCTCTGTAAATTAGTCAAGAGGGTTTTAAACCAGGAAGTTCCTTGCCAACAGTGCAATTTAGGAAGCAATTACTTGTAGCTAATATGGTTTGGGATGGATGCCATCATTAGAACAATGAGATTTCCCTTGTTTTTGACCCAGTAAACATTCTGTTACAAAGCTGTGTAACCATACATATGGACATTAGGGAAATGAAGGAAGAGTTTGAAAAAGGAAATCTCTGAATTGAAGGCAAACTCATGATACAGATTTCAACTCAAATTGAAGCTGGGATTGAGAATAAAGTCTTCATTTATGATTGCTGAAGACTTAGGAGGTTATTGGAGGTCAACAGAACTGTGGTGCTATGATTTACATAAAAGTATAAAAGCAGAGCAATTACTTTAATCCATTGTTCAAAGCAAGCTATTATGTCTACGTAGTTAAAATTAATAAACTGTGATGTAGTAGAAAACAAAGACATTTTCAGACATATTTTACTTGCTAGCAAAGTAATCTCCATCTATATTTTGCTGCTCTAATGCTTTTCCAGAAATTTAGTCTAATGACTAAAAATTGGATTTCCCAGAAAACTTGTTCTATATTGGCTTCATAAAACCAAATTGAAAAGGTAGACAATTTTTTTTTGTTTAAAATACCTTTTTTATCTGAAGAAAGCTGCTTTGCACAGATATTAGAAGCAGTATATGGTTACAAGAGGTAAAGTTCTAATATTACTTCATTTTTGGAGCAGATTCATAGAAAGCTTTAAACATTTTATCTGCATTTCTGGTCAACTGTGCACAATGAAGAAAAATTAATATTTTTCCTGTTTTTTTCTCTGATATTGGTGGTAATTTCAGTTGAAAGGAAGATGCATTTGTTAAACAAAACATGTTTTAGCCACGCAGTTCCTATTGTATCTCCTGTTAGATTCCTGTGGAGTGGCCAGTGTCCAAGGACACAAAAAGACGTAAAACATCTGTTCCAACATAAGTATGGAAAACTACTTTAGGAGACATTTGTGTGTATTAGCATCAGCTGTGTTACATTTGTTAAGCTTATACTAAGTTCTAGGGTTCTGAACAAAGCCAGAGGATCTAAAACCCTGTTCTTTTGAAAGAGCAGAACAGAAATAGAACAGAAATGAAACAGTAAAAAAAACAGCTGCAAAAAGAAGACCTGTGACCATATGAAAATACTGAAATAATGACTTTTTAAAAAAAAGATTAAATGATGCTACACACAGATACCACAAGAGCTGAACACATCTTGTCAAAAAGTATAATGATTTGTTAGCTTCAAGATCTATCTGGGTGTTTCTGAAAATAAATTTTGAACTGTGATTGCATACACATCATTAAGCAGGAGTATGTTAGGCTGCCTTTTTTCCTCTTATAACACTGTGTTAGAGATTTTACTTAAATACACTCCACTCCATTGATGCTTTAATCCAGTGAAGGAAGGCTCCAGGCTCTCATATTTTCAATAAGTGAAAGAAGAAACAGTCTCAATTACTGAGATTATGCTTAGTCTATCCAGCAAAAATGCTGACATTTTTTACAAAAATTAACATGTCCCATTTTTTAAGCCTAGATAAGACTTCAGAAATAGCCACAGAAATCTAAAAATGTCAACTTGGTCCTTCTGTGTGGGAAGATTCTGCTGGATAATGTTATGGAAGGCAAAAATAGCTGTAGGCTTTATTGTGCAAGTTTGGTGTTGGTCCAGGTAGGTGAAATTGTGATGTCCTTAGCCAAGGGACATTTTCAGTGATCTCTTCCAGGCACTAACCCAGAAAAGCAGAGTCAATACATCACTCACACTTTCTTTATTAATTCTTTCCACTGGGGATTGCATTAGGAAATAAACTCTTTATTCCCTGTTGTTTAAGTTTGACAGATTTTGAATGCCTGACTGGCCAAATTAAGATGAGGCATTGTAGACCAGGCTCTGTCTGAAAGGTTAATCAATAAAAACAGAGGCCTCTGGTAGAGAAAAATACTGTTTCAGAAAAAGAAAATGGAGTATTGTAGTTGTTTTGTTCTACTTCAATAATTCTGTGTTTCGTGGCTGTTTTCAGCAAAGAGCAGATGGAAAACTGAGTCGTAGATCAAAGGTATACCACACTCCATAGGAATTTAATTTTTCTGTTATGCAAGAAATTAAACTAATAATCATAAACTTTAGACAGAAGCACAGAAAAATGTGTAAATCCACTGAAAAAGAAATGTGAAAGTGTATTGTCTTCTCAAAATGCATTTTATTGTTCCCTCTGAAACCAAGATATTGAAAATAGCTTAGCTTCAAAGCTCTGTTTTTCATTATTGTGGCTTATTGCCCTCAATAAGCTGCTTCCAAAGCCTATTCGAAGCTCTTGTGTTCTTTGACTGCTTCTCTTGCAGACTGTGAAAGAAATTGCTGCCTATTGTGGACCATTAAGTTTTATGTTTGGTTTGCTACAGAAAAAATATTGACAGTATCTTCTGCTGCCTACTCTTCTTACAGTAGGAAAGATGGAGATGTATGTGTGGATTGCCTCTGTGCTTTATAGCAACCTGAAAAGACATTTGTTTGATGATGAGTTGCCAGAGAACTGACATGGTACCTGAAGAGCTACCATGTACATTTCTGACAACTGCTCTTGTTGCTGACAGTTTACATTGACCTGCTGTAGCAAATATTTTGCTTGGTCCCTGCTCTCTGCAAAAATGAAAATATGGCAGTGGGATGGAAGGAAAAGTCTTTTGTGACCCAGGTATTTTTTCAGTCTGTACACTGTGCGTGGGATTCATCTTACCTGACTTCTGTTTTCAACAGTGTGACCTAGTTCCTTTGAAAGCCTATATACCAGGGTGAATTAGCAATTTTAAGGCACAGTTCAGTTGATCCATTCCAAGTATCTATTTTATCTATGTCTGGGTGGCTTAGCTATAAAGTTGTAGTGTCTGTGTTTCAGCTCCTAATATTTGATCAGATGAAACCTATCTTCCCTAATTTAGATCCTTAGCAATCTGGATAAAATACATTTGACTAAAACGAGTCACGCAAGCAAAGTTACAGTGCAGAGGAGGTAGGGAATGTGGTACAGACTCCTGTAGCAGGATGTTGGTTGCATTCATTAGCACATGAAATTCATGTAGTTCAAACATAATGTTGTAACTCTTGGTAACACTTTTGTGTCTACTGAGTGTCTGATGGTGGATATTCAGGCTTGAAGACTGAATAGTGTGGAATGTACTTGAGCAGAATGAAAGCATTTGATCCTAAGGGACTGGACCTGTCTTGGATCTGACTCTTTCTTCACCCACTGAAAATTCCTAAAACTCTTCTAAATACAGGGTAAAGTCATTATAGAGGTAAAGTGATTTTTGCGTAAAGGTTTGTTTTGGAAAAGGAAGTGAAAGAAGAGAAAATGGGGCAGGGGGTGGGAAAGAAGACTGCTGATGAAGGAAATTGAGCACAGAAACCACTTTTCCCATAATTATTTTATTTGAAAGTATAATTTCATAACCTTTTTCTAGTTTTTCTTTATATGGCTTGAGGTTTTACCCTTCATCCAAGGTTTTATCATCTGTTAGGAATTTAATGTATAATTTAAATAAATGACAAAAAAATAAACCCATTAGTGATAAGAATGAAGGCTCTGTCTCTATGAAATAAAAATTCAAAGTGTTCACTTCTCACTTTATAAAGCTTTGCTCCAGTCACATACTTTTGTGATTGTTCCCTACCTTTAGGTGTGAAAGTCATTATTAGTTGTCAAAAGCTGTTGAAATATAAAAGCTGACCTGTAAATAATATTATTTTCTCTTACTATTTTGTAATAGAATAATATGAACACAGCAAATTAACATACAGTACAGAAGTTTAAAAATACAGGTTTTATTCTTTTGAGTTTTTAAGTTCCAGCCTGCCAAAAAGGCTCCTTCAAAAGTGTCCCTTAATCCTAAATAACAACCTTGAAAGGAAGTAAGGAACATCTGGAAAAGTCTCTTTGTGGGAAGAACAAAGAAATGTATGATGTCTAAGTCTTGGTGGAGATTTCTGTCAAGATGGAAAGAACACATCATATACTTTATTTTGGATAAGGTTTTGACTCTCTCACTTGCTGAGCAAATGCTGGACTTCAAGAAGTTTGGAAACTTAATTAATAGTAATAAGGACCTGGATCAAGTTCATTTCTCTCGATAGGAGCATTCTCTTTGCATCAGCCCTTCAGGGGAGCATTTCTGTTAGGGGGATACTTACAGTAAGTTCCCTCTGTAGTAGATGGGCATTATCCTGGTTCCTCCAGAAGACTATTAATTTTGGCACCATCCAAATCAACTTCTGAAGCTACTGCTGTCCATTCCTTGACTCAAAATGGCTTCAGCTGTTGTAACATAACTTACAGAACCTCGTTAAGCCAGAATCAAATAATCAACTCACAGGCCAAGGTATGAATGACACAATGTTCTTGGGTCAATATCTTATCTGTCATAAAATGTTGCAGTTAAAAAATTAAGACAACTTGGGATTTCATAGGCATCCTAAATATGTCCAGATTTGCTTCAATTCCCTATGTCTCTAGTGTGTTGGAAAACCCCCTGAACAAAATGGAGGTATTCATCCCTGTTTAAATCTGAGCATCTCTCTCAGATGCCTAAGCTGGAGCAGTAGTCCTTCAGAGCCCTCTCAGTCCACTCAGTAGACTGAATATAGGAAAGTAATCCTGCAGGGAGCGAGGTGGAGAACCTCATAGATGCCATCACAACATTACAGAAAACAGCTCTTCTTTAAGTCAGTAACAACCCTATCCTTCTTCTTGGAGATCAGAGATAAGGATCACTTTTTAAACCAGAATTATAGTTTAGGTGATAGTGGTAAAAAAGACATTCACTGACCTTGTACTCTGCCTTTCCATAATTTTTGCAAACTGTCTTGCAGCTTCAGAAAAGACCTGTGAGTTTCCTCCATACTGTCTGTGAAAAGGAACAATAAAGATACTACAGAAAGAAGGCTCTGTGCCTGTAGCACCAGTTCCTGTCTCCAGGAACTGAAGAGGTTGTCCCTATGAAGTGCTGAGTATTTTGTTCTCAACCCGGTGAAGTACTAATATGAGTGCTCAACCTTATTGATGTGATCCTATAGCAGGAAGATGTGAATGGGAAGCTATGTCCATTCCCTAATGATGCAAGCAGAAGCTGATATAAATGAATACATATCTTGAGCTTTGTATTGCTAAAAATATCTTGTCTTTATAAACTAGAACTGATGACCAGTGACTGATAACCAGTTAATTGTGGACTCCAAGTGCTGAATTATAGCTCCTTTTTCAGTTGAAGTTGCATAATATCTAAGTAGGATCTAAAATAGTAGTAACAACAGACTTGCCAATCTTTCAGTCATTCACATATAACTTCATTGCAACAAGTACAGTGCAGCTGATTAAATTAGGAGTTCTGTTTTCATATTATAGAAAAAATATTTTTATTGTTTTCTGTTTGGGTTTTTGAAAATATACGAAACCTAAAGTGGAGCAGAATTCCCAGGCGAGATGAATCCCTGCTTTAGAGTTAGTCATTTCATATCCCATTGGAGATTTTTTTACTTAAACCACTAACTGAACTCACATCAATCAGCCCATCATAAAGGATTTGAATTTGTACCTCCTACATCTCAGCATTTCTCATGAGAATTACAGAACCATTGGGTTGTTAAATTTGGAAAAGACCTCTAAGATTATCAAGTCCAGCCATCAACCTAGCTTCACCACTGTGTTCACCAATAAACTGTGCCCTCCAGTGCCATATGCACACATTTCTTTGAACACTTGCAGGGACAGTAACTCCATCACTTTCCTGGGCAGCCTGCTCTAGTGTTTAACAACTCCTTCTGTGAAGAAATTTTTCCTACTGCCTAATTTAAAGATCCCCTGGTGCAATGTGAGGCCATTTCCATTAGGCCCTTAGAGATTACAGCAATGTTTCAGTTGTGTTTTCTACTGGACTTAGTCTGGCAAATCAGTTCCCAGGATATTTATTAATCAGCCTTCCCTGACAAAGCTAGGGGTATGGCCACTCCTAACTTGAAAATCAGCACCATCAGATCTCTGATAAGTGTGTGAATGACAAACTGCAACACAGGAAGCGCTCAGGGCACTTTTGGCAATTGCCTTAGGAGAGTAGACTGAGGGAGATGGTGTATTTTAACCCAGAATGCACAAGGTTTCCATGAGAGCTTCAGTCAATTACTGGAGGGTGAGAAAGGCAGAAGAGGACTAAGAGATCTTTTTTTGCTTTACATGAAATGCCTTACAGCACATTCAAGTCTCATTTAATCATAAAACCCTTAAGGTAGGAAAAGATCTCCAAGATCATCAACCTTCATTTACATGAACCTTCGCTTTTGCATTCTGATACAGTGAAGGGGTTTAAGCTGTTTTAGCAGGAGGAAATGGGATCATCCCTACGGCCATTTGGAGCCTCTGCATGTCTGGGGTTTCATAGCTGCATTGAAGTAATTTGTTGGACCTGTGCACGTTTCCATTCCCAACTATGCTAGATGATGAAGTTCATCGGCCTAGAAGGGGCTTATTTAATCCCCACAATCACTGTGTGGTGTTCTATTAGGATCAGTCCTTATATGGATATTTTTTAGTTCAAAATGGTAAGCTAGATTTTATCTACTACATGTTTTCTTTGAAGTTCACTCTTTAGTATTAAAATAGTAATGCAATGCTTTCAGACTAGCTGCCAATATTGAGCTGTTTCCTCCTATGTTATTCTTTCAACACTGTAGGGTAGTAGGTTTACTATTGCAAAACAGAGGCATTTCAAAGTATTTCCAAATATTTTTTAGCAATTGAAAACAATTATTTTAGCAATTTGATTCAATTGCCATAACACGCCACATCTAGACAGCCGTGTGTCCTGAGAAAATAATTTATTGTTCGTTTAGCCCATATCCTTCTCTTCCACCTTTCCCCTTTCCACTTTCTGACCTTCCCTCAAGATTTCTTATTGTCTTTCTCATGTTGGTAGTATGAAAAAATAATGGTAAAGAGACAAGAAGTTCTCAAACATGAATACTTTTCTGTAAGTATCCTTCTCTGATTCAGTCATGCAGAACTGCCATTTTTATGAGAGAAAGGGTTCTTAACAGATTAGGGGGAGGATCAGCACAGCAAAATTACTCCACATCTGGGTAATCCTATAAAAAAAAGACTGTAAAGTTTATACAATACCTACTGTTGTCAGATGATAAAAAGGTTGTAAAAAGGATGTGGAAGGAAGGAATTATAATGAAATAAAAGCAAGATGACAACATCCTTGCACTAATACTCAATTTAACTTTTCTTAAATTACTATCATATATCTAACATAGATTACAGTATACAGTATATAATGGAACCTAATGTATGCTTTATCATAACACACTGTAATCTAATATTTGTTGGAATAGATCTTTTCCATTATCTCAGTCCTTTTGTCGGTAGTAAATCCTCTAAGTCTGATTCAAATTGGAAATATTTTAGTTTTCTGCAACAGCCTAGTCTGCTGCAAGGCCAGAGTCTCAATGTCCATGGTAAGTTCTTGCAGCTCCTTTCCACATGGAAGAGAGCTGGCACTGGAAAGAATCTGGTCTGTGTGATTGGTTCAAGATTTGTCGGGCTTTTTGTAGAGCCTTTTTACTGCTGGGAAGACACTCTGCATTAAATTCCTGCTCAAGATGCTCAGTATCTTACTGAGATAGAGTAGGAACTTGAAAAATAGATGGTTAAAAACTAGGAGTATGGGCAGGTCAAGGTCAATGCATCAGTTAGACTGTTTGTCTAAGGCAAAGATATTGAAATTATAGTATTCAATCCATTATTTTAGAGCTTCTCAGGGAGCATTGCTTGTAATCAAATAATCATTTCAGTCAGAAAAACAATGTGAGTCATAATGTGTGAGGATTTGCTACAGGATGTGAATGTACCCATGCCTACTCTGCTGAAGAAAAAACTTGTTCCACATCTCCAGAAAGTTGACTTTACAGTAATTAAATTTATTAGTGGACACAAGAAAGTTAAACACTAAACACCTCACAGGCTGACTCAAAATACTTATGAAATGTGGAGGAGTCCCTTACTCTACAGAGAGTTATTTCTTTGAAGTGCTGAGTCTTGGTGAGTGAGTTTCACCTGGGCTGGGAACATTGCCCAGATCCAAGTGTAGCCTCTGTCCTTACAAGAAAAATAGTAGTTAACATGTTTCTGACATCTCAGTGGAAACAACCTGAGTCCTTTGATTCAATTATGTTTGTTATGCTACACTGGCTGCATTATCTGCCTCCTCTTTGCTCTCCAGACCTGAAGTAAATCTTCCAGATATCTTCCTATAAGGGAGAGTGAATTTGTGTATTAAAGTGTTCGTGTAGGTCAGGGGAAATTCAGTGTCCAATAAGATGTAATTAACTGCCTTAATACCTTGCTGAGGGAGCCTATATTTTTGTTTTTAAGGGTTTTTTTTTTTAATATTTCCACAGGTCCCATCTCTTTGCTAGTGTGATCTCAGTATTTACCAAAGCAAGACTTCAGCTCAGCATCACTTACCATGCTGTGTGCAATATAAGAAATATAGTCATTAAGCACATTATTCGGTTTTCAGTAGTTAGTTGTCTTGAGGGAGGCCTTTTTCAGCTGGTGGCTGCTTGATTACTTTAGCTGAATGAAAAGTAGATATAGTAAATTACTGCAAGAAGGCTGTTGGAGAAAGCAGGGCAAATTCTAACTTCAGCTTGCTCATTTGGCACTAAGTGCATGCAATCTGTTTCTGTCCATGTGTGAGAGCTACCTGCATGCAGTCTGCTGTTCAGTGAGCCAGCAAGTTGTAAGCCTGCATTTTCAGTCTGCTGTGCACCAGAAGGCAAACCTTTAATCAGTATCTTTTAAAAGAGATCATGGTTAGGAAAAATCCATTGTATTCACTTCTGTGATTATAGCAGCCAGTGTGCTGCAAATTCACTGGAGTCAATTTCAAACCCATTATTGTTTAGAAAATAAATCACTTCATGGCTAGATTTTTAGGTGTTCTAGAAAAACAAACTTACCCGTCTTATTCTTGTCTCCCAGCTGTGCATATTAAATGAGTATCTGGGGATATGTGAAATTTAGTGCTGGTCATAGCTATTATACATCAATGAAAATATTCTAACTTAAAGGCTCTTTTGAGTGAAATACATAATGATTTTCAAAGTCAAATCAGTCCTTCATTATGTCATTTTTTTATGGCAAGCCACAGTGCGGTATAAAGGGAGCATAAATGATAACCAGATTCTGTCCATAAATGTATTTATCTTTTCTGTTTTGATACAGTCTCTGTTATGAATGTTTTCCAAGAAACTTTAGTCTCAAATGATGTTGACTTCTTTCCTTTCAAGTAATTTTATTTTTACCAAAGCTTTCAACTGAAGAGGAAGAAAGGAGAAAAATACTCATCACTTCTTAAATCTTCCCATTGTCTGACTCTCTTTCAAACATAAAGTCATAGTCATCCTTTCTGCCCTACCATGGGCTTATACTGCACATTCTGAATATAAGTAGCTGCAGCTGGAGTTATGGATAGTATTGGATGGAGATCTATCCATGCACTGCCCATGTGTCCCAGGCTTTTGGACAGATACTTTCTCTAGTGACATTTCCACATTCTTAGTTTTAGCCCTCACATTTTGTTGTGTAGGCAACAATGCTTTAAACTTTACATCAGTAATAGGTTTTTCACAATGTATTTGCTAGTTACAGCTAGGAAGACTTGTGTAAATGTTCTCTAAAAAGAAACTTTCTCAAGGTCTCTTGACTCATTTAAGCAAACAACCTAATGTCTTAATTAGAAAAGGATCTGATCTTTGGCCAGAAAAGCCTCAGAGATTGATTCTTTATCAAAGATGGGTCCTTTATCAAAAGTCTGTTTAAAAACAGAGCCAAATACAGAAGGGTAAGGCAGCTGCTTGCAAGACTGCCAGGCACTATGATCTGCCTCCCACTGAGCTGCTGGGAAAGCTCAAAGTGTAGGGATCACCCCTGCCCAGAGTGGGGGCATTGCAATGAGCACCCGTCTATTTCAGGTGCCTCTTTTCTTCTTGGCACCTTTTGGATGAGAAACAGAAGTGGATGAGATGGACTTCTACAGAAAAAATGTCCCCAGGCTCAAGTGAGACCCAATGGCACTGTCTTGTGTCCCCCTGACTGTCTATATATATATAGTTAGGTGACATTTTTAGGTCCTTTCACCAGCGATACTGTTGTCTGAAGTGGAGAGTGTTTGGCTCTTGGGAATTGACTCAAATGAATCAGCTGTTCAACACAACTGCTCTGAGGATCTGACCTTGTGTGTTCCCTGAGACACCAATAAAGACAGTCAGCACCAAAGCCCATGGCTGCTCTGCAAACGTGTCATTGCAGACTGTAAATGTGTAAAGGGAAATACCTCCTGTTGCCCACACATACAAGTGTAATTTCCTTTAGACTGAAGCTTCCATGCATATGTAGACTCTGTCTTTACATGAAAGGCAGGAGCTCACAGGTTTTCTTGGCATTATCTGGGAAAATAAGGTCAGAAGTCTTCTACCTCATGTTTCTGAGCCTGTAGTAATGGCTTTCTCAATATTCCCCAGATCATGTGCGGCTGTGATGTGTGTTCCAAAACATAGTATACCATGGAGAACTGAATTTCAGTATAAAACAGTGTGTGCAGTAATTCCTTAAACAAAAAACATTTTAATTTACTTTCAAGCCAACACTGCATAAAGGATTACATTTTGAAATCTTGCCTTCAGTCTATTCATGGCTCACTAATACCTTTTCAGTCCTTTGGGCCACTTTAAGCTCAGTTTAGAAAATATAGAATAAGAGAGGAAATACTCATGTTCCTTTTTTTCCTTTTTATTTGTCACATAAAGGAGGCAGAAGAAAGAGAATCAGTACTCTTATTGAATGGGTTTTGCAGAATTCTATCCTTTTACCTTGTGTCTGGCAGTCACCAGGCTTGCTATTCATAATTAATATTTTGCTGAAAAAAATCAATGTTACATTCCTTTTCTGATGTTCAGGTAATGTCAAGGAGAATCCAGGCAATCAGTAGGAGACAGAGAAAGATTTAAGGATCCTGAGGTCTAGGTAAACAGAACATGTCCAAGCAGTGTAACTAGGCTCCTTATGTACTTAGGGAGGGAGTGTTAGTGAGGTAAAGCTTGCAAAGAAAGGTTTAATATGTTTTCTAGTAGAACATCTGACATAATTAGGGGGAAGAAAGCACACACAGATACAGACACAGACACACAAAAAAATTTTGGGTACAACCCTTTTTAAAAATTTTAAATAGAAGAGTTCAGTTTGTAAGTCTTGAAAAGATTCTGAATGAGGGTTTTGAGATGATACATTAAAAGGATGAATAGTGTTGGATGAAGCTCCAAGATACAGAAAATAAGAGGCAGAGTTGTGAATTGGACTTAAACATCCTAAATCTCTCTTTCTAATCCTAACCTCAGTATGCCCCAGGCCCTAAATAGAAAGTTAATAAAGGTACTTCACCATCTAAAGGATTGTGTGCTAGAAATGAGAAAGTACTTTTGTTACAGTATACCCTCAAACACTGACTTTGAATCTGCAAGACTTGCTTGCTGTGAAAGTAGTGTTGGCAGATGTATAGCTCAGTGGACCAAGTCCTTGGCTAACATGTTTTTTCAATGCATTGCATTTGTTGTCAGAATATTTCAATTTAAGAAATCATGAAGGAACAGTAATGCTTTTCAACTCATTCTTTCTCTCATCCCTTCTCATACTTTCTGAATGTAGTGATAATTTTTCAACCTGAGAAGTTCTGCTATGTTTTTCATGGCTGTGATATAAAGGGCTTAGCCTAAAATCAAAGGGACAAGGCTAGAGCTCAAGTGCCTCTTGCACATAGGAGGCCTAGAGTATAGATCTCTCTGCAGTGTGATCTGTGAAAGCCGTATACCTGAGAACAGGAGAGTAGAAATGAATGCTCCTTATAAAAAGTCACAAGGCTGTGGGATTTCCCAGCTAGTATAGAACATTTTTTAGCTAATTACCAGAGGAAAAAATGTCAGGGTCACATCAGCACTCTATTGAGAGAACCATAAATACATAATAATTCCTTTGATTATCACTTAAAACATTTACTTCTTGCACTGTCAAAACACATGGTTTTCTCAAGCTATTCCCCATTTTCAGATAGTGGACTTGGCTCATTTCAAGTCAGTTCACATTCAGAGCTTGCATTTAAAAAGATAGGTGTAGAGAAGAGGACAAAGTAGGAATTGAAAACTGATGCAGCTCTTAAAGTCTCCAGGTCAACATTACCATACCACTTTTTAAACTAAAAAATCACCAGAACATAAACAGCAAAATGCCTCTCTTTATCTGCTATTCCTTGTTCCTGTTTTTTCTTCCTTTTTAGGGAGGAAGAAGTACTACATTCTTTTAATTCCTTTTCTTTCTTTTTTTGTGTACTTTGTTTATAAAGCATATGAGCTGGGAATCATCACTGTTCTTGCTTGGGAAACATATCGTTAGCTTCATGAGGAAAACATTCGCTAAGAAAGACCTTGAAAAATCCATACAGATGTTAATTACAAATACTGAGGAAAAAGCCCTCTGTAATTATAGTTGGGTACATTTTGAAATATTTTCCAAAATTTAAGTTTATAATATTCTATTCTTAGTGGAGTTGGAGTGGGATTTCATATTCAATTGTCTTAGTTCAACTAATTCTACTGGATTGCTGAGCTGTTCAGAATGATAATTCACAAGACTTTGCTAGATTAAGAGTCATGCTTTTTATTTTTTATTTTAGAATATTCTTATTCTATTATATTTGTTCTATATATGTTCTATTCTATTATAGTATATTTTTGTTCACAAATGCAGCGCTTTGAACTGTTTGGGAGCAGGAAGGCAGATAGGGTCGAACTGATATCAAGTGCATATAAAATGGAATTGGATCAAAATCCTTCATAGATTAAAAGGATTCTTTTATATTCCCCATGCATATAAAAGATACTAAACACGTGGTATGCTTTTCTCAAAGCACTTTCACAGCTTTCTGTGAGGTTAGCTTTCTGAGTGCAGAGGAAGACACTACA
This sequence comes from Eopsaltria australis, assembly GCA_034509425.1. Taxonomy (NCBI): domain Eukaryota; kingdom Metazoa; phylum Chordata; class Aves; order Passeriformes; family Petroicidae; genus Eopsaltria; species Eopsaltria australis. The sequence continues at coordinate 475,757 of JAVTVJ010000927.1, forward strand.
TCTGCTGTAGTGTCAGGATGAAATTTATTGGTCCATATAAACAGGAAGTGCTTTAAGTTTTTCTGGAGAGGCACCTACTGGGATTTTCAAAATTTCTTCAGCCGTTAGTAAAGGTACTGTGTAGTTATGACAGTCTTCAGTCACTGGTTAAAGCATGTGACATTATTCTCAAAGAAATTTTATATGCAGAAATTTGTGATTGAGAAAAATCATGCAGTTTAGGGTATGCTTCTGTTCTTAAGAAACAGTAATATTAATTGTAGCAACAACATGAATAGTACAATTAAGAACTTAAAAGCAATTTAGACTGATGGCTGTACTTCATCCACCTATCAAACTGTTACCTGATGCCCTGACAACACGACCAGTATCTCAGCTTTTCATATAATTCCCAGTCTCCTACTGATTGTCTGTGTGCTGCATTTTTCCACCCAGGAGTACCCAAACTCCTTCTCTAAAGTGTTTTTTATGGCCCCTACCAGATCTGTGTGGAACTGAACATCTCATAGCTTTTAGTGTGTTACTTGTGACAGTCTTTGGGGTCATTGGGGAACTATTATCCCAGATTTGCAGATAGAATTTATTAGGTTCTTTGAAAAATACTGTGGTGACAGTTTCTTTCCTTTAAAACATAGCTGCAGCACAAGGACACATTATTTCATCAGTTCATCCCATTCATCCTACATTCTCTGTTTAATGGCTTTGTGTGTCTTTCGATGAAGACAGTGTCTTTATCTATGTCTTAGTGCTTGATGGCTAATAATACTCATTATTTCCCATCCAACAGCAGTGGTGAACAGAAATTTCTTGGGAGAATGCCTCTCCTTGTGGCAGGTCTCTAGACTTATTTTGTACACACACAAGTTTCAGTTCAATCAAGTCAGTTTGGGTGTTGAACTGAACTGGCCTGAACCTCTGGATCTTTAGAGGTACATCTATCACTGAATAATGCTGGTGGACAGAGGGAGACAGTTGAATAGAGGTCAATATGCCAACTGTTCCTTCATTTATTCCTTCCATATTAAGAAAGTTGATAGAGTTGGAGCTAATCCATCTGCTCACAATTTATTCCCAAGCAATAAGATGCAGTTTCACTATTTCATGAGCTCACTCTTTGACTAATGTTATTAGAAGTCCTTCCATAGCATCATTTTTAATCACTTTTCATGCAATTTTAGTTATGTGTAAAGTAGTAGAAAAAGATGGACTAAAGAGACATGAAAGGATTTCATGAGAAACTCAGGTCAGCTTAAACAGAACCAGATCGAATAAAATTCAGTCAGTGAGCCTACAAAGACTAACAGAAAAGTGTTCTAAATTAGCTCTTTCACATGAAGCTTTTTTCTGTCATGTCTAAAGTGCAGTCTAAAGGAGTAAGCCAGCCCTGGCAGCACCATGAGAGGAGGCAGGACTGTAGTGCCTGGAGGAGGTGGCTGTGTGACCAGCCAGGCTGATGGGCAATGCTGGCCAAGGGACTGCAGAGCTCACAGGTGGAGGGCTCTCACACCTTCTTTACTGAGACCACTCAGTGAGGTTTATCTCATCCTCTAGTTCTCAGTCGTGCATGGGTTCTGGATGTTAAAAAGATGCAGGATTTTGGCTACATATTGGTTGTAGGCAACACTAATATGAATTCCTGTATCTTAGTTATATTTCTCTTGTTATTTAGTTTAAAACATTCTGATAGATTTATCCTTTATTAAATTGGTAGGGGTAGTGTTCACTGGTAGGGCTGGGTACAATTTCAGAAATGAGTACTGAAGGTGAAATTGCCTGTTTTTTAGCATTGAGCCCACCACTCCCATTGACTGTTGGGGGTTTTCATATAAATGCAAGAAGGACTTTAACTGAGCAAGCTGACTGTAGAGCCTGTATACGAGCATCCTGGGTGGAAGCTTCCAAAGCCTTCAATTCATTTACATAAGTCTACTTCCACCAAAATTATGGTTTTAGCCACAGCTGTGAATGAAGAGAGTTGTATTATTCCAGAAAAATACTGAAAATCCTTCCTTTCTATTTAAAAATGCCTTTTTGAGCTGATAGGTAGCAGCAGATGTAGATGTTAAAAGTAACTTTATTTTTGTTACAGTGCCCTGTCACTGCAGGAGCACCAGCTGTTAAAATGAACACAGATGGACATTTTTTTCCCTATCAGTATGACTTCTCACAGGAAAGTCAAAGGTTTCTTACCTTCTTTCTTTTGGCTGCAGTTTCAGAGTCATCATTTTTTCATTAGGGTGGAGATGGTGAAAAAGGTACAAGAGCAATTAAAAATCATTAATAGTTAAGTTAAATTTCTAAATCTGAAGGATCACTGCATCTACAGTGGTCTTCACTGTATGACATTCATCCCATGACATCAACTACATGAGTATGGGTCAGCTTTATAACACATAGTTCATCTCTCTCTCTGTCTCCAGCTGTGAGATTTTAAAACTGGTTATGATTCTTTTACTATTTACATACACCTGAGTAAAACTATGTATGTATATGTGTATGCATAAGTGTATAATTGAAGGGAAATATAGTGTGGTTATTGAAAGGTGAACTAAACAAACAAAATTCTTATTAAATTAGGCACCCAGACTATAAATAAATGAAATACCATGAACTAATAGCCCCACATATTTTGAAGGTAATAATTGAGAAAACTCAGTAAAGTGACAGGCTTGAAAATCTGTTTCATCTCTTAAAGGCTAAAACATTATGAATAATCAGGTTCACTATATTGTGATCTGAAAGAGACAAGGAAATTGTCATTTCACATAGCAGATGGGCTCCAGAAATGTTCACTCTCTAAGTATCAACTGATATTGATTAAAAACTATGTGGGTGTACAGAAGAAAGCTTTATTCTTTTATTTGCTACTGTCCAGAAAATCTTCCATAAAGATAAAAGAAAGTTTACTAGCAAAATGCCATGCCGATCTTATAGCCAGTCCTAAATATGCACTAAAATACATAATGCAGGGGAGCTTTTCTTTTTATTCTAATCCAGACATTGCAAGGGCCTTTTTATGTCTCCCTTCTAAAAATGAAACTTTGCAGGAAGAACAGACACAAAGCAACAACTCTCATTTAAGTTTACATGTCTGGCTCTCATCTTTGCCATGAGTGATCTTTTGTAAACATACTTAAGATCACAAGATGTTTCATCTTTGGGCAAGGCAAGAAGGATGTCATGTCACCACAGCACCTGAAGAAAACAATAAAAAATCTGCATGCATTTAGAAAAACCCTCAGTGTGCCATACATTTATGGAGCTGCAGTAAATCTGTAGCTGCCATAGATTTATTTTGCATATTAGGTTAAATATATCGATGATGTTAAAGGATTGGTCTCCTACAAAGGTAAAAATGAAGCAAATAAATTTTGTTCAGGGATTCACAATCTCTCATGACATGATAGTTTAGATATGAATTACAAATTAAATGCAAGCAGTGTCCTTTACTTTGAAAACACAACAAAGGCAATCAGTTACATAGTTCCCTGCATATTGGTTGTAATTCGCAAAAAAACAGCCACACAAAGTTGTTATTAATGGTATTGCCCAAGAAATGTGATTAAAATAAAATTTTGTTTGCTTAAACACATACCATGGGCAGAATGAACAAGAAAATCTCTGTTATTTAATGGCACTGTGTTGTGGGCAATGGCAGCACATTCAGGAATTTGGGGATTTCTTGTGAAGTCCTGTGCAAATTGTTTTACTACAACGTAGGAACTTTCTGATGTTAATGTTAGTTGAAGTTACACTGTCAAATAGCTGTACAGTGTGTCCAGACTGTACAGCTGTGTGTCCAGAGACTCCAAAACACATTTTAATACTAGAAGAAACTATGCCATTCATTTTGTCGTAACAGCTTTCCCTAGTTAGAGGGATTAAGGAGAGAACAGGACAACCCACATGTAACCACTCTTGTTGCCTATTTATGCACAGATATTACTGTAACCCTTTGAAGTCACTGGGAAGATTTTCTTTTTTTAATTTTTTTTCCACCGCTATGGACTTTAATGAGATCAGAATAACCACCATAGACTTCAATGAGATCAGAATAATTGTGAGACAACTATTTCACTTTGCTTTTTGAGTGCATAATCAAGAACCGTCAGTATTTACAAAATTCCAAGAGGTATTTATATTGTTATCCATATCAGTGGCACATATTCTACTAACTGTCAGCACCTTGACTCTATTAGGACTTAATTGTCTTTTGCTTATTGGTGCAATTAAGGCATAGCATCCTAGATGCAGCATAATTTCATGGCAGCCATGAATGATATTATGTAAGTGTTATGAAATGAATTTTAATACCATTTTAGAAAACAGAAATTTTTTTCCTTTAAGCACCTGTATCTCCTGAAGGTAATTTGGGGAATTTCATCACAGAAATGGATCTCATGTAATTACAAATATGCATACAAAATTCCTAAGGGCAAATAGGTAGAGATTATAGAATATGTAGAGACCACACGGTGTTACATGAAAGTTATGTATGTTTGCCTTAATAAGTTTCCTTACATCTTTAGCAAATGTAGTATCTTGTATGTTTATTGTGGATTGGGATAATTTATTGCAAAACCTCTGTCTGAATAGAAAAAGGATTCTAAATTTCATATTAAACTATATATTGAAGAGCTAAGGATGAATTAATTGCAGAACCACCCCAAATAACTTTTTTACTTTTGAAGAGGATTTCAAGGTGATGTGGATGGGCACAGTGCTGTCATTTTCACACATTCTGTTTTAATTCAGGACTGTGGTTCCAAAATTCGCCCAGAGGAGTCCTGTGGCTTGCAGCCTCTCTCTCATGAATACCTCTCAACAATTTCACAGACAGTGTTTAAGACCTGTGAATCTGGAGACACAAAAGGTTTGTATTTTATCCCCCTTTTTATTGAAAATTAACTCATGCACCTCAGCAAAGAAAAAACAGAAACAGTATTAACTCTTTGCTATAGACATGCACTGACCTTGGCACAATAAATTGAACTAATCACTTGTGACAATTACTGATTTTTAAAATCAGGTTAATTTATTTATGTGAGAATTTTTTGTTTCATAGTTTTCTAATCAGTGATCCACCACTGCATGTGTTATTGTCATGTAGTCTTTAAAATCGATTGAAATATTCCATCAAAACCACTTAAAATAAAAATGCTTTATCCTAAACAGAAGGGATTTTCTACTCAAATTAAAAATTAACTTTAGAAAAAGAACACAACACTTTGATCCATTTGAATTTTGTATTTCCACTACTATATTAGAAACACAAAACTAGTTCTTAATTTTACGTATATTTATACCTTAAAAAACAAGATGGACAAATCAAACATTATACAATAACCAACACAATCAAGACTTGTCTTTGGTTTAGTGAGAATTCAGATTACAACAGATTGTCAAGCAGGTACTCGTGAAAGTCACAGTTGCATGAAGACTTATTCTAATGTACTTTACTCAGGTATGGAGTCTTGTTCATTTTTAAGTTGTTGCTGTATTAGACAATAAATAATTTTGTTTAATTCTTTATTAGAGAAATTAAAAATAAGCCAACAGCTGTTTTCTTTACCCTGCCATAAACAGGAGCAGCCTCTCACAGCAGTAAGTTTGCACAAACTCATTGAATAATTAATAAAGAGTAACAGGAATGTGGGAACTACCTGAATGCATCACTTCATGTGAAAGAGAGGCATTTAATAAATTTGTCTGATACGGAGGGAACGCACGAAAGAGACACTGTTGTTCCTAGCAGCATATTGTAATCACACAGGTTATGAATCAGCCTATGCAACAATATCAGGACATGAAGTTCAAATCTAGAAGGCCCAAACCAAATCCACTGAATCCTTTCTCGGGCAGACAATCTCCTTGTCCTGATATACAACATACTCCTTATGAATACTGAATCTAGCTAAGTGAGGTTGAATGTAGTATCTTTTACAGCCTTATTGTGAGTAATATACACAATTAAAGTTCAAACAAACTTCAGGAGCTGTATACTCAAAGGACAAGTGTATTAAACAGGGAAGAATAATTTGTGCCTATAAAGCACATTTACCAAGAGGTGTCTAATGAGCCTAGAACAGGAGTTTGCAGTATCTGGCAACAGATGTCTGTATAGTTTTAATGTGTCTCAGCTTCCAACTGGAACTGGAAAGCATGGCTTTGTGTGGAAAATCATTCCAAATTTGTAACAGCCAAATGATATACCAGTCCTGACAATGAAGGATGAGAAATGGCATCGTGCTAAAGCAGGAGTATTTCTTGAATAAGCTAGATTTTCAGAGAAGCCAAGCAATGCCATTTCCCTCCAGAAGACAACTCAAAACTTCTGCAGAAGTAAGGTGGTGTCATACACTGTTCTGGTGCTAGGAAACAGCTTAGTTTTATAGGGATACTGAGGGGCTACCACCACAAAATATATCTATGCTGAGAAAAGCTTGCGTTTGTGCAATCACAGACAGAGTCTAAGGTGGAACAGCAGAGATAGAGATGAACTCTTACTTCTTCTGACATTAGTGGTAAAATTTAGAAGGCTGCTTGATAGTTCAGTGCAACCAGGATTCCATGTCTCATTTCGAATCCTTTGATGTAGAGCACAGACAGTAGTTCAGGGTCTAACCAAAGACAGAAGTGACTTCCTCCTCTCCTAGTCACCATGGCACTATTCGTTAGAGGAAGCTCAACACCTTACCAAATATACACTTAATTTACACAATTTCTCTCTCTCCCTGTCCCTCTTATAATCAATAAATGCTAATTGGAATATACAACAGGGGAAGTTTCTTTTCTTCGTGTTTATATCATAGAATGAAATTACCATTTTTCTACCAAAAAAATCTTTTTTCTTTCAGAAGTTCTCCTTTGATTCATATGCAGTTTGAACCAGGCTATCATGTGAAAATTAGCTCTTTGTTCAATATTGTTGCATTACCAATAATACAGAAGTCAGCAAACATTAACTGTGTGTTTGGCTTCTCAGAGGGACAGAGAGAGAGAACTGAAAGAGGCCATGAGAACCCAACTTGAGCAAAACACCTTCACGTGAACCAGGTTACTGCAGTCTGTAGAAATGTGGTTTGTAGACAGTAACAAAATCTGGAGGGTAAGATATCACAGATTTGCTTCTGATTTCCTGTTGCTGTGGCACATATGTTTTAATTATACCCTACTTTCCATTCTTCCTACAACTGCATCCAGTTTAAAATAATTCTGTGCAATCTCTCTCTGCATTCAACAAGTGTCTGAATTTGGGTCCAGCAGAGACATAAACTGATGTCCAACAAAACGTGTCCTTTGGTTACAAGGAGTAAATCTCAGTTTGGATCTAAATCCGTAGGCCTAAGGCTATTTATTTGGTAGCAAATCCTGTCCTTTTAAAAGTAGTTTTTACTTTTGTTTTTCATAAATACAGCTAGAACAAAAAGAAGAATATTTCCATAGCCTATTCACAGAGAAAAAGCTTTTTAAAGATCTTAGGGTACCAAATAAACACCAAATAAACACAAAAATAGTCATAAATCAACAAATTAGCATCAGTGTAGGTTAAATATTTAGATTTTGAATTATCAAGCTAGATAATCCATCTTCATATGGATGATAGTTCAGCAACATAGAAAAACTTTAATTTTAAGTTTAAAAGCAACATATGTATAATTGTGGCTATGACAATGTAAAGGGATGAAGAAAAATAAAAGAGACTGAAAGAAAAAGCATAACTATCAAATTAAGTGTACAGCCGTAATTGGTGAAAACTCAATTTTAGGCTAGTATTTCTTAAATTGAAAGTAAACAATCCTAATTAATTATTTTGAAAGCATATTTGTTTTCATGCAATTTTATGAGAACAGTTTAGGGAGTACTGGCAATGTTTAATCTCATATCTTAAGCAGAAGATTTATGTGTGCAACTGATAACTACTCTAACGAGCCAGAAATCCAGCTTTCACTCTTCTGTGGAAACCTCCTACTTACAGGTTTTCATAAAACTTTGATTATGCCAATTTTTAATTTGTGAAAAGCTAACAGTGTGTCTCTCATTCACTTAATTGTTGGTAAACTTGCCCTTGCCTGGCTGAGCCAATGTTAATGCTTTTGCCTGAAGCACCACAAAATGCTGCCTGATTGAAATGGTGCTGAAAGCTGCATTATGTGCTGCTAACTTACATAAGTGAGGAGAGAGCAACTTAAAATTGCTATAGACTATAAGCCTAGTTTCCAAACTAATATTGTTGCAAATTTTTCATTGTTGTCTTCTTTTTTATGAGATTAATTTTATCTTCTAACGCAATCCTGGTTTTGGAGGTTAAGAATGCATTGACCAACTGTTGTGAAATTGCAACAGGAAAAGTTCATAATAGCTGGATTTAAAATGCATAAATTTACATGCATCATTTAAAGACTCCATGTAAATATAAAACCAGGAATTATTCTGTTAGAATTAAATGCTGGTGCTTCCTAAAACTGTGAAATTATCTCCATATATCCATGTTCTCAAATCTTCTTACATTTGCCACTAACCTTTAGCATATGCCAAAAATTGATCTATTTTTTTCGTTAATGTACCTAGGGAGCTATTGAACTTAAACCAAACTATTTAAAAGAAGCTTTTCAAAAGTTACTTATCACTCTCAGTTGCCAAAGTTTAAACTTTTATTGTTCAGATATTTTGGCTCCTCAATATTCATTTTATATAGTGCTACTTTTCTAGTTTATTACCTTAAACCAGATCAACTCGTAAAAGTATGGGATATTTGAAAGAAAATTCCATAAAATGAGGGATCTCATATGTTTTAGACATTGCCAGGACTTTTATATATTTGGGTTGAAAGAAAAATTACAACATCAGGAAAAAAATACTGAGTTTTCATATAATTTTAAAATATAGGTCACTGCCTGAAACATTTCTCAGATCATTTGTTAAGAACTCCATAGTAGTGTCAGGGTCTGAGTCCAAACTTCAAACCAACCAACCATTCTGTCCCTGCTCTATTATTCAAAAGGTACAAAGCAGTAAAAGGTGGTTGCATGTCACCTGTTGCTGGGTTATCAGAGACCTAATGCTTTTCAGTCTCCTCATGAGACTGCTGTGAAGCTGGGAATGGCCATTTAGTCATGGATTGCAAAGTGGGAGCCAACAGCAAGATCCACAAGTGGCAATAGAAATCTTGCAAAGTATTCCTGGCCCCAGTGGTGGCCAGGAGGCCACAGCCTGGAACAAGGGACCTCAAAGCCAAGGGAGGGTCAGCGTGAGTAAGGGACTCACAACAGCCAGCACTGGGAGGCTACAGTAAGAGAAAGTGTCTAAATTCAGCCTCTGGTGTCCCAGCTGGGGAGGGTATTCATTTGGAAGAGAACTCTCTGCCCCAGAGCCTGATTATCCACTTTGTAACTTCAGATAAAGATTTAACCCTTTGATAAAAATTCTACCTTGGATCTTTCTAAGGGACCACAGTTCAGATCTCTCTTTTCACATGAAAATTACCAGGTTACAAGCATGCTATTTTCCAGTCTTAATGAATTTTGAGCTTTCAAGTGGTCCTTAACTAAATGGGGAATATTACCCCAACAGCTGTGTGATTAGGACACAGAAAATGCAGGTTTGAAACTCCTTTGAGCAAGAAGCACAGGGTATCTCTATCTTCCTGCTTGCACCCTCCCACCATGGTCTCAAGTATCCCTTCTTCCCTCCTTCCTCCATCCACACTGTGAACTGGTCTGCTTTCCCAGCACAGTCTCCATGAGGCATCTATGCCCATGGGAACACAGGAAGCTAGGTTATGCTCACTGAACCACAGTGTGCTCAAAGCCAGTGTCCAGGATTTTGTTTAGGTTCTGTCTGCTATAATTTGCTCCAAATCATCTACGAGTACATCTGAGGGTGGTGTGAGCAGGTTCTGCACAGGGCAGAAATAGGGGCAGCTGTGCACAGCAACTGTGTATTGCAATGGTTGTGACACTGTGGGATGTATTCGTCCCTTAGATGTACCTGTGTGGGCTCCCATACAAAAATATTCCTCATGATTTTATTTAGAAGGACTTCTTTGTCTGCTAAGATGACTCACCCTGCTACTTACCAAAACATAGTTACTTGGACTTTTGCCTAAGTGCAAGCACAGGCTGCCTCCCTGGAAATTCCCTTGCTCCTGGGGTAGCAACTGACTCTCCCAAGGCCACTGGGATCCTGCAGGATTTCTTCGCTCAGCCTCCCCCTCAGTCCTTGGCCAGATGAAATGTCAATAGGCAGCCCTGGTTTTTTTGCTGTGATTTTGTGTACAGCAGTGGTCCGTCACACACAGCTGGCTGCTGAGCTGCTGCCTGGTAGCAGTCATGGGGACAGACCCTAAGGCCAGGTCTGATCTCTAAACATTTGATTTTGGGCCGGTTTTCTGGGCTGTAGTAGAAAGGCCCAATAGCATTGACACAAGGACCTGTGCTCTCCTTTGTGTAATGCCTTTAATAAGAACAAAAGAACAAAAGTAGGTTTTTCTGGCAGTTACATAGGTACTGGGAGATACTATCAGCACTGTGTACTTGTAAGAGCTAGAAAAAGTGTTTCTTTTGTTCACCCAAATATAAGGGGAACTCAAAAGTTTTCCATCTTCTTTCAGAAATTAAATCCCTCAAGCTTCCAGTAGGATTTTGGAAAGGAATAGTTTTGGAAAATCAAAATAGCAAAACCATTTAACCTTAGATAAGGGATTACTAAAACTCACTGATACTTAGCAATGCCACTTTATGCTCATAATCTTCAAAATAATTTTTGTAAATAAGATCAGATTCTAATGAATCACATATGTTATTCATTTCACCTTACTGTCATCTTCTTAAATGTATTTGTGTAGTCTGGGACAGTACTCTGAATTCTTAGAAATTAAAAGAAAATCAGTGTTTTGGAAGGAAAGTCTTGATCTTGCTTCATTTTTATTTGAAGTCCTCTCAACCATACACGCAACCCTTAGATGTTTCATTGTAGATGAGAATGAATCTTTAGACATGTCTGAATGTATTTTCTTTTTTAATTCATCCTCCTCACTCATTTTCTCTTTCTCATATCCCTTCTGTTGAGAAAAGAAAAGCTTACAAGAAAGGCAAGATGGACTGAGAAATGAGCCCATAAATGGCTGTCAAATTTGAGCATTTGCAGCTCTTGCAGGGAAAGGAAAAAACTCCCACCGTAGCTAAATGAAAAGGGCATAACACACTGAAAGGAAACAGTCTCTTCAAAGGGTTGGAGGGCATTTAATTTAGGGGAAACTCCCATATGAGTTTTTTACTTACACATGAGTAAAATACTCAAAAATATCTTGCTTCCTGTGTAATAAAACTACTCAGAAGAATACAGAGGAGGTGCTGATATTCACTGCTGTTTTCCAGGGCAATGGATTGTCCCTTGCCTCAGCTGCTCTGACAACAGGACCTGTGACTGGAGAGAAATAACATGGCAGCCCCATGGCTGCCGATACTCTGTGCTGGCCAAGCCCGAGCTCCAGCGCTGCGTGGAGGGCAGAAGGGTATGTAACAGGCTTTACATTTTAATTAATTCTTATTTACCTGGATATTTAGTGTCCTGAAGCTTTCAAAATATTTTTAAGATTGATATGTGAGAAAAATCCCTTTCTAACTAGAGAAATATTTGGGTGAAAACTTCACAGGGATGAAAACCAACCTTTGTCCATAATTTAGCCTCGTATGCAGACAGTTGTCTGCTGCCCTGTCACAGAGGATCTTGGGTCACACCACTGGAGTTTCAAGATCTATGGTGTATGTGATTAGCAGTCAGACCTGCAGTGACTACACAAGGACAGCAAATGGAGGACGTATTTGCATTGTTGTCACAGTTCATCTCACATGCAAGTTGGTTTTCCTCTGCTGCATACCTAATGCATGGCATTGCTTGTGCACACTAATCTTACCAAGTCTTCTTGCACATTCTTTTCTTTTAGTGAAGCTTCTAAAGTGATTGCTTGGAAATACAAGGTCTCCTTAATAAGCATGCTATGACTGTTATACTGTTGAGAGAGCTCTGATCTGAGACTCAGGTACCTTACTGAGGATACAAGTATCCAGAAAGTAAGTAATTAATTGTTATAAAGCTCTTTAAAGTGTATTGCCTAGGTAAGAAAATAGTAACTAAAAGTGGCATTTTGATAAAACCCAAGAACATTTTCATATAGACAAATACAATAACAGTAGTCTTTCGATTAACATTTTCTCCTCCATTTCTGATATATTTCTTGCCCTGCAGAAAGTACTTTATTACCATTTTGCTTTATGTCTGCCTGTGGTTTTCTCTGTTACTATAGAGTAATTATAGGGTTATTCCTAGAATATTTTTCTAAAAATTATTGCTTGTTATGACAGAGGAGAAGCTTGATTTGGTCCTCATGTACAAAACAAGCTCTTCTGGATTGACCACAGAAAAAAACTATTCAAGAATTTGATAGCGTTGCTTTAGCCTTCAATTTCCATGGACATCAGGCTGCTTTGACCAGCAACCACTCTTTGGTCAGGCAATTGAAGGACAGCAGAGGACCAATATGCCACTATGGAAGTGGAATTGCCAGGGTATTGCTGAGAGGATTTGCAGACATTTCCACATCCCATATTTGACCACTCATATTCACGAGTGTCAAAAATAGGACAGCATTTGTAAAGGGCCCATTAAAACCAAGTATATTAAATGAGTGTCTGTGAAGCTTAATTTCTTAATTCAAATTCCATGAAGTTTTAACTCTCTGAGGTCACTGATCTATTCTAATGTTGGATGACAGCCAGATTCTAAGTGAGCTACATTAACCCATGGAGAAAAATCTCTGTAAAACTAATAGCACTTGTTTCCCATTCTGTGTCTTTTACAGAAGTCTCCTGACATTTTCTGATAACCTTTGCTGCTCTATAGAAATCTGCTGAATTACCCCTGTTAACCTTTGCACAGATGTCCACTGAACTGGTTTATTCTTTTAAAGTTATCACTTAAAGCATGTTCCCCTTTTGGTATATTTCTCCTATCTCTTTCCCTCAGATGTTATTTTTGTCATAACTTCATGGTGGTTTTAATTTTGTGTGAAATTTTGCAATAGCGTTTTTGCTTCTTTTACCAAATAAATAAATGTAGAGCCTGAATCAACTCCTTTGTGTCAATACAACTTAAGAACTAAGTCAGACTTTCTTCATACCAAAGTCAGATGAATTAAAATGGTTCCCTTCTTGGCTGATAAGATCTTGATTCTGCCTTTGATAAGTCAGACTATGGAATTACTTTACACTGCCCAAGCGATGTAGTAGAAAAAGAATTTTTTTCATTTGCTCACTGAAAAAGACTTTTGTTTGTGTTATATAGGTTTAAGCAACCTGGACCTTTTATAAAGGAGCTGTTGAATAGCAGAAAGGTATCATTTTTGTGAATAAACAAATCTTTTTTTCAAAAGAGATTTTCACAACCATCTATAAATATTTGTATTTCCTCAATTGTGATTTTAGTTTTGATTTATTATATACCTTGTCTCTACGTACTACAGCAATCACTGATGTCTCATGAAGGTATCATAGTTTCCATAATAAAATAAGCAGAAAGTTTCAATGCTGGAAACAAAAGTAGAGGTCAAAAAAAAGCGTAAGCGCCAAACATAAGGGCAAAAGTCATCAACCCAAGTGAGGACACTGAGGCGATCTGGAATGCTGTTTGATTTACATTGTTTTTTGCTGAAGGTAGCTAAGAACAACAGAACTCATTCACGTGTCCACTCAAAATAGGCTCAACTAACACATGTGCCTCTTTATTCAGGGGTTTTGAATATTCAGCTTGTGTAACTTTGGTCTCTGGAGTTCAAAATCCCATACAAAGGACATCTTTGCTGTGTACATGGATGGAGGAATTGAGTGCAGCCTCAGCAAGTTTGCTGACAACACCAAGCTGTGTGGTGCAGTTGACTTGCTGAAGAGAAGGGATCCGTCCAGAGGGACCTGGACAGGTTTGAGAGGTGGTCCTCCGTGAACCTCATGAAGTTCAACAAGGCTAAGTGCAAGGTCCCGCACCTGTGTCAGGGCAATCCCAATCACAAATACAGGCTGGGCAGAGAATGGACTGAAAGCAGTCCTGGTGAGAAGGACTTGGGGGTGTTTGTGAACAAAAAGCTCAATATGACCCAGCAGTGTGCACTCACAATGTGAGCCAACCATGAGAAGCAGAGTTAGCAGCAGGCTGAAGCAAGTGATCTTCTCCCTCTGCTCTGCTGAGACCCTGCTGGGAGTGCTGTGTCCAGCTCTGGGGTCCTCAGCAAAAGAAAAATGTTGACTGTTGGAATAGAGGAGGGCCCATGAGTGGATCACTGGGCTGGGGCACCTCTGCTGTGAAGTCAGGCTCTGAGAGTTGGGGCTGTTTACTCTGGAGTAGAGAAGACTCTGGGGACACTTTAGAGCAATGTTCCAGTACCTGAAGGGGGTCTACTAGAGAGACAGAGAGGGACTTTTTACAAGGGCATGTAGTGATAGGACAAGGGGGAATGGCCTTGAGTTGAAAGAGGGTAGGTTTAGATATTAGGAAGAAATTCTTTACTCTAAAGATTGTGAGGTTCTGGCAGAGTTTGCCCAGAGAAGCTGTGAACTTGCCATCCTTAGAGGTGTTCAGAACCAGGCTGGATGGGGCTCTGAGAAGCCTGGACTAGTGGAAGGTTCCCTGCACATGTCAGGGGCTGGAACTAGGTGATCTTTAAGGTCCCTTCCAACCCAAACCATTCCATGATTCTATGATCATGCTAAGACATAAACAGTGTCTGTGATTACATCTTTTAATTTAAATAGGAGGTGTTAATCTCTACACCATTGTCAGATTTCAACTTTGTTAGCTGGAGGCTGTTTTCATGTGCTTCTCTATTAGTTCTATAAGAGGGGAAAAAATAGATGAAGGAAAGCCTACTTATCTTTCTACTTTTACTGTTTGTGAAGGAAAACATGCAACGATTAACCAGCACTGTGCCGTGTCCCTGACTTGTGTTCACTTCAGCAAGTGATGAATTAAGATGTAAAGTAAATGCTCTTTTTGACTGAAATACAGCACATGGAAGACCAATTGTGTCTAAGTGCAACCCTTCTATTTTTCTCGTGTTTCATAGAACAATGGTAAAATGCAACAGATATCCTTGGCCACTCATTTCTTGTATTCATTTGTCAGTGTTTCTGAAATATATTTATGGTCACCCAAACAGAGCACATCTTTCCTACCTGCATCATATTTGAGCCTTCAAAAACGCTTTCTAATTTGCTTTCTAACTCTAGGTTGCTTTTCTTTCTTATATTAAAATTGATTTGTTTTCCAAAGCTCATCTGTAAAATTATAATCTTTCCCTGTAACCGAAATCCATTTCCTGGCTATGAGTTCAATTTGATTTCACATCGTCATTAACTGCTATTTTAGTTTGTGTGCGTATAAAACTGTTTGAACTAAGTTGTTTCTGTGTGTTTTGGTTTAACCTTGCAGGCAGCTGAACACTACACAGCTATTCACACTCCTGCCTACAGGAATGAGGGAGGCAATCAGAAAAGACAGTTTAGTAGAATGGAAGAGGAAGGGAAAATAGTAATAATAATAATAATAATGATAATAAATACACAAAGTAATGCACAATGTAATTTCTCAATACCCACTGACTGATGCCCATCCCAGAGCAGCAGTTTTATTGTTCCAATTCCTCAGTTTTATTGTTCAGCATGATGCCATATGATTTGGAATATTCCTCTGGCCAGTTGGGGTCAGCTGTCCTGGCTGTGTCCCCTCCCAGCTTTTTATGCCATCATCCTCTCTGGCAGGGAGGAATGGGAAGTGGAAAAGTCCTTGACTTAGTGCAAGTGCTGCTCAGCAACAAGGAAACTATCAGTGTGTTACCAATATTATCCTTAGGCTGAGTCCAAACCACAGCACTGTACCAGCAACTAGGAAGAAAATTAATTCTATCCCACCCAAAACCAGGACACTTGGTTTCATAAAAACATAAGACCACCTGTAATGAAACAATAACACTCAAGCTGGTGGAGACATGAGAAAATACATACATGCACAGAAAGTTTTATGAGGCCTCATTTTGCTTTATGATGTGTTAGCAAGAATAGTCAATCATATCTTTGTATTTAATACATGGTAAACAGGAAAATTTTGAAGTGCTGAGGTTTAGGTTGTTCTGGCTGAGTAGATTTTCTTTCAGTCCACTTTTAATATGAGCAGTCTTTTTTCTCTTCCACTTTAAGGGTAATGAGATGCAGGCTGTCTCATTCTTAGAGAACTTCATATATATGTCCTAATTGAATCAAATAAATTGTTCATCATCATAAAATATTATACATCATAATAAAATATTATATCTATATTATGTTGGCTCAACAAAATTCTCCATAGCTGTGATGAATGACTTTTTACTGTAAGACATATACAAATGTATTAAGATAATGCTTTGATTTTTGCACAAGATTGATTTTGTACTTTTAAAAATGGGTGAAGGAAAATGGGTTCTAACAGGTTATTATTTATCCAATTAGCAGTATATAGAAAGTTGGCCTCAATAGCAGGAGGGATATATATTTTGGTTATCATTCAGAAACACTAAGCAGAGTTTAGTCTTATAATAAAGTACCATTGAGTCATGTGTAGTTAAGAACGGGAAATATGAAAAGGCAATATTTGCTGAAGTACTTAAAATTCAGCAGTTAAAACAGGAATTTTAACTTATAATTTCTTAATCATTTTTTAGAGTTAAGTAGTGTTCTGAACTTACAGGTGTTTAAATTTCCCAAGTGTGGTTAATTTTTAATGATAGGTCTGGTTAAGAAGTGAATTCCACTATGCTTACACAATCTTTCAAAGCCTTTAAGCTATAATGGAATTTTTCACACAAATACTTGCAAGAGAAGACAGTGAAAACATCCGTCTGTGTGGAAGTGTTGTTCTTTGTCTGGTAAAATTACAACTTTATGTTTGTCTGATCATTTAGTCATCCTGCAGACAAATGGCCCATCAACTTGAACAGTACATGACTAAGTCTTGTGCCAGACTTGTAAAACAGATGAGATATGGCTTACTGTACACACTTAAGCCATCACATTCCTCATTATTATCATAGAAATACAGAATCATCTCTGGAGCCTTTTGTTCAAATCATATTAAATAATACATGGCACATGCAACTACAATGAGTTCATGTAACTGTATAGAAATAAATGTGGCTATAGCTACCATACATTCAATTACATTGAAAGATTATTCTAATTCATCAGAACTCTCTTAGGTTAGTTGAAGGACATAGATTTTCTTCCTGGGGCTAAACACCACTTATTTTAGCGTTTGAGTCCTCCAAGCATTTGCTGAAAATGAAGCTGACTTGCAAAAGGTGGACTTTGAAAGGCACTTTCTGATGGCCTGCATACCACAACAAAATGTGTTTGGCCAGCTCTGCACAAGTGCAGTTTGAAAAGAGGGCAGGATTACCTGCAGATATCCTCTTCCTCCACTTCAATTTTTTTTTTTTCCTTTGAAGGGAAGAAAATGAAGGATTTGGGGTTTTCCCCAGGATTTACACATCTCACATCATGGTTGAACCAGTGGTTAGAAGCAGATTTTTGGATGCAGACAAAATCCTAGTGAATGGATGCAAAGTGTGTGTGCAGATGTGCTGATGATGTGCTAAGCATCCACCAGCCTGGGGTGCATCAAATTACAAGAAATGCGCACCTATCTTTCTATCTGAGATCTTCTTTAGACTTATGAGAGAGCATTCCCTTCAAAATTCCAGCACACAGTCTCCAGAGGATGACTGCTGATACTGTCCTGTGATGACTGCAGACTTTAGAGCTCTCTCTCACAGCTAGAGGGCAGGGACTAAAGGTTTCAAATACTGCAGTCCTGGTTTTCATACCTTTCAAAAAAGCTGTGATTTCACTGTGGAAGACCAAGACGGAGTGAAACAAATTTGCCTGATGCCAGTGATACAGTCCTCATGTGGCTCATACCTACTTGAACAAAGACTTCTTGACTGTAAGCTCATCTGCTTACTATAATTGACTGACATATTTAAGGATATGTCTTTCTGTACAGCCACAAGTCCACTTTGGCTCACTTCTTTCTTTCCCACTTGCAGCAAGCCTTGACTGTTGTCTTAGCAGACCTGTTTCTAAAAGGCTAGATTAATTTCCCTAGTGGAATAACCTGTATTCTTCCCCAGTGTGATGTTGCTATCTTTCTCATTCCTGATTTGGAAATAGCCTGAGTGCAGTCTCATCAGTCTTGTGGTGGTATTTGAAGAAGTACGTCAGGGCCTTGGCAGTTGCTTGTTTCATCTATTTATGCTGATTGTTCTAAAGGAATCTGCTCTGATTCCTGTCACCTACTTCACATTCTCAGAACATCAGGACAGCAGCAATAGTAATATGCTAAGGCACACGTGATGTTTTCATATGGTGCCCAGCATCATGGCATTTTCAGACTAGAGCTGCCACTGTAAGACACGATCGTATCAAACTTGTTTCTTCTGGTAGGGGTTTACTAAATGACTGCACACGGTGCCCTTCCATCTCCAGACCTGGCCGGAAAGGTACCCTAGGGGCAGACTTGAAAATTCATACATGGGTCCACTGCTTATGTGTATGTACCTGTGTAGGTATAGAATAATTGCAAAGCCCTAAAATGCTAAATGATGTACTAGTGTAGATTGGGGGGGTGTGAATGTGTTTTGCTCTAATTTTGATATAACAAAAAAATGGGAAAGAGATCTTAATCTTTGATGCTCTGCAGTGTTTGAGACTTTGGAAATGTTTGACATGACTCTTCACACCTAAATTGCTAGTGAATACACAGTGTTGGCAAAAAAGACATCTGTGCATCACGTTCATTGGCATTGCCCATGGTTCTTTTCTTCTGTTTTTCCATGAAAGTTGTTGTCCTGCTCCTTGAAACCAGTAGTAGCTGAGATTAGATCAAATATAGTTAGGAGAATACAACAATGAGAATTCTAGTCACACTAGAATGAGATAAAAATGTCCCATCTGCCAATCTAGTGTAATTAATAGCTGAATATGCTCCTTTGTAATTCCCATGTGCTGTGATAACAAAATGGTGTCATACGATACTGGAAGTAGAAGAGAAGCAGTCTTGGATGCTCTACCAACTGCTGTACGTGTGTAACTTGGTAGGACCTGTTTGTTATTCTGCTAATGATGTGTTACGTTCTTACAGAAATGTTCTCACCCACATTACAAGCTCACAGTGTCCTTGCCCGCGAATATCTGAGAGCTGCTTTTTAAATAGATACGCATCAAGATACTACTGTGATGGGTTTATGAAATGGAGATTAAAGAGACATGGATGTAGACAGGCTGGAGAGATTAAGAGATTTTGCAACCTAAAAGAATTGTTGCATAAAACCTCAAGTTAACCTACTTTAGAATTAGGACATATTCTAAGCATTTCTAAGCATTGTAAGCATCTTCCTAATTGTAAATAATTTTATGCATGTATGTGTCTGTCAGAGAGGAAAATAGAGAATATCCAACCAGTCCTGCCATGGATCCAAGGATCCTTTACTTCTGTGAGTCATGTTATGCTTGATTCAAAGAAGTTTCTTCGGACACATGTGAAAAGCTGGAAGCCTCCTTGTGTGTGAGAGAAATGCTTGTGCAATACAAGCATGAGCAGCAGCTCTTTAGAATTTCCTCTATGAAGTAGCTTTGAGAGGTCCAGGACTGGAGTTAGAAGAGCTTCTATGAGCTCAGTGCTAGTTTTAATTTGTTTGCTACCATACATAATCTATCACGGGTTTCTCTGCAGCCCACAATCAGCAAGGCATGGGAAGTTGAAGGCATTGTCATGCCCTTTCTTGGCCCTAACCTCAGATGAAGCTCATCTGAAATTCCTTCTGTTCTGTTGAAAGTATCACTGGTACACTGTTGTGGCTTATTTTTAATCACAATAGGTTAATAGTGGGAAGTGAAATCAGTTTTCAAAACTGTGACATTCCTGAAGGAATAGATAATTAGATAGATAAATGTGTTAGATGAATGTAGTCCAAAATGCCTCATGAAATCTCTAAAAAAAGCTTAGGAAATATATCCTTAAACATGACACCTTATGCAGTCTGAATTTTATTTTCATAATCAAATATTCAACGTGGAAGTAGTAAAACCTCAAACTCTAAATCAAATTAAGAAATGAAACAACAAAATCCCAATTTACAGGATGCCAACTACCCTGAGTGCCAGAGGAGGTAGGAGAAGCTGAGTACTTCTGTGCAGAGAGCACAGCTGTTAATGTGTGATGGCTCTGTAGAGTTTCTTAATCCCAGTTTTACATTTTTCTCCTCATTGTGGATTTCTGGCTGAGGTGATTGGGGTAATTGATTCTGCACACAGTTTCATTGGCAAACCACAGTGAACCTAGATTATCCTGCTCTTTGGATTTGTCTTCTGTTACCTGCTTCATCAGAAGGAAATGCTAGTCCTATCCACTCAAAATAGGGCAACAGCATTAAAAAAAAATTCCCACAGCACTTTAAATTCTGTGGTCTCCCCTTACAGAGATGTTCGTTTTTTCAGAGGAATCTACAGAATGAGTAGGAGCAAACCCAAATTTTACTTTACTTGTTTGCAAGTTCAGGGTAGCCCAGCAGAGACTGCTATACTTAAAGTACTTCTGTCATCCTGGCAGGATTTCTAACTCCCTTCAGGCCATGATGCTTTCTGGTTGTCACATCACACATGTCAGGACTCTATTCAGAAAATCCTCCAGCCAATTAACCCCCTTTTCTTTCCCCTCTGAAACTGCAGAGAGACCATCTCTCTACAAATAAGGCAGCAGCTGCATCCTTCGTGTGTGTGTGTGTGTGTGTGTGTGTGTGTGTGTGTGTGTTACTTTCATGTAAATTCTAATGAATCCCATTTATAGAAGACATATTTATAGATTACATGCTGTGTAGGAACAAACTGAAGGAAAAAAAGCAGGAAGCTGCAAGTAATCATGGGAGCAATTGTGTACTAGCATTTGGAAGTAAATATAAACCTAAACCAAAGAAATTATCACCAAGGATGAAAGATGGAGGGCTAATTTTGCAGCTATAGCCATCTATAACCTGTACTTTTTGTCTTTGAAGTACATAATACAGTTTTTTATTAATCAAATCACACAGATTTTGCTAAAGGAGAAATTTGGTATTAAGATGCCAGGGTACTGGCAGTTCACAAAGATATTTCTGGAACATTATGAGAAGCATTGAAAAACCTCCCAACTAGCTGCATTCTTTTCTTAGCTTTTGGTTTCTGGATTGTACAGCTTCTAAGTCATATCTTTTTTTCCATCTGAAGATTCTTTTTATAGGTGACTCAACTAACAGAGGGATGATGTATTATCTAATTGAAAGAGTGAATAAGACTCTTCAGGAATGGCAGAAGACTCATGATGTTAAATGTTACCACAATATCAATGAGGGGAAAACATTTATCAGTTACTCCTACTACCCCCAGTTCTGGATGAATGCAAACCAGAGACCGACTTTTGAAAAAGCACTAGAACAGCTGCTGCAGAGGTACTGTACAAACTCTGTATCTCCCTTGTTTGTATTACTGTTCCATTCACAAATGTGTTTAACACGTTTTACAATTAAAGTCAGTAAACAATAAAACATAACATGCACAGACCACATTGTGTGGTTAAAAAATAGCTGAAAATTACATCAGGCCTCTGATCAGGGTGCCAGATACAGTTCAGTAAAATGCAAAGCAATGTAGTTAAAATGTTTGCCATCTGTTTAAAGCAACATGTGTTGCTTTTCTTTTCTGGGTTTCAGATCACGTCCTCTGGAGAACACAGACCAGACCGTATTAATTGTAGGTGGTGTTCAGTGGCTTAATTCCAATCATCTGCAAATTATCCAAAAGGTGTTGAACAGGTAATGTTATGTACTTGGTGTTATTCCAGTTTTTTATATGATAAATTATGATAAACAACAAAAAAAGTTAAATACAGATTTTTCATTTTTTTTTTTCATAGGCATGTGCTTAAGTGACTTTGAAAAAATAAAACTTGCATTGTCTTTTGATGTGTCTGTTAAGTAAAACCTGTGTCTTTTTTTTTTTTTTTTTTTTTTTACATTTGCAAAACAGGGAAAATCTATCGAATATCCTGGTAATTATCAAATCTATAGGGATGGGCTTTCACCTTCCAGTGGATGGAATACATTCTCTCTCACAGGTAAGCTACAGTACATTTTGAGTGCATTTTCATGGAAGACTTGTCATTTCATCAATGATTTTGCTGTCTGGTCAAAATATGTTACAATCTCTGCTGAGCACATTTTCCATAGATCAAAGGAAGATTAATGTTTGTGTTTGGTCATACTGCTTATGAATAGGGTCTCAAACCAATTTCCTTATTTCATGGATTCTGCTGCAATCAGAGAGCCATTTGAGATGCCATGCTTGGTCAGCTGTCCCAAGAACCAGAAGAAGCTCCAATATTAATCTTGCTGCCAAAAGTGAGAGATCATGCTGGGCATAAGCAGATTGCTCCTCATACCACATTGTGCATAGGCCCTCCCCAGGCTTCTTCCGTGGTTACTGCTGGATCCGACTCACTTGTGTGGCTTGCACAACTCAGTAAATCTTTCTTAACCCACCTATGAAGCCAGAACATTACAGAGCAGCTGGAATGTACTGGTGAATCCAGCCTGTAATTTGCATGTTAATCGGATGTTACAGTTGGTTTAAATCATATCCAAGACTCTCAGAGTAACAAATGTGCCCATTTCAATGCGCTGTGTAACAACACTCAATTCACTATTTTTATTTACAATTTAGACAGTGATTCTTTATTGAACACACATAAAATGCATGGATGAGAAGCACTGAAAGGCAGAACAGAGTAAATGATGCCTACCAGTGCTGTGTGTCATGTTCCAGCTATTCCCAGGTGTTGAAAAGAGAAAATTATTACCTCTCACGGATTACGTACAGCACTCCTAGTGTGCTGGGGACTGGCGCCCACATCTTTTTGCAACCATAACACACTGCTGTATTCAATGTGTGACTTCCTGCTGCTCCCACCCTTCTCTTTGCTGCCGAGCCTGCCCTGTCTGGTTTTGCCCATTCTTTCTGAGTTAGTACTGCGTATCATCCTTGTCTCTACTGAATGGCTTCTTATTGATTCAAACCGTTTTCTTAATTTTTCTGGAGGATCTAAATAGAATAAAGTAAGGAAATTGTTATCATCAACATGAAGAAATATTTTCATAACTCTTGTCATAGTTTTCAGCGAAGTTCAATCCTAGGATGAAGAACTTCAATCCAGGGCATGTGAGACCAGGACAGAGTATTAAAGGCTTCCTACGATTTTTTCTTATTCATTTAATTTACAAAACTCCAGAAATCAACTACAGTGCATAACCAACTTTCTTTACCCTTTCAATAATGGAATCATATGCCAAATTACCCATGTGGTTTGTATGCTCTAGGCTTCAGGATTACCTCAGCTACTCTCAAAGGCCTTTTGTCTGCCGTGTCAAATCCACTGCCTTGCCAGCTTCATGGCTAACTTTTTTTCTATTCTTGGTCTTCCTGAAGTATATTCAGATATAATAAACTGTTCTTCAGTATAACCATATTTAAGATACCCATGGCCCTATAGTCTCTTTTAAGCAGCTGCCTCAATAAATTTGATTTAAAGCTGAATTTTTCTTTAAAGGAGTGGTTTCACCATTTGTTACAGACAAACTTTATAATTGGAATTTTTTTCTGAATTATACCTCACATTAGTGAAGTACCTGTTAAAAACCATTACCCAGGAATTACATTTTAAACAATCATGAATTCTTCCTATAAAGGAACTGCACATCTACTGATAAGTAATTATAATTTCTTTATAAATTACTACATCAGTCTTGGCATAGTAACTTTTTTAAAGGGTGAACTTATAGTAATTAATGTCTGTAGTATAACATAATTGCTTATTCAAAATGCAGTTTTGCTATTTTTTCCATGACACAATAACCTTTAAACAGTCCTTCTGACAAGACATTGCAACATTTTATCTGGAATGCAGGCAGAAGTGCAAAACTTGTGGAATGAAAACTTGATTATCCTGGATACAGCAAAAAATTTGGGCTATGAAGTGGTTGACACCTTTGTCATCACCATGGGACGTTACAAAGAATTTCTACAAGGGAAGTGCGGCTGCCATTTCCATGAGGTAACAGTTTACACTTATATCACTCCCAGATATTTAAGATATTTTAACTGTCAGATCTTAGAAACAAAAAGGTATGTGGTGAGGTCAGCATCTGTCACTCCAAGTAAGGCCTGAATAGAAATTGTGGGGAAAGCAGTTTGTACAGTGGCACTTGTCCCTCACTGCTTAGAGTGCAAGACCACCCAAGGAGATGCTAGTGTGAACTACCTGAACTGCTAGTGTGATGATTCCTTGAAATAAAAATAAATGTGCCCTTCTGCAAAGGTAACTCATGTAAAAGGATGTTGCACAGTTTCCAGGTCCTTGTATTGTTTATTATGTGTTATGTATCTCTGCTGCTTCTGCATGGACTGTTTTTATTCTCGGTCTCATGGGTTTTTGACTGATACATTTCTAACTGTGCAGCTCAGCATACTCACAAACCATAAGTACAATTAAAATGGAGCTTAAAATTTAAGAACCCATCTTACTGCTATGTATCTGTTCTCCTGTGTCTGAGAAAACCTGAAATAGTTACAGTGATCCACTGTACAAACAGAAGTATAAGTTGCTTGTTCTCACTCACACACATAGTCCTGCTTTCTTGACTAAAATCTATAGAATTTTTTGGGGAGTGTTGTCAGGCTCACATGAGCTCAGATGCCATGCATCAAACTCACAGCCAGTTTCCACCTCAGGCTGCAAGGCTGCTCATATTTCCAGGCCAGTGGCATTGCCTCTATCCTGCTTTGGGGCCAACATCAGCAGGTGTGGCTAGTTAACCAGTCCTTTAATCTGCTCCACTCAGTACTTGAGAGGCACAAACACAGCTCAGTCCAAATGAAGCTGGAAAAGAGGGAGTAAGTCACAGAGTATATATTTATGTGATAGATAAATAGTCCCATGGAGCAAATGCCTCCCTCCATTTTACCCAGACAGCTGTATTGACCCTTTTTTTCCTAGAACCCAGATGTTGGTGTTTTTGTGGATCATTGCTGATGTTTGCCATTTCCACAGATCTTGTGAGTGAAACAGAGAGCTTCAAAATTAAATATTTCAAATGCTTTGTATGGAACTGGGTGGAAAAACAGCAGGGCGTGATCAGTCATCAGCATTTTTCATGTACTCCTCCATAATTTTGTATGAGCTCATGTGCAGATTTAGTCTTGCTTCTCTGCTGAAGGAGTCTCAACAGAGTATGTATTTCTGGGGAGGATCAGGGGAGAATTTGGCTCACAGAGCTGTTATTAATGAGGCTTGAGAGGTCATTGTGCCTGAGAGAGCCATAGGTATGTCCAGTAGAATCCATCATGCACCAAAAACCAGACTTGATCCTTGAGGAAAGCAAAAAGAAAGTCCTTGAGTTCTTTTGATACTTCATTAGTTTTAATTGTCTTGTCATCAACTTATTTTTGCATCCTGGCAGGCGGAGTTTCATTAGGTGCTGAAGCAGTTTGCGCCACGAAAATGGCATTTTGCCCCCAAGGGTGGGGCCAAGAACACTGTGTAAAACCCCAGCACTTTTCATGTTTTCTGAAACCAGATGAGACAGATTAAATCTTGTGCTTTGTACTTTCACTTTCTTTCTCTTAAAAACTGATATTCCTAAAGTCTCAGAAGATGGCACCCTCTGTAAATGCTATCTGTGCTAAAGCATGGCTGTGCAGGAATGGAGGACTGGCCATTCTGCAGTCAGAAAACAAGAACTGAAATGCCTTCAGCAGTTCTCATTTAGTTCCCACTAGCTGGCTGAAGAGAAAGCTATTTCCTCTGAATGGCCTGAAAAACTGAGTTCCCATCAACCCATTTCAGAGGGTCTCAGGTGACCCTGATAGCATAGAAATCTCCATCTCTGTAGACTCTACAATCATTGCTCAGATTTCTAAGGGATCTGGACTTTCAAAGGGATTATACTGAGCTGGGACAAAATATCTTGCATAACCCTGGCACTTACTGCCCAACATAATTCTAGCTCTATGCACACATAAAAACTTGATTTTTTATTTACCTCATTCTTTCAAAATGCTTATGGAGATTGGTCAGCACTATAAAATTATTATAGAAGCTATTTTTAAATTCAGTTTTCTTTCCTATTTGAATGGCAGTGAAATCATAATCACAACACAGAAATTAGCAACCTTGGGATTTCTGTATCTTAATCAGTGGCTGTCTGCTGGGCGAACATTAGATTGCATTCCTGGGAGATTATGCCTAACAGGAATGCAGTTTGGGTGATTGGTTCAAGGTGGCATCATTTTGAAATAATTGTAAGATCTAAGGCACTAATTTAGAAAAATGAACCTAGAGTAATTACATGAAAACAAAAAATAGCCCTTGGCTTAGCTGTATCAAATTGATCAGAGGATATATTAATTTTCTACATGGATGATTCCTGGTCTGTTTTCAGTTGTGCCAGCTCCCTCACAGTCTCTCTGCTCAGTCTTTCAAGTCTTTGCATGTCTTATTTCTTCACTCACACTTAATATTGTATGATTTATTTCATTTATCATGAGCTTCACTGCATATAAGTGTTGATCCTGGTTCTTCAGTGACAGTAAAAGTACATTATATTTTTAAAAGCTAACATGATTCTGCATAAATATGTGCATTAACAAATGAATTCTGCATTTTCAAGTATCTGCTGTGATTGATATAGCAGGAAAACTGATGGACATCAGAGCTATCAAGTCAGCATATATATACTATTTTAAAAAAAGTTAACCACCTTTTCTGTTTTCTCTGGGTTTGCCACTGCCTGGGTTGAGGTCCTCTGTCCTGTATATGTGCAAGGTTCTAAAGTTTTGTCTCTCTCAAAACTGCTTCATTATTCATCAGTGATTGAGTATTCACTGAGACAAGACCTTCAGCATTTCACAGGAGACCACCCCCCCAGTCATTAAGCTCCTGACAACCAGACCTTTCACTTTCTCACTTGTTAGTCTCATGAGCATGGTTTTATTCCATACAAGTTGAACACGCTAATCCCAGAACTTTATACATACTTCAGGGGCCAAGGTGAAGCATTCTTTAGCACTAAGTTACTGAATCATATTGTGGTTCTGTCAGTGTGGTGTCCTGTTAAATTGCACCACAATTCCCTTCTTGAAGAAACACAACACATGTGGGTTTTCGTCTCAACATGGGGCTGGGCCAAGTTTGCATCAGGACCTCAGAATGAGGCATTCTCACAGAGCTCATAGTTGAGACATAGTTACATGTGTCTCAAGTGCTTGGTGTCAGAGCAAGATTTAAACCTTTTTGCAATTTGGAGCAGTCATGAGTTTGTTTTTTCACATGCTAAAAGTATACAGACAGGCTGTTGAGTATGAATTTTATTGATTTAGGTAAATTGTCTCTAGTAAAGAGAACAGAGTCAAACGACTGAGTATAATGGGCCTATGAATGTAGATTTCAAAAATTAAGATCTTGCTCTTTAGTTAGTTTGTAACATAAGAAGTTGGCCATTAAAATACTGTTTATGAGCAGCTTGCACCTCAAGGTAAGAGTATCAGGACCTGCTTCATGGACAGCTGCCTCAGCATTTCTGCACACACACAGCTGTGTATCTGTCTTTCTAGGTGCAGGCAGAAAGCACTCACATATGTCATTTCTTTTGCAGGTGGTGAAATCCAATCCCTCTGAAGAAAGGCCACACATAACAATGACGTTATCAAAGCACTATACGCTGGGGAAATATTTCGGCACTCAAAGCAAACCATCACAACTGCAGGACTATGCTGCAAATTCTCAGTCCCCATATCATGTCCGAGGTCCAATAAATCAAGTTTATTCTGAAATCCTTCTCAGCAGGCTCTGTGCAAGTAAGAGGGAGTTTGTCAGCACATAGCCTCTCTTGGATATAGCACTGAGACTAGAGAAGTGCCACTGCCCGAGTGACAATTGAAGGGCCACAGTGGATTTATGATATGCTTCCTTGATTGATTGCATGCACACAAAGAGAGTTTGGGACATGTGGTATTTTTTCAAAAACTTCATGAAATTAAGGTATGCTCTGGTGACTCTGTTGTGTGAAAATGGAAGATGAAGGGTTGCAAAGGAGAGAAGAGGGGAAGTTACTTGAACTGTTGCCAAAGACTAGAACAGCTGTAGTTCAAGCAAGTGTGTATTACTGATAGTAAAAAGAGACCTATATATTCACTTGAACATTTGGAAAGGGCTGTTTTAGGTCTTCAGCACTATCTAGTTTTCTATTTATAGAGACACTGTAATATTTGAATGTATTTAGAAACTGACTACATTCCATTTGAAAGAGTTTTATTTTATGTGGACAGGTTTCACTTCCATATCAAACCTTTACTGTTTAGACACTTTGTTTATAGAATCTGAAAATGTCTATTAGCATTTTACTGGTGATGCCAAGTTGTGAACTCTAGTGTTTTTAGTGAAAACACATCTCTTCTTTGTATCTTAGATGGAACAGATATCTACTCTATTTTTTTGCATGTTCTGAAGCTAATAAGGGGATAGATTACCTACACTTGAGACTGATTGTAACTGTCTCAATGTAACATGTAAATATAGTGAATTTGTTAACATAAATTTATTTATGGTCCCAGTTTAGGAGAGTGTCCATGTGCAGGAAGAATGCTTAGATACATGCTTCAGTGTCTACCTTGGCCTGTAAGCCAAGCAAGTATTCTTCCTGCATGGAAGTGCCATTTCTTTAATGATTTTTTATAAAATACTTGCCAATGTGTGAAGCCAGTACTGGAAACATAACAAAAATTGCCCTTGCAAGCACACATAAGAATTTCAGGATCTGGTAATTTATCTATGATAAGAAGTGTGATGTGATGGCAGCAGAATATACCGCCAGCATCTCTTGCTTGGCATGGACAAGACCTCTGAATGCCAGTTTAAGTTCAGACCTCCTCTGAACTGCACTTTCATGCTGTAGCCCAGCTCCACCCGCAGTGTTTGCAGACCTTCTGTGGGTCATGCCGCAGGGAGAGGCTGTGTTGGTAACCCCATGGTGCTGACAGCCCACTCATTCACAGCTGTGGTGCTCAGTGGGAAACCATGCACGGTCCAGGATTAGCAGCTGGGTGACAGGTTAGTGACAATCCATGGGACTGTTTTCCCTACAAATTATCCAGGTATGAATTTTTATTCATCCAGCCACACAGCAGGCAATCAAGGCACCACTCTACCACCATGCATTAGAGAAGGGTGTTTTAACCAGGCAAGTGCAAGTCTGTCAAAGGATCTGCTGAGCTCTGTGTCATGCTCGCCTGTCACAATTTTACATATAGCCCTCCACCAGCTTCTGCTTTGGGAAAAGAAGCCACAAACAATATCAGGGAATAAACAAATTATAGCAAGGAACTAATCATCATCTTATTTGCCTTATTAGCACACAGAGGGGCTGCCCTGTATAGAATTAGGACTAGCAATTCATGACACAACACTTACTATTTAGGATCCTGTGTTTATCAACAGTCTGTATGCCCAGCTATAGTTGTGTGAATTTGTGCTTCTTCAGGTAAGATATGTAAAGTTATAATAGGAAATTGTCATGCAATATGGAGTTTGGCATCCTAGATGATAGAGAGTATCCTCCAAAATAGAATCTGGCATACCTAATTTAAGACACCTTTCACTATATTGAAGAAGTTCCTAATTTAGACAATGACTTAAAATTTGTGAGATGGTATGATTATCTCTGTTTCTGTATAATATGCTGCTGATTGCTTACAGCAAATATCCCCAAATTTCAATGCAAGATTTTCCCTGGCATGGAGATCTACATGAAAGATGGGTCAGGAGCTGTGCATAAATACTAAACATATCAGCATTTGGTTTTGAGCAATATGATTATCTAAAGAATATAATTGTATGCAAATTATATAATATATTCTCTTGGGTCTGGAAATCCAGGGCTGCACAACCTTAAAGCTGAGGTATAGAATATCGTCATTAATATTAGTAGATGCAAAGTACAGCCAGATGTCTTTGGTATTAAGATGATCGATGATAGGTGTATTGCAGTTCTGCTTCTGATAAGACTTTTTTTTTGTAGCTCATTTAAATCCACATGCTGTTACTGTTACTGTCCTGTACACAAATGTCTTAAGGCATTAACTGGGTTTTTATGTTTGTTTTTTAAGCTGAAACCTTTTGCTGAAGCATCAGCTTAGTGATGAAAAGGAAAGAGCTGACTTTGTTGTAGTGTAGTGGATATCAGTGAATGTGCAATTCATCAGTTCTGGTTTCACCACAAAATGGTTTACATGTGCTGTACACCCAGATGTCTTAATGTTTTCCAAATCTTAATATTTTTCAAATGTAATAAGTGTAGATTTCCTGTGTGATTTCTATTTTTAAATGTATATGTACATTATTATGTCTGTACAAAGTCATTGGTACAATTTGCATATTGATCTTTATTTAAACAAGTTATTTGAATAAGCTTTTTCCAACACTATGTATGATCCACATAGTCTTAGGAATAAACAAAGGATACTAAGCTACATTTTCGTAATTTAACTTTAAAATATATGTAGTATCTCTAGGTATGTGAAAGATGAGAGTTGAAATTGACATGCAAGGATTGCTTCCTCATATGCATTAAAATTTATGGATTAAGACAATAAAAGAATTTCTGTGTTTGAATTCCAGTGAGAGCACATGTTGCTGTCTACAGTTTACTCTAGAATTATAATATCTGCTGTGACATTTTGCCTGAATAAACTTTGAAGTGTTCATATAGTCCATGTATCTACCTTAGCCCCATTACTTACCATTAAAACAGCAAAGGACCTGGTTGTTAGGTTGAGTTTAACCTCCTAACACAGACATGAGTGGCCCTGGGATTAGTGGTAGGATTGAAAAACATAGGCTGGGGAACAAGTACTCACTCTGAGAAGAGGGGTTTCCTGCTCAGTGTCTGCCTGGCAGCATGTGGAGCTTAGAGCAGAACTAGGGCGTATTTTAACCTACAGGTAGAGAAAGAACAGAACTGTGTTGCAAAATAAGTACTCTGATATAAAGAACAGTAGTCTCAGTTATTATTGCATGCCTTTAGTTGGAACACAATTTACCAGTGTCCAATGAGTTGCAACTCCTCAACTCTCATATAACTCCATAGATGTTGAACAGTGGATTGGGTTAGAGCCTTGCAGGGTACCTGGCCACCACAATCAAGTCCATCCTAATAAATAGCTTTGGAATAACTGACTGACTTTGGAGTAAAAAATATTTCCCTTTTTGTAGGGAAATGCCTTGACAAGTCATCTCTGTCATCAAAGTAGCTAGACTTCAGGGAGCTGAAAGAATGGATTACAAATGCAATATTTAGTCTTTGTATTCATTTGAAAATTATAATCTTTAGAATAATCTGTTTCACACTGTAAATACAAGGCCTTTATTTTTCTCTCCTGTGACATATTATAGGGACATCAAAGTAAGTTTATTTGCTTAGTGGGTGGGGTAGCGAAGCATCAAATTACCTCAAGGTTGAAATAACCACTAATAGTTACAATTCTGTTGCTATGTTGAGACAAAGAGAATGCTTTGAAGATGCAGATATGTGTGATATTAAGTTGACTGCAGTCCAGGGATCTTTCAGATTACTCTTTTAGAGTAAAGCAATTTTTAGAGGTGCAGTGAACTATTTGGCATAGACTCAAACTGCTAAACAAGTCTCTAGAGGGTCACATGAAAAATACAGCCTTACCTTCTTTTTTGCCTGCTAGCTTTGCATCTGGCTTGTTCTACCTCACTGACTATCTGTACCTGCTCTACTCCACATCAGCCTTTCTTTCAGATGACCTTGGAAATTTGTGTTTTGTCAGACCAGCAGCTTCTGGAAATCTGAGATATAATTGTTGCAAATTCCATCTGAATCTTCAAAATATGTTTTTGTCAATCCCAAGAGCACTAGAGCACAGCAGGGGTAGAGCAAGCCTCTTGTCTAGGGCGGTGATTTTCTCTGATGAATTTAAGCCAGCTGTGCTGTATTAAGTAGTTAGTTTGCACTAGCACTTAGCTCTTCATGGAGCTTGCCTTTATCAAGCAAAAATCCACCTTTCAAACTCCACTGCCAACTTTACCTGTGTAAATCTTCAAAACAGCAGAACAGTCTGTGAAAAATGCAGGCATACCTATTCTTTGTGCTGGTACATATCCAGAAGTATTTTCTGATACCTTCACAGTATCCCTTGAACAGAAACTCTGACTACACATTGAAAAGACACTGTGCATTTTATACTTACTCACCTGTGATTAGATTGTACTAAAAATAGAGCTACATGTCAGTCTAGGCCAGTACCTGGAGCTAAGTGTCCGAGAAAACTACTCAAGTCATTGACCCCAATGGTCAACATGAGCCTGTGGAGTCACAACAGGGTTTTCTGCAGCACAAGTTCCTGTTGTTTTTCTGTGTTTTTTCATCTGATGGTTTGGCCAGCTCTCAGCACCTGTGGGCAGCCCTTCCTTCAATCCCTGGAGCATATTCAACAGTCTTGGCAAGGGACACCACATTAAGCAGCCCTGAACTGGAGATCAAGCATACTGAGGTCTTTACGAATCACAGCATCTATTAAGCATCACCTTCATTTCCTCTAGTACTAAACTCCTCATTAGGGAATGAGGAGCAGGATTCACTTCTTTTCAGCTGAAACTCAAATGCCAAGGTGTTTTCCCAGCTTTTGACAAGCTTTTTTCCCACTATTTGCTTGCATGAAATGAAGGGAGGGAACTGCTCTGCATGCTCCTGCCTAACAGAGTGAGGTGTGTTCACACAGTCACTGCAGTGGGCGTTTCCCTCCCATACCTCATTGTGGGGACAGCATTCCCACAGCAGATGGTGTTTTCACTATTGTGATTTTTTTCTCTGTTTTGAGCAGTGGCAGTCTATGTGGTTAAAACAGCTCAGTGTCTTCCAGCATGGCCTGCCCCAGTGCTGCTCCAAGGATCCTGGGTAGATTCTGGGTGAAGATAAGACTGCAGAACTAAAATCCTTGAGTGAAGAAAAAAAATTACTCAGACACCTCTTGACAAAGTCAGGGCAGTTATGAAGAGCTCACTGCAGATCAAGCAGGTGAAATTAATGTTGTCAGGAGACCTTTAAAGTTAGTAAATTATATGGATTATTGTCAGGGTTTGAAGACTGGATCTGTGTTTGGCAGAGTTTCTCACTTGCCATGTTCCAAAAACATCTTTTATTTTTTCTTTTGTTCTTAACTCCCATATTTCTGTCATGATTCCATGGGACTGAGAAGTTTGACATAATATTTCTACTCTGCCTGATGATTGTGCAGCCTCCCCAGATGGCAGTCAAATTATCTAACAGATCAGAGAAGCTTTATTACTTCTGAATGGCATTTTGCCTTTACTTCCATATGCCAGCTCCAAAGCTTCCTTATATTTACAGAAAGCTTTAGTTATGATAGCTCTAATGCCTCCAATGTATTCAAAGAAACCTGCCAATCCCGGTTTATCCTAACAGGAGGGAAAACACTTTAATCCTTGAAAACCTGACCTTGCAAGCCATTAGGTAATGCAGCACCCAGCATCATCTAGCCCACAAATGGCTTCCTTTGAAATAGTGAATCACAGTTGTGTTCTACTAAAGTTTTCATTGGGGTGATTACAATTTAAACATGATTTGTGAGGACTGATAGATGTGTTTTTTCAGCTCAGGGCCTTAGTTGAGCTCTCTTTACAGTAAATGGTATCTATTAGCTACTGCAAAATCCTGTTTCAACACCCTTTGTCAATGTGTCCTGCCCAGTTCTTATAAAACACATAGATACAAGGGGATTTACTGCTGATGGTAAGAGGTTAAATCATAACAGGTCTTACTGCTCCACCCATTACTGTTCCCTAAATTCTACATTGCATCATTTCTGTGCAATAACAAGGAGTCAGGGTCTAGTAACCTCTTAATGCACAGCTCCTCTGTCTCTAGAGCAGTTCAGCACTGTAGCCCTGATGGAGTTATCAAAATAACACACCTTCAGCTGTGAAATGCATAGAGCAGAGCCTGCAGGCATACTCAAAACTCGCCTGTTGGATCAAGGCCAGCCTGGAAGTCAAGGACAACAACTTCTAGAGACTGTTTTCAGGCACCAAAACCTGGTTTCCTGCTTAACTCCACATATTTAACAGAGGCATTGTAATTGTGATTGTGGTCACACTAGGCTTCTTTGTAATGATCACAGAAAGACCAAAATCTGAATTATTCTCTAGAGGTGCCTGTTATTTCTACAACATTGCTTACTGTAAGGGGAACCTAAAGCAACTCAGATTTTTCTGACTGGTGCCTAAAATTTTGAGAGAAGAATGTCAGTCCAACAGAGATGTGGCTGTGGGATTCATTAAAAGGTAAGAGATGTTTTTACATCCCACTTCTGCTCCTTTGCTGCAGCAACTTGATCACAAGCTCTCTACCACCATCATCAGCAGATGCTTTCCAGCACAGATAACACGGAACATTCTCAACATCTGCTCCTGGAGCTGCTTATATGTTTAACAGTGCCTGGATCAGAGGGAAGCCAGTCCTGCAGGTGAGCAGAACATTTCATGGTAGTATGGGATATACAGGTTTAAGACCCTTCATTTGGGTAAATGAAGAACAAATCTCCACCTAGTGCCTTACAAGAGGGCTAGGTGAATGTCAGTTTCTGTGATAAAAGCCAGGCTGACAGGCACCTAACTCCAGGAAATAACAGAGATTCTTTTTCAAGTTTAGAGGTCATATCAGAGATAGGTACCTGGTTGGTATCTGAGGGCCCCAGTTTTTAGCACTTATTTCTGTACCAGAAGTGCATGGTGAGCCCAGGGACTGCTGACCACTATGCAGGAAAGATATCTAACAGGCATTTCAAAATTAGCCTAACCTTGGCCACATCCCCCATGTCTAAAGAATTGAGTGCCCTTAGCATCTCTTCACACCTCTCACACAAATACACCCCCAACATTACTGCTCTGTGTGTGGCTTGTAGCAGTTCATGTCATTTCTCTCCCTCACTTAGCTCAAATCAATACAGAATAGAAGAGACCTCTTTGAATTGTGGTGTGTAAACTAACTTGTGCAATTTCAGATGGTTTGAGCGGGGCAGCTGTATGATAGCACTTATGACAGGGCATGAATGGTAGCATCCCTGCAGACATAGAGGGGAAAGGTAAATGGGGAGCTGGAGCCAGGAGGGAGCTGGCAATCTCCCCATGAGTTAGATGCAGACAAACCACATCATCTCCACTGAAGTGCTGTTGGTGGACTTGCCCTCGCCACCTGGGGTTTAAATGCCTGTCTTCAAAGTAATATTCTTCATGTGAATAAATACCTGCTACAAATACAAGTTTCTAAATGAGATTAAAAGGGTCAGAAGCAGGAACTTCTAAATGTTTGGTAACTATATCTAACTGTGTCTAGGGAGCCCCAGGGACTATAATGAATCTATAAAACAAGTTAGCACCTGCTCCTCGCACTTCTGTTAATTAAAATTCAGTAGAGATGCAAGTCATTGAAATGAGTGATCTGTCACTCCACAGGAGCCAGTCTGGAGCAGAGTGTCTGTCTAGACAAGGCTGCAATTACCACATTTTGTATCTGGTATGCCATCTTCCATGCTCCTCCAGCCTGGACTCTTGGGTTATTTCCTAAGGCGTGAAGGACAGAATATCAGCCCTCAAGTTCACAGTCATTTCTAGTTTTGACTAGACAAATTCCAGACAATCTGTTTTGGTAGCAGGGAGGTCAATACAGGTGAGGAGCTGCCTCTAAACTCTCAACCCCCAAATAAGATGCACCACCATCTCAACACTACAGAATATGGTCCTGCAGCTACTGGAAGAGAGTCAGTGCAGTAGCACAGCCCAATCTTTGGAAATTAAAGTGACTGTCATATGCCAGACAAGGACAGCACTTGTACATCTAGCAAGACTTATCTTGTTCAGAAGAGATGCTACCTGACCTGGATTTGCTTCACTTTATTCCACTTGGGAATGTCAGATCTAGCCTTGCTCTGTTACCCATAACCAGGTCTCTGCCTCCTTTTGGGGCTTAGGGAAGCTGGGATGGTCCTGTCCCTTTCCATCATCCTGACCACACGTTTTCTGGGATGTCTGTAAATGAAAACACCACACTGACTATTTGTTGCCTGGTTCAAGGCTGTCTGCCTCTGCTGAGCAAATGCTTTTTACACAGAGCATAGAAGATCTGAGGAGAAAAGGCCTACAGAACATTCAGGGTTTGACAGTAATTCAGCCACAGACGAGCTGCTGAAGTGAAAAGTATGGCAAACGTCCAAGTGGCAGTGCACTGCAATATAAAATGAAAGAAAAAGCAAGGCTTGATTTACAAGGGCTCTGGTAAAAATGCTATGACACAACACTGGTAGATTTTAAATAGGGATTTGTGTCTTCAAATCTTTCACCAAGTAATACTGAAGGATCTAGACTTTTTTGTTGTTGTTTCAGATGGAATATTTGTGGGATTTTTCTCATCACACATCAATATTAATGACAGTGCAAGATGAAATAGGAATCTGAGGTCCAATCCTGGCTTGTTCATGCATGATATCTTACTTGAAGGAAACATAGATATCCAGCAGAAATTCTCCAAGTCTTTCCAGGTTATTTGTGACAGATTTAGAGACAATGGCTATGAAGGCACCTAAGAAAATGCCCTGTTACAGTAACATATTCCACTGCAATCAATGCATCTTCTTCCTGGATCCATAAATATTTTATGGCCATCTAGCCAAGAATACAGATAATGCTGTGTCTTGCACATTGGTACAATATGTGGACCTGTTCCTGTCTAGACTCCTTTCTCCAACTCGTTACATTTTTGCTTGAAAAGATCCCCAGCAAGGTCCTCTGGATGGCCAGAAAATGACAAGCCTCTGAAGCCCAAAGTTCTGCAGATTTGCTCATGCTTTACTTAGGTGCACAAGCTTTATGAACATGACTGCATGCAAGGCATTCATGAGTTCTCCTGGCACGTCTTGACAAATCCTGCAAACAAGTAATTGTCATCCTCTTACAAAAGCAGTCACAGTCTTTTCCTTTTCCTGCCGTTCTTTGAATACTTCTTACTAAAATCTTTTGGCCTTTCTTTTCCACTTCCATCATTTTTCCACACTTTTTCGTCTCCCCTTCCACCTCCCCTGGCTATGAACAGGTGACCAACCACATTTTCCAATCTCCACTTATCATCTTAGCCTGCTGACTAGAGGCCAGCTCTCAGCTGGTGAAGCTGTGGCCTCCACAGCTTTATTTTGGACAAGTGGTGAAGGCTTTGTGAGCAAGACAATGTGCCTGTGTTTACACAGGCCCACTGCATAACTAAAACGTGTTAGAAGCCAAAGTTGTAAGAAGTCAAGAATTAAAATAATTGAAATGCGTCCTACCTGTCCATTTATCTTCTACCCTTTGTGACTGTATAGACAAAATTAAATGGAGTATTTACACAGCCATGTCCTCCTTTTTAGCTGGTTCTAATACAGGGACAGTGTACTAAAGGAAGGAAAGTTTTGTTTTTTTGAGGTGGAGACCCCTGATTTAAGTAGGTGGAGCTGTATTCCCGTAACATGGCAGATTTGGGATTTGGTGAGTAAATTGCACCAGCTCTCACACTCACACATGCATAAGTGGTCTCAGGGGTCGTATTGTAAAGCAGTCCCCCTTGTAACAAATCACCTCAGCATACAGCTTTAAGGGTCTTAAAGCTTCTATAAAAACTTGTTTCCATAGTTCCTGGCCACTTTCTGAAAGTGACAGATTCTGCAGCTAGCGAGTAGTTTTACATCTGATTATATTTTTTTTAAGCCCATTTGCTTATTTTTGCAAGGCAGGTAAATTTAAAGTTAATATACAGCCCTTCTATAGCCACAAATAATACAATGAATCTTTGTCCCCCAATACTGCAGCAGGGATCTGATCCAGTAGACACTTACTGCTAAGTTTATATGATGTACATATAGTTTGATATAGCCTGATTCAGCAGACATTTATTTTTCTGCTTTATTTATACTGTACAGATTGTGCCATTTATTCCTTGAATATAAAACAAGATATAAAATAGAGATTATATGGAATGTTTGCAAGCTCTGAAGATTTTATCATCAGATCTGAGAATATGTTTCTTTCCATTTTGAATACATATGATTCACTTAGCATTTTGTATTTAGGCTTCCCTTGGAGCTATGCTGCATTAGTTTTTGCTGTCATCAGTTTCTAAAACAGTGCAAGTAATTTTTATTTGTAAAGATACCTGATATTTACTCTCTGTCCTTAAATTCAGCTTATATTTTTGTTTTGTCTTTGTCAGTATATTCTTTGCTTTCAATTTCTACATTTATCATAAGAAAACTTTAGTCCTGACATTGCTAACAATATCATCTTCAATCTCAAACATAAAAACAATAACAGTACATCAGTTCTTCATAACTGTGATAATATAAAATTTGTGACAGCTGCAGTAAAACAAAATATATTGACTTCTCTTTCATGTACTTTTGTACCTGAATCACACACTCAAGCTCCCTCTACAGTCATGAAAGCTTTTAATCACATGTGCCCATTAAGCTGGACTTCAAAGCGCAAGTCAAGTATCACCAAGTCAGTCTAAAAATCTTTCCTGTTGAATCCCCTATATTATTGGCCAGCATGCTGTGACATCCTGTATAGCCTGAGGATGAGATAAACAGGAAGTGCACAGAGATACTGGATTTGCATGCTAACCAAGTCAGCTGTGTAATAATAAAAATAGAAAGCCCCTATAGCTTTCTTCCCCTTTGTTCCAACAGATACTGAAATGTAACAAGTAACAAGCCTTGGAAAATAAAGGATGATGTAAAGATCTAAAGATGGTAATTTCTGGAACACAGGCTTATTACCCTTTATTTTGGTGTGGTCCAGGCCTGCTGTATGTCATCATGATGTTTGTCCATGACCAAAGGGACTCTCTTGGATCCTTGCAGATAACACCTCCCAGAGTGCAGCTGAAGAGGATGTATGTTCCATTAACACACAGATAATGGGATGTCTGGCACTGGAAAACAATTTTGTGGAGTAACACATACCTTATGCTCCAAGTTCATTTTCCAAAAATATTTCCTAATCACTTCTGTAGAAATAGCCATTGATATTAAAAAAAAATCAGTGACAGCAATGAAGCACCTGTCAGACTCTCACATGCAAAAGTACCAAGCACAGCTGGGGCAGTGATGAGCCCAAGCAAATTCTAATGCAATTGCTGAGGAAAATTACAAAATAAAATACTTATAGAAATGAGAAATAAGCTGACTTGATGGTTCTGCCTGTTGTCCTTCACTACCTAAAAGGCAGGGAAAATTTGAATCACAACATAACTGAATTTTCTGAGCAATAACAAAGTTTGAAAGCATTTGCTGTGAGTGTATTGACACTATAGAAATAGGCTTATCTTAGACATAAGATGACATTAACTTGGTTTTGAGGTTGTAAATTATTTGTTCATTCAGGAGGGAAACTTAATACTGTGTGCACTATTAAAAACAGATATTTATGGCACCATGGTACTTAATTTTACAGCTGTGTTTGTGAGCTCCTTTACACTTCTTCTGGGGAATCTTTCACATACCCTAGGAACTGCAACAAGCAAGACATTCCAGGCATCTGGGCAGCAGCCCTGTCTCTGCAGGATGGCGAGGAAAGGCAGAGGGAGTGACAAATTGCCCAGCTCCACTCTGGGAGCCAGGATTAACCACTGCACTTTTAAGGCATTGAGATGCTTCCATCAGAGGTGTTTATGGAGTCCTGGCCCCTCTGGACACTCCAGGGCAGTACTGGGCCATGTCCCTCCTGCTTGTCTCTTCCAGCAGAGACTCCCTGGCTGTACTATCTCCTGAAAGGGGTGGGGTGGCCAGTGCTTTGCCCTACTCTCCAGCAGGAATCCCGAGGCACGATTACTGCTGCCTGTGCCATGCTAAGGAATCTTGATCTCTGTTCAGCTGGAGAAATTGTAGATGTTCAAGCTCCACACTGATCCCATTTTCACTGGTGGTCACCAGAGCTTTTTGTGGCTCTTGAGCTTCTCAGACATCTCAGAAGACAGGAGCAAAAGGAAGTTTTCAAATAAATAATTATAGGCACAATAGGAAACTACCAGTGGGAAATGCATAAAAATTCAAAAAAATCCCCAAACAGAAACTATTCCCTTTTATCGCCATGGCCTTAACTTTTGCATGATTTAGATCGATGCTGTTACAAGGTTGCTGAGATGTCAAACCCCAGCTATTCTGATAACTTGCCCGTTTAGCAGAGTTCAATTAGCTGGGGACAGCCTAAACCCTGTAGACTTTGGCATCTTGCCCATGGCTACACACATTTTAAACCACTACTACCCTGTCTTATGCAACAGTGGAGAAATATCACAGCTGCAGGAATATAATAAGGATAAGGTTTCCAAAGCTGAAAGGCTTTCTTTGACAACAGTGTTAAAAGGTTTAAGTGGGTTCACATACTCCAGTGCTAGGCCCAGTCAAAAAAGAAAAAACTGTTAAGAGAAGAAGGTGGTCACTGAGGAGAGGAAATAAGGAAGTGGCTCAGGAAACAGGTAACATGTAACACTGACTTAGCAAGATTTAGTAAGCTTCGAAGAAGGATTTGATGTTTGTCATCTAACCCAATCAAATATTTTGACAGTTTTATAAAATGTGCTAGTGCAAGGCATGCTGTAACCATTTGACATTAAAATGAACATTTTGAAGGGACAGATTGCTTTCTTACTAGGGAGTTTCTTGCACCTTGATTTTTAAGATCTGCTGTGCTCATTACCATTGAGGAGATATAATTTTACATGGGCTTTGGATTATCCACAATGTAACTGTATAAGGTTTTAATTATTCAATACCTTTATTTTTATCAATCAAAAAGCGCTATGTGGGAATGGGGCAAGATGTGCAACAGGGATTATTGGGGACATAAAGGAAAAATTCTGAGACACAAAAGATGAAATTCATGCACTGAAATGGGAGAGATCATTGAAATTGGGGGGGGGGGGGGGAAGAAATGTCTAATTGATTATTTGAATTTGGAATGTTTTAAATGCTGTCCTATAACTTGAATGGCTCTTACCTTGAAAAAGTAGGCCATTCATTTCTTCCCATTACCACCACACCATGTGTAGAAAGGGACTACTTCTGTGGTTGTTGACACAATACCATTCTTTCACATTTCTTCCTAAGCTTTCTCTGTTTAAACTGGCCTTGTAGGTCAATTCACATGTATGGTTCAAGTAGTCTGACCACTGGACCAAGTGCTTTGTAAATTAGGCACATATCCATGCCTTGATGAATGAGAAGATAACAAATAGAGCTTTGTATTATGACAGTTACAGAGTAGATTCTTCTGTTTCTACCATTATCCTCACTGAAATGATAAGTAGCTCATTAGAAATTGAATTAGCAATGAGAAACCAAGGACTTGATCATGGTTTTGATGATGATGCACCATCTGACACCAGAAAATTAAATAGCTCTCTGAATGTCAGTTCTCTCATCGCAGGATGGCAACAGTTCTGTGCATGTGAATCATGTCTCTATTAGGAGGTGTAACAAAATCATCTACGAAAGCGTCCTGTGGAAAGTGTTAATGCAAATTATCAGTTGAGGCAGGAGCATAAATTGAGTTGTAGACAGCACTGCTCCTAGGGGAGCAGCTCTTCCTGCCTTCTCTGCCTGTATTATACCTAAAATTCAGTGACCTCTTTGGGAGTAGGCATGCTGCTTCTGTACATACCAGGAACACGATGAGCACAAACACACAGAATACCTTATCCTGCTGATCTCAGGAACATCTGTATGAAGCTTACACATACATCAACAAAGCAGTGATGTTACATCCTCAGGGGAGTCTGATTTAAAACTAAATAAGGAATACCTCCAGGTGTCCCCTCTGCACTGAAATAATTTGGATTCTTCCATGCACTTGAGCTACTCTTTTCACCAAACTCCACAATTACCTCCTAGAAGTTCTGCAAGACTGGCCAGCAGCACCAACTCTAATCTCATACACTGTATCGAAAAACCAAAAAATACAAATTTTAAATTATTTTGCTTTAAGTACAAAGAAAACAGAGTAGTTCCTTATATAATTGTGAATAATATATATGCACATATATATATATGCTTGCAATTGACTGTCAGGATCACATTAATGTTCATTAGATATTAAATTAATAAATGTCCGATCTGGAAATAAAAATCTGCTTAGACACATTCATTTTTTTTAATCTACATTTGATTTTCTTCTTTTTAAAATAAAAAAGTGTGGGCATTTTAGTATGAATGGCCACAGATAGCCCCACCATGGCCAGAGAAAGCAAGATAAGCAGAAAGCCTAATTTATCTTCCCTGATTTATAGTAAGTTTTGCTCACTGAAGCTTGACACTTGACCTTAGCTTGGATTCTGCTTCAGTGTCTCTGCATCCCACTCATGTTGCTGTCTGTGATACAGTGAATGGTCTTCCAGCACAGAGGCTCTGAAGCACCAGTGAATCAGAATTACAGGCTTCAGAAACATTTGGCAAATTACAATAAATTTTGGTAGATCAGCAAGGTATTTCTAAATTGTTTCCCTTTGCAGGTTTGCAAAGCACATAGTGTGCAAAGTAAAGTGTTTGCCCTTCCACTCTTAGTAGCCAAGTGACCCTCATGCAGACACAGAGCTCTAGACTAACAGAAATATCATGTATGTGCTGCCTGTGCCTGGGGAAGAGAGTATTGCTGGAGGGGATAAAGCAGAGATGGTGTAAAGAGCAGGCAAGAAGCTAAAAGGTAGGAGAAGGGGAGAGGATGGGGATCTGGTGGGGAATCTGGCTGTGACAGCAACAGGGGAGTGGCTGTAAGGGAAACAGATGGGAAGAAAGGCAGACGGGAGATTAGGATTCAAACACGTAGTAACTTTTTTAAATCAGATGGTCATGGAAAAATGTAGGTTTCTTCCAGGCACTGCTAGAGACTGAACTGGATGATCTCAAGAAGTCCCTTACAATTCATATTATTTTTTGTTTAGCATCAGCCAGCCCTCCAAATTGCTTTTCACTTTACAGTGTGTATGATCAAAGGGTTTCCCTAAGTAGATAAAGATGATTGTAGAAAAAAATGTACATAAAATCAGATCCC
Organism: Eopsaltria australis; assembly: GCA_034509425.1. NCBI lineage: Eukaryota > Metazoa > Chordata > Aves > Passeriformes > Petroicidae > Eopsaltria > Eopsaltria australis. The sequence continues at coordinate 519,092 of JAVTVJ010000927.1, forward strand.
CATTGGAACCCAACGGAGAGGTAATTTATTGATTTATGGGGACATATATGAAATGCTACAAATAGGATTGGAATTTTTGAAATCAGTATTTTTCTAATTTAAATCTTACATTGCTATTTGCATATAAGGTTCTGTAGCTACTATAGAAAAATTACGTATAAGAAATTAGAACCAAAAGATCCATATTAGCATTAAAAAATTGCAATTAAAAAAACCCCAGAAACAACAAAATCAAAACAAACAACCAACCACAGTGAAGAACCTTGTTTAAAGAATCTGCAGGAAAAAATAATGTCAGAGTGGATGATAAATGCATAGACCAGATAAAGCAGCACATAAGGGATCCACGTCTGCTAGACCAAGGCTTTGAATTAACTTTAGAAGATGGAGCCAGGAAGCAGCAATGAGGATAAAATGAACCATGTGTTCTGGAATAATTAGATAATTCTCTGACACAGCCCACATATTTTGGCTGGTTCATGGCTGGTTACATGGCTGGTTCCCTGTGTTCCAATGTCCCTCACTCTGGTCTAAGTTCCTCTGCAACCACAAGCAGATGTTCTCTAGACTAAAATTCAGAACAGAGAGAACAAGTTTTATGGAAAGGTTTAAATAACTAGTGGGGTCATTAGCAATCTGCCTAGAGCTGGTGGTGCCTTGGAGACCCTTTGAGACCACATACATGAGCATGAAGTAGGAAGGAGACATCATTTTAGAGATCTAAATATACCACAGACTGTGCTCTTAAAACATTTCAGCACATTCATGGGGGAAAAAGGCAGGGAGTACAGCACATCTACGTGATTATTTCCCAACATGTTGTAGTCTTAAAAATGTTCATTTGTCATTGAGATGATTTACTGTGTGCTTCACTTGGAGCTATTGTCAGTCAACAAGAGCTATTTCATTAATTTACAACTGTGTCAAATCAAAGTTTTACAGACCTGTCATTTTATCCAGATTATTTTTAGTGCAGGTATTTTGCTTACACAGAAGGAAGCAGTAATATATTGTGATCAAAGAGGCCTTGAAAGTCCAGAGTGCCAACACCAGCTCTCCATCAGTTGTAGCTGACTCATTGGCTTTTAATGTGTAACTAACGACTAACAATCGAGGTAGCAGTTGATAAAAGTGTCTCTCTGAAGTTAACAGGAATGAACAAATGCTGTCCTAATACTGCTAAAGCATTAGAAAATTTGAATAAAAACTGTAGGGAACGTTATGATCTATTAACATCATCTCTCTCATTTCTGTGGATTGAATCACTGCAGACCTACGGATTCCTTTGTCCGCAGTTCCGCTCTGGTCCGCGCCCGGACTCCGCCGCACCCCTCGCAGCCGCTCTCGGCGCCTCGCAGCCCAAGGGGCAGCGCCGCAGAGGCGCGGCCGTGCGGGGCCGTGCGGGGCCGTGCGGGGCCGTGCGGGGCCGTGCGGGGCGCGGCTTTGTGGACCGGGGCCGTGCAAAGCCGGGCTTTGTTGAGCGGAGCCCCCGCCGCGCCCCCGCCCGGCCCGCCCCGGCCCGCCCCGGCCCCCGGGGCGGCCAATGCACGGGCGGGGAGGCACAGCCGGGGAATGAGCCGGGGAAAACATCAATCCCAACTTTCCCACCTTGACGGGTGCCGAGCACTCCCGATGTGTCCCCTCCTGCCGCCCTCCTTGCCAGCCCAGCCTCCCCAGGAGGGCCGCCCGACGGCCCGGGCTCGCCACGCCAGCTACCCCCTGTCCCTCGAGGGGGAGAAACGCGAGTAGGACGGTGTCCCAGGGTACAGTCCCCCTCGGTCCCTGTTGCCGGGCCGGGCTGCGGGCAGGGGCGGCTGCACGGCGGGGCTTGATGCGGCTGCCATGGGGCGCGGGGCTCCCCTCGGACCGTGCCTGCTGCGGGCGGTGCTGCTGCTCGCCCTCTGCCCCGCCGCCGGCAGCACCTGGATGTGAGTAGCCGGGCGCGGGGTCGGGAGGGAGGGCTGCGCGGAGCCCGTCCCCTCGTGTCCGTCGGGGCCCGGCGCTGACGGGAGCTGCCTCCGCAGGTGGCTGGGCATCGCCGCCGCCGGCGGGCCCGAGAAGCCGGGCTGTGCCAGCCCTCCGCTGAGCCGGCGGCAGCAGGACCTGTGCGAGCAGAAGCCGGAGCTGGTGCCCGCGATCCGGGAGGGAGCGCGCCTGGGCCTCCAGGAGTGCCGCAGCCAGTTCCGACACGAGCGCTGGGACTGCCGCTCGCCGCCCGCCGCCCGCCGCGGCACCGCCGCCCCCGCCGCCCTCGGGCCGCAGCTCAGCAGCGGTGAGTGACCGCCCGGCCGGGGCTGCCCGGGGCTGCCCGGGGCTCTGGGTGTGCGTGGCAGGAGCCCCGCGGGACGGCGGGGATCGTCCGTGCGTCCCGTCGGCGGAGCCGGGCGGAGCCGGTCCCCGCAGCCGTGCCGGGAGGTACCGCAGGCAAACGAAATGCACCGAGCACACGAAACCTGCCCTGGTCTTTGCAACGTTGTTGTTGCTTCTTGTAATTTTCGCGTAGTACGCCTGTGGATGATACTGCCCGTCGGTAGATCCACCCAACTGTGTTGAAATATTGTTGTTTTTAGACTTAGGTTGGGTTTATCCCCTTGTGTCATAGTTACTAAATAAGTGGGCTTACGACATAGTATTTCGAAAAGGTCACTTGCAGGTAAAAAGGTCTGCTCGGGGCATTAAATACAATGTGAAATGCTTTAAAATATATCATATGTACTCAGTTATGTGGTATTGATCAGCACAGTGAAACCAAAGCTGCTATCTTTTTTTGCATAAAATAATTACAAAATTGCTGGGATTTCCACTGAAACAAGGATGAGTTTTCGGTATCAAGTGGCACGCCAAAGTTTTCCTGCAAGTTGCAAGGATCCTGCAACATTCTTTATCTCTTTGGTCACTGCTTGTGTGAGGGGTGTGATTTTAAGTATTGTGGTACTTCACTTTATGTTCCTGCAATCCTCACTTTGTACTAAAACACTGTAAAACCCCCTAGCATTGATCATGAAAACATAAAGTGAGGAATAAAAAGTGATGCATATTCTGAAAAGGAAAGGGAAACAAGAAAATGAAGGAAATTTTCCCCTCTGTGTGGAGCCATATGTATGTTAGTCCTTCTGCTCAACAGGAAGGTCTGTTCCTGAAGATCTATAGATGAGTGCCACTGCTCACCTAGAAAGCTTTACTAGTGTGTTCTGTGGAAGCCTTTTATGATGGTACCACCACCACAGACTAATACCAGCAGGAGAAACAGACAGGAATTTTCCTGCCCGTGAGCAGGAACCTGGGAGACTGGAAATAAATAATTTTTACAACAGTGAAAATTTGCCCACTTCAGTAAAATTTCAGCTACATTTATTGACCTCTCATTGATATTAAATTTGCTTAGAGTATGCCTTGTTTAATGCAGTATAAAGTTGTGTGCCACATTATGCCAGAAGTTTCAGAGAATGGGACAGGCATAAGAAGCCCAGGCAGGTCCCTCCATGATTCTTCTGACACACAGTCTAACAAGTAAAGGCCTTTCATGCTGCTGCCTTTCCCATGACCTGCTTATTCCAGGAAAAGCACATGGCCTAAATATCTTTGTGCCATCCTGATTTCTGCCTGGTTTAAGATTTTGGAGCTCTTTGCAACCTTTGTGAATTAGAACGACATCAGTGTTTGCTAAATTTAGCATGAGGTAAGTTTTGGCTCGGTACTAAAGTAACCTGGGATCATGACAGTTTTTCTGAGACTTAAACTGACCTTTTCTTCTTCAAATCAATATGAATAGTAAGAAGCAGAGTGGAGAGTAAGGGGTTTGGAATGTGGCTAGTTTTGGGTTTGATTTTTTTATTTATTATTTGGCTTGAAAATTTCTGTGGCAAATAAAAGTCCTGATCAGATTTAGAAAGAAGTTACCAAAAATTGCATGGTACAAGTAGTGAGAAACAGCACCATCAATGGCATGGTCATTTGAAGAGGCCCTGAAGTCATTTTGGGGTCTGAACATCCACTGGCTTTGAACAAGTTTAACACTACAGACCAAGCTGTGATGAGTTTAAACTTGTAATTGATCCCTCCTAACACTCACCTGGCTTGTCAAGTCCCTGTGTGTAGCGCAGCCAGGAAGGCAATCGGAGGGGGTTATGCAGTAACATTTCCGCGCCTCGCTGTGCAGGCACGAAGGAGACCGCGTTCATCTCGGCGGTGACGGCGGCGGGGCTGGTGCACGCCGTGACGCGCTCCTGCAGCGCGGGCAACATCACCGAGTGCTCCTGCGATCTCACCCTGCGCCACGGCGGCTCGGCCAGCGAGGGCTGGCACTGGGGCGGCTGCTCCGACGATATCCACTACGGAATGGCCTTCAGCAGGAGGTTCCTGGACGTGCCTCTCAAGAACATGACGGGCAAGAGCGGGAGCGGGCTGGTGGCGATGAACCTGCACAACAACGAGGCTGGGAGGCAGGTAGGTGTCATTCAGATGTGGCAGCAGCTGCCCGATCACCTTCATTGACAAAATGACATCAGCCGAAGTAGGCGGGTCTTTGGCTGCAGGTATTCATGGGGCCAGTGGCAAGAACAGCACTAACGTCACCAAAGAAAGCATGTACAAACTCAGAATCAGAGCTGGTTTTAACCAAGCAATCTCTGTATGTTAAAATAAAATCCACAAAATAAATAATAGATCTCCAGTGCTTAAATAATACTTTTATCTTAATTAAATATTTGCTATTCAGTTGCAAACATGAAATAGTCCTGTTATCAGCATAATACAATACGATTCTCGTCACTGATTGTTCTGTTACTATCATGACCTGCATTTTTAATTCTCTCTAATGCTGAATGAGAAGGCCAGCTGGACACAAGGCCTTATTACTCATCCACATTGCGGCAGTCCACACCTGAGGGTGCAAGTTTAACACTGTCCAGAGGGGAAATCAGAGTTAATATTCTTTTCAAAAACATGGGATAGAAATGACACCTTTAAAGTAGCTCATTGGTTAGGACATTAATCAAAGAAGCAAAAGGAGACTGATTTTTGATGGCTTTTTTCAGCCCAAAGAACTTCCAATCCAGGGTTGCTGAGGAAAACTATGTATTTGGGTGTGTGACATTGGATTCTCCTTCCTGTCCTGAAGAGGATTTAAAACAGGGGCAGAAATAACCTATGCAGGGAGACATGAGCCTGTAATCTGTGCTTGGAGCTTACATCTGGATTCTTATTTTTCTTTTAAAATTACTTTCTCTGCTTTACCTTGGAGTTTTATCTTTAATGGCTCTCTCTGGGCCCATAATACTTTAAATCTGTTCTGCTCAGTGACACAGCTTCAACTAAAGGAAAAAAAAAGAAAGTCAAAACCTAGTTTTGACTACACATATAGATGGACTCCATTGTGACTCCAGAATTTCCTGTAGCTGAAAGCAGCATCAGTGGGATTTACTGTAATCAACTTTCCTATCTGCCATGGACAAGGGGTAGCTATAGTAAGCCATCATAAGAGCCATGGTGGTGTAATTGAAAATTACCTTAATTTGAAGTAATCTTCACAGGTAATATGTGTTATTTCATTTTAGCTATGTAGCTGGAAAAGCAGAAAATCTTTCAGGTTCCTTCCAACCCAAACCATTCTGTGATTCTGTGGTACTATGACATAGACCCTTTTCATAACTGAAGTAGAGGAAGCAAACTTCAAAGCTAAGTAAAAGCTTATTGTGAGTTTAATTAGATGCTAGTCAGCTATATCATATCCAAGGAAAGGTGATTGGTATCTTGTAGTAGGAGATGTTAATAAGAGGAACAGAAGATTAAATTATTATTTCCTTAAGGAAAGAGCAAAGGGTTGTTTATCATGTTTGTAGAGCAAGATAGTTAAGGAAGAAATATATAGTCAGCTTCCATGCATAAATATTTTGTGATTTAATGGCAAATTGTAGGATAAAGCAAATATTTTGATCACTGTCCAGAATGAAAAAGAATGTTTATTGTTGGGATTTCTAGCAGCAGTATTATCTGAAGTAAAGTTTAGCATAACTCTTCATTTTTGTATTTTCAAGTCTTAACTAGGAGATGCTGGAAAATGTTGACCTTCATGTTTTAGGGCTTACAAGAGGGATGTTTTGATATCTTATGACCTTTTGTAATAAATACTATAATGTTCCTGGTTTGTTGTCTTGCAAGAGCAGTCTTCCAGGGACAATAATTCTGTTTTTGTTTGGAGTTAGTACAGAACTGGTATGTGCAGAATTATCTTGTTTCTCTCCTATTTCAGTACAAAATATTATTTTACACTTCCACATCTCATAGTTACCATATCAACATATAAAAGTTTTAAAACTGTGTGTGTTTTTTGAGTTGTCCACTAATCTGACTCTCAGAAGATTTAGATTGCATCCTTATTCTGCTACAAGACAAACATTAATCATCTTTTAGCATGGTGGTTTTCAGTCCACTTAGATGTGCATATGTGACTTGGGCTTTTCTGCTCCTTATGCTAAAGGATGTGCAGAGTCAGGCACTATGGGTTGACTATCATTGTATTAGTATTATTTAACTGCTGGAAAAATTCTGATCACTTTTCCACTTGTGGAAATTCATTTGATATCGGACTTGTGTTCTCACATTGAAAAAGGCTGGCTCATCAGAGAGTTTGTTTTTGCTGATACTTGTGGATTGGTAAGAGACTCAGTTTGGAACTGTTCTTAAGTGCTGCATCTCTGGTAGGACATGTGCTTGTCTTCATGAATAATCATATTAGTTCTACCAGTGGCTGAAATTGGGACATTTGATTGCAGGCATCAGTTCCTGTTACAAAACAAGCACTAGCAGTCCTTTCTCACAGCTAAGAACCGTGCCTGCAAACAGAAAGCTTAACTTGGAGGTGTTAAGCATTAACTGGCATTAGAGGGTATGCCAACTCTGATTCCATTGCCACCCTTCTTTGCTGCAAATCAATCTCTGCTTTCTGCCCCATCTGTCTTCTCCAGCCACAGTTTCCCACCCTGTGCTGCTCCCTCTGTTAATTGCATTGGATCAGTGAAAGGAAGACAGTTTAAAAATGTTCCTTCTCTCAGGTTTCATTTTTAAAAAAGAGCAGTGTTCATCCCTGTTCATCACTTAACCCTGCCTTCTTGTTGTGCTTGCACCACCAAGGCTGAATGACAGCAGGGGCAGGAGGAACTGCTCACATGGGCTTGTGGATTGCTTGTGGACCCAGCTCAGCTCCACACTGATAATTTCTCACAAGCTATCAGTCAGTTCCATAACCCACCTAAGAAAGCCTGCCCCAGCTTGCTCAGAATGGCACATCTATCCACCAGGTTTCTGTAACAGTGCTTCTCTGAAGCTCTCCATGGGATTTTGTTTCATAGGGAGAATCCTCTCACTATTTAATGAATACCTGAACAGATTCACCATATGAATCTAAAGTGTGAAACACACTCACTGGTTGTAGAGTCAGTCTGGAAGTCATGGTCCCAGTGACTGTAGTCACTGCACTGCTGAGACACAGTTGTGTGCTGCAGCTGTGTCCCACCTGAAGGCCATGCTGGCTCTATAGGCACCATCTTAGGTTTCCTTGCAACATCAGAAGATGCCTAGTCCCTAAATCTTGCCAGATGTTCAATTATGGAAGCTTTTTCATTGACGTTCATATGGCAGACTGAGATGCAGTGGCATATTTTGTGATCAGACATAGCAAAATGTCATCTCCCTGTGCAGGCAACTTAAAATATATTGGAGTCCAGGCTGAAAATTTGCCCATCCTAGCATCTGGGAAGCAAGATACTAAATCACATTTGTAGTTCCTGCATTCATATGCTCATCCATACAGTGCTAATGTACACTGCATTTTTATATTTTGATATCAGTCTAAGACTTCAACATCAATTTCTGCTCCTGTTTTGAAACTCTGTCTTCCTCTATTTTAAACTCACCATCAGAGAAGGACTCTGAGTGTCATTTGGCTACTTGCTCAAATGGAAGTTAATCACCCTTAGCACCTATCAGGCATGTCCAGAGTTTCCTCTGACAATTTCTGGATCCTTCTGCCCTTAGTAAGTACCTTCAGTGAAAACAAGGATTACATCTGTAACCTTATAAATCTAGTAGCACAGTATGATTTAAAACTACTTCGAAATTCTAGTTACTTGACAAAAATAACTAATAATTCAAAATTGGAAAAATGCTATTAAATCCTCTCTATTTTTAAGTTGTGTGTAAAATTTATCTTTTGATATTGTGTTTCTCTTCTCCTTCACATTTTTATTAGGTCATCTGTCCTCCAATAGACTTTTTGTCCTTGGATTTTAAATTCTCATCCGGCCCAGGCACAGTTGTGTGACCTCAGCCATTCCTGTGGCCTTAGTTACAAACTGGGTTGTGAATGTTTAGTGATCTTCATGGTAGCTGTAAAGTACCCTTAAAAGGCAACATAACTGGGCATTTACTTGCCCAGTGTGTGTCTTCCAGCATAGGAAGGGTGCCATGACCTGCCCTATCCCTCCTTTCCCCTTCTGCTATTCCCCACTAGACCCTTTTGCCCACAAGAGCCTTTTGCATTCCACAGTGGGAGGAGCGACACAGGACATGGCTTTTCAGGTATTTAGGATCCTCCAGAATGAAAAGCCATCTGGAAATCACAGCTTTCACTGTTGTGATCAAAATTGTCACATTATGGTCATTGCAAACTGCAAATGAAGAGCACGTCTGAAGGTCATGCCTCTCACAGTGGGGGTCCAGGATTGGAAACCTGGTTCCTAACATGTGCTCGACTTCCCTGTTATGGAAATGGCAGTGGCAGCTGTACTGTTAAATACTTTGAGACCTCTGTGTTACTGATGTCAGGCAGCATTCCTGATGAATGAAAGACCACATCCAAATGTTGTTCCCCCTTTGCTTTCAGGCTGTAGCAAAGCTGATGTCTGTGGATTGCCGCTGTCACGGTGTTTCTGGGTCCTGTGCTGTGAAAACTTGTTGGAGAACCATGTCATCCTTTGAAAAGATTGGCCGGTTTTTAAAGGATAAGTATGAAAACAGCATACAAATATCAGACAGACTGAGAAAAAAGCTGCGCAGGAAAGAGAAAAGCCAGAGAAAAATACCAATTGGGAAAGAGGACCTGCTGTATGTGAACAAATCACCCAATTACTGCGTCGAAGACCAGAAACTGGGGATCCCTGGCACTCAGGGGAGAGAATGCAACCGCACGTCGCAGGGCCCCGAGGGCTGTAACCTGCTGTGCTGCGGGCGCGGGTACAACACGCACGTGGTCAGGCACGTGGAGAGGTGCGAGTGCAAGTTCGTCTGGTGCTGCTACGTGCGCTGCAGGAGGTGCGAGACCATGACCGACGTGCACACCTGCAAGTGAGATGGAGCACAGGAACCATGGCCAAACCACCCGCCCTGCGTGGTGCACACAGCTGCCACAGGGGCAGCAATCGCTGTTGCCATGTGGGATTTCAGCCTCAGGGGGAACAGGCACTGCCAGACAATGGGTAGTCCAAGCATGCCGCGACTGAAACGACAGCTGAGTAAACACCAGACTGCACACAGGGACAGCTTAAACAGCAAAAAGGACTCCTGATGACATTTGAACGTGTTACTCCATGAGCAGTGACTGATGCTAAACTTTTCAAGTATTTAATAGACACAACGTCCTGAAGTGAAGATCCGTGTGGTGGGTGGGTACAGTGGAGAAATCTCAAGATCTCTTTAGCCGGAGACTGAAGAGTTAAGAGAGTTTGTAAGACGCATTATAGTCCTTATGTCTGTGCTTTTAGAACTGGGACTAGATGGATCCACTAGACAGTTCATTTCTGCAGACTTCAGAAAAACCCACAAAGATAGGGAAAGAGTTCAGCTGTTGACCACGAAGCATTTGCTTTGCAGCCGTTCAGAAAGCTGCCTTCTGCATAATGTGCAGAAAAGCATCTGGAACTGAGGACTGTGTGTGGCTGCAGAGAGCTCAGCAGTGTCTGCCCGGAGAAGGAGGGTCAGGCTGTGCCCAGGGGAGAGAGGCAGGAGCACAGCTTGGTGAATGTGAATGGGGTACCAAATACAGCCTCGGGATTTTTAACAGGTTGTCCTTCAAATACACAAGGGACAGGTCTGAGAAGGGACAGAAGTATGGTTTGATATTTGAAGGAAATAAAGCCCTCTGCAGGCATTTCCTGAGTATCTGAGCACACATTTTGGGAGTCAGCTGGTTGTCCCCCCCACTCTTGAATTCTATGCAATAACCTGCCACATTCAACCATCTCACTGGTGGTTCACCATCATTATCAAAATTAACCACACGAGATTTAGCCCAAAGGAATCTGCCATAAAGCAAGGGATTTTTAAAATGTATTTTCTTTATAGAATCAGCAGCTAGAATTTTTCATTAGGTTGCATCCTCAGTAAGTTCAATGCACAATGTAATTTATGGATTGGCTCACACCACTAAAATATTTAAACTGTTAATGATAACATTTTCTCTGCCTCCATATGTTGGCTTAATTTTATTTTACATCTGTGAAAGGTTGTTTATTTTTATGCAGTGATTTAATGCCTGGCTTAAAAAGCATCATGTGAAAGGATTACTGTTGTTTAATTGTGCAAAGAACTATTTTTGATAAGACAAGAAAATTTATATTTTGTAAATATTTAAATTATGCAAGTTATGTAAAAGGTTTCCAAAACTAATGTGATAAGACTTCAGCCCTTGAGATTTGTTGGTTAGATATCTGTTAATATTGTAGTAGCCTTTAATTGATTTTTATTTGCATGTGCTGGGGGATATTAGAGAAGCACATAAATGTTGGAATTTTTTACCATCAGGGTGGTTATAACTATTGCAGTTAATACACACTGATGAAAAACACTTACTGTGATTTTCTGAATGGTCAGTTAATTAGTATTCTGCATACTTTCTTTTTTACTATTCTCTTAAAAGCATTTTACAAACACTGGAATCCCAGCTCCAGCAGTAAATACTCCCACTGAAATCAAGGGAACTTGGAAGGGTTTGCAGTCCGTTAACTTATTCCATACTAACAGCCAGTTTTTAGAAACTTGGGCAGTTTGGCTGAGGCTTTCAAAGTTACTTTGAAGAATTCATTTCCTAGTTGTCAGTTATTTTCACAGGAAAGATGGTTACCAGATTCTGAACTGTCACTCTTTATTGAATGGGTAGGTCAGGAAGAAGGAAACAAAATTTTCTGTGTTGTGGTATTTCACTGCCTTATGTGGATTATCTTAGGAACATCAGTTCAGCAGCAGTGAAGTCCTTTATCTGCTGGCTCTGTTTGGAACTTTACTCCACATTTGGCCAGTCCACCTCCATTGGCATGACCAAAGCATTTTCTTGAGACCACAAAATCTGCTGTCTGTGGGAAGGGTGCTCAGCATGCCAGAAGGCTCTGTCTCAGGTGGTTTCAACACCTTCTCTGTGAAAACCTGGGTAGGGAGAACACATTATGGTGGAAGTCCCTGAAGAGACAGTTGTGACCCCATGTTTTTTCAGTCTTCCCCCAGAGAAAGTAAACTCAGAGGTTCTTCTGGCTGTGCCACAGGACCTGTTGGCAGCATGGATGGGAGATAACTAAACATCACTAAGTCCAGACGGTATTGTACTCTCTGCTGAGACCATACTTGGGATAATACAATTCTGACCACTTAAATAACCTTGAAATATTACTTGAGTTCAGTAGTTTGTTGTTTTGGTTTGGTTTTTTTCCTGGTTCCAGAAATGCAGTGCTAAGAAGCATTCTAAACCTCTTGCACTGTAGTGGAAGATCAGCAAGAGGAAGATAATTAATTAACTGCTTTGGCCGTCCCCAGGGATGAGAAACTTCCCAGATGGAGTGATTTCCATGGATTTTACATGGTAGACAATGTAGTTGGACTATCACAGTGCTCTGTGCTGATCCCTACCTCCCTCCATATATATTCTAATGCAGTGAAACAAAATCTTCATATCTGCATACTTCAAATGGTAATAAACAGATGATGTTAATTTTATTAACTAATATACTACAAAACACAAGGTGTAGTTACCTACATGGTGGGTTAGGTCTTTTTGAGGCATCTATGAGGACTAAGAAAAAAAAGTCATAAATCAAGACATCCACCACATTTTTCAATGGGATTATTCAGCTGCCAAGATCTGGGAACTTGAGACTGTACTGATAAAAACAATGCTGAAATATTCAAGGCTGAAGAGGATAATCAGAGAAGATTGCTGTAGCATTTGGTAGGAAAAAACATTTACAAGCTATGTTCCACAGAAGATAGCACTCTATTCCACTGCCATCCGTCAAGCTCAAATAGGAAACACGATTCCTCCTCAGCTTGGAATGCCTTTTATCTTGTTTTTTATGAACCTGTAGCTGTATCATGCTATGGACAACACCTTGAGAAAGGAACAGACCTTTCTGAAGCAACAGGTGATTACAGATTTAGAGATCATAGCACTTGAAACGCAAGATTAAAGGAACTGGTTTGCATGTTCTAGAGAGGAGAACATAGGGCCAGAAGAATGCAAGAAGATACCTAAGTGGAGAGTCATCAATTTTTAACTTGCTAAAAAGTAATAGTTAATTTTCAGCTAAGAAGATTTAGATGGCGTGAGCCAGCCCACCTAGATGGACAGTTAAGCACAGGAAGTGATATCTGAGGAATCTGTTTTAACCTGAGTCCATGAAGGATGCCTTAGATCTTTGTAATGTTGAAAGCGCTAACTACAGAGGCAGCAAGGAAGAACTAAAAGTGGCTTTAATGTTATCAGAAATGCAAAGAAACATCTCAAGTACAGCCTGTTCTCTCTTGCAGTTCTTCATTTTTTCACTCCCAGAGAGGCAGGAGCAGGATGTGGCAGCAGCTCAGGTGTTTGTGCCTTGTTGGGCTGTTGCTCACAGAGTGAGAAGCAGGGTCCCTTGTATCCCTTGTACAGCATCAGGAGCCGATGACACCCCTTGATATCACTGAACAGGTCAAGAAATGTTCTCACACCTTCCTGCTTCAGCCTCCAAGTTCCCATTGAGCCTTACAGGTTTCTTCCATTTTCTTTAACAGGCCCCTTGTATTGAGGCTAGGCTATGGCCTTACAGCCTTAAAACTGAAGAGGATTTCATCAACATGTCATTTTCCTTTGCTTAGTATCCACCTTAGCCACAACTCAAGTCAGTCAGGGAGAGACTGAAGGAAAGTCAGTCAGCACATAAGGTTGGCAGTATTATTTCCCCTTCTGAAATTACACACCTGGCCTCTTATTTTATTAATACACTTATTCTTGAAAAACACTCAGGCTGCAGAAAACCCAAACAGTTCAGGAGACATTACATACACATCAAGCATTTAGCAGTCAATTCAATGTTTGAGGAAACTAAGTGGCACAGTAAGGCATCTGGAAAGCAAAACATGCTGAGCAAAATAAAGCTTTTTCCAAACTGGCAACCAGGAAACTAAGGCTGTAAAAGGGTCTGCTTTTTCCAGAGGTGAAAAAAAAAGTTGGATCATGAAAGACACTAGGGAAGGTCCAGAGAGTTCATCAAGGCAGAACCTCTTTGTTTCTTTCTTAGGACTCCTGTTAATCCATAATAAAGCATTTGAGATCTGTGTTTACACTGAAGTCACCCTCAGGTGCCTTGAATCCCAGCTGGGTATTCCTTGGTGAAAATTAAGGTGAAACCTTCTTGTGTCCTTCCCCCTCTTCTCACAGCTCTACTTTTGGAGGTAGACATACCTCACCTTTCTCTTCCCTTCCCTTGCTGCTCTGTTCTCAACAAGTCTGCAAGATGCTACAAATGTTCCCATCACCTTATATAGGAAAATACGGATCCTGGAGCTTTGTCACACACAGGTATTCGTGCACCTGTACACATCTTCGCACCGAATTTCCTATCCCCAGTTGGAGAGAGGCCAGAATCATCATCTTTGTGCTTGGCAACTCAAAGGAAATGCAGAAAAATTCTATGGGAAAGTCTTGCTTGTAAGACTCAAGAGAATGCATCCAGCAGGATACTGTAACTGTCCCACTCAGGGCAGAGAGGGCATGACCAGATCTTGCAGCAAGTCAATAGAGCATGATGATGGAGAAAAGCAAGGAGACCCTATTTGCGTGGCCACTCAAGTACAACTTCTAAATATTTGGCAAGAGTCTCATTAAATATGATACCATACAGCTGTGAGGACATGGCTTAGAGAGTAAGAGGAAGATTTCCATCACAATTTTAAGAATCAAACTATTTAACATGTAGCAAAAATAGTTTTACCATTTTATTATTTTAAAATTCATTGTTTAGAAGGTTTGCTGCAGGTACAACTTTAAGGGGTTAAGAGAATCATGATATATTTACGCAACATGGATGCTAATAAAGGCACACGTTCCCCATTTAGTTTTGTAGAGGAAATTTTAACTTTTTAATTTGAAGAAAGATGAAATATTCATTGGTGTTCAAAGCCAAAAAAATGAAGACAAGTGTAGTCCCGGGAAAACTACTAATGCAGCCAAATAGGGTTTCTTCCTCTTTAAGATCCTGCTGAGTAACTTCAAAATTATTTCGGTATTATTGTGGATAGCAGCATAGCCAATACTGGCACACACACCAACAGAACTGTATTTCTGTGAAAACTCCATGAATTAAACAACTAGTTTTTCACAACAGCCTGAAGTAATGAAATAGAATCTCAAACTGATTAGAAAAGGGGATTTTACTTCAATGAAAAAATACATACAATTTTAACACATCCTCCTACACAGGAAAATCTGCAAGACTTAACAAAACCAGTTTCACTGTGTCAGGTGCATTTATAGCTATTTTACATTAATACTGAGGGAAACCCACATTATTTAAAAAGCTAGTTAAACACAGAGAACCACTCAGAATCCAGTCTTACTCTGGTATCAGAGATAATTTACTTTTCTAACAAGGTAATTCTCAATGTTGCTTGAAATTTTTAGTGCACAGAATTTGTCTCAGATAACATCAACAACAATACTATTTCTATTGCCTCTGTGTTAAACTCACTTGCGGGTTCCTGAAAAATCCTTTGTGACTCATCCCACAGTATTAGCTTGAAGTTTTTGAAGAATATACCAGAACTCATGACACAAAGCTCCAAGAGACTGCAGTTCTGTGTCATTTCTAATTTTGTGAATATGGACACAGTCAGTTATACCACACTAACTTAGTTTCAGGAAAAGTTCAAGCTGGCCCTACTTAAAAGAAATACAAGTTTAGAAAGAAAGCAAGGTCTTCTCACAGCTCTGACACAAGCTAAAGAATAAGGCCACTTAAACTTGGTCCTTTTTTTTTCTTCCACTAAAAAAAGGATGGAGACATTGTCAGTTAAGTTTGCAAGTCACACATTGCATAAACCAAGACTCAATGCTCTCTCTAACATTGCACTGAGGAAGAGATTGCCTTGGCTCACCAGAAGTAATGTAGGTGGTGAAGGTGCACAACTCTCACTAGAAGGCAGACAGCTTTCTAGCAGACTCTTTATGATGGGAACTTCATTCCTGATGTTACAACTAGAAGAGGAAGCTCTTCCATTAAGCACATTCACTGTGTGACCAGCCACTGCAGCTGAGCACCCATAGGGAGAGTCAACGGTTAAGCAGCAGTACCAAAGCTGCAATAAAAAATGAAAAGATTAGCCAGAGTACTGCTTGCTTAACACACCAGTCCCTTCTATAAAGTAAACACTTTCAAGTTAAGTACAAACGCTTCCAAGCTTATTTTAAATATCACATACACTGTTTATATATTTACCTTAGTTCATCCCCTAAAGATAGAAAAAAAAAATTAAAATTTCTACTGTGCTTTACATGGCATATCTGTGTTATACTATCATGTAGTCTTCCTTTGCTGATTATTCAGTTTTGGTAGGGGACTACAAAATAAATTTTTGGAGCACTTGGTATTAGAACAACCAAATAACTTTAATAAAAATTGAGGCTGCCATTAAAAAGACAGAGGATAAAAAAAAATTAACGCTCCTTATTAACATATTACTAAAATCTACCAAATTTACGTAGTCACAGCAACATTGCACTGTTAAGAGGACAGTACATTTGTCACTATCTGTTTATTGTCCACATATGTAATTTATTAGCCAGTTATCTACAAGTTATTTACCACAGGCAAACTAAATACTGTGCTTTTAAGAAACCTGCATAGAAATGATTGGATGTTTATTTTATTTTGGACATATTTACAAAAAGAATTTCTATGTGTGTTAGCAATAAATAATCCCAATATTCAAAATGTCAGTGCTCATGCACACACTGACAAGATGGCTGCATGCTTTAAAAATAATTTTTACAGTACAGTCTCCTTCATAGCCCTCTCTCTAATAATAGCAGAAAGTGCATTTTCTTCCATATTCTTTTTCCTTTTCTTCTGTAGTCATTTAGTCTTGCTTCTGGGGGATACAGCCTTCCATCTCAACAACTTCTGGCCAGCCTTCATACTTGTTTGTGTCCTTGTTATTCTTTATATGCTATAAATGGAAAATATCAATCAGCTGTTAATGTGAAGTCATTTATCCTTTTGCTTTAACACATACACTTATTTTCAAGCCATGGACAAAGAAAAAACATCATTATTAACTTCTTGTGCTTTGAATCAAATAAGCCAATCTGTAACTTGCTCAGACAAGTGTATGGTAAGAAGTTAAGCATGAAAACATTTGAAAATTTTATTATAGATGTTTGCTTAGGAAGAGAGAAGTAAGGAAATGACCACTGCATTCAAGCATAAACCACTAGGTAAAAATAAATAAGGATACTAAATTTACAAGGCAATGAAAACAAATAGTGAGATTTTTAAAAAACATTTTATTTTTTCCACCAAGCAACCATCTGCAGTCAGGTAAGACATTATTGCCTCCAAGAGGCTGTCACTGTTTCTGCTCTTAATTTCCACTCCCTTACAAAGCTGGCAGAAGAAAACACATATTCCTTGCTCTCCTAGTACAAAGCTACATTTACCAGTAATTAAAGGCAACACTGATACATGCCAAATTGTAACAGCTTAAGTGTGGAAATATATTCCATTTCACAAATTTTGCTACGGCAGCAATTTGAGAGAAGAGCAAAGCTAACAGCTGGGAACACCAACACCTTAACTTCCTCTTGGAAGTTCCCCATCCTTAGTGCATCTAAAATACAACGCAGGCAGAAAGTTTTGAATTCTTCAGTTTAATTTGATTCATTCAAAAGACAAATAATCTAGTTACTGGCATAGTAAGATCTACACCACATAAGACTTTTTTCTTATTTATAAGTCAGCAAAGAATCTTTTATTTGTATGTTTAAAAGGAGGAGGCTGCTAAAGGAAAAAACCTGAAAATAACACTGTGTGCCAGCACTGCAATAGATACCCATCTTGAACAAATGCATGGCATTTATAAAACATGCTATGCCTCTATTAATGCAAGCTGTTAAATTCCAGGAAGTTATAGAGTAACAAACCTGTTCAAATGGACTTTTAGTCTTAATTCCTTTTCCACCACAGAAGACCCAGTTGTCTCTGAAGCCAAGGTTAGTAATGGATGTGCTTCCTAATTCACCGATCAGTTTCCGTGCTTCCTCATTAAGCCTTGAAAAAACCAGAGAAGTTCAATATGTGAATAAAATACATGCCCTTAGAGCTTTCATTGCTCAGTGCGCCAGTCTGCTTTGATCTTATTTAATATACTTTAGGTCAGTCAATATTGGGCAAGATCTATCTTTCAGAATCAGATAAGGCTAGTTCTGAAATCAAGTGATGCAATGAGCACTGCTCTTTCACACTATAATCTCAAGGAACCAGGATATAAACCTATCACTACACCAACAAAAGTCAAGAACCCTCTCCTGTGAGAATTCATACATCTTAAGTTCTGTTAGCAGTTCTCCAAACAACTAAAAAGTCAGCCTTTAAAGTAAACATTGTTTGCAGGCTCAAGCTGAAGTCTAGATAAAGTAAAAAGCTATTTTAGATTAGAAGAATGAAACAAATATCTGAAAGAAGTTCTCTCTGCTTGGGGCAGTTAATTAAAAATTCAGAATCCTGCCTCACAGCAAAGTTCAGTTCCTGTAAACCCAAGGAGGATAATTTTAGTATTGAAAGGAAAACAATTCTGTAGTATAAAATATCACTCCAAAATCTCCAAACAGCAGCTCTTTGTTTCTTCCTTTAAGTTACTAAATGTGCCTGATTACCAAACAAGACACAAGCCTCTGATAACTACCACCTATTGAGACAGAGCTGAATGACTCACTTTAGCCAAAATTATGAAAATTGTTAAATACTGTGGAAGTTTATTTGCCCAACCCATCCTCCAACTTTCTGAAGCATGAGGGCATCTTGATTCTTCACAATTTTTTTTCCAAGATCTGGCATTTATATTTACTATCAACTACCAGTGGTAGTTGTAGTATTGTCAGTAAGCAGTAGTTCCTGTCTGTCAGCATGACAAGGCCAAATACAACTGCTTTAGCTGTATTCTGTCTAAATACAAACATCAGCTGTAACAGGATTACTGAAGCAAAACTAACCCTTCTTATTATCTAAAAAATCAAAGAAGAAAGGGAGAAGGGTAAAATGTAAAGTAACAAAACAAGTGAACACAAAACCAGAGAGAAGATCCAACCTTGGCTAAAACCCCAATAAATTACTTTCTTCTTTTCTAAAAGCAATGAATGTAAACACACTTGACTATTTACTGTAAAGATTGCACACTGCAAAGTCAGGACTCAGTCACAGGGAAGCTCACCTATATCAAAAATACAGACAAGTTGTAGATACCAAATTGAACCAAAAGAGGAAAAAAATGTACAGACCACATTAACAAAAAATGTTAATTATTAGTAAAACAACAGAGGAAAAGGAAAGAAGTTTCAGTTTTCACTGTGAAAAGCAATCCTTTGGATACGATGACTTAAGTGAGGAGTAGATTACAATACATATTTACAGTAATTTTTAGTATCTGTTGAAAATGCTTCAAGGGACCTAAATCCTCTTAGGCTACATCTAGATTAATAAATTGAATAGCTTCAGGGTAGAACAGTAAAACACTGAGGCTAAAAAATAGGCTCACACTAGTAACCCCTGTGACTTTAAATGTAAGGATACAGGCAAGGTTTGTTGGGAATGATCTCTGTCACTGTGTTACCACCAAACTCTGTCTTGGAGTTGATCTGAAGAAAAATGCTGGATGGAACAGAGACTTTCCACCAGAGTATGTTCTCATAATCATGTTCCTATATCTGGACCTATCTGAACTTACCAGCCTAAGACAGAATGAGATATCAGCAACAGAAGAACCACCATACCTATATCTGCTTAGTTTTAGTTTGATCTTTGTTGTGCCCAAATCACATCTGCATTATAAAACTAATAAACTGAAGGTATGGTTTCAAATCTGTCACCTTGGAAGAACAAAACCCTATTAAAAGTGGTTGTGTAATACTGTATTTTTTTCAGCATAAAACAGCATGTAAAAGTTTAAGCAACATTGGCTGTTTAAAATCAATTACATACTTGGTTGCACCATCATCATATGTTGCCATTAACACAATCGTTCCATCCTGGATGGTCTTCAGAAATTCAATAAGTGGTGCCACATCTGAAAAGAAAGAGAACATAAAACTGTTTAATAAGAAGCAACAATTCTGTATTTAAACATCTGCAATGTCTTTTTGCAAAGACATTACTTTTAAGAATATTTGTAAAGATAATATATATATTTGTATATATATATATTTGTATATATATGTATATATAATATATATAGTATATATAATATTTGTAAATATATCTTTATAAAAAAAAGTGGAGTGAGAGAAAGCTAAAATGGATCAGAGAACCCTTATTTTATAGAAATGGTTTAATCCACATTGTGTAAAGACATAACCACTAGTGAGAACTACTCTGGAAATCAAGTCTGATTAACCACACCATTCCCTCCCACCTCAACTACTTGTGTTTCTTTAAAGTTGCACTCTCCTCACAATTACAAAGGTAAAGGTGAAGCATTCCCTTAACTATCACCTTAAATCACCACAGCAAATGGAGTCTGGACAAGAAGGAAGGAAAAAAAGCACATTTGTTGTTTCTCTCTGACCAGTGTAACTGCACCTACCTCCTCCCCACATGTCAAAGAACTTAGTATCTATTAATTCTCCTGTTTTACCTGAAGAAAAAGAGAAAAAGAAACATTTGGTGCCATCAAATATGGCCAAAATTACTTTACAGATAACATGCCCACTCTTTCAGAAAAAGTGCTGCAGAAGACAATAGATAAATGAATTATGGTAACTTTTCTTTTATGGAAACAGTGCAGTGGTTTGTGAAAAAGTGCAATAAAAGGTAAGAGGAAAACAGTGAGAAGATCCATGAAAGTACTGGAGGCCAGGCCAGATGCAGCTCAGTGCAAGGTGTCCCTGCCCGTGGCAGGGGGCTGGAACTGGGTTATCTTTAAGGTCCCTTCAAGCATAGACCATTCTATGATTCTAGGCATAATTCTGATTTTGTTTCAAGTGGAATCCAAAATAAATGAAAACATCCACAGGTTCTAAAACCAACACAGAGTATTCACTTCATATATCTGCCTTTTTTTAAAGTTGGTTTTACAAAAATAGACAGTACAGCTATAGACTCCCTTTTGTGCCACATGGAAAGTCAGAAAGATTAAAATTAGACTGCATGTTTTGCTATAGACTGGAAATTGTAAGTAGATTTAAACATCCAGAATAAATAGAAAAAAGTGGACAATGTAGTATATCTCATTACCTTTTTTTATTATGCTGTCTACAAAGGAGTATTTGATGGAAGGTGGAGGTTTTTTAATATATACATTCATTTAAAGTTTGGAAGACAGAGAGAAAGACTGGAGCTATAAAATACATAGATAGGTACTTTGGTTTTGAACAGATTGAGACAATTTAGGAATGCAACATAGGATTAGGAGGTATTGTTCAAGTTATGCTTTAGATTATATAAATCAGGGTACAATCCACAAATAACAGGAATTTATATTGCAGTGAAATGACAAAGTGCTGTCTCAGTGCTACAAGGAATCATGTCCTACACATTAAAGACAAATGTGCCAGGCTGGCATTCAGTTCAGCTTTCAAGGTAACACACAGCTAAACTTGTTTGGTTTTAATGAAAATTACAAACCCTGAACACAATTACCTAACATGATGTATTTACGGACAAGCTCTACAGACCAAATATACTGATTCAAGTGAGGCAATAATAAACTGGTCTTTTTGTGTAGTGACAAAACTGTTGAAGAAGTTAAAGAAGTTTCACTGAAAACAGAAGAATAGTCTACAGTTTAGTTAGTAGTGGCAACACACAAGGTCAAAAGAAGTAGCATGCATCTCATGTCTTTTTCCATTGTTCTGTGCATTAGGAATTTACGTGACGTACCAACAACACAGTCACCACAGCACTCCACATTGCTACTTTTACAACCCATTTTTAGAAAGAAAAATGCACTGAGATTTTCTGCTTTGTAACAACAAGGTGTCAGTGTCTCAATATCTGACATCTGAATATAAATAAGCTGAATACTCCATTTTCTCCTTGGTGCTTGCCTTTCACCACCCCATAATATTTCACCTTACATTTCAGAAACAATTTGAAAATGAAGACAATCTGCCCACTTAAAATGTCACTTACCATTGACCAAGGCCATATTTATTCCTCTGCCAACATTATTTTTAACTCCACTCATTAAACTGAAACAAAATAAAAAATTTTATTTTTAATAGGACAATCTTCTGATGTAAATATTTCTGGTTTTTAAATAGGATCAAGTTCTAAGAGACATATAGTTAAAAGACCACCTGTTAATGAATACTTAAATCAAGCAAAATCTCCTTGAATTACTTTGTGTTCTTAAAGCACCACTGAATTAAGAATAATACATCAAGTATCCCCTGTTGTATTGATTTGATTGCTTAATCATGGTTTCAAAGTATGTATATATACTAGAATTGTTGCAAAAACCAGTGTTATTTGTGTACTTATGTAGTTAATGTATTAAAAAACAACCAAGTATTAATTTGCAGAGCTTAGCACAGACACATAACCAACATTTTAAGCTTTTTTTGTAAGCACACAATGAACAAAAATGTGCTAATGCATTTAAAAGCTAGCTGAACAGAAGCATTTAAAATTCACATCAAGAAACACGAAAGGCAAAGCACTTAGCTACTCATACACATAACAGGAAACCTAACTGCAAGAAAAATAGCACACTGATGGGACTCTAAGCAAAAGTTGCATACAATCTTGGACTACAATCACATATTTCAAGAAATGAATTCTGAATTGTACCAGGAACTTTAGTGCTTCCATAAGTCAAGTGTAAGACATAAGACATCCTTATATTTAATACACAGGAAAAGTACTCTCCTCTGTATATATCATTTACAAATTATGAAAACTCATTCCTGCTGTCCTGTCTTGGAAGTATGAAGAACTTTTTCAAAAAAAGAAAAACCATTTTGCAGGTGTGAGTTCACAAATTATCTCTAAAAAAAGAACTACTCAAGAGGAAATGAGGTTTTTTCAGAGCTCTGATATATTACTTCATACACTTGAGACAGCTTGTGCATCATCACCAACACAACAGGCTGCAATGCAACAGCTTCTCACTGGAGGGCAGCCCTTCATCAGTTTTAGAATTCTTCCAAGAACTTACAGTCAACATGTTGAGAGCTTTTGAGAGAGAAATAAAACCACTTAGGAGCAAAGTAGGAGATCATATCAAATCAATCGAATTTTCTGATGGACACTCAGACATGACCAGTTCCCCCCTGAAGGAATCCAGAAAGATGTTTGCCAAGGAAAGTTGGACTTTAGAATCCAATAGCTGTGCACTGAAGTGCCCAATTAGAGAACCTTTTCCAGCAACTACTTTCTTTTCATCACTTTCTTCAGCAAAATATCTAGTAGAGGATTTTCTTTCTTTTTTTGGACAGAAATAACAAAACTCTTCTTAGTTAATCAGTCAGCAAGACATCAAAACAAACAAAAAGTCAAAATTCCCAAACAAAACAACCCTACAATCCTGAAATTAAAATATTACTTGCATTCCCACAACTTTTAACCATTTAATCAGCTTAAGCCTTCAGATATTAAGCTTCCTATATTAAGCAACCAGCATGAGGCAGTAGCACGTTTTGTAACACCAGGAGAAATACCATGCTGAGAGATTAGATAAGCCTGCCCAAGGTCACCAAGCAAGTCACCAGTAAGAATGGAAACCAAAAGGAGCAGCCTGTAGTCCGTAGGTGCCAAGGTGAGCTCCTGCTGAGCACATGCTCCCAACCACACCAGGATGCTCTGCTACAAACTGACTCCCACACAAGCAAGCAAGCCTGAGCTAAGCCAGTCTTACAGAGCAATGGTACTCAGTGCTAAAAAAGTCTTCTTTTCCAGATCACTGTTACTTTAGAGACTAAAGTGATGGAAAATGCTACCAATACATTTCTTTCTCTTACACATGAATTATCTTATTTATTATGTGGGGTTCTGTTGTTCACAGAGAAGTTGCCATTGGCTCTAGAATTCATTAGCACCAGCTGTTGTACATGCTATCTGTACTAATACAGTGGGTGCTGAGAAACAGCTAAACTGGAGTAGCTTAAATAAAATTGGCAGGCAAAGGTATTAAGTGCAACTGATATTAAAAAAAGATCTTCCAACAACACTAACATTGTGTCTTTTCTGACATGTCACCTGCAAAATCAAATGGATAGATTATGTTACAAGAAGTTGCATATTCTGGGTGACAACGAGCAGGACCAACCTAAGAGGAAAAACACAGAGTCTATACATAAATATTAATATTCCCATTATGGGGGTTACTGAAAAGTACTCAGTCAAATACTTCACGCACAGTATTATTGATAACACTGTGTCAAAAATACCAAGAAGAGGACTTAAAACCAAACTGTGTCTCAAGCAGTTGTTTTCCTCATTTCACAATTATTTAAAGTTTCTTAACTTTAGTTACCATCAGCAGTAGTTATATAACTACCGATCATTAAAGTAATATTTTTCCCTTTTGAAGGCAACCTTAGAAAAGTCGAAAATATGTTCTGACATTGGTACTGAGGAAATATAGTTTAAAATATTACTTGCAAATACAATTACTCACTCAATTACTATTACAGGCACAAGGACAAGTTACTTAGACACAAGCATGCATCTGACTTGACAAAGTGTAACTAACCCATAAGTCTGCAAGCCTGAAACAAAGTGCAAGCTTTGTGCTATCTTGCATGTATTAAAATAACACACATTTCTGCAGAGCTTCGAGTGTGCTTCATCAGAGATAATGTTATAACGTAAAGTGACCTTTTCATGGAGTCAAACTGTTTGCAAAAAAACCCTAATTTAATCTCTCAATTTTGTGTGCAAAGTGATCTAAGTATTTGAAAGAGACACTGAGAAACAACAGGTAAAAATACTTACACGTTATCCTCTACACAAATTTTAGGTCCAACCACGTTGGCTGCTCCACTTGACATTTTGAATGCAAAATGCTTTTCAGGACAAGCTTTAGAGATCCCACACTTGTATCTTGGAGGCTTTGTAGCTTTCAAAAGGAAATAAACCAAGACTTTAGAGAACGCCACAGGTAGACTAACAAACAAATATCAGTTACTTTTCTGAATGAATGCAAGGAAGAGAACAAACACAAACATTATCACATCTGTAGTTACACAGCAGCTTAAAATAATCTAAGTTCCTGAAGCACCTCATTATTCCAACTTCTTGTTGTCACCCTGCTGCTTGCTCTGGCACTGTCATCAAAAGCCACAAGCCAAAACTACAAAACAGATTTTACCAGAAATTTAGGAAAATAGGGGAAGAGGAAAATTAGTTTCTGATTGCATTTGAAGTGCAATTAAGACCTTCTTAACTATGAAAATTCATCAGTCTTTCTGTTATTAGTAAAAGCAAGTCACAGCAGTAATAAATGCCTATGAATACTCACAGCGTGCAGCTGCATCCAACGCTGACCTAGCTAAAATGAAAAAAGAAAGTTTTACAAGATGTTACTATTGAAGTATCATCAGCTATATAATATCCTATAAATGTAAAATCTTTCTGTACCCCTATAAAAACATGCTGGTTGAAATTAAGTATCAAATACACCTGAATATTATGCTCCAATAAAAAACTTTTATGCATTAGAAGAATGAAAGTGATCAGGAATCCCATTCAGAAGCAGTGCTTTAATTTATGGCTGAGAGTCATGGAGTCAAAAAAACAAAGAGGTCCAAAAGCTCAGAGAATTTATGGAGTTCTGGGTGTTGAAGTGAAACGAGTTCTCTCCTTACAGCTTCACTGGGATGGGGTTCCTTACACCTCAACTGGAAACCTGCAGCTCAGGTGTATTTCAACCCAACCATTCATGACTCTCTTTCCTGAGTTATGAAGAGACACAAGTGCCCCCATCACACACACACCTGAGTAACACCTCTGTCCCTTCAATGATTACTAAAGATGCCTCTGCTGACTGGTTCAGATCGCAGCTCACACTGCAGTAATCCCGAGTTAAAGAACACAAACTCCTCCCATGTGCCAAAAATTGTTTGGGTTTTCTTTTGTAATAAAAAGCACCTTGAAAGAAAACTCTGGTACAAAATAGAATCTGAATTTTGAGACACCTCAGCTGCTAATACTTCTCTGTGTAGAACACCTGGGCACATCTGAAATGTTTTGATTACTGCACATGCAACTTAACACAGTACCTGTTCAAGAGAAAAAAACCCAAAACAAATTCTAAATCTCTTTAGCAGTAGTAAGGCAGAGCACAGATTTCCAGATACATGGTTCAAGTCGCCTAATTTATTACTCTACACTAAGAATGCATTTCCAGTAAACAAAAAAAACCAGGTAAAATTATGTATCCTTGACAGATGAAAGAATCAAACTCATTAAATGAGTAGGCTAAGTATTGCCTAAAGAAAATAATTTAATACACGTATCATATATAAAAAATAACAAGCACACATATCAAAGACACACAGAATTCTTAAGTTGAAGAGCCTAAGGCAAAACAAATACAATATTCTTGATAAAGGCTCAAGTAAATATTAATAAATGTCCAGACAAAACAAAGTCATCACTTACCAAATATGTGTCCTAAGTTGGCATCCATTTTTATTTCAAACACTTGAGAAATGACATAAAAAGTCAATAAAAATATTGCTATGACTACTACCAACTTTGCAGCACCTGTTAAGAAACAGAAAAAAGTTTCAAAAAATTATCTGCAAATGGTAACATCAGTTTACCAAAATTAGCAACATGAGAAATGTGTATCAGATTACATCCTGGAGAACTCAGAAAAATTATGATCATTTGTGGACTTACTAAACAGAACAAATCTGAAAAAAGGATGGGTATTACGGATGGATATTATAACGTGGGATGGATATTATAATGTAGGATGTAACAGCACCAATCCATCAGGTTATCATACCAAATGCACACTCTCATCTTAACTTTCTCTACCTTCATGCTTTTCTGACACCATAGTACACCAACTCAGCTCAGCAGCCAGAAGAAACCAGACTCCCATGAAAATCCAGCTTAACCAAATGAACTAAGATGATCTACCTGGCTGTTGTCCAAAGGCAAAATTCCCACCTTCCCCATTCCACTTCCCTGTTCTTAGCCATTAGTACCTGGTTCCTCACTGTTCACAAATACATGTTTCCCCCTGCCCTCAAATTGAGGTACCTCTGTTTTAATGTATGGCCCAGACTGAGTATGGCCCTGACTGATTAGTGATCTGTTTATACACTGCAGCTTGGCTGCTATGGTCAGTCAGCTCTGAGTATCACGTTAAAAAAAAACAACCAACGAAACACAACAAAAAACCAGAAACAGTCATTCTCACCTACTTTTCAAGAAATTTATATTAATGACCTTCAAAAGGCAAGTTTGATGACTCAAAGACTATTCTAAAATAAGCGAGAAAAAGCAGTACCTCTCCCCTCTCACTTTCAATATACAGAAGTCTCAGGCAGCACTTTACAAGGCTAAGTTCCTGCAGTGCTGAGTGGCCAATCTACTTTCTGGGAGAAGAGCTGTAAGCACACAACCACACCAGCTTACATCTGAAATGGAAATGTATGTGATACTGCCACAAACCTCACCATTTTTTAGCATAATCTGCAACACATTTTTACAGAAGATTTCACTCTTAACTGACTGTAAAATACTGACTGAGAGTATAAGGCAAGGAGGCATCTGATCAACATCCTGCCTTCCTATCTCACTGCAGTATGTCAAAGTGGTTGGAAGAATCAACCTTAAAGCATGCTTCTTTTCCTCAGATTGCCAGCCAAATCCTATAGAAAACCCCAAACTTATATATTCCTGCAGATCTCAGACTGCTGCTGTGATGGGCTGCTCAGAAAATCTTAAAATAGACAGATTACTCAGCCTTCAGCAGGATGAGAGATGCTAATCAATCCTCCCAAAAGGCTAAAAAAAGATAAGGGGATAGAAAAAGAAAAGAGAGATGAAGAAAGATACAAGGGTTTTTTGCTAGTAGTTCCGTCTTTTTCATGTGTGAGTACATACATATTATATAAGAAAACACAGGTGCAAACCTAATTTAAAAACATTATGCAGGAACTCCAAAGATCACTGCACTTGAAAGGAAGGGAACCATGTGTAAGCACTGGAGAAACAGATGATCTGAACATATGTTAAGAAATGGGGTAAAGGTTTTCCAAGCAACACTGCCTATAACCACAAGATGGTACCAGATTTTGGAATGTGTCATCTAGCAAGTGGCATTTGGAGAGCATGTTTGTTTAGTATATAGCATGTGAGATGAACAATAATTCAGTCTGAGGACTAACCATCTCCTCTATATTCTGAGATTTTCAACTGAACTACAAGTGCTCCCTTAAGAGGAACAGTAAGAAACCTCCTAGAAAGTTCTTTAAGCATTTGAACCAAAAACTGGCCAGGTTTGCTATGGGTGAAACATTCTACAGGAACTGCCATATCTTCTTTATAATTTTAGCAAAAAAAATCCAGTTGGATGGAAGGGAAATTAAAAACTTAAACATGTTTGGAAAGTAATTTTCCAGGTGAATAAGGCACCTAAAAATTGGAGCATTTTCCAGTTACCACACTTACTTTAGCAAGTTGCTCCCAGTTATATATATTGTGGTTAATAAAGCAAAATTAGAAGTAGTGACAAAAATTGCCTAATTTCATGCATTAACAAGCTCTTGGAAAAGGCGTCATTTTCTTCCACAAGAGACAACGTTTTCTCCTTCTGCAAAAGAACACTATAACTATTGATAAAAGTGCAATGCACAAGAAACTCAAAACTGTTCCATTGCTACACAGGCTATTCTACTGTGACAAAATTTCAAAAAAATTGTTTTTGTTTAATGTTGTATTAGCAAAGATCTTATTTTTACAACCACTATACCTTCTGTCAAGTAGAATTAGTCTCTCAAAGCCTGTACTACAGTAACTTACCTCTACAGAAAGGCTTTTAAACTCCCAGCGATCATTCAGAAAGTTTCAGACACTTAGAACAGCACACAGCAATTCTAGTTAGGGTGTGAGGTGGGGAAGAAATGGCTTAAGACAACCATTTGCCCTTTCCTTATTCCTTCATCATCCTACTGAAATAGCAGCCAGAATATATCAAATTGTGGCACCTTAAGCAGTCACTGCAGATCAGCTACAGCATTTCAACAAGGTGATTGCTTTACGACAATCCCAAATTCCAAAATGAGTTTCATTAAACATCAATAAAGCAGAATAGCAATGCCTGTTATGCCAGTTAAGTGAAGCATACCCTGACAAAATTTGATGAGGATACCAAATTTGATGAGGAAGTGGACATGTCAAAAGTGAGAGCCAACATGCAGAACTCCTGGGTAGGCCGGAAGAGTGGGCTAACACACTGGAATTCAACAAGGACAAGTATAATCCACCACAGAAATCTTAATCCAGGAGTAAAGAATAGACTGGAATCTACCCAGCTGGGGAGCAGCTCTGTGGAAAGGGAACAGGGGATCCTGATGGACAACAAGCTCAATACAAATGGATAGTGCTGGCAAAGAAGCCAACAGGATGCTGGGCTGCATCAACAAGGGCATCACCAGCAGATAAAGTCATTATCCCTCTCTGCACAGCACTTGTCAGGCCACATCTGTTATACTCTCTTCAGTTTTGGACCCTGCTATTAAAAAAAGAAAAAGACAAAAACATGGACAATCCAGAGACAGTCCGACACAAAGATGATCAAAGGACTGGGAAGCCTACCAGATGAGGAAAGGCTAAGACTGCTGGTTTTTTTCAGCCTTTAGAAAGGACTTAAAGGAGAACTTAGTACCATGTTCCAGTATTTCAAGGGTGGCTACAAAGAAGATGGAGACTCCCTTTCTGCAAGGAGTCACATAGAAAAACAAAAGGGGAAGACTCCAGTTGGACACGGAAAGTTTGTCACAATGAGAACAATCAGACATTTGAATAAACTCCCCAGGGAAATGGTAGACTCCCCAACACTGGCGATTTTAAAATCTGGCTGGACAGAATGCTGGGCTATTGTGGAAAGATGGCTAGGGCTCAAATTAGAGGAAGTTATAATTATAGGGTAAAATTCAGCTGGTACTCCCTGGATGGAATGCTGTGAGCATGCTCAAAACCTATCCCACAACACACGATCCGCATCCTCAAGCACGTGCTAACGGAGAACAGAGGGTGGAGCTGACTGGAAACACCTTGGCCAGGCTCTGTTGAAATCAGATAGTACTTTGTAGCTGATAAACCTGCACAGCACCTGTCAACCAAGGGAGATAGGAGCACGTATCTTGCCACTGAACCAGCAACCGTGGTGAAATCACTCACCTGAGATGAACTTGGCTCTCTTTTAACTTAATTGAAATATTATCTCACACCATCATCCCAAAGTTACCTGCCTCCTAGGTACAACCACCCTTCATGAGCATGCACTCTATATTTTATTGACTATATCAGTAACAGCAAAGCAAGAGAATTTTACACCAATGATTAACAAAAGTATGTATTATTAGAGTCATGCAAGATCCACCCAAACAAAAAGGAAGTTAATTGAAGGGTTCCCATAACAGGACACAGACTAGTCAGACACAAGGGTCTTGGCTTTCCTGGCATGTTGACAGACTAATCAAACACTAAAGGTTTGAGGAAATCTCCACTTTTCACATGACAACCATGTCTACACCATGCTTCTGCCAAGAAATGTTGGACCAGATGATTCTTGAGATCCCTCTTAACCTGGTATTCTATGACTGTAGGACTTTAAAACCTTATTGTCACAACTTGTTAATGTTGTCCATAGCAGTTGTTTCACAAATGACCGAAATCTGATTTGATTGAGTGTACTTACCTGCTATTCTCATGTTTAGTCTTCAGCCAGCTAATGACACTACTGCATTAAAATAGCCACCTATGGGAAACAGAAAAAAATGAACAAAAACTAAAGACCACATCACCATAATTACAGCCAAAAATACACTTTTGTGATGAGTAAAGAAACCCACAGACTTTCTAGTCAATAAAATTAATGATTGTTCTGAGTAACTATTTCTTAACAGTCAAGGGAAGATTTAAGATGGGTTTCTGATGTCTTGCTTTCACTTGTTTCTCCACGAAACAAGTGTTCTGAAAAAGCATTAATTTCATCTAATCCACTACAAATTCAGTTTAACTTTCAGTCCTTCAATCTGTGCTCTAAGTACTTACTAGTGCTTTATCCAAGCAGTCTTTAGTTTCCTAAAGCTATAAAAGTCAACAACTGCACCTGCACTCCTTCAAAACTCTACCTGCTTCTGGGTGCAAGTTGCAATTTGGCAACATAGCATAGTAAACTATTCTTTGGAGAGAAAAGATTTAAACATTTTGGTCTTTAGGATACTACATAAACTGCATTCAGTGGAACTGAAAGAAGGTCAATACTTTAATCTATGCATGACAGAAACATAACGCATTTGTCACTCACAGGTACAGCCAGAGGAATAACGTGATGGTCAATGATGACAGAAGCACCAACCCTAGTACTGCAATTATTTCAGAATAAACTGAAAACCACTCTAAGCAAACAGCTCCTAAGCATGCACAAGCTTTTCGAAAAGAGCATGTCACCACACAGGGTGAAAATGGGCCACAAACCTCACAGGCTCTGCACAAAAGCTCCCACCTCCTCCTCCTCCTCAAGCAACACAGGGTCCATACCAAACCTTCTGCCCTCTACCTGCAGAGCCAAGGCTGCTCCTGGCTCTGCACCATGCTCACCCTCAGCCCTGGTGGGCCCATGCTGCACTGGGCCTGGACATCTGGCTTGACTTTCCCCCAAATCAAGACTCTTGTTTAATCATCTACACTAGGCCACATCTAAAAACATGTAATCACCTCTCACTGTAATCCAAGCAGCTGTCCCAGACCCCCATCACAAAAGCTATAGCATCCCTAACCCTCTGCCGTCCCATGCCATGATTTTGAAAAACATCAAAAACATTATCTTTAGAAATTATTAGAAAAACTGCTATTATTGGAAATTCAAATTATTTGGAGACAAGCACCAAAGCACCCACATAGTTCTCATGGTCTATCCTAGGGAGAAGAAACTGGTATTATGCAGACAACCTTTTGCCTTTACTTAGTTCAGTATCTTCAAGTTTAGTGATCTGTGTCCAGAACCTCTCTGCCAAAGACTCAGTCATTGTGCTCTACCCTTTCAAGTTTCCAAGAAAATGGTCAGCAGAGAAATAAACAGGGAAAAAAATTGCAAATACAGAAATATTTATTTCTATTCTATTCGAATTTGAAAGGTTTAAAAGTAAACAAATGTTTTTGAGTGCTAACATTGTATAGTAAAGGAAATCTCATAGCATATTATAGATTGTAATATATCCATTTAGCTGTAGCCACACGTATCCTCATGTAACTTCTTTCAGTTAAGAAAGAAGTTAAGAAAGGGTGGTATTTATCTGTCTTGAGAAAGGCAAAAAAGAATCCATCAGAGCAGAGAAACTCATCTTATTTCAAAGTCTGTGAACAGAATTATTCTAGGCTTCTTCCTCTCCACACACCCAGAAATATAAGAATGTTACAATAAACACTGGCTGTATTTTGAACAACTACAAGCTTGTTTTAATCTGAACCGAAAAAAGAGCTTTCCTGTTTTGTTTTACTCTAAACAAAAACACATAATGAATTCAAAGCATGAAAACAAGAATATGAACAAAATCAGAAAAAGAATCTAAGTGAAACAATTACATGATCTAACCTTGACTGCTCTTATCCCAACACACCCATGTCGGGGACCATTATTTGTTGCAATCAACAAATAAGAGTGCACATTTTTTTTTAAGTGTGGAATGTTTTTTGATTTAGAAAAAGGAAAAATCAGTATGCTATGCCTCAACTTGAAAGGAATTTTAGAAATCTAATGATTATTTCTCTAAATTACAGTATACTGAAAAACCATGGGGTTTGATTTACAGAATAATACAGTAGTGCTACAGTACAGACAAGTGTTACACAGCACTTTCCAGCTGCAGGAAAATAATTTATGGACATCAAGTCCTTTTCCTACACTGTATTATCTTAGATTGTTTTAAGCACTTCAAGACAGAACAGGAATAAAACAGGACAAGTCACGAACCTTTATGAATGCTTACAGACCATTACTCCACATCTTTGGTATTAGACCTCATAACTGAAATTAAGAGAACTGACTAGAAAATTCATTTGGAATTTTTAATAGTGCACATTTTAGGATTATTTAAAAACAAACAACACAGGATCACAACTGAGCTTGCTCAGATTCAGATGCACAAAACCAGTACCAACAACATTCTTTTGACTGCTTTAGAAATGGGCCAAAATAACCTCAACACTATTTTTCTCTTCTTTGATGTAAGATTCCATCAAGTAGAGGCAGTAGAATTAGAACCTTATTATCCTCCTGACTTATGAGTGTCACGTAATACAAATAATCATTTACTACTACATCACTCTCTGTCAGACAGTACAAAAAGGCTCCCAGGTATCACTTATTAGAGACTGAGGCAGGAGGTGCAGCCCATGGTAGGGTTGACAGGCAGTGTCCCTATGAGTACAGCAGAACCCTACAGAGATGCAAAGACCAAGGAAAACACCACAAAACAGGCAACAGAAGCCATCAACATCTCCAAGCTGCAAAGTAAAATGGCTAGATTTGGGAAGCATTATGTGACTCAAATATGGATTTTCTTTTTCTTCAGACTGTTTTCTTAGCATAAAACTTAGGAAGTTTTTCAGTCAAGGTCTACAACTTGGACAGCAGAAAGAAACAAAAAAATTTCTTGTGCAGCAGTGCCGTGAAATGAAAAGTTACCCACAGAAGAATAACAGGAGAAGACAAGAAATTAGCGGTTATAAATCCTCCTTGAATGCTCGTGTGTCATTGTCCAGTTCCCTGCATGGAGCTGCACATCCATCCATGCAGAAGAAGATTATTTATTCTGGATACAAACTACTAGAGAGAGGATATGCGGAAAGACAGCTGGGAGCTGAGGTTACTGGTTGCTTTTTCCTTGCATCCTTTTGCATCCCAAACAACCCCCATGACAGCCTAAAATGCTTTGCATAGGGCATAGAAAACAGTAGCTTGTAACAAAAAAAAAGTAAGAGAAAAAGGGCTTCCCCCACTATGCTTCACTTGATTAACTTGCGTGCTATGACATACTCAACACAAATACAAAAAATTAAATATATAACTCCACAGAGCTACTGCATGTATTTTTGTTAATACCTAATCTAGTTTCAATAAGTAGACAAGCAGATGACTGCTTTTAGAAGTAACCTGTGTCTCTTGAGGGTACCCTGCTGGGTCCTTCCCAGAGGAAGCTTACAATGTGACTTCATTCAGGAAAATTCAAGCCTATAATCATTCCAAGCAAATCAGCATCGTATTTTGTTAGGTTACAAAGCTTCTAACACACCAAGACTGAGTTCTTTCTACATTCATGTGTTAGACAGAGTGGTCATCAAGCAAGTTTTCCGCCTATAATCATTGTAAAAGAGGAAATTGCATAGAGATAATTGATAAATTAACAATTCCTATTAATCCTGCCTCACTGACATAACACTGAATGAAGTGCAGATTTCAGTCCCAAGCTGAATGCAATTCAATTTGCTTAATTCTCTATCAGGCTTTTCTCAACACTTGTCCAGAGATGGTGCCATGGGACACACGTCACTAGGGCAGGAGCACAGCCTCTGCCCTACTTACTGTGTGGCCACTTGCCATAAACTTCGGTTTAAAAGGGGTTTCAAATATGATTGTAATTAATGTTTTGAAGGATGATAATGAAACATGTAGTTTAGTCTATTTCATTCACAGGATAATAGTATTTCCATTAGCAACTTGATAATATGAGTGGATTATGCTTACAAAATGGGCACACAAAAACAAGCAAACATGAGAGGCAAGAATTTAGAAGGTCAAGATAATTTTAATTTCTGATCTTAGCTGATAAGGAAGAGGTCCCAAAATCAACAAGGATACTTAATAAAACAAAGTAATACACTCCAAAATTGACATCAAGTGCAGCAAAACGAGCAGCAGAAATGGAAAAAGAGATTACAGCAGCTCTCTAATATTGGGGTCAACAATGTCATACTCCCACAAAAGTGTAACTGTTCATTGTGAACTGAACTGATAGGTCTGCTGGGTATGGGGAAAAAAAGCAATTACTCTGCTCTGCCTAAATAAACAAAAAATACCCTGCTCCATGTGCTATCTTGACTTTTAACTGAGACCCATGTGCATTTTTTTCCTAAGTCTATCTTAATGCATAATCCTCAAATGGAAGAATCTAGATAAGAATTACATGACCTAAATAAACCAACTAAGGGATAAAAGAATCAAGTCTGCTTTGCAAGGAACTGTGAAAGAGAGAAGTCAGGATCAGACATCTTTATCTCATATCTTCAAGGTGTAATTTTAAATTTTTTAAGAAATATTTTTTAAAAATACTATTATTTATAAAAAATCTAATATATATAAAATACATTTTTACTTTAAATATGTAATTTTATAATATTAAAAAAATGCCAAGAAGAACCATTCTCAGTATTCCCTGGCTGCTGCTTACCTATTTGTAGTTATAATATTGAAGAAAGACAACCTGACAGTTACAAGGATGAACAAAAAATATGAAAGGAGACCATAAATCATCATAGAAGTCTGGAAACAGAGTTTTTCTTAACACAGATAGTCTCAAGGTCTGAGCTAAAGTCCCCTTCAATAGTAAGCCCACATTTCTATATTATTATATGCAAATCTGTACCCAGGTTATGTAATATTAAAATCTGTGGCAGCCGGAGATGCTTTGCATTGAATGCAGGGGGAAATGTTTCCCCCAGACCAGGACTGAAGTGTTTGTATACTTTCTAGCACGGTCAAATGCTCTCATACCTATTTTTGTACATATCTGCTATTTGTTCATATGAATAGCATACACTGCCCTAGAATTAAACAAATATTCAAAGTTACATGGTACAAAAAAAAAAAAAAAAAAAAAAGCTTGAGCTTTTCTTTCCAAGACTTTAGTAGATTAAGATATTGTCTTTTGGTTTGTTTTTTTTAGCACAGACTGCATTCCTCAATGATTAGCAGATGTGTTTTATTCCTGTCAGAGAACGGCAAAAAATCCTCCAAACAAAAAAAATTAGCTTTTTCTAACTGGTAAAATATAATCCATGAAACAACACTGTGTTTAATCCAGCCTCTGTTGATAAGGTATTTCAGTGTGTTGTGTTCAGACAGTTCAGAGCAGTGGTGGTTTTTTACTCAATACAACACAGCGAATTAGATATGTCAAGGACCCTTTTTCTGGTTTTAAACCAGGGGTTGTGCCAACTTGAATTACATGCCATGGACAAAAGAGTTGAGACATTCAGAATCATCCAAGACTATTTTATTCAAATGCAGGATGCATTTTCTTATCCAGATGATTGTTTACTTTTCTGCTAGGCTACGAACAGTTTTTCCAATATGTTTACAAAATTATAATTTAATTTTAAATTAGTGAAGGACACACAGAGAAAAGAATTATATCTTTAAAAAAGTAAATAGTATTACTCTATTGCATAATCATGCACCACTTGTGTCTTCTGGAAACACAGGCTATGACCCCAGTAGTTGCTCCCTACAGACAGCATTCCTACATCCATACAAGTTCTTTGAGGTTCTGCCAGAACTCCACACAGGGAAAAGGTCTGTCCACACAGAACGATTTAAAGACTCAGGAACAGATATTTTCTTTTCTCCTTTCTGACAAATGGTACCCTGAAGTAAAATGATTAATTTCTTATAAAAATGATAACACCCGAATTGTGATCTTCCATATACATATCAAGGTTCATCTTGGTATTCAGACAACTGAATCAGACTCAAAGCATTTGCTTGTAAAAACAAGATTTTATTATACTTCTATCAAACTATATCTGCAAGAAAATAAATGTAGATAAATGTAGGAAATGAAACCAAAACTTATTCCAAAATCAGAAATAGATAATCCAGCTACTGCTGCATGTCCTGTGTTGAGAATACCACTCTTTTAGGTTTCACTTTTAGGAAAGGAAATACACATGAGAAGCAGCATTGTGCCGGAGTGTTTTGAAACTTGATGTGCAAAACAAACCTTTCCCAAATGGCATGTCAAATCACTGACCATGCAAGCTTTTGCTAGTGGTATCAAGCCAGTACTTTCACCTTAGGCAACAGACAAACTAGCCAGTCTCAAACACTGAAAAATTCTTCCAAATCCCGAGAAGCCAAGAAAAAGTACTAAGGCATTCATTCTTCCCACAGAAAATGAAACTCAAACTACATTCCTTATGCAATTAAAACAACAAAACCAAACCAATCCAAGAAAAAAAAGCAGCACAACCAATTAACAACAAAAAAATTTAGCCTTATAAGCACTCAGTCCATACTTTGAAGACTCTTCTCAAGTATTACAAAAATGTATTGGTCCATGAAGTTCAAAACATGATTTATGGTCCCTAAAACCCACATTATTTTTATGTGATAAAGTAAATTGTACCATTGCTGCTGACATACCTATTGAAGAGAATCTTAGCTCTGTGTTTCACGGGGTTGGATAATACCACATATTCAAGTTCAGATAGTAAAAATCCTCAAGGACAAATTGTTGAACCTCATTCACCAACTCACTTCCCCACTTCAACACAGCAAACTACATAAATCTCAAAATAAAGATGTAAGAGAATGAGATACCCCACACTATTTTGTAACTGAAACTGCTGTAATTACCACCTGTTCAAAAGTTCAAAACTAATTATTTGTTTTCTGTCATACTTTTAAGAAACAGATTATGACCTTGATTTAATAAGGCAGCAAAGTCTGTTCAGTTTTACCACAACAGGAAGTAAACAAAGCTTTGCAATACATTAATCTGTGGAATCACCAGCTCTCAGTTGAAGGTGTTCCCAGAACCTAGTAGATGTTTCAAATATACAAGAGCTTTCACATCAATAAAAAATACCATGCCTCTTATTATAATATTGCATCACTATCAAGCAGTATCATCCTGTCCTACAGACCAATGCTCAACAGAACTATCATACCAAGGATATGTGCCTAGAGAACAATAATTATACACGTAATTACTGTGACTTCACAGAATAACAGAATGGCTCGGGTTGGAAAGGACCCCAGTGGGTCCATCTGGTGCAACCTCCCTGCTCAGGCAGGGTCATCCCAGAGCACAAAGCACAGGATTGTGTCCAGATGGTTCTTGAGTATCTCCAGTGAGGGAGACTCCACAGCCTCTCTGGGCAACCTGTTCCAGTGCTCGGTCACTGCACAGTAAAGCAGTTCTTCCTCAGAAGAACTCTACTTAGGGGAAACTTCCCATGCATCAGTTGCTGCCCACTGCCTCCTGTCATACTGTTCAGCCCCACTGAGGAGAGCCTGGCTCCATCCTCTTGACACTCTCCCTTCAGATATTGATAGACAGTGACGAGATCCCCTCTTAGTCATCTCTTCTCAAGGCTGAACAGACCCAGCTCCCTCAGCCTTTCCCTGAAAGAAAGATACTCCATGCCTTAACTGCCACTGCTGGACCTGCTCCAGGAGCTACATATCTCTCATACATTGAGGACTTGATAAAACCACGTACGACCACCACGTACATTTACTTGATGGTATGGATATGGAACACCATCTTACACTGAGGCCCATCTTAAAGAAATTTATCAAGCAAGCAAGGAGAAGAAGAAAGGAACATTACAAAAACTTCCTCTATAGTTCCATGTTTGTTGCAGGAAAACCGATGGGCTCTTCCACAGTACTCTCCAACCACAGTAAGACTCTAGATAATAGCTTTAAGGTGTCAGAATGAGATGATCATCCTTTGAATGAGATTCATTCACTGCACAGACCACCACACCAACCCCATCCCAGAGACGCATACCAAGACTACAAACATGGCAAGCCATGGAGTTTTGTACATCCTTTGCAAGGCAGAAAGGATTACTAATAGTAACAAGGGACATCTCCATACACTGTTGGAAATAAAACCCAATCTATACTACCTACCAAGCATTTCAGCTTCTTTAACAAAAGCTCTGATCTGATCTGAGGCTGCATGCTGGAAAGGAGTTTCAACCTTTGCTCAGTAGCACGCTGATCTCACCAGGAAGCTGGGGGAAAGTACTCCCCAGTGACAGTCACTGCTCACAGCACTGCTAGTATCTCTAGTTCCTCTTGTTCTAAGGGACACGGAAATCCATGCTCCACTGCAGAGCCCCTTGTCATGCACTCACCTCCCTCCCATGTGAGGTAGCACTTGGATAGATTTTAGCCCTTTGCAGGATTAAAAGAGCATGTCACTGGCTGAGCGGAGCATTCAGCAGAGAAAGCGCTGCACATCAGCTCCGGGAAGAAGGGCAGCAGCAGGTCCAACACACAGAGGGCCATGCTATGCCTACAGGATACTGCTAATGGGATCACACAGCATCCAAGAGACTGCTGCTGGTGCCTGACAACCTCCATGTGCACGAGGCATCCAGAACCAAACTGCTTCTGTAGTGCAGGCAAGTCACTGCTACTGTCTATATTAGCACTGGACAGGCCATCATTTGTGAGTGGAGGTGAAAGATGCTTGAAAATGGAGAGGAAGTCAGCCAGTGACACAATTCTTAACAGCTCTACAGTGACTCACTTCTACCTACTGAAGACACACAACACAGCCCCCAAACCTGTAGTTTTTAGACTGGTTTCTGAGCATGAAGATATCAGAACAAAGATCCACAAAATACATCTTGGCTAGGTGCAATCTTACAGCAACCACTACCAAAACCGTATCTGAGAGGAATAATTTCACAGAAAAAAAAAAATCTAGGGACAATGTATGCTTTTTATATATTATATATTTAACATAATTTGTACACTTTAATATTTAGTTAACAACTGGTATACATCCACTAACTAAAATCCAACAGGTATTTTCTATCCTTTGAGATAGCAAAGCATCATCATGGGTGGGGAGATCTAAAAATATGCTGCACAGCAAATCACTGTATGTCATTACCTATACAGAAATTTACCACATTAGGAACATATAAACTCCTTTGAGGAACAGCATCCCTCAGTGACAGAAAAGGTGCTTATTACAGTGACCTTACCACTGAGACTCTATGCACAGCTGAGATGAAGATGCTGATATGCAACCACTGCACACTTGAACAACTCCTGATGCAATCCCCTCTGGATAAGGATGTTCTAAGATAAATTCTCTAATTGTTATGGGAACTTCTTGAATAAACTTCTGCCTGAATCAACTCAAATGCAGTTCCAAAACCATTCATGTGTCACTGATATTCAGCTGACCAGCAAGCACACAAGCACCCATGGCAGTTCCATCAACCTCCCCAAAAAAGTGAAGGAGTTTCAAGGCTGATCCAAAAGAAGAATTAAGTGCCTGGGAGCAGGTCAGCAGCTTTCTAGCAGCATCAATACCAGCAAACACCAGCCTAAAGATTTCTGAAATGATGACTCAACTAACTGGTGATGCCAAAACAGATCAAATAAAAAAAAAAAAAAAATCTTTGCTACTAGGAGATGGTTACTTTCTCTTTAGACAAAAGACAACTGGAAAGAGGATGAGAGAAGGGAAAGAAGCCAGCCAGTCACAAGAAAGTAAGCCTTATGTCATGTATTTCAGTGTTAATATTTTAACTGGACTGTCATGAGAACTAGCACGTGTTTGTACATATAAACATATTGTGCAACTTTCTGCCAGTAATACTGACTCAATAGTCACATTAAATGCAGGGCAAAGTTTACTCCAGCAGCTCCCTCTGTCCTGAGAGTCTTACAAAGTTTCTACTCTCTTCCACCAAGTCTGTTCCACATTCTCTTGGCACTGAAGATATGTGAGGCCAAGGCTGAAAAAAAAAAAAAGGCTACAGTGCAGCTCAGTCTGTAAATGAAGATACAAACTATTTTTGTATCATAAAAATACAGTACTGTATATGGGGAGCAAAAATAGTTGAACAATTCCAAAAGAGTAACTATTGTTAATGCTCTGTGAAAACTTTAGTGTGATTAAATTTCAGGAACCCTTGGTGAAATACCATTTAATACAGTCCACCACTTATTACAAATATCAATGAACTACTGAAAAAGGATAAGGTTT
This sequence comes from Eopsaltria australis, assembly GCA_034509425.1. Lineage (NCBI taxonomy): Eukaryota > Metazoa > Chordata > Aves > Passeriformes > Petroicidae > Eopsaltria > Eopsaltria australis. Next base: position 559,809 of record JAVTVJ010000927.1, read on the forward strand.
CTAAATCTGTGGATAACACCAAGACACAAGCAGATGGAAGCAAATTACAGGGTAGAACTAGAGCAACAAATTACCCAGAAAAATATTTATTTAAACAAAAAAATTCCCAAAGTCCTCTCAGGATGCATACACACTTAACAAAAGTATGAGGAGGCTATGCTTAGATTCATGGTTAGACACAAAATTTCAGATGATGAAAGCAGGAAGCCAGGAGCACCTATTTACAGGTTACAGATGCTCAATCTAAGAAATACTAGGAAATGAGATTTCAAGAAGCAATATCAGGTTAAAGTTACTTCCTCATCACCTTTCTGTCGTGTTCTCAAGCCACAAGACCTCAGGCATATATAGTATTAGGATGCATGAAAATTGATGAGATAGGTGAGCTCACCAGCCAGTCTGCTCCAGCTCACGTGATTTTGCTCACTAAGGAAATTTAATGTAGTAAAAGAGAATATAATTGAGATTAGAAGACAATTTTCAAGAGTGTTGAGAGGCGAAGTGCAGCAGCATTGGGCTGCTAGTTTTGCTCACCCATGTCACTATCTCACTGCAAGGCTATTAGATTTCTGACACTAATGCAGTAACATTTTTTCTGCAAATTTATGTACAATCTTGGTTTCAGACCAATATGAGACTTCTCAGACAGATCCTTCTAAACTGCAGAACAATTACAGTAATTCCAGTACTGTTGACAGTAAAACAGTTGTCACAGGGCTATGCAGCTGGCCACTGGCACGTAAAACATGGAGGTTTACAATAATTATGCCTCAAGTCCTACACAGTCTCACCAAATTTTAGTGAAAAACTCAGAACTGAACATACGTATCACTTAGATAATGACTCATGAACATACTGATTATCGATGTAAGTAGAAAGACCTGTAGCCATTACATTCACATGTCAATCTCCTGACTTCACTGGAACTACAGGTTTAAAAACCAGAATCTAAGTTCTACTTGAGTAACAAATTCTCTTTGATCAATTTAAATCTTTAAGAACAAGTTCTCTGTGTCTACTGTGGATTCATTTTATGGACACCTAATCTTTAGGCTACAATATAATCTGTAAGGAGACAGGTATTTTCGCACAGTATCAATACATCTTATGGTTTTATGAAAAAAATTAAAAATCTGTTTCCTGCATGTTAGTATTTTCCCCCAAAACCTGAAAACCAAACATTCTGGAAAAATTTTAATATTTAATTTTAAATATTAATTTTCCAAAGTTCCACTAAAATTTTAAACTCTGTCTACATTACCCCTGTCTTCTATAAGCAGTAAGAGTTCACACTAAATGTGGGTGGCCACTGGATTGTTGCACTCTAAGAGCCGTAGTCAGTGGCTCAATGTCCAAGGGGCTAGAGCAGTGACAAGAGTGTGCCTCAGAGGTTGGTGTTGGGATGGTGATTTGACACTGACACGGGTTTGCCAGAGAGGCGGTAGGTAACCCATGCCTGGAAGCACTCAAGGCCAGGTTTGAATCGGGCTTTAAGCAGCCTGGTCTAGTGGAAGGTGTCCCTGCCCATGGCAGGGGGGCTGGAAATAGATTATATTTAAGGCCCCTTCCAAACCAAACCCTTACATGTAGAGTACATATGCCCTGAAGCAGTCGGGCTGCACTTCGAAAGGCTGGGCAGGAACTCGTGGTTCCATGAAGCAACCATTATTATCTATTTGCTCTGCACTCTTACTTCGTGAAGTGGTCAGGAGCTTCGCTAAGTGATGGAATCAAGGGCCTGCACCGAGCAGGTGCTTCCTCCATCCTGAAGTGATTGATGTTATTACACGACAATAGCAAGCTATTAGCTTGTGAAGAGCCTACCTGCAGGCTTAAAGCAAGTCACAAAACTTGTTTTCCCACACAAACAACTATGCAGATCAACAGTTAAAAAAGATTTCTTCATACTTAAAAGAAACCCTGAGGGAAAATATGTGCTAATGAACACACTCACACCTTGAGAAGTTTCGAAAGCTTAAAAAAAACCAGAAAACAACATGGCAGTCATTAAGTAGCCATTTCTGGTGTGGGCTTGTGGTTTTGATTCTTTTTCCACGTAACTGCCCAATTAGTATTAAATAAATACTTTGTTAAAAGAGAGAAGCAGTCAGCTGGGTTCACCAGCAAAGAGCCACCACGGGCTCCGACTCTGTGTGGCGTAATAGGCCACGCAGAATATTTTAAATACCTGATATATGCAAAGATCTTCACCCAAGTCTGCAGTTATTAGGTTGTCATTTAACCTCTTTTAAATGTGAGAAAATGGGAAGATAAGCAAGTCAGGTGAGTTACATAGCCCCTTAGTGGCTCCGCCAAACACGTGGCTTAACATATGGTAGCATTTACCTAAGAGGGGAAAAAAATATAATTTCTATATGTTTTCCTACTTCATCAGCTAAGAGGCCAGTAAGCAAAGGCTGCTTCGAGAAGTATCTCTCTGCAAACAGCATATTTAACTTCCTTCGGAGTTCAAGGCTGCTCTCTGGAACGATGCATTCAGCGTTTTAGTTAAACAAGAGCTGAGCCCCACAACCCATGTGCCAACAGCGCCCGCGACCCCGATCTCCACACACAGCCAAGGGAACAGCACCACCACCTCGTTTTCACCGAGCTGACTTTGTTCCAGCAGGAAGGGGCTGCCACGCTGCCAGCGTTTCACTCATTTCCCTGGACCAGGGCGTCCTGCCGGCCCGACCGCCGCCCGGCGCGTCCTCCTCGGCCACGGCCGGCAGCTCCGGCCGCTCGCTCGCTGCCCCACCGCCGCCTCCAGACTGGCCCTGAGCCCCTCGCCCGGCCGGGACGGCGGTGGGGCGCAGGACGGGACGGAGACCTCCGCCCAGCGCCGCCCGGCTCTGACCCGCGGCCCCGGCCCGCCTCACCCCTCCCGGGGCGGGAGGGGATGGGGGAAGGGCCGGGCGGCCCGGGGAAGGGGCACCGCCGGGGAAAGCCAGCAGCGGAGGCAAGGGCAGGGGCACCGCCGGGGAAAGCCGGCAGCGGAGGCAAGGGCAGGGGCACTGCCGGGGAAAGCCGGCAGCGGAGGCAGCGGCTGGCGGCCAGCGGCTGCCTCGCGCAGAGGGGAGCGATGCGCGCCCGGGCGGAGGGATGCCCGGCGGGAGAGGGGCCGGGGCCACCCCGCGCAGTCCCGCGGAGAACGCGAGCACCTACCGGGGCTGAGGGCGAGGACACGTCGCGCAGCGTCCCCTCGGCGGCCGCGCCGCGAAGGCTGCCCCGGCCCGAGCAGGAACCGAGCGGAGCCGCCGCCGCTGCGCAGCCGAAGGAAGGCGCGGAGGGCGCACCCGCCCCCTGCCGGTGGCGGACCGGGCCCGCTCCGCCCCGCCCCGCCCCGCGCCGCGCCGCGCTCCGCCCGCCCCGGGACTGTGCGGAACCCCGCGCTGCTGAGCCGCGGGACTGCGCGCTGCTCTGCGCACCCAGCCCCGGGAGCGCCTCCGCACAGAGCTCGCCACGCGTGCCCACAGCCAGCCTGGTGCCCGGGCCGAGAGGGACTCGGACACCAAGACGTTTCTGCTTGTTCCCTGCCTGTTATATTTTTCATTTTTTACCTAAACACACCAGAGGTTATATTCTGTTACTGAGCAGAACTGGCATTTTCTGTTTTAAAATAAAGTCCATCCTTTTTCTTTCAGAAGCATCATCAGCAGGACTGAGGCAATCTGTGTCATTGCATTAGGAGAAAAGACAATCCCTGTCTCTTCTTTAAACTTTTTCTTTTTTTTTCCACTGATTTTCCTCTAACTCTGCTATGAGTTGGATTAGGTAGGGAGTCAGGGGTAGTTGGGGTGGGTGGGGACTCAAGCAGGAAGAACAGCGTTTTATTGTGTGAAAGATTTCTAGTGCCGTAACTCCCTCAGCTGGGCTATCGATGGAGTGGGTATGGAAAGTGCTGGGGAAGCAGAGCTCTGGACTCTGTAAATTCCACTGTGGTCAAACCAGCAAGAGAGCATTTTTACAAAATCAGCGTGGCACTTCTCTTATCAGAGAACAAAGCCACAGCCAAAATATAGGGCATATCGCACACCATCAGTGGTAGGTAGACAAAAGGAAGTTTCCATGTCTTATTTTAAGAACTTTTGGGCAGTAGATCTTTCTTTTATTTGTTTTAAAATAGCGTACTTTGAAACTGAATGGTCCTTGGTATGAGATGGTTATTTGAACATCAATCAAACAATTTCTTTAGCAAATTTTCACAACACAATGAAGTTTCAGGCATACTGTAATCTCAAAATAAGCAAAGGAGTCCCCAGTGGGAGCATTACACAATAAAAGAAGGTATTTATAGCTTCTAGTTCTAAATTATGATATAGATATATAATAGTTTGACAGTTAGTGCCTAATATATGAAATTTAACCATGTTCCCCTGATTACTAATTAGGTGGCACTGTCTACAGTAACAGATTAATAAAGTCGGTATGCTAACAGAGGCTGACTGCTTTGATAAGCAAATGTTTGCAATAGAAACAAACATTTTTAAAAGATTACATAAGTAGCAATATCAAATTATTAAAAAAAGAAATAATATTATCTGCACAAACACCTGAGAATACATCTGTATCAAAGTCAAAGAAATAAGTTAGACGTGGGAACGGCTGCAATTGAATCCCGTTGATTATTTACTTGGCTGAAAAGGTGCCACAACACACAGAGGGTGTAGAGTCGCACTTCCTGGAAACATGGCAGCTGACAGAACCAAAGAAGAAGGGGATGCCAGCCCTCCTGGTTTCTCAAGAAGGCTCACAGTTCCTCTTTTCCTTTTTCTAGTTTGTCTTGTAATTGTCCCTTTTTTATATATTAAAATTGCTACGCCCATTAAGTACAGGTATTCCATAAGAAGTATAAATATTTATATCTACAGGAGTTTGCTTTTTATTATTGGCTGTGATGAACTCACCATTTTTTCTTCTGTAGATTAAGTTTGTCGTGAAACAGAATGTGTTTCATAGCTACGTGTATTCTAAATGTTTCATCATGACCTAATATGTTCTAAATTTACAATTTTTAATTCTAAAGTGTTTATATTTATTTAAAAATAAATCAACAAAATAAGTTGCTTTTACAATTACACTGTTTTAAAAAACATTTACTATACCTGTTTATTTTGCAAACTTCAGAAAACAAAGTATCTTAAGAGTTTGGACACATTGGGCTCAAACAGAGATGACCTTGTTGGCCTTACTCACATCTTTGACAAATTTCTTGGCTGGTGTCTCTAGCATTTGACCTGAACTTTCTTGTCTCTCTCACAATTACATCTTTTTACTTAGTGAAATTATAGCATTATACTATGATTTTGGGTTTTATTGAGAATGAAAACATTTCTTTCATGTAGTTACAGAAAAACTAGATGGATTGCAAGCCTCATTTAGCATCCTAGGGATAACAGGGATAAATGAAATGAACAAACTCTTTCAGGTGCTTTGCCTTTGTTCTGTTGATTATTGCCTTTGGCAAGAGATGTTCTGCTAATTAATCATCAGTCTTGATTCTCAGTTCTGGTATCAAAGCAATTTCTGGTGACTTTTAAAAGTACTATTTCCCTGTAAGTCTAAACTTCATGTTCATATGCTATAAACTAATACTTCTGCCCTAGCAAATCTTTCCATGGCACTTTGAATGAGCCAGACTCAGATTACTGGCTGAGACCCAGCTCTCCAAAATTTGGAATATCTGTGGCATAGAAGTTACTTTTCTCAACACAGTAACACAGTCACAGGAAACACTTTGCATTTGATAGCACTAGTATTATAGTGCTGTGATAAATAAAATGCAATCCTAAGCTCTCTTTTAAATATTATAGAGAGGGAAGAAAAGAAGTAAAATAGAAGAAAGTTCCTTAGTGAATTCTACAGGCAGTTTGCCTTGAAAAAATTGGAAAATGTGATTTTCACCAAGTTGTGAGTCTTTTAACAATAAATAGAAACTAAAATGTATAATATGAAGCTTACTCCTCTCTTTTCTCCTGCCTCTTTCAAACATGTGAGAACATGTATGAAAAAATTTTCCTTAAAATTATGTCCTATTGGCTTTCTGACTGGTGTTATCAAGTTTTATATAAAACAGCATGGGTGTATGTCTGTAACAGAATGTACTATTTAGTGTTTGTCCAATGAGGTGGTAGAATTTAAAATATATACATTCAGTATATATTTTTGTGACTTCTCACCCTGTTGCTGTCAAAAGTTAATTTTCAAGCAGCCAAAATAGCAAGTCTGAAATGAGATGTCTGGGTAACAGTGGGTATGGAACTAAAATCAGTGCTCCAGTTTTAGATAAGAAGCATCTGAGGAACATTTCGAACTGAGGTTGTACTCATGGAGATCAAGAACAAGCATCACCAGCTGGAAATTGTAGATGTTCTGAGAAAGATAAATTACAGATTGTGTTGTTCATGAGCTGCACTGTAAAAGGACACGAGCACCACTCTGAACATCTTGTGACAGCACGAGAATTCTTCCGCACAATAAATCTTCAAATGTAACTCTTTGTCATAGAAAACATATGGAGTTTGCTTCCAAGTTTATTGTTTCATTACAGTAAGATGTTTCTCCTGATCCACAGGCTCTCAACCATATCCTACCTTTCCCAAGGAAGAACTTCATGCTTTGCTGCTGCTCTCTCACAGAAGGTCTGTTCGTCCCCTCCCTCCCAGTCCTTGCTAAACAGCCTGTATCCATCCCCACCACCCCCATGTGTGAGCTATGCCAGGAGATCACGGTGATCCCAATGAGATATTGTAGCTCTGCAGCTGCATTTGGACCTCTAGTCCCCCCTGTTGATTCTCCATGCTGTATGCATTCATGTACAAGCATGTCAGATAAAGCACCAAGTTGAGCTGATGTTCCAGTAAAAGATATGGGAGCTTTTACCATAATGCCATACTTTTGACACTCTTATTGCTGTATATTTGCTTAAGTTGACCTCTTTCACCCTATTCTGTTTATTATACCTCATCCCATGCCACTTCCCTACTTGATTGCAGGCCATCATATCCCTCTCTGTTGTTTTGTCATTCCTGATTTACAGCTCTCCTTATCATTGCCAGTTATATGGCAGAGCTGCTCTAGCTCCCGTTTGTCAGGAGCACCCAGTTTGTTCCTAGCAGTTGTTGACACTCAGATAGGATCTTATAATTATAAAAATCAGATCCCTGTTATTGGTGCCAGCTGCATGATGCCAATTGATGATTAGCAGTCTCCTCAAGACCTGTCTTTCCTTTCTCTGGCAGGATCAACCAGAAAACCGCCTGGCCTACCACATCCTTGACCCTTGCTACCAGAGCTGCAGAGTTATGCCTAATAGGTTCACAGCTTCTCATGGCAAATGTCATTGCTGCCCATGTGGAAGAGTAGTAAGGATAATAGTCTTAAGGCCCCACGAGTCTTTTTTTGTATGTGAAATACAAGCAAAAAGATACTGCCCTTTGCCAGCAGGTGAGGTCAGCCTATGGTGACCTTCTTCTCCAAGCAGGGAGTGTGCCCCTGCTCTCACTTGCAGGTCCCACCTGATGTTGTTGCAGGTTCAGGCTTAGCTGGTGCAACTGTTTTCCTGCAAGCTGCTGGGCCCTGCTGCCAGGGCAGTCAGTATTTTATAGGTGCAGATCTGCAGATAGGAGTGGGAGCCTTCCTCCTGTTGCTAGAAGCCACGAGTTTCCAGCCTTCTTTCCCCCAACATGTGTGAATGTATGAGGAATGCGCTCTGTTTTTCACAACACATCACAAATGATGAGAGAGGATTTGATGGACAGCCTCTCCATGTCCACCCACACCTTAGTGCTTAATCAAGATAACCACTCCCCCTGTCTTACTAACATATAAACCATTGTCAGTAGTTATCATGTCTGTGTTTTTCTAGTGGAAAGGAAAGAATTTCATCTTCTGAGAAAACTCTCAGGATAATAGGGCAGAAAGACAGGGCAGCTCAGCAAATATTTGCAGGGTAGAGACTCTACTTAGTTAGGCCCTTAGGTACTGCTATAATAAAGAACATTAAACCTGTGTGTCCAGAAATAGAAAGCAGCCTGTATAATTAAGGTTTCTGCCAGCTCACTCATTTTTCACCAGGATTGAATGACCAGACCCCATCCATCTAAGCTTCAAGTGATGAGTAAGATAAAAAGTGCAGAGGCAGTGGTGATCACTCCATCCCTACTGTCATGCTTGGCTAGACCACAGAAAAGGAATTACATCCTTAGCTAGATTGATAGGCACAGCTCTGAAAAGGGGATTCTAGCTCTAACCACAGAGTTACAGAACTGGTACTGGAGGAATCTGAATGTCCTTGAAAGTGAAAAAGAGAGCTTGGACAGCAAACACACTTTGGGTGCAGCAGACCAAGATGCAGAAGGTTTCAGGTCAGAGGGATTTATCTAGAGACCAGACTAGACTCAAGCTAGTACAGGCAGCTCAAATCTAATGGAAGGATCCCTGGTAACTGTAGAAACTCTGGGAACAGATATATGATGCTCCAGCAGAGCTTATGGCTCACCAGCCATAAGATCACACTGCAAAAATGATCTCTTAAAGGGCCAGAAGACACAGTACTCTGAGACTAAAATACTGAAGCTATGGCAGTTTGGATGCTGAGGTTAGAAAGTATTGCTTTGCAGTTGTGGGCAAAAAAAACCAGAAATATGAGAATTTTCTGGGATGACTTGGAAGTTGTCAGCTCCTCATTTAACCCATAAGCCCTCTGCTTCTCTTCACTTGCTATCTTTACACTGGTGTTATGCCTCTGAGTATCTGTGTAGCAATGGTACTGCTGAGCATCTCAAAGTAGCACAATAACCTTCATAGGGAAATGAGAGCAGGCTCTGGCTTCTCCTGCAGCTAACCAGCTCCTGTCTCAAAAGCTCTTCTGGCTATGACACAGGTTTAGCCTTTCTGAGCAATAAAACAAATGCAGTGGAGACTCTTTTCACCACAGGCATGGTGGTTTTCTGAGCTCAGCAGTTTAAGAGGAAAAAATATTTCTCATTGGTTACTTCCTTCTACTATTGAATTGATATGGTCACTTAAACTCAGATGTCTTTGAAGGAGGCTTATCTCCATAGCCAAAGTGGTATACTATGAGAACCAGCTAATTTTAACAATAGTCTCATTAAGCACAATACCCTGTCAGAACTGACACCTCCTTTTTGCAGCAGGACAGCCCCTCCCTATACTTCAGCACTTTTAGCTGTTTCTCATGCTGCTGGCTTCAATAGTGTACAAGCCTACTACCATAGATTTTCTGACAAAAGAATAATATGACTTTTATTGAATTTCAAAAACATATATTCCATATGATACAACTACAGATAACTTACATTTTAGTTCAGTTAATGACACTGAAAGAATGTTTGGTTTGGTTTGCAGCAATTTTCTGTAAAAAATCAAAAAAAAGAGCTCATGAGGTACTAGAAGATGCATCTGGTAAATTATTCCAAGTCAGGCAGCCTTTGCTGCTGTGGTGTTTTGTGCTCTGCTTTTGCTGGATCTGTTCACCCAGTTTGTTAAACTTGTGTTAAGGTTTCAACTTGAATACTAGACTGTAGATTGTCCAGACAGAAAAATCTCCTGGATCCCCCCCTGAAAATGCGGAGGTGCACAACATCCAGAGGAAGGCAAACTTCTCCAAAGCATGAACTTTTCCATCAGGTCTGCGCAGCAGGCCATGGCCTGTCTTTTGACCCTGTGTCTGTAGGAAATCTCACTAGTTCTACAGAATGTGACATTGCACATGTGTCGTGCAGTGTATGAGCACAAAATGTTTTGCACTTCTTAAATAAAGTGCTAATGGTCCCTTCTAGCAACACTCCTAAAACAAAACACAGTAATTTTAGGTTTTGGCATTTGTATTTCCCTGAATGTGGTCTTTCCTTTTCTTCTTTGTTCATTGGCTTGTGGGATTGCTGTTTTTTGGGGTTTTTGGTTTGGTTTTCTTTTTTTTTTTTTTGGGGGGTTGTTCTGTTTTGTTTTTCTTCTTTTTTTCTAATAAATAACTCTTGTCAAATGGAAAATCTGTTAGCTACTTAAAAATAATCTTGGCAATACTTGAATTCTAAACTTTTATTTCTTGCAATCAGTCTTTTGTCTTACAAAAAAAGTTAAAAAGGAAAAGGAAAGGAAAATACTGGAGGAGTGAAAGTCTGTTCTGCTGTTGCACAGTTAGTTTCTAGGTAGGACATACTGAAATTAAAGTCACTCCACTTAGAGTGGACAGAATTGTTACTGTAACAGATTTGCATTAGAAAGCATCCTTTTTATATACTTTCCTGCTTGAAGTGAAGTATTTCTGTTACAAATTTGCTGAAGATATTTTTCTGAATAAAATGGTTTAAATTATCCCTAAATCTGTTCATTTTAGAATTTGCTAGAACTGAGTGCTTGATCAGATGCAGACACACATAGTTTTCATAGATGTCAGGAAGAAGCTGAAAGGGGCCTCTGGTGATGTCCTAATTCACCTTTCTACTTCCCATCAGAATCATGAAACTTTCCTTCAAACACCATCTGGTGAGGCAGAGCCTGGTCTCTGTAAATCATTCATGCCATTACCTACCTATGCTTATGATCCTAATGTCTAACCCAAACCTTCCTTGTTGTACTGCATGCTCATTTCTTCCTCTCATCTACAGTGATGACGTACAGAGAACCACATATTTGCTTTGCCTGTGCTATTCTTGTTTGTACTATTCTTGTTTGAAGACTTTTTCTTCTGTTTTCTGTCAGCCTTCCCCAAATAAAACAGTGACACTCCCTCTAATCCTTACTCACAGATCATACTTTAAAGACTTTCAGTCTCCTTCACTGGATTACAATTTCTCTGAAATATAATAGCCAAGCCTCAACACACCTTTCCTATTTGGGTATCACCAACATAAAATTATCTGGGACACAGTACTCTTACATGATGTTTTCTTCCATTTTTGCCCCAACAATTTCATTTACTGATGCTTGGCTGTGGCTGTGTATGACTCCTACATCCTCATCTGTGGATCTGCCACCCTGCTGAGAGTTTTCAGTCCTATATTTATGCAGCTGATTTTTTGAACTCAAAGTTGTAGCCTCTTTTTATATAATTTCTACTGTCTGTCAAGATCTTTTTGAAGATATTCCTGTTCTCTAAAACCTCACAGACTGGTACAGATTGGTTGTAGCTGCTTATTTAACAATGCAATACTCCATGATCTGGAGTGCCAATGGCAGCAGTATTCTTTACTAGAACCAGGACAGGATGGACACTGGGAGCAGCACTGGGATTTTGGCATTACACAGCTGAGTGCATTTTTGTTTCAGCAGTATTGCACTATTGTATGTCAGTATTGCAGTATTGTATGTCATGGAAGCTTTCATCAGGTCTTGTGTGCCAAGATTGCGCCTGAAAATCTCAAAAAAGACAGAATCCACAACCCCCTACCATATTACAGCCACCACATTTCTCCTATCTGCATGGCCTGTTTACTTGGTTAGATCACTCACCTAAATAATTTTATTTTTCTTTAGCATGATAGGACCTCTGATGATTAACTAAGGAAAGACATTTAGTCTTTGTGGTGTTTGAAGAAACATTTCTTCTTCATTAACAGAATTCTCATTGATTTCACAGCAACAAATTACATTAATCTGACAAGTGCTCACCTACAATAAAATATACTTACAGTCACAGAGTGGTTTTTTACTTACTACCATTTTAGAATTGGAATAACCAGAAAATCCTACACTTTTTGAACCTGCTTTTGGGGCTACAAGATTTTATTTCTTGTAGCACTATTAGAAGCTGTCTAAGTGAATAAAAAGTTCTTACAGAAAGATATACCAGGATTTCCATAGGAACATCCCTTTCCTGTATTTAGGACTAATCTGGTACTAATGCCTGTCTTTAATCAGAGGCAAGCTTCTAGTTCAATTAATTGTCCTGAACTTAAGAGCATTTATGGATGTATAAGAAACATGGAAGTAGAGAGCAATTAATTATCTTCTGGTATCAGCTTCACTTGATAACAATTTCCCTAACTGAAGCCTGAATGAGGGAGCTGGAACTTAGATTTCAGCTAGAGGGAGGGGTTCCTGGAGCAAAACCTCAGAATCAAATGCCACTGAATGTTCAGTGCTTTGCTCATTAACCTGATCCTACCAAACCACGTGGGAGTGCAAAAAAGTCCAACAAACCAAAAAAAATCCCATAAAAATAGCTTTATCTACTTCCAACAGGGAACAGTCTGGCTAGAAAGTCTCTGATAAAACATTTCTTCATCAGGGTATGCCATTCATTGAAATAAAAATGTTCCACAAAAGAATTTCCATATTTGACCAAATTCCAATGGAATCTAGGCAGGTTTCCAAGACAAATGAGCCTGCCAGTTCTCTTCTTAACAGCCGCTTGGCCGGTTCTAGGAGATCTTGAGCTTACAGGCTGCTTTGCCTTGGGTTTGACAGAGTGCTGAGAGCTGGGAAGGAAGGACCTTCCACTTTGTGGCTTCTTGGCAATCCCGATTCCCCAGACATGTGGGGGCGAGGCTGACAGGCTTCCCCAGAGCTGTGGCATCATGTCATGAAAAGACTCAGCAATCCTTGGTTTCATTCCAAATTTTGAAATGTTAAAATCTTCTATTGTGTAAAAAGAAAATTTGCATTTCTACCAGATGCTCTAATGAGTCTGTATTCCAGATCAGAGCCTAATCCTGTAAGCATGTGCATATCCATTTATTCCAAGCTGTTGTATAAAATTACACAGTTATTATTGGAGTTCCAGCAGGCTGACTATACATAGGCATGCAAATGACAAAGGCCACACCTTGGCATAAGACAAGGCAGCAGTGTCCATGGTGATGTGGGCATGTAACACTGCTGTGGTTAATGCTTTCTTCACAGTACTTAATAACTGACTACTTCTTTCAATATATCTTTGAAGTACTAATACATGATACTCCATTTTAGAAGCAAAAAAACTGACATGGAAATGTTACTGGTTTTTCAGAACCACAAAACATATTAATATAATCAAGTTTACTATTTCAAAGTCCAGCATATTCTATGAAGAATCTTAGTTAAAATTAAATTCCTTCCTTTGTGCCTTAGATGATCATCCAATTCTGTCTTCAGCCAAAGAAAATAACAACTTCCTTGCCTTTTCACTTTTCCCTTCTCACATGCTAGTCTTGTACTCAGGGGACTTACAGCCCTCACAGCTCAGCTCACAGCACGAGTATATGTCTGTTCTTTTCCAATCCTATGTGATGCAGTTGCTCCTGTCTCAGACCTAGCCTAACATGGCAACATGACCTGTTTACTGATGCTGCTTTAACTTGGTGATCTACACAAACAGAAGAGTAGAAAACAGCTATGGAGATGGCAGTGACTTCAAAGCCACACCAGATTTTTCAAAAAAAGGTTATTTGCTCTTCATGTGGTTCATGGTTGTTTGGTATTCTCACACGAAAATGTTTTGGGAAAAGCTCCAATATCCTGTTTGTGAAGCACAATGTCTAAAATTAGAATCAACTAAATGTGATGATAACTACTAACAATCCACTAAATCGAGGCAATGGTGGCCTGCCAAAGAGTAGAGCTTCAGTCCAGGATGACTTTTGGAGACTTGATGATTGGGCTAACAGAAACTTCATATAGTTGTAAGAGCGGAAGTACAAAGTTCTGCACCTGGAGCAGGATTACCCTATGCACTGAGAATTAACTGGCAGAGTAGCAGCACTGATGAGAAGGGCTCATGGTGGAGGTCACAGTACATGTGAAGCTGAGTATGAGCCATTAACAATTGCTGTTTTAAGCTGAATAATGAGGGAGGGAAGGAGAGTTTAAAGGTAAGACGAGCTATAGGCCTGCTTTGAGTGAGAACGGACCAGTCAACCTCCACGTTTCTATGTCTCCATTAAAACTGTATTTTCTAAAATTTTATTTGATTAACATTCAACACAATTGTCTAGCTGAAACCAGGACTTTGGAAGTTTCTTTATCACAAATAACCAGAATGTTATGGCAGGACATACCATCAAAAAAATATATTCCAATCATGGTCTTTCCTGACCTTTTTTTCTGCAAATATATAGTATTAGCCATTGTCAAATACAGAGCTAAAGGAACCATTGACCTATCTATTAAGGAAAATACTGGTTCTAGATTCCTAAGGGAAATTACAACGGCTCTTACGCATTTGTAGAATGTAAACATTTGCTGAAGGTAATAAAAAGTCTGACTGTCTTCCAGTCAACAGTCACAAATGATAGACACAGAATGTTCAGATACTGCCTCCGAGACAGCACAAAATCCTGGTTATGCAACATCCAGGAAAGTTTTTGTATCATTTTCAGTGGAACAGCCTTCAAGCTGTTTTAATCTGTTTTAATCTGTCCATTTAAGAGATTGTAAAACAGTGCTAATAACCACTCACCACTCACTTGACTAAAATAGAGAAGTATGAGCATTTTAGAAACCAACCTATGCAAAAGACTGTGCCTTTTGAAGGATAGCTATGTGTCAGCAAAGATGAGGCATTGAATGGGTTCACCATTGACTATTTACCCGATAGTCCTTGCACATATTAAATGGGTTTTAAAGTATCCTCACTTTTGCTATGGTGCCAGATACAGTGCCACGTGATGCATATGGGGGAGATCCTGACTCTTCTGAACTAATGGCAAACTTCCCATTGCCTCTATTGGCCAACACCTTGTATGGACATGACTCTATGAACCACATGAGACAAAATTTTGACAAATGTGAGCAAGAGCTGCTGGCAGAGTTGTATCCAATATCAAATTATCTGTTATGTGGTGATTAAACTTTATTTCTTGCTTAGTCGAATACCCAGTCATGTTATGGTATAACAACTACTTTGCCATTGATGGAAAACACAGAGTGTCTGGGAAGCAGATAAAAGGCTGGTGACTGACTCTGCCTCAAAACTGAGGCTTTTCTCTGTGTTACAGCATTCTTAGGCTAACCTATACTCTCAAGTTTCTTGCCTCAAGGATGATCTTATTTCTTGATTTTCTTTCCAAAATACTGAGTCCCAAATTTTCCTCTCTCAAAGTATGCTGACTCAGTCCCTCTGTGGCTACATTTTCGTGCACTCTGCTGCAACATTTTGTATTTAATGGGTGTCTTTTAAATAAAACTCAAAGCTTTTTGTTAAGCAAAACTTCTATGTGGTTTTGACTCAATCTGAAATTTGTGTGTCTTTAGGCTCCTGCTACTATTTGTCTTGGCTTGCTTTGACAGGTCTCATTTTTCTGTATGTTGCAGTTCTTGGGAGCTCAAATGGTGACTTTTCTTGCTCTTGGATAGGATTTTTCAGTCTTAGAACTTAACACTTCTCCAGGACAGAAAAAGGAAAAATTGGGTTCAAGAGCAAGACAGGGAGTTATTTTTCCTGAGTCAACTGCTTCACTCAGTTGACTAGTCAGTCAGAAAATCACAGCTGAAAAGGTGCTTAATAGGTATAAAGTTAAGTTCAGGTCAATTTGGCACAGAATGGAGAACCCCACCCAGAGAAGTCAGAGGTATCAGTGGAAGTTTACGGACACCTATCCTCATCATTTCTTACATGAGTTTCCAGTCCAATATGTCCCCTCAGACTCAGTTTAGTGTATACAATGTTTAAACAGTTTCCAAGTTCTCCGAAATAATCTAAGAACCTAAACTGGTTTCATAGTAGTGTCATCATTCCCCGATTACACTGCAGTCTGGCATTATGAGTGAACTTGCATTGCAACCACAATGGAAAACTATTCTGCAGCACAGCTCTGCCGGGCACTGCACACTCTTGCTTTACCCACATCAGCAGTTGATTACTGCTTTCACAAATCACCTTCTGAACTACTGGGCTTTGTGGCATTTGTGAAGGATTTCTAAGTATCTCGGTGTCTGCATGTCCACAAATCCAGGACATACGGACACTTCTCTTGTGCTTGCTTGTGCTATAGTGTGCACAGCCTGAGAGGTTTACAGCATATGGGTTCCACTGTGCAACTGATTTGTGCGTGCACTGGAAGTAAGATTCATTTTGAACACTGGTATTGCAGCACATGTCCCGAAGTTCATTCTGCACCTGCACAACAGCTCTGTTGTGCTTGGGGTACATCAGGCTCTCTATGTGTACAAACAATGATTCATGTCAGTCTGAAAGAAGATTGCAGGGGTAGTAGGCAAGGTTGAAAAGATGGCAGTCTTCCTCTGACTTGGTTGAGTTCACCAGCAGAATAACATGCTGCCCAATACATGCCTGCAACATCACTGGTTTCAGGCAATGTAGATCCTTTCCCAAAGGCTACACGATAGTTTGAAATCAGAGGTGCTCATCACTAAGGAAGAAAACAAGTATTTTCATCTCAGTCTCCTAGCCTGGTAAAACCTATGTAAAACTTCACAATTACAGATTCAGAATAAATGGCTATGCATGAATTGTTACTTCTTTAAGTCCTGAGGTAGTACAGCATGACCTCCCCCTCAAACCTGTGTGACCAAGATGGACATTTGCCACATGGTCAGAATAGAGAATGTGTCATATTAAAAGACGTCACTGTGGCTCTCTGCCTTACATGCTTGACAGCCAGTGTGTGGGAAACTTCTCAGATGTAGGATTTGGCTTCCTATAAAGATACAGTGCTGTCCTTTTATCCCAGTGCTTTGAGAGCTCTCTCATGCAACACAAAGCAGGGAACAAAATGTAAACCTGTGTATCAGCCAAAATCAAACGTTAGGCTTCAATGCTGAAAGAAGCGAAGAGACAGCTAGTGATACAGTGGCTGCTAAAAACTAATTTTGTTCTCTTCATATGCAAGCAAACCACCAAACCTGCTCACAGAGCTTCCTGAGTTTGAACAGGATACACACATATGAGCATGGTACAGTATATTTCTACAATAATTTCCATTGCATAGAAGGCCTAGTTTTGAGTAAGCTGAGTAATAGTAGAATCATGGAATGGTTTGGATTGAAGGGATTGGGTTTAAAGTTCATCCAGTTCTAACACCCCTATCACTGGCAGGGTCACCTTCCAGTAGACCACATGGCTCAAAGCCCCATTCAACCTGGCTTTGACCACTTGCAGGGATTGGACATCCGAGATTTCTCTGGACAACCAGTTCCAGTATCTCACTTCCCTCAGAGTAAAGGAATTCTTCCTAATATTGAATCTAAACCTACCCTCTTTCAGTCTAAAGCCACTCTCTCTAGTCCTATCACTACTTGTCCTTGTAAAAAGTCCATCAGAGGGTCTTATGAGAAACTAATATGATTATTGCTTCTTACTTCTCCCTTTTTACTGGCACACACTTGTACTTGGAGATAACTTCTGTTGCAAGACATAGCTGTTGCAACACCAGGAAATAGCATATGATTTTTCCCACTAAACTGGTAAAGAAAACTGTGAAGCAATATCAATTCAACTCTAACTGCAGTGGCTTGAGATATGAAAGTCTATACAGATACAGGTTTTTCCACTTTGTTTTGCACAAGTACTCCAGTCAGGATGTAAAGCTTGTAAGCTGTTCTGATCCCCAGCATGGGCCAAACTGAAACTGTCAGCCCTGATTATTATTGTGCAGTAAACATAGGCCTGTGTGAGATAGCTGTCTCAGTTTTCACTTTTAACTACTGATTAAAATATGAATTGGTTTCAGTTGTACTGTGCCTTTTAGATCTTCAAGCTAAGACCTTTAAAAAAAAGATATCTTATTAATGTTTTGCAATTGTTGCTTGATGAAAGGAATATTAATTTGGTGGTAGCAGGTTACAGCATTTACCACTGTAGCCTTGACATTTCTTATTAAATATTTAACTGTTGGAAATGGTACACTTGACAAGCATCTGTGAAAATGAAACCTGTTTTTGAGAACACAAGGTTGTAAAAATAAGGATGAAGATGTGGATAAAAGAAATATTATAAAGTCACATAATTTTTAATCTCTGAGACAAGATTTTGATTTTTTTGATATTTATTTGATTGCATATATTTCCTGTGGGGACAAAAGTTCATAGACTCACTAAGATAAGTGCATTTAATTCACAGACTGGTTTGGTTTGGGTTTGTTTTTTTTATTGTATGTAAAACACTCCTTGGATTTTTAAAGCAGACTACTTTTGAAACATAGTGGTCTAAAACAGGAAACAGGTGAAAAGATGGAGAACCTCACAAAGATACCAAAATTTTGTCCTTCTTAGATGACCTCAGTATAAATTTTTTTGTAGTGATGCTATAACACTAGGAAAGATCTCAGTCATTTTGCTTTTGAGAGTTAAAAGCTGGTGCTGATCCAGGTCTCTGTAGGAATTTTACCCTGACAAGTACATGAAACATGGCAAATTAAGAATTATTTTTCTAGTTCTTGTATTAAAGTGCTATTTTTTCCATGGAAATAATAAGATTTATGATAAATCAAGTAAATTGCTTAAGCACCTTCAGCTCTTTTTTATGATGTATTTGTTGTACACTGCACTTCTCTATCCATAATTTACTGCAGCATATGGGAACATTTAAATTTTGATTGTAGCAAGGCCCAGTAACACCTAGGTTTTGGGACAGGAATGCTCTAAGCTGCTGAGGAGGAACCTTG
This sequence comes from Eopsaltria australis, assembly GCA_034509425.1. Lineage (NCBI taxonomy): Eukaryota > Metazoa > Chordata > Aves > Passeriformes > Petroicidae > Eopsaltria > Eopsaltria australis. The sequence continues at coordinate 578,375 of JAVTVJ010000927.1, forward strand.
GCAGAGACAGCTTCTCCGAGACAGCTTACACAAGTCTATCTCTAGTTGTTTCTGAGGACAGCAGTTACTAATTTTCTGTTCAGTATATTCAATCCCTTGAATTAGAGATCACGTGAATTTTCCTAGTAAGGGCAGAAATACATCTTTAAAAGCTGATTTAAAGAACTGTAGTCATCCTGAATGAAATCTCAAAAGCATAAAAAGTGGATGAACAATAAACTGATTACAAATAATGACAGCATTGCATACTTGGTATTGTCATATTTAAATAGTAGAATAAGGTTCCTGCCTACATACCTAGAATATACTTAGCAATGTATACGCTGTCTTATTCTTTCTTAAAAAATAATAGATGCAGGATATCAGACCTATAAAACATGGCACCAACAGGTCTGCAGTTTGAAAACCTCTGTTCACCCCAGATGGAAGGCAACCACTCCTGAAACAAGTCTCAGGAACTTGGCTTTGTGCCCAGTGACTGTGGTGGAAGCAAGAGTAACTTTTTTATATGTGCTGGTCATTTAGCATGTTCACCTCATTTCTTAATCCATTTGAAAGAAAAAGAAAAGGAATGCTTTGGTACTTCAGAAAACATGAGGCACACACACAGACTGCTCAAAGAAATTGGGAGAGGAAAGCTGTTGAGGACAGATGATGCCCATAAGGCCATAAGGTGGAGTTAGTGGGGAGCTACAGGCTCTCAGGCAGTGCATGCACTCTTTGCTCTCTACTACTTCATGTGTCTCGTGCGTATCCCAAATGACAGCCCCAAGGAGCACTAAAGATTTCATACCCTATTTGCTGGCAGTGCTTTCAGCTCTCCTGTTGAAAATACCAGCACAGATGCCTGTTAGTGGCAGAAGCAGTGATTACTTATTTTGGGATGAAGACATGCCTCTCTTGGAAGCTGGATGAAATCCATATAACTGATTTTGCAGAACTAATTTCAGCAGACTGCATTGCAACCTCTTTCAGTCACTATGAGCCTTACTTGACTCAGATGAGATCCAGATAACAAAGAAGGGTTTAACTGCACTCTTGAAGTTGCATTGCCATATTTATTCCTGTTTCTATAGGTGTATTGCTGTATTTTATTAGCACTGTTTCTGAGCCATAGTGATTTTTAATCCATAGTTAGCTTATTTAATTCCCCAAGAAGAGACACAAAATTTGATGGTGTATGAGATGCTTTTATTAGACATTTTTATTAGACATACATCCATCAATGTACTGGGAAGGACCAAGCAACCAATTCTACCTTGCCCTTGACCTTCTAGCATGTCATTGATAATGGCCACAGTCACAAAGCAGCCTATGTGAGTCAACAGTTAATTTGTCCATCTCTCCATTGCTCTTTGGATGAGTTTGGATTGCTTTTGGATGAGCATGTTCTCTTTGTGTTTCTCCATATACAGACACCACAGAAAGTTTTAGACTGTGGCCTGCCCTTCTTGTTTCACACCAAAGTTGATACGAAGTTCTGTGTACATGCACTGATTTACTGTAATTGCAATGTTGCCTCCTATTTCTTATTATTATCTTAGTTACTAGAGTGGTTAAGGCTTTTAGCCTGTCAAGAGAGTCATGGTGAACAACAAGCATATCTCCAGGTGTGCAAAAGGTTTCTGTGTCACACGGTCCATAGGAGGAAAATAACAAAAAAATACAGAATAAAGAAGATCTCATTTCCACAGTAAGTATCTCAGCACTTCAATTTGTCCCTTAAAATAGAGGGAGATATTATGGTATCTGAGATTATACTGAACAGCAACTACAAACGAAGAAAGACTTCTTCGTGGCAGTTTTTATGCACAGTAAGTTCTAAACATATAATGGAGTGTCATAACTGTATTATGGAAAATAATCATTTTTTCATATATGATAGGGGTATGAGATATGTGTTCATGTCCCACTTTGCTGGTGGTCTCTCAACCCTTTGAAATTCCTTGACTACATTTACTATTCTGCAAGCAAATGAATGGAATGTTTATGAAGCAGAGTTGAACCTTCTTATACCAGTGGTGCATTTGGTGCTGTACAGATGGCCAGAAAATATCAAGCCACTTTCTAAATGTTCAGTATGATGCATGACGCTGGAGTATATTTTAGATAATTAATCTTACACAAAAATTTCTGTCTTTAGTTTAAAGCAAAATGTCAGTATTCTACATGCATCTATAATTTCTGAGTATACGACTTGCTACACAAAATAACACAGAGTTGCATAATCTAAAAGAATAATGCTTAATACTATGAGACTGGATGAAATAGCATAGAATAGCAAAGCTACAGTCAATCTGTTTTGCATAATATTAACGAAATCTAATGTAATAATTTTTGTTTGTAGTATTGGTTCAAGACTAAGAATAGGCTGTCCTATATCCCTTGAAAAGTGCTATTATGCAAAATAAGAAGAGGCGTGGTTTGATTATTTGAGGGCTCAATGTACTTACAAAGCACTCATCTGTCTGTGTGAATAATATGAAGTTCCATCAGCCCTGTGACACTTCTGGAAATAATAAATGTGTTCAAAAAAGTCCTTGGACCCTTAACTGAATTGTTCAACGAACATTCTCAAATCCATAAATAGAAATCGGCACTCGCAGTTGGCTTGGCTGAATCAGTCTTCATAGGCATTTCTCCCTCTTGCTGTAAAATAAGACCCTAAGTAACAGGTGCTTCAGTTAGGAGACTAAAATGACTGAAACGAAATGTGCGAATGGCCATCCAAATTTTGTAACGTCCAAGAATATGTTTGCACTGCTATACTTGAAAAGGGCATTTTTTCATTTTGTTCTGTATCCTTCTGTGGTTGCAGAAGGTGTGCTGCCCTGCTAGAGCAGGTGCTTCCTCAAGAGGTAGCGATTACTGGGACTGTAATAATTTCATAGGCAGAGTAAAAAGGGATGTCTTCTGATAGCATTTCACCTTCTCAGATACCTAAAGAAAAAGAAATCCTGGTCTTGCTATTAATTACTGTTCCTTAATTGATTTCAAAACCAAGCAGCACTCCAGGCAAAGCATTTCTGAAGGCTACTTCCATGTCTCTAGCAGTCAGTCACTTAGCATGCTGAATCGTGGCTTACAAGCTCCACTACCTGAAGTGTGATAATAATTACTCAGAAAAAGATGTATTTGTTTGCTTGAGAGAAAGTCTTTATTCTTGAAGTTGTCTTGATAGGAATGTTAACAAAAGCCAAAGGTTTCCAATGCTGGACTGAATCTTTTTTCTCATATCAGTATAAACAAGCTCTGCTTAATTCAATTTCTAATTGAATCTCTCATCTCAGACATTGCTACTTGACTAATTACTCTGGAAATTTTTTTTTTACTTGACTGGCTTTTAAAATTGGTTACTTCTGTGATACTGCAATTTAAAGGTAATATTATTTGGGAACTGAGGTGTCTTTATGATCTAATGACTATGATAAAAGTGAAACCTCCATGCTAGTAAAGCTTATTTTTGGTGCTATGATTTCTACATTTACTGTAAGATAAATGCAAGCTTGGCATATCACATTTTGAAACTTTTAAAATAGCTTATGCTAATTTATGTGACGTGGGGATTAATCTCTGTCAACTCTCAGTCAAAACCAGTGGTCTGTCATCATCACTTTTATTTATTGGAATGCAAAAATCTGACTACAGAAAGCAGAAGGACTTCATGTGGGTGCTATCAAGAGAAGAGAGATTGGTGGAGCTTGGTTTTTCAAGAGAGGGGGCATATGGTGGAACAGTGAAGTTGATAGAGACCAAAGGTTGACTCCAGCTCTAGGGCATGATTTCAGGTAGCAACAAATTAATGGGGGGTGTAGACCCAGAGAAAACTCAAAATTAATGAATAACCCATTTTATTTCTTTCCTCTTCCTCAATGCAAAGATATGGACTTGATGCCTGTGTGCAAATAATGAGAACAATAACAAAGAAAGACATTGCCAACTACTTTTGGTTCTACAAAGAGTAGCTCATAACTCCACCAATTTTGGCTAGCTGCTTAGGGTGAAGGGACTACCAGTATCACATAAGAATGCTTCTTTTCAAATAATATTTTGAGTCTGATTATCTTAGAATAACATTATGATTTCATGAGTTAACATCTTGGTATCAGAAAACAGCTTCCAACTTTGTGTCTCTTCCTAGCATAACATCTTATTATTACTATCTGCTTTTCCTGAGCTTCAAGTGATTAAATGAATACTTGGAATGAGAGTTAAATATTAGGTCTAGAATTGGAGAAATTAAAAAAATAAGAAAAAAAATTTAAATTCTCATTTGGCGTGCCTATAGGGTGACAGAATTGAGGATCTCTGTGCAATTTTAATTTGCTCTTTCAATGTACAGACATTGTGATTGTCTTCACTAAAATGAAACTGTACTTATATTTTTCAATACTTTCGCACCTCAGACCGTGGTTTGGATTAAAAAGAAATTGCATTTTCTTTACAGAGTTTTCATGATTGCTGTTGACAGAATAAGCTAAATATTTCAAAAGTATAATTATCATTACCTGCACAATGTGACTATTACATTAGGTGGTATCATTATTCTCATTCTATAAGCAGAGACAGAGAAATGAAAACCAAAATTATCACTACACAACATATGCCAATTTCTATTAAAAAATTAGATGAGGGCCCTACATTTTCAAAGCATGTGGTTCACTTATTGGCCAAGACAGCAGGTTAAATGTAAAAATGTGTCTAGAATCATAAAAGCAGTCTGTGGTTGAGGAAGGTTCAGTTCCCCAGAAAAGCAATCAACTATGTACTCTAAAGGTCATCACTGGCCATCCTGCTTTTCCCTGGCTTATCCAATGCACGTCTACTTATGTCTTTAAAGGAAGCAGCCTGTAGCCTCTACCCTTACAGGCTCCAGATTTGTCCCAGAGCATCATCCATTCCCTTTGTGAATCTGGAATATATTGCCATTAACTTAAACTTAAACATGCTATCATAACACACACAAGGAAGCACAAACTGAGATTGAATGAAGTGCCCTCACTGGGACATCTTACAGGCATATGAATCCTTGGCTTTACTATCTCATTTTTTATAATGGTTATATAAGAAAGAAGGAAGCTAATTTTAAACAGGTTTCCAGAGAGAGCATAATCACCAAAATACTGGGGTTGCACAGATCTTCAGTGTTAATAAAAGCAATCATCAATTTAAATAATCTTACAGTAACTGCTGCATACTCAGCTGTTCAAATGAGTATAAAGAGAAGAAGTAATTACAATTGTCAAAGCACAGTGCATTTTTTAATGGTACAGGATAGTAGGCTGCAAATTCATTCTTTCACAGGGTGTGATAATTACCTTTTGTATTTGAGATGGCCAAGTCTAATCCACCTCATACTGAAATGCGTGAAAATCTTTTCACTTGTCTTCAGCAAGTACAATGGCATCTCTGGGTGGCTGTAAGGTTTTTTGGCATTTCACCTGAACAATGCAAATTCAGCACCTGCAGTTTCATATTGTTGTTGTTAGCTCTTTTGTCTTAAACACACTAGTTTCACAGAGCTAATTCATTCTTTCATTTGTTTGTTTGAAGAGATACTTTGCAGTCATTGTATTGTCATATATTTTTAAACCTATGTCCTGTAGAAGCTGAACCAAAGAACAGACTCTGCAGAATTGTGAAGAGAATGTCCCTGCCTAACTGCAGCTTTTCAAGGAGCTCATTATTGTTCTTATTACAGCTGCACATGGAAAATTAGAAAGAGAGGGAAACAGCACGGACTTATAACTGACAAACCCCTACCATACCCACAACTGCAACAAACCCTCCTTCTGAAAACATGCCAAGTGTGACTAGGACTGAGTCCAAAGTTTCTGCAAACTGTATAATAATAAAGTTATCGCTTGAGTAAAGAGGTCTGTAAGGTCAAGATACCCCCACCTCTTTCTCAAACATTTCTCCTTTGTGTTATCCGGGCCATGTGGACTATGTCTGATACACTCTCCTCTGAACTCTCACAGAGGGACCCTTGCATCAATGTGCAGGAGCAAGGATATACTGCACCCCAGGGCTCCCATGTCCATCTACAAGATGCGGATCCCTATTAACTTGCCAGTCCATTCCTGGTTCTCCCCTGTCCATCATTGCTGCAGGGTGGGTGCCACAGCAGATGAATATCACTGCAGCTATGAATGTAAGGAGTGGGAAGAGAGAGGCAGTGCACAGTCCTGGTGCTGGCAGTTCCCATGTCCATGACTGGGGATGATACTTTACCTCACCTTCTTTTCTAAATAAAATCTTATGTCTTGTTTATTATCTGGTACAGACTGACCAACTCTACATTTCTTGTAATTTCTTGCTGCATTTTTCTGTGCTTTTTATACCACATGTTTTGCTGATTGTCAGATTTCTAAAAATGTGACTAGATCCTACTGCTCTGATTGTTTCCCAGACACTGGACAGAAATCACAGAATCATGGAATGGTTTGGGTTGGAAGTGATCATTAAAGGTCATCACGTTTCAGCCTCTCTGCATTGGGAAGGCACACCTTTCACTAGCCCAGGTTACTGGGGTGGGAGAATCATCTCTCCTGACCTGCTGGCCACACTCCTTTGATGCAGCCCAGGGTACAAGGGCCCTTCTGGGCTGCGAGTGTGCGTTGTCGGCTCATTTTGAACTTTTTATCAAATAAATGAGTACTCTGTACTTCTGCTTTGCACGTGCAATGAGTTATTTGCAGAATATTGTTTCTGTAATTCGTGGAATATCATAACTGCAACTGAATAATTGACCTTGGCTGGCTGCCAGTCACCTACCCAGCTGCTTGTTTACTCTCCCTCCTCAACATAACAGGAGAAAATGTGAGAAAGCTCCTGGATAAACACCATGAGATCCCTTGCAGTCACTGTCACAGGCAAAGCAGTCTTGACTTGGAAAAGATTGATTTATTACTCATTAAAAAAAAAAAGAAAGAAAAAAAGTAGGGTAATGAGAAAGAAAGATAAAACCAAAGCACCTTCCTATACACTCCAGACCTTCTCCCCAGATTCAATTTCAATTCTTTTCTCCTAAATCTTCTAACTCTTCCACTTCCTCCTACCTCAAGTGGGATAAGTGAATGGAGAATAGGAGATTGTAGTCTGTGCACAACTGCTCCTCTCTACTGCTTCTCCCTCACACTTTCCTTCTGCTCTAGTGAGAATCCTTCCTCTAGGGCATAGTCGTTCAAAAACAGACAACTTCATTGTGGGTACAGCAGCTCCTTCCAGGAAATCTGCTCATATGTGGGCACTCCATGAGCTGCGTGTTTCTTCAAGTGCACATCCACCAGCTGTGGCATAGGGAACTCCATGGGCTGCACTGAATATCTGCTCCATTGTATTCTATGGGCTGTAGGGGAATTGCTGCACCTCCTTCCTCTCCTCCTTTTCTGATCTAGGTGTCTCCAGGGTAGTTTCTCTCACGTTTTCTTAATTCTCTCTCTGTGCTACTCTGCAGGTTTCTAACCCCTTTTTAAATATGTTTTCACAGAGGTTAGCCATTTGCATGGCTAACAGGCTCAGCTGTGTGGCATGTGGTGCCTCAGTTTTGGAACCATTTGGGACTGTCTCTGCCCAATGCACGGACAGGTCCTGGTTTCTTCTCACAAAGGCCACCCTCACAGCCCCCTGGGCAGCACCAGGGCATGGACTCCTAATACACTCGCTGTGCAAGTGTGTAGTAAACCAGCTTGTCCAAAATGCACCAGGTTTCAGCATTCATCCAGCTCAACTCTGCAATGAATCTGTGATTGCATCTGTCCCACCTGCAGTGAGTCAATGTGCAGGTCAGGTGCAGTCTGGCCATGGCTCATTGCTCCCAGAGGACTGCTTCTGCCCTTTCTTCCCATGCTTACAGCTGTGGAACTCTCTTGCTTTAGCATGCCTCACAGCATGGTGTGCTTTGATTATGATCAAGTTTCTCAATCCAATGAAAAACTGCACCTTTTTCATTTGCAGAGTTAGTTTTCTGACAAGTTTGTTTCCTGACATATGGTGAACATCTAACTTGGTTCAGCTGTAAGTTTAACTGTGTATGAATAACTATGACGGGCACTATTCCTTTTATATATGTACATATCCTTATGTACATTTTTATTCCCAGAAAACCCAAATGAAAATATGGGATGTTTTTGAATGTGGAGTAAGGACAGGTATATATGATTTTAAAAAGTTGCAAATGCCCATGCCAGAGTCTGTTACAAACAGAGCTCTGAGAAAGAAAATAAACAAGCTTGTAGGATGCCTGACTGTGCACATTTTATTCCAGACAAAAATTATCCAAAATTGCACAAAACAATTCAAACCAGGCAAAGGTTACTGAGTAAGGAAACCAAAGATTTCCACCTGAAGGTCCAGATAAGGATAAGGGTGCTTGAGTGTATGAAAGGATTTGCTTTCTAGACGAGGTTATTCAGCCAGGAACATTCCCCTGAGATATGGATATGATAGTTGCCTATAAAATCATGAGTGTCACAGTGAAGATGAATAGTTATGAAATTAATATTACCTTGGACCCCAGCCAAGGTGATAATACCAATGTTTTCCAAAATTCAAACATTTACAGGGGAGAAGAAAGCAACCCAGAAGGTGCTGTATCTCTTACTCCTGGATGTCAAGGAGCCCTATCCAGACAAGCAGGAAGCCTGGGTGGAAAATGGTAGGACTTTCTGAGGACTGGAAATAAGGAGCAACTGGGAGCAAAAGAGCCACAACACAGAAACCCAGTAGAGTCTTCATTTCAGTCTTGGTAAGATTCCCATAACCTATTAACTTCTATAGCACAGAGCTCAGATCAGATAGTTTGATTTGGAGTATGCCCAAGGTATTTAGACTAATCAGAAGAATTAAAGTTATGAGTCACCAGGACCAAATGGCATTCACCCAAGAGTTCAGAAGGAAATGAGACATAATATTGCAGAGCTATTGACTAACCACAGCATGTGCTGGAGGGGGAGCCTGAGAGCTACTGAGCAGTGAATCTGACTCATGAGAAAATGGTAGAACAGGTCTATAGAAAAGAAAGGGATTGCTGAATACATGAATAAACAGTGTCTATTGAAAAAGTGTCAGCATGGCTGGAGTGAAGGGGTGTCCTATCTCCCTGGCCTGCTGGAATTAAAACATGGGCAAAGGGGATAGTACATTTGAATTACCAAAAAGCCTTTGACTAGATTACATGCCAAAGGTTACAAAAAACCCAACCTTACATAGCCATAGGATTCCAGAAAATGACCTTTTATCTACTGGAAGATGGATAGATGGATAAAGGCTGGAAAATAAAGGCTGATGCTGTACAGAGTGGAAAAGTATTGGCAGTGGACTTCAGTAGGGACTAGTATGAGGACCAGATTTATTCATATTCTTTACCAGTGACCTGGAAAGGGAAATGCAGCAAATTCCTCACATTTGAAAACTACACCAAGTTCTTACAATAGGCAGTGAGGAACTTCAGCAGATATTCACAAAATTGAATGGAAAAAAAAGATGTCTAATTCATTTCATTATACCTAAAAGAAAAACAGTGCATCTAGAGAAAAAGAATTTGAAATGCACCTACATGCAGAATTCAGGATTCTCAGGATTCCAGCTCAGGAAAGTGATCTTGGAAACATTGCAGTCAGTTTACAAAAGTCATTGTCGTAGTGTTCCATATCAGCCACCCAAAAAACCAGCAAAATGCAGGTCATGCTGAAAATAACCCAAGGAGCATAATTTTGCCACTATGTAAATCCCTTATATTGTGAGCTTAAAATTTCTGGGTCCTCAAGAAAAACATAGTGGAGCTAGACAAAGCACAGAGAAAGGCAACTAAAATGATTGAGGGGATGTCACAGGAGTCTCGTAGGGAAAGTTTCAAAAGGTTGAAGCTCTTAGAAAGGGAAATGAGAAGTCTGAAAGGAAAAAGGATTGAAATTTACAAAATTATGAGGGTGGTGGAAAGGTCAATATAGAAGTAAAATTTACTACATCTTGCAATTCTAGGACTAGAGAGCACTTGGTGAAGCTAATTTAAAATGGGTAAAAGGGAGATGCTATCAGAGCTTTAAAGAGGAGAAGATAAATTCCTTAAAGGGAACAGGCAGTGATGTATGTTACCTTTTGACATCCTTTAACCAAGACTTGTGGACAGCAGAGAACTGGCTTCTTCTGCTTTCTCCCAGTGGCATTTTTTACTGCCAGTGTAAAAGACAGTAATGGGCACCGATGGTTTGTCTCACTGATCCTGAAGTGGGATGTTTCATGTATTATTAACCCCAGTCTAAATGGGCTGGACTAAATGAGGCATAAGGAGAAACTTGTCTTGTCATAGAAAACACATGCAAAAGCCACTGCTGTAATTTCTTCAAACCCCTTTAAAAAAAATGGAGGAAGAAAAAAGGAATTAAAAAGGACTTTTCCATCACTAATTTCATGCTCCCCCTCATAAAAATATCCCATTTCTGGTCCTTTCCTTAGAATTTTATTAAGCATTAACCACAATGCAAGCTGTGCAAGTTGTACACTCATATTGAATACTAAGACAAAAAAACAGGAAGTACAATAAACACAAGAACATGACAGCATTAATTAAATACTGCATTGGTCTCTTGAAGTCCCTTATCCCATGAAATGGAATGTTTTAGATTTATTCTGTGCCCCACACAATAATGATCAAATGAAGTGAAACTAGGTTTCAAGTTTTCACAGCCCTCTTCATCTCAGAAACATACAAAAGGTTTCTCTGTCCTCCCTCTCTGCCTAGCGCTCCTCCAGCTGATATGCAAATCAAATCTGCTCTGCTCCCTCACCAGCTCCCTTCCCCCACCAGAGCTGATATGGTACAAAGCTAGAGTTGCTTTCCTTACTTCTCATTCTGTTGCTGAGCAGGCCTGAAACTTAACTTCTCACCTCTCTCTCCCATTCATGACCAGGGAGAAAGAAAAGGAATACTGCATTATTTCCTGCTGCTACCCATAAAGCAAAGGAAGTCAAAGCTTTCCTTTCTTCCACACTCTCCTCTCTCCCATATACTAGTTTACTTGCTGTCCTCCTATTAACCCCAAGGCACAGGTATCTTTAGTCTTTTCATTATCTTCGGGTGTCTCTGTCCTTCTGTAATCTTCATCTATTCAGGGCTCGTTCATCCTCTTACCTTACTTGAATGGTTAGTTATGGCCTCCCACGTGTATCCCCTACCTGCACCTGAAGTCCTGGTCGTTCTGCTCACATTGAGTTGCCCTCAAAGCTGATACTGCCCAGTGGTGCCTGTTACCCATATCACCAATGCAGGGTGGCTGTGCAGCAGCCCTACAGAAGTACCCTACCCCTGCCACTCACACAGGCACAGTGCAAGGGGGACACGAGACCCTTTGTCCCCAGGGAATAGTCAGTGTTACTCTTGCTGAGCTGAACTGAGTAAGGACAAGTTACTGGAAAAGCAAAGCCCCACCATTCCTGTGCTCAGGAGGTTTAGATCACTCTGCTGGATGGTGTTGGCTCAATTGTCCCGAAGCAGAATGGCTCTTTGAGTTCAAACAATGCCCAGCCCCGGGGGAGTGCCCTAGCCAAAGGTATCTGTCAAGGAAGTTAAACTACACCCATCCTTGGTTCTTGGTTTCCTTCACCCTGCAGAATGCAGCTTCCCGTATCAGACACTCCATTTACTCTAAAACTGGTCATTCATCCATCTGAATGCAAAAAACCCACCCCAGTATTCTAGGTGAGCTGAACTGCAGTCTGTGGAAGGGTTTACATTCTGCCACTGAATGGAGAGAGCAGTTAGGCATAGAGGCTTCATCCAGCAGACCACTTAAACAGCAAAGAGAGACATAGCAAAATATGTCTGGAGGGACCGCACTGTTTTAGAAAAGGTGATATATTGTGATGCACAACACTGACATGAGCAGGAAATCATAACAGACTTAAATAATGGATTTTATTCTCCAGCTCCTAATGTTTGAAAGAAATCTTTGAAACTTAACTTCTTTTTTAAATTAAAAATAATGGTTTTCAGCTTTTTCTAGTTTGAGTACTATATGATGATAAAATATATATGATGAATGCTACTTCAGAAAACTGCACCATTAAAATAGCTGTGAAATTTAGGTCTTCTCTTGTAATTATGCAATGCACACCTAACATACAATGGTTTATATATGCAATTAGGAAATTGATCTCCTGTGGGAGCAGAAATGTAGATGAGGTATAGTGGCATTCTAAGGAAATAGAAACGCTTCAACAGAAGGTTCTTGGACAGGGAGACTGTCCAATGGACTGATTTGGTAGTATTTTAAGATAGAGACTTACAGTAATGCTTGTCAGAGTTAAAAACATAGATGAAATTTTGACTGTCTGGACATACGAACTTTTGACAAGCATTTATTTACTTTCTGACAAGTGTACAGAAGATATTTTTTGTTTAACATTTATCATGTATGTTGAACAAACAATGTCTCCTGTATACTTGTCAGAAAGACAAGGAAGGACATGAAAATGACAATAACAATTTTAAAAAACCAAAAAACTGAATTCTTGGTGTTATCATTATGGTAATGTAATAGTTTCTCAGGTGATTTTTGCCTGGTTTTTGTTGTCCAGTGCATCAGGGTGTGGAACAGCTACTGCAAATACAGGAGTACAGAGAACTACTCTTCAGAAGAAAAATACACCCTACTTCCATTTTCAGCCACATCATAAGAGAGTTGAGCTCGATAAAGAATTCAGAGTGTGAGATTTTGGTCTAGTACTTTCCTGTGTGGTAGGCAGCTATTACAGACATATTTATTATTACATTGCATTAATACACTTACATCTATTATTTTTAAAAGAATAGTTGGGAAGGTGATTACAACCACACCTGGTATTCCTAGAAATCTGACAACACTCACTGTTCTCTGTTAAGTCTGTCTAGCCAAGAGTGAAACACAAAGATTAGACAGATAAATATAAAGGGATTTCTTACTCTGGGACAGAATTTATAATGAATGCATCAAACTCTGTTAGGCAACAGAGAAGCCTCAGGTTATAACAGAGGCCCCATTAACGTAAGGGTGCTTAAAGGAGTTTGGCAGAGCTTGGCACCTTGAAGTGGCACCACCTCCAGGTGGTAGGCAAGCTGTTCAGAACTTTGAAGAATGAAGTTTTATTTATATGCACGTAAAACTCCAATGATTGTGCATCACATTCACAGGCTTGACAAAAATACCCCAGACTAATTATCATCTGCCTACTTAGATATTGCTAAAGATATTCTCATAGTGAGGAAGAGCTCCTATCTTTTGAAAGAGAAAATTTGTTGGTTTAAGTAAAATAGATTCAGTGTATGGTTTATAGTTCATAAAATCTAGAGGGAATACAGAATTTGCCAATGAATTATATTTTAAATAAAAACTGAAGCAACAGAACAAACTAATTATTCATTTAATATGAATGATCTCCATAGAGGAGAAGATGTTTCTTCAGGCATGCAAAGAATTAAACAGACACTGTCAGGTCTAAGGACAAAGAATAATGAGTTTACAAAATCCATTCTATTTTCTTTACCTGTTCCCTGTAGCCACAGTGTTAATATCAACTTTCATTCAAATTTGTCTCAGGCCTATTTTCCCAGATTACCTCATTTCAGATTTTTTTTAAATTACTTCTTTTTTTTTTTTTTTTTTTTTTTTTTTTTTTTTTTTTTTTTTGTGGAGCAGTTTACAAATGTGGAAGATCCTTATACAGTCTAAAAAGGACTAGATTAATTCCTCATGCCTCCGATAGTCCATTTCTGGGAACTATCTGCAGTCATTTTTACAGTAATAAAGGGTGGTATTCAGAATTGCTGGTAAGTGATGCAGGAAGAATAAAGCCTGTTTGTTTGCACTATTCATTTTAAGAGACATTAAGCCTTATCTTGGGAGCTCATAAAGGACCTGTGACTCCTGACCACACTAAGGTTCTGGTAGATTTTATATTGGCACCTTGTTTCCATATTAAGAAACAAACTATATCCTCTTCTTAAGATATACTTATCTTAAGGTATACTCTGTGATATGCACATTTGGCTGAGAAAATGTGGAGTTTAACTAGAATCAATTTCACTTAACTCATTAACAGCTGTGTCAGTCACCCATCCTTTTGGGCTGCATTCACCACTACTGTGCCCCATACACTCATTATTTTTCTCAGGCCTGAAATGAATGCGAATTGACTTCCTAGCAGTTATCTTCACTGGTGTCAGTGGCTGCCTAAGCTGCAGAAAATGAGTGATTCAGATGTGCTGTGTGACATGATGGAGCTGCCTCCTTCTTGCTCTTGTCGGAGCGATCTTTTTGGCACTCTGTCACATTCCACTGCACAAAACTGTTTTATTTTTTCACAGCCTCAGCGAGCAAGGTAAGCTCAGTGACCTCAGTGAAGCAGGCAAATGTGTATTTCTTCCCCAAAGCTGAAAATGAAATATATTATTTTGTCCTCCTCTTGGGTCATAAAAAAATCAATTTTGTGTCAGCAACAAAGCTGCTTACTGAAGTGTTGTCTTCCATGGCCAGCTGGGAGCCCTGAGGCTGAGCCAATCCCCCTCTCTGCAGGGATATCTCGTGGATCTGCTACCTCCATGCCTGGACCCAGAAAGTACCTGTTCTTCTTTTCCCTCCCTTCTCCTGTGCCAAGCCCTACCCAGGCAACACCATGAGACTGACCAGGGGAAGGTGAGACAAGGTAGTGCTGTGCACCCCTGGGTTTCCTCTTTGCTCTTGTCTCTGTGCTTGGGAAGCCTCCTGCCCGTGTGGTTTCTCCCCAGGAGGTGATGGGAGCAGGCAGGGGTGCAGGCTGTGTAATACAGGGGCTGTGTGTGGGGCTGACTCGTTCTCTATGCTCTGAACCAGTCAGTGCACATGGGGCCATGGAAGAGCCATTTTGTCACTGTTACTGGGCCAGTGTGGATTTTTCTGCAATCATCTGCTCTGCATCTTTTCAAAGCCGGTCCTACTTACAAAAGACCTGGTGTTTATTTAGATTCTTGTCAAAAAGTGAACTATGGGGATTGATCATCTTCCTGGGACATCAGTGGAATTTTTTTAGCCTGTTTTTAGCGAGAGTATGTTCACAGTCCAGATGTGAAAAAGAAGTTGTGTTGTGTGTCTGCTGAACAAGGAATAGCAGTTGGAAAATTTCTGAGGCTCAAAAATCTTTTTCCTTTCAAAATTATTTGTCCAAAGTACTCTGTGTAAAAAAATTTTTCACTAGACAATTTTTATCACGAGATAAAAATTGCTAGATTGCTAGAGCAGGAACTGAAAGGGAAATTGACTTGCTGAGAACTGTAAATATTGTTAAAGTTAGAATATAATGTGCTTAGACTCCACCTGTTCTGCAATTCTACAGTTAAGTTATCTGTTAATATTAAACCAAGAGATACTATTGCAAGCAATGGACATCCCATATCAGGTTAGCACGATCTCCGTGGGGATATAAGGTGAATCACATACCTACAAAGCTAAGTGGTACACAAGTTACACTTTCTTGTACATCAGCAATGTCAATCCTTGAGAATTTAGCTCTAGTGTATTAATAAAAATAGCGGGCACTTTCGTGTAGTATCTACTTTTCCTGTGTCTAAAGTGCACCATAAGTCAATTCTGTAAGCTAATGGGATGGTAATAGATCAATGGTAAGAGCATGAGAAAATGCCACTCTAGCACACAGAAGCCAGCAGATAAGCTGATTAATGCTCATTCAGTCATGAATAGAAATAGCCATTACGAAAGAACTCCAATATGTGATCTCTTTAGAAAATAAACACTTGACATTGTTTGGGGTTTTTTGTTTTGTTTTGTTTTGTTTTTTAGTTTTTTGCACTTTTTTTTGGTTCTTTTTTTCTCCTACAAATGTTGGAATGTTCCCTAAAAGTATTGATGAAGCATTGACCACACACAAGGCTAGAAAAAACAATTCTCTGGCAATAACTGTTCTTCAGCCACTGAGGGACTTCACTGAGAAACACAGAAAGTGGGTCTTTCCTGTTTCCCATGTCTGTCTGGTGTCCATAAGACAAATGAAATGTCCTTTCTGGAATTATCTAGAGAGGGATTGGTCATCATTTGGGATTGTTTGAAAGGGCCATTCTGTCCCTCACTTTTTGACCCACTGACTAATCTGTTAACTGTACCCGGGAGTGTGAAGAACACAAGGACATAAAGATATGAGTAATGTAATTATTATCAGCAATCTTAGACTTTGGAACACAAAACTGAGAGCAGGATTGAAAACCTCAGTAAACACATAAACCGAAACTGAGTCAAGTGTCACTCTGAAACCTGAGAAAGCCAAATGACTCCCAAGCCAAATTTAATGGAAAACACATTACCACTGACAAGCACTGAATGCTTTACTAAAGAGATAGGAAAACCTTCATTGCCTGAGGAAAGTTTAGGAAGACTTGAATAATTATCATATGTGAATAGTGAATTACACAGTTCTACCAGTGAGAGTTCCTTACACCCTTGAGTGTTTCTTCCTTCTGCCCTCAGATGTCAATAGCAAAGTTTTTGGGCTCAGGGCTGTTTCCAAGCCCCCTTTCCAGCTGCCTGCTATCTGTAAAGGAGCCTTGGTGATTCTCCTGGCATCTCCTCCTGGTGCTATAGGCTGTAGCTCCAGCATTGCCAGCTTCTTCACAGTGTTCCTGCTTTATCATTTACCTGTCTGTGTCATGCTGCCGCCGTGCTTAGTCTGTTCAGTATCCAGACTCTCTTATCTACCCCCACAGCTCTGGGGCAGAGATGTGCCTGTTTCTGTTCTCCATTTCTCTGGGCAATGCCTGAGGTGTTGTGGCTCCACAGCCAAGATGCTCTCTGAGCAGCAGAGTCCAGACAAAGGAAGGAGCATGTCCTCAGTACAAAGCCTGGGTTTCAGCTCTGTGAGGACACTTCAGAAATGTCTGAGTGCCAGGGATATATCCTTCTGCTTTAAAACACATCTCAAATCTTGCCCTGGCCCTTGTCTCTGAACAGGGATAAGGCAACCTGTTCACTCAGTTTTTTTTAAATGACTCATCTTTTTTTGGCATCCTTCTTTTCTTCTTTTTCCACTGGTCACCTGGAAACTGTTGCTGCCTCAATTTCTTACCATCAAGAGCAGTAACAGCTGCACTTCATGACTGTCTCAGGGAGATCACTGCTGCAAGCAGTGGGGAAACTGGGAGAAGGTAATTATGGCTGGAAGGTCTGTCTCTGGGTCCTGTCCTCATCTGCCAGAGGCAGCAGCAGCAGTGCTGTGGCAGCTCATTCATAGCCTCTGGAAGAGGCATCTGTCTCTTCAAGTGTCATTCATACTTGAATGACTATTGCATCTCCTCCAAGGAAGATACCAGATGGAAGTGTTCTGAATGCCAGATTTGACTACAGGTTGCCAACAGGACCACACTGGGTCAGACATGAGGGCTCACTAGCTCATACCAGAAATTCAAAGGATTTCTGGCCAAACCTTATGCTGCTTGGCCTGAAATCATGCAGAAGCTGCCTGCCCATTTCATTCCCTCCTGTGTGTCCTCTGTAGATGGCATCAGAGCTCTCTCCATCTGTGAGCTGAAGCCTTCAGGGCTAATGATGCTTTTGTCATTTTCAGTATTGGGCAATTCTCAAGTGTGCAACTTTTATAATTACAACAAACCTGCTCTTTGTTGAAGTGGAACCAGTTGATTCACACAGCAATAAACAGAGAATGTCACTGGTCATCAGGATGCTCCTACAGAGTCTAGATGTTGCAATGGAGACCTGCGGCATGAGGCACATTATCTCCCACAAAATACTAGAGTTAATCATACAGGTAATGCCTACAAAAATATGAGGCTTAAGAAGATGCTGTGAACTAATTTAGTCTCAAGCATGATGCACAATTATGCCCACAGAATCAAAAATTACGTATTAATGTTAGTGTGCCTTTGGGTGTTCTCACTGCAGAAGTGCATGAGGAATTAGTATCTTACTAACTCATTCTTGGTTCTACAAAAGTTATTTCCCATTAAAAAAATCCCTCAAGGGCATGACCTACTAAACCATATTCTCTCATGCAGCCTGAAGTCATATCTGTACAATAACAATTCTGTCATTGGAATGCAAGACACCACACTATTTTGGATGATTAGTATCCAAAATCATTCGACCACAAGACAAGGATCCCTGATGAGAAAACCCATGAGCTTGATCATCCCTTTATTACCTGCTAAAATGTTCACATTTGCTTTCCCTTTGCAAAATTTGGCACTCAGTACTCAAAGACATTAAACTTCAGAAAAGATATTTTCACAGAAATAAATCTCTGCGTTGGGCAAAAGGGAATAAGTTGGGGAAAACATGGGGCTGTATTCAGATGAAACTGACTCTGGGACAGACCGACAGGCTTGATCCCCTACCTGATCGAGGCAAGGCTGTAGCAAAAGACAGAGCAAAATGAATCCACTGCTGTAATGTGCTGCAATCTCATTTAACTAGCTAATACAGACTGGATGCCTCAGTCAGTCCATCTGGGGCAGAGAGCGGATGAAGCTGTGTGGAGTGCCCACCTGGAAACACCTTTCAAAGGTCTGAACCATTGCCCTCTCTGTGAATTTTCATGACTGGCTGTGTGAAGGCAAGAAGACACCTTTCTAAAAACCTTTTGCTAAGATGGAAATGAGCAGTAATCTCTGCCAGCTGTCACGAGACTCGTGGTGGCAAAATGGTGAGCTGACCTATCTGGCTTTTTATGGTGACGTTTCCCAGACACAGCATCTCTGTGTCCTGTATACAGAGAGCTGGGAATGTCTGCCTTGCAGGAAGGAAGAGTGGAATATTGCACCACCTTTCTTGTCTCTTCCCAGGGAAGGACACTGCCTCATGGATATTCCAGAAGGAACAGACTGAGTACTTCAAACATGGCTTAGGGTAAAGCCATGTCCTGACGATGCAAATCAGGCCAGATTTGTTTTGGAAACCTGCTTTACCAGAGTGGTCTGGCTGACATACTAATTATTCCCTACTGTTGGCACTTTCTTGCTCTGGCTGTATGTCCTTTTGAAAGCTGTTGACAAGACCTACACAGCACACAGCAGAGCCTGGCCTGCAAACTGATCCAAGCACACAGTGTTCTCTGCTGGAGTTCACAGTGTGCAAGTGGGTGCTGGACAAAACCAGGAAAAATTGTGGTTAGCACCACTGTAGCTATCGGGGTGAAATTAATTTCACAGATCATCCACAGAGAGGCAAGCCCTAAAAAACCCTTGGATATTTTATTTGCAAAGATTACCCTGACATTCTAGGCAGTGCAACCTTATTGAAGACTTTTGACTGTTGTCAAGAGAGGTTGTTCTCTGGATTTAAGTCAAATGTTGTAGTACTTGATGTTTTGTCTTCCCCTTTCCTTAGGAAACATTCTTAGTCTGCCACTGTTTTTGCTGTCCCCATTCTGAATTAAAAATAACTCTTGATGAGAGGAAATGCAGGTGCAACTGTTCTGCCATTATATTCAGTGGCAATGTAGGAACCCTGGGAGAAGCAGAGGTTTTGAAATGGAAGAAGAATGGCTTCATAGGACTGCTTCTTTCCTCGTTTCCATACTGTTTGTCTGCTTATTTTCACATATGAGACATCTCTTAGAGCTATTTTGCTGTTAGCGAATTTTCCACACAATATTAGCCCTGGATAGAGATTATTTTAAAAGTGTCCATTTAAATTCAGAATGCATTTCAGTGTCTCATCTGCTTCTTCATGCTTCTAGTTCAAGGATATTTCTGAAATCTGATACAGGATGTTTATCTTCATTTTGCTTGTGAGTGCTAATATATATGTTCTCAGTACCATATTATTCAATAGGGAAGAGGGGCAAAAAGAGGGAGTAAGGCAGTGGCTAGTAATCATTCTAATTTTTTCCTTAAGAGAACAGAGTTCTGACAACTGCTGATTTTAATCTGCTTCTGGAATTTTAAATTACATTGTTTTTCAATTAGAGTCCAAGAATGGAATGAAGCAGATTGCTGTCAGAAAGCTTTGGATGAGTGGTAAGTGAACTTTGTAGTAATACTCTACTTCAAAAAATATCCCTATTACATCACCTGCATTGGTAGAAAGACCCCCAAATGGAGAAAAAACATAAGTTGAATAAAAAGGTTTTGCAAAGTGCTTCTGGTGGATTTTTTGGGCCTCTGCCTACGGTTGGCTGGCCTGAGGATCACATTGGGATACAGCCTGCTTGCACTTCCCTCTGCAGCACCCATCCTGCTAGCACAGAAAGCAAAAGGATATTGCTATGCAGCATGAGGCCACTTCAAAACTGGCTTTCAGTTGTAAGGTTGCAATTACTCAACATGTTCTGCTTTCCAAAGCTTCCTGATCCCCTCCTGCTTAATCTGTAGATTTATATGGGAGAAAGATGGAGCCATTCTTAATCATTTATTGTAGTGTTTAGTGCCTTTGCTCTCTAGTGTCTTAGGTACTTATTCAGAGCCACTTGTCCAGCAAAAACCACCAGCTCAGGACACTGTGCCTTCCCCTTGACAGCAGCAAGAGCAGAGGGTGGCCTGGCTTCCCACAGCTCTTGTCTGGCCAAGGTGGCTTCCAGACTGTGACACTCCTTTCTCCCCTTCCTTCTCTGCAGTCCTGCACTCTATCCAGCTGCCTGTTCACTTCTGTCTCAAAGTATCCTAAAAACCAGTGGAGCAGAGGTGACCCTGTGCCAACCCAATGCTGGGGCTTACTTCCTGAAGAATAGCACAATTACAAAATAAAAGTGATGTAAGCTCTTATAATACTTTATTGTAGGTACAGCTGAATGCAGAAAAAAAAAAAAAAAAAAAAAGAGACATTAAAAATGTCCACTAAGAATTAACCCATTTAGTACATAACAAGCTTCTATTCAACACTGACAGTATAATCTCTGATTCTGCAAGGAAAGCTTTTCACATGCTTCTCTGTTTTCAAGAGCTCCTTCATTAATATTACTCCCTCATCTATAAAGTGAACCCATGACTTTGCATAATCACTCTCCCTCCTGTATGAGACAGAATCGAGCCAGCATTGCACACTCCATTACTCCTGAAGGGCAGCTTCCAGAGCTGCATTTTAATTAGGGTGATAGGTTGTTTATCTCTAATGGTTCAGGTAGACTAGTGGGTTTCTGAACCTTAATAAGTTACTGCATGTCAGCCAGGGCATGTGACTGCCAGTGTGCTTGCTCCTTCCCTGGTACTTGTCAGGGAAAACATTTTTTCTTCTATTAACCTAGACTGAAGTCTGAGCTGACGTGTTTCACACCACATTTGCAGTAAGAGCCTCTAAACAATTACCAGTAGCTTGTTAAACTGCAGGTGAAATAATCTTATCTCTTAGTCCAGAGTGCTTAGGCACAGCTGTGACATGGCCCATTTCATCTTCCTTAGGAGAGCTTGGTTAATGGGAAAGAGCAAAGTCCATCTTATCTGCTTTCTATTTCTTAGAAATGCATGAACCCCAGGTTAATTACATAGGTTTGCTGTCTGTAGGAGGAAGGATAGTTCTGTATATTAAAAATTAATCCACAGACAAGTAATGTCGTACATTTTGAATATAAAATAGCATTGGAATTTTGACCCTTTTTTCCAGTAACGCAGATACTGCAGTAATTTGGGATTGACACTTTCCTGTGCTACCTGGTGTTATTTAACCTTGCTTGAGGTTGTTTATTTATACAGAAAGTATGGACAGTAATGCTTGTCTTTGTCACAAGGCTGTGAGGAAGCTTTTATTGAATAATGGATGAAAAAAGTGTTGGGTTACACTATGTGTGTGATAGAGGGGCAGGCCTTGAAGGCCAGAATAAGCCTCTTTCCTAGGCCTGGAGGTGACCCTGGGAGTACATCCAGGTCACAAGAGATGGGCTAGGAGAGAGAGAATTGTGGGTTTGTGAGTGAGAATCATAGTTTGTTACCTTATAAAGCATTGTTTACCTGTCACCATAATAGGTAAAAACTGTGGAATAGCCTAGATGACTGGGGACACTGTGATGAACCTTTTCCTGTTTATATGATGACATATCCTGTTTGTATGATAGTATTTAAGGAATTTTCACTGTGTGATAGTTATCTTTGCACAAGATGTACTACATGGTGAAAGTCCTTGCACAAGGACTCTGCTAGTAAAAATCTCTGCACAAAGTCTTTGCATGCTGTCATCTTGTGTGTAGTCCGTGCCCCTGCTCAATCCTGTCAAAAAGTCCTGGGAACCTTGGCTAGAAGAAATAACATAAACCTTTATTGGGCTCACATTAATTGGGGATTTATTTTTTTATGTCAATCTACTGGAGGGGAACTTCTAAGATCACTTAGTCTTTCCAAGGAGACACCCAGCAATATAGCTGGAAGTGTTTAGTGTATTTATCTTGCAGTAAACCAATACTTACACTCAAGTTACGTATGCTTGAACACTAGAAACCCAGGTGACATCCAGCTCAGGTGTTGACGCAGTGCATGACTCATTGTCTGAAGGTGTGGTTGCCTCTTGGAACAGATGATGAGTGCACATGTTTATTCTGCCCACTTTGGAGATGTGTCTGTGAATGTGTTGGACTGCGGCTCAGAGCAAGGTGTTTGCCGTGTGTGCTTGAGAGGCTATATTTAGACTGTTAAGATAAGATACAGAGAACCCATCACGGTTGCAAGGTAAACGCACAACAAATGTAGACGGCAGATAGGCTTTATGAGTACAGAAGGATAGGCTCTCTCAATCACTTAGTTTTAAATTTCCATCATAGGTAGACATCTAAAATCTGGCTCTTGACATCTTGCCATCTAACCCTCAACATGCTTTAAGTGCACAGGTATTCTTGTTTCCATGTATAGTATTCCCCAGGCACTTGAAGTTTTTTCCTCATAAGTTTACGCATCTACAGAAGTTCAAGAACTGTTTAGCATTAAGCCACATAATGATTTGTCCAGAACTGTTTCTCAGACGGGGACCCAGTCCAGTGGGCATGTATGTTGTAATGGCTACAGAGATCATTTCCAAATAGATGTCTGGAGCATGTGCTGGCAGTGCTGTTTTCCTTCTTTATGTGCAGATGTTCAAGGATTAGCTTTCAAGAGGAAAGAAGGTGCTGCATCTTCTTCTGCTGGAGTGGGTTTAAAGCTGCAAGCCTAAACTCTTGGGAAAACATCCAGATGCTGCTTATATGTTGGAGATGGGGGGTTCATCAAAGCAGTGGGGCAACAGATGAGGATTGTGAGGGTGAGTCAGTGATTTGATGATTCAGGCACCTGGAAGAAGACCTGGCCTCCGGTTTGTGTTCTAACCTGTACACAAAGCATTGAAAAGAGCCCAGACTGTTCTACTAATCTGATCTGATGGCACCACAGGATTTAAACCCAGGATCTCTGCTGCTAGGTGGATGTTTTATCTGGCATCACCATGCTGCCAGAAGACCCAGGGTCCTCTTGGGTAACACCAAGGCCATTGTCTGATGCTCACTTTAGCGTAGTGACTAATGATTTCTGTGCAAAGTGAGACTTTGCATTACCTGATTTAAAGCTAATTTCCATAAACATGCAAGGCAGAAGAACCCAGTAACTTGATCAGTGCCAGCCAAGCACATGTACTCTCTGAGCTACCAGCCCCACTGCCTAGAAGGCTCTTCCTGGTTCACCTTGCAGACTGGGAGTCTAGGGGGATTCCTGCCTTCAAGGGTGTGGAATCCATTATGGAATGTTGGCAAGAGCATTTTTGGCATACAAGAGACTTACTGTGGCACGTTTAGGAGAGGAACCAAAAGTGGAGCAAAGGGAGGAATCAAGGTCATTTGAGGAGAAACAACTGTGGAAAAATAGAGAAAAGGGATAAAACATGTAAACAGGTTGTTGTGTCTGGCAGTACCCTGTGCCTGATCCCCACAACAGGGGGGTGTTTTGGGGAGGGGGGGGTAGGGAGGTGTGTGTGGCAGGTCAGAGCACCAGCAACCAGACCGTGGTGGCAGCCCGGAGGCGCCTTTGTCCCAGTGACAGCAGCAGGGGAGAATGGGATCCACAGGAAACTGCTGGTCATGTGTGTATATTTTTACATGTTTTCCACTTATGGGTTTTATCCTAATCACAGAGAGAGGGGAACAGAATTAGGCCTTTTGTGTTCTTCTTGCTTGAGCGCTGTTTTCTGCCTGTGTGGCCAGCCGTGTGTGGATATATCTGTCTCTGTATGCAGATATGTGCATATGCATTGTGTGTGCCCATGGTACATGCTCAGCCTCACTGTTTGCTGGATCTGGGACTTGGAAGTTGTGGCCTCACCTCGAATGGGCCACTGGATCTGGCAGCTTCTGAGAGGAACAATCCAAACCATGAATTCTGAATGTGAGGATCCAGGATGGAATATTAATCCCCTCACAAAGAACACTAAAGAGGACACCAGCATCTTCTTTCTAGTCATGACTCTAGAAGAAGGTAATGAAGTTAGGATGGGTTAAAGCTCTTCAGTGGTGCCTGGGTTAAGGAAAATTCAGAAGGAAGGTTTGGGGATGTTTTGGGTTTTTTTTCTGTAAGGATTAGTCTAGATGGGTACCCATTTGTTGAGCTCATTTCTCCAGATTGTAAGCTGCTCCCTTGCTTTGAGAAAATTGATTCAGCCTGAAGGAAGCTCCTACTGCTTGGCTCACATAACAATAGGCAATGTTATGATATGCTTTCTAAATACCTCAATTATGAGAAATTCAGACTTGTTTAGTCATGTGAAAACAGGAGAGGAACAGAGGGATACATATGCTGCTCATTTTTTGAGTGAAAGAACTCAAAAGTATAAACATATGTAAGTATAAATATATAGATATGCATATATAATATATTATAGTATATATTTTATATATAATATACATATATATTACATTTTATATATATAAAAGAAGAAGCAACTGTTTCTCAGGACTGTAAAGTAGCATTCCAACTATATAAATGTCCAAATACAAATATGTGAGCAAATTAATAAAATATGAAGAAAACTCAGCATCAGAAAAGAAAAGAAACAGGTGCCTGTGTTTATTGGCTGCTGCCATCTATGAAAGTCTAGTCCTGGGGAAAAAGGCTGCTATATATAAAGTAAACAAACATATGCTGGTGCCCCAAACAAGTCACATAGAGTTTTTTCACTTTACTGTAATGAATTCACCAGAAGTTTTGTTAAAATATGCAAGAAAACAAAATATGCTGTGTAGTATCTTGGTTTTGAAGGTAGTGAGAAAGTTCCACCAAATTGTTGCAGAGAAAAAATTCTTAATGAAGAGAACAGGCCTTAGCTATCAAAAAGTACAAATAAAATACTATTGGGAGTTGCTGCCAGTTCTTAGCATGCCATTAATGGTAGGGTTAATGAAATGTTATGATTCAGTAACTAAATGAAGTACAGTTCTAAATAGCATGGGTGCTAGGGATTAATTGAATTATATATGGAGATTGGGAGTAGGAACCCATGGAGAAGAAGAAATTTCTGAACATTTCATTAGCTGCTCACTGATTGTACTGTTACCGTCCTCCAAAATACAGTGGTCAGACTTTGCCTGTGTGGGCAATATTTGTGGCTTGTAGTAAAAATTGTAAGATTTGAATAATCATTTGTTAATCTTTTCCTGATAAAAGCAGGAGATTCCATCTGTGGGGGTACAAGCGGAATCTTTCCAGCAAAAGCTGAGAAGAATGTAAGAACTATACAAGGAAAAGACAAGCAGAAACAGTAGCTCATAGCATCTGGGCATATGGGTTTTTTCATGTCTGGTTTGTGTTTGTGGTATTTTTCGGTCATTAATACAAACTCACTAACAGATGTTGCTTTGAATGTTTACATGAAAGTGTAATTATGAGAGAGAAAGTCTGACAGGGAAAAACTTTCCCAAAACAAGCCTCAAGAGTCAAGATTTTCATGTGATTGCTCATACAATTTTCCTTTCATTCAGACAGTTTAAATTGCTTCCATAATGTACTTTCACTTAGGGTCAGTGCTGCAAGTCTGCTTCAAGAACTGCCCAATGCACATTCCAAACTGATTACATCCACTTGCATTTTTTCTAATTGCACCCACTTTAGGTGATAAGATCTATACA
Source organism: Eopsaltria australis (assembly GCA_034509425.1). Classification (NCBI taxonomy): domain Eukaryota; kingdom Metazoa; phylum Chordata; class Aves; order Passeriformes; family Petroicidae; genus Eopsaltria; species Eopsaltria australis. The sequence continues at coordinate 604,418 of JAVTVJ010000927.1, forward strand.
CAATGAATGGCAATATATCCCTTTAAAGATTGCAATCACTAGTGATTTTGTCTATTCATACGGAGTATCAGGCTCAGCCAGGTGCTGTCCTGAAATATGCTGAGCATTTCAGAATGCCAGATTGACTCAGCTTCTGTAGGAGCCAGCATTGTGGAGCTGGCAGGTGTTTGGCATGTTACAGGGCAAGTAGTGAAATTACATTTTAGGGCTTTTCCTTGTAATTACTTTGCCTCGTGGGAATTCTGAATTTTCTTTTTTCTTTTGCAGAGGCCACAGCCACATGAGGGCTAAGTGTAAATAGGCTGTTCTCATTTTATGAATGCCACACTTGTGGCCAATTATCACCAATAATGTGATACTGGCAGTTATGTACATGGTTAGTAGGTATTGTAGCTCTACTTATCTTGAAATTAGTTTAAAGGGCTTCTCTGTAATTCCTTCTGCAGAAGAGATAGAACAAAGAAAGAGCCAATTAATTTATCCGCTATGGGGGAAGTAAGTGTCATTTTTCCAAAGTGCTGAGAATTATCTCCCTGCACTCCACAGTTCAAAACATATCCTTCATTATTCAGAGAGACTGAAAGCTTCATAGACCTGTCAGATTCACAGCTTAGAGTGAATCTGTCGTGGGTCTATACTATTCAGCAGCAAGTTCCAGTACGAAACCACTTATTCGCCTTAGAATGCTAATTACCTTCATATAATAAACTCAAAAACTTTGATATAATTTCCACTGGATACCTCGTAAGAGTTTTGGAATAAAATTAAATTTTCCATCAAAATTCTCCTTTGGGACCAGGCTATTTTTCATAGATAATAGTTTTCCTGAAGGATATAGCTTGAAATCCTTATCAACATTTATCACTGTCCCTCTTCTGCTCCCAAGCCTTCCTGTTGCCTCACAACCCTATCACTGAGATTTTTGAGGCTACTTGGCAGCTGTGACCTGATGGGTCTGGTTGTGGCCATGGGGAAGGGGATTCTGAGCTCAGTTACACCACTGGAGCATCAGTATGATGGGCCCTTTCACATTTACGTAAAAAGAAATAATAAAGAAAAAAATATAAACTAATGATAAAGATACAGCATTTTAAATAAAGTAACTTCTTTTGAAAGTAAGAAATCCTACATTACCTATTTTGTATCCTCACAGTCAAGATGTGCTGGTGATCTTTGAGCCATATTTTAGTCATCCCAGTTTGGAGGATGTGGGGATAGTGAGTTTTAGCAAAAGGAAATCTTGTTTCATTTGTGAGGGAGAAATTATTATTACCAAAAATGGCTCCTACTGTTGCAATATAATAATTTTTTATTATTATCTACAGTGAGTGAATGTAGGAGCTGATTTAAAAGGGTTCTTCAAAGCTTGCACCTTGAAATTGCAGGTAATCATTCAATGACAGCAATCATGAAGGTCCCCAAACAGTCACAGTAGATTCAGAAAGGTCAGAAAACCTGGTCACCACATCCGTGCTGTATCAGAAACTGCATAGCACTTCCTGTAACTAACAAATTTCAAATATTGTATCTAATGAGCCAGAAGCATAAAAAATATGCAGGAACAGAGCAGGAGAGAGAAAAGCCATGACAACTTTGGGGCATTTGCTAGCATCTTACTACCTGCTTCATGTTTTCCTCATGGTGTGGTTTAAGAAAGTATTTTCCTTTTCTTCCTGTTTAAATTGTAAGAATATTCCCCAGACATGCCTCTTAATTACTCACAAGTTTCTCTGCACAATAGTTGATCTTTCAAAAAAATTTCAGAACTGGCTATTGACAAATGTCTGCCATAACCCCTCATTTATACTGGTCCCCAGCTGTTTTGTGAAACTTTCCCCAAATAGTCCATGTTTCTTACAATTTAAAAGACAGAAGTCAACATGAATTGTCAACAAAATTCTGGAGAGTAGTTTGCTAGAGATGAGCCAAAAATGAGTGAACTTCTGGCTTGGGAAAATTGAAAGATCATGGAAAAGAAGCCTGTATCTTAGTTCCAGTTTATGTGAACTCTGCAGCTATGGAGAGATTCAGATAAAAGTGCCCAAAGTCACATCATTTCCTTTGGTGACGCTGGACCTGGATTTTGATCAGACTCTCCTCACCAGGCCTTTGGCAACTGCCACACTCAGTACAGGAACAGATTTGAAAGATGCCATTTAGTTCTCTCCTCATCATGTTCTTTATTTCTATTTTAGAATGATCCCATCTGTGTTAAACTACCCTGTTACTCACACTACCATGTTACTACATATACTACATATAAACATGTTTACAATCCATGAACCCTAGGGATGCACTTAAAAGCTTCAGCCCACTTTCAATAAGTGCAAGGATGATACGTATCCTTTCAGTGTATGAATTATTTATTTGCTACAGTGAAATTTGAGCAAATTAGAAATCAGTATACATTAGAATATATTATGTAAATGAGTGTTCAAAACTGGTTTGCTTTTGGTAAAAAATCTTATAAATCTTAAGGGAACTTTAATACAATGAAGTCTAAATAATTTGTTTTAGTGACTGCATCTTGTGACCGAGAATTGTTGGGGCTCTCAGTGCCATCTAGTGATGTTTGGATGGAATTGAAATACTGCTATTTTCACAGTATTACATATATGTATGAATAAATTCTGTAATAAAAAATTCTTTTAGATTAGCAATACTATACTTCTTAAAATATAAATAACTCTTTGAATTCAGTTGAGCATGTATAACAGCAGGAATCACACATATATGATAAAGCAGCAGACAGCAGACATGTGCTAACTTTGTCTCCTGCAGTTCTGTCCCTTCGTCTTTCCTGGATCCCTGATTCTTCTCCTACCTCCTTTTCTACCCTGTAACATCTATACATTGTTTTGTCTTCACAGACACCTTGAAAATGTTAGTTTGCATAAAAAAAACCCAACAAAAACCAAAAGAAAAAAGAGATACTTTTCAGATCCAAACATAGGTAAGGAGTTTACCTTCCACACAGAACCTGAAAATTACCCTAAGGTTACAGTCTTTATTGGTGACATTAACATGATATATTCAAGGTCTATCTTTGAAATATACAATAGCTGGTTTTGCTATATACTTGTATATCTTTCTCTGGATTTTCTTGTGAGCTTCTGAAAATCCTCAATTTTAGTGTTTGAAAAAGAGCTTTTTTCTTAGAATATGAAGGCCTTTTATTGGTTAGTTCAGTCTGTAATGTTATAGTGTTTGAATATAAGCCAGGGTTTTTTAAGCATTAATAGTATTCCAGTCTTATCTTCAAACCCTAGTTAGAAGTAAATAATTCTGTGTTAACTGAGAATAAAGAATATGCAAAATGTGAATTCCTATCTGCACAGTGCACACAATCCAAATCCAGAGTGCAACTAAGCAAATTGATAAACTGGATATTGGCAGAGTGTAAAAAATTCTAAAAGTGGATCTGTCTGGACAGTGAGTGCAGATTTGTTCTGCCTCTGCTTGGAACTGGTGGAGCTCTTGCCTGAATGCCTGGGGGCTGAGCTGAGCTAACCTGCTTCAGCACCATCCTCTAGATGCTGGGATGTCTGACTTCTGCAGTACTGGAGAGGTGTGTGGTGGTGTTTGAAACCCTTTGAGAAGAGATACACTCTGTAAAATCTGTGCAAATGTTACAGTTTTGGATCTTGGTAAATAAAAAAATTAACATACTAGCAAGAGCTCACTTTCACTATTGTGTTTAAACCATATTTCAGCCCAATTTACTTAAATGTGACAGTAAAAAGGAACTAATTTCATAAATACTGGGTAGGAGAGGAGACTGCTTAATATAGAAAACTTGCTGGAAAGATTATCACTTTTCTCCCTGGAACACCCAGACCTCACTGATGGGCCAGGGATACAGCACCGAGGAAGGCAAACTGAAAACAGGAAGAATTTACCAGCTGTTTTCATATCTGCCAGATGAACTGACAAGAGAAGCAGAACCACAGCCTGAGTCAATGTTCAACAAAGCAAGTTGCATTGATGGGTTTTTTTGTAAAAAATTGCACATCATAATTCTCATTTTGCCTTTGGAGATTGCCTTTGACAGGAATGTGTTTTATGATTTAGAATACTTATTCATGCTGAAGATCTATATTTTATCCACAACATGGCATGCTGAGACAAGCTAAGTATTAGAAAAATTGCAGCTCTGAGTCCCAAAGTATATAAAAGAAGAATTTCACATAATTTGGAAAATCTGCCTTATGACAACAGGACAAAAAACACACTAATGACTTTCTATTTCTAGCTTCCAAGACAACAACCGTGACTGAAAAGAGCTTCTTTTATCTCTGATGTGAAGGAATTTTATTCTCCCTCTTGGATGTGTTCTTTTGCATTCCAGCATGTGCTAAATTATTGCAATTCCCAGCTGATCTTGAAGACCAAATGGAAATTAAAATGAGATTTAGTGCCTAAATTGCACAGCCTTGAGGCAGTGCAGGCCAGCAACAGTATTGACATCAGATGAATCCAGTCCTGTATCAGTGTTAAAAAGAGTCTCTCTTGACCTTTAAAGCCAGCAAAAATCGAGGTCAGGCTTTCAGAAAGGTTGACTCTTCTTTTTTGACCTCTGAAGCAAGTTCAGTATCTGATTCAAGAGGAGAGAGATGGTGTGGGGGAGGAGACCATTTCAGCTTCTTCCCTAAGACATGATCAGTGACAAAATGTTCCTGCAGCTGTGACAGGTGGAATCAGCAGGCTCTGTCACAGCACACAATGCCAAAGAGGATCATGCTTAGCTCCACCCATAACAGAACTGTTAACATTTGCAGAGAGAAGACCCAGTAGGATTTCTGGGGGCTGTGGATGGGGAGATCTGCTAACCTCCCTGGGCATGCATGCTCCCTGTGGGGAACTTCATCTCCTGATGCAGAGGAAGGTGTTGAGACCTCCTGTGTTAAGGGAGGCTTTCCTCCCTCCTCACCTCATTCCCACCCAAGGTGCTCTGGTCTCATTTGTGACAACTCTCCACTTCTGTACAGAGAAACCCAATGAAAAGAGCAGAATGGGCTGTGCAAAACATGGCGTGGGACTGGTTATGGGGACCATGGTATCATATGCCTGCTGTTTCCACATTCCCTGGTGCTGTCTGGTGGTGGTTTAGCAATGGTGGTTTAGCAACACAGCAGCATCCATGTGTTGCCTTTCTGTGACTTCAGGGTGTGCCTTCGGTGGTGTGACACCACTCATGGATTACGTCACATGAGTCAGGAATGCAGGTGTAGCTCATTCTCTTGTCACAGGTGATGGTCTGCAAGAAGAATGGGAACAAGCAGTAAGGCCAACCCTCATGTGCAGTGTTCCTGAACACCTGTGAGCACCTGAGACAAGTGCCTGAAATGAGTTTGTTAAATATGGGTGGTTCTGAGAATGTGTATGTAAAGGCAGTGACAGTAATGTGCTGTCACCTGCATGACTTGGTAGTAGACTTGGTTAACACATCAGTGTTTCATCAGGATTAAAAACTGGTGAAACGCAGACATTTATCAAATCCAGTTAAGCTTTCTAATTAACTTTCAACCTGTCACAGCTAATCACAGCCACCAAGATAAGCCTTGTATCACTTGCATGATGTAGATTTTTTTCAAAAGTTCATGAAAGAGTCAACATTTCGGAAGTAATTTTGGAAGGAAAATCATTAAAAGTTAACCCATTGAATTTGATTACTTTCTGAAATGGCTAGGCAAACCTTTTGTGAGTCTGTTGTTTGAAATTAATTAAATTTCATTAGTCTTGCATGTTTTCTGAAATCCATGGTAAACATCTATGATGTTCTTATTCAGAAGACAAAGTTGCTCTCTTGGACCAGATTAAAGTTTCCTATAAGCCCAGTATCCTGTTGCTGACACCAGCCAGAAGCTGATGCTCAGGAAAGATTAATAAGAGTGGGAGAAGCAAAGTAATGTGTTTCTCAAGCACCCTGTGTTTTCTAACTACATTCAGATACTGTCTACGCTATATTCTCTATATTCTTTTTAACACAGATGATTTGTTCTTCAGAAACCCATCAAGCCCTCCTTTGAATCAATACAAAGTTTTAACATTCACATCCTTAAGCATGGAGATTTACAGCTTAAACACAGTAAGTGAGGAAAAAAAAAATCTATTGTTTTAAGCTTACCTCTACTATCTTGCTTCTTTGTTACCATCTAGCTGCTGTACTGGAAGAGAGAGTCCTTTCTTCATGCCATTCACCACTGGACAGATGATGGCCAATGATGGTAAGAATTTGCGTTTTCTCTATTTCCATCACCTGCATTCTCTGCATGCTCTTCCCATCAGTCTTCCCATGTCTCCTTGATGTAGGTTCTTTCATAGCCTGGTTTTATCTCTCTGTCTCAGAGACACCATTGGTGCTTTTTTGCCACTTTCCTTATGGATTTCTCACTGATGGACCTCCTTTGACTTCAAGGAACAGAAAGACATCCTCCTACTGCTGTCACATTTATCTGCCAGTGTACTGCTGCCCATGTCATGTTCCCCCTCTCGACAGTTAGCATCTGTTTCACAGGATACGTGACAGCAATACTGAATGCCTGGTTTTCAGTATTCCCTGGGCCCACTAGTAAAGCATGAAACACTTTCCAGCTTGCAGTGTCTAAAGTCAAGGGGAACAGATAAAACATAAGGACAGAAATAGTTATTCTGATTAGAGCAAATTGTTTCAGTGACGTCAAGTTCTGGATAATATAATCAAATTTTCCTGAGAAAGAAAAACACTCCATGTCCTTTTTCTTTTGCAGCAGGAAACCTAGCAGGCAGAGCACAAAAGGGGATCCTCACCTAAAATTCCTGATAGCTAAATAGTAAGAAATCCCATGATTGTAGCAGTGCTCTGAGTCAGACAGGGGATATGGTTTTGACAGCACTGAAGGTGGCTGCCATTTCTGTACAGAAAAATTAATGCAGCACAGGAGTTTTTTAGGTCTCAAGAAAAGGAAATGAAAGTCAAATGTCTTTGAAAAGCAGCTATCTTGATGAAACCTTGCTGAGGGGATGAGAGGATTTTGGGCTGTAAGTCACAGGAAAAACTAAAGCAGGTGCTCTGACAAATCTTGCCACTTATCAGAGCACAGAAGAGGCTAGTACTGTATTTCAGTTAAATCTATGCCTCCTGCATTTGATTTAATAACTTCTTACCTGGCAAACTGCCTGCTGTAGAGTGAGTCACTCATATTTAATAAAGAATAATAACTCGAGATAGAAAGTAGAATATTGGATGGTAATGCAATGTAGGGAGTTTTGATGACCTGCTAATACAGTGAATTCAACATTAATGGTTTGTGAATGACAACAGACTCCTCATATTAAATTACAACAGAGCATATGTTTCCTTGCACTCTTTACTGCAATATATAGCAAGAAAAGAAAATCCAAATCACAAATGCTACAGAAGACATGCATTCCTTTGCAGTAAGACAAACCAGGTAGTTTGGAATGTTAATAACAGAGAAACCTAGCTCTGGTTCATTAAAATGAAAATAAACATGTTTGCACCTTGATCTGTTTTGCTTGGAGCTGCTCCAACTGATAAAAATTAAATGTGGGCTGCAGAGTTAACCTGTGCCACAGCTGCCAGGAGGTTTCTTTGTGTTGGAGATGAAGCTGGTGGGGAAAGGCAGTTGTGTCCTAGCAGCAGCACAGCTGTATTTTGGTATCTAATGTAGAAGTAGGATTATATTTGATAAAGTGAAAGAAGGATTACGGTGCATCTGACAGTAGAGGGGACTTGAAGGAAAATTGTTTGCCATGGATTATAGGGACATAATCTTTTAATGTCCCTAGTAAATGTTGATTTTGGAGGAAAGATAGATCAAATACATATCAGTCTTTAGGGGGAGAGGGATTGTGTATGTAAGTTTCTGTAATGATCTAATATTATTTTAATTTGCTTATTATTGAGAAGGATGTTCCATTTCACAATGCTGTATATAGGATGTGGCACATGTATAAATATCACATCTGTAAATAATAGGCATGGAAACAATAAATGCTTTATCTCTTTAGCTAATTCATTATTGATGTAGACTTCCTAACAGAACAACAAATTTTGAAGTCATTCTGTACTGTCTGTCAAGAGAAAAAAAAAGTCATTCTGAGGTTTTTTTCCCTTGTTTTTAGATTTAAGCCTTGCAAACATCAGATAAGAAAATATTTGATGAATATGTGAATAACCTGGTGGTGCTTCATATTCTCTAGTCTTTAAAGGAAAATTAAGCAGAAGTACATTTAAATAACCAACATTGTAACTCTCCTTCACTTCTGAAAACTCATTTATCCTCTAAAGCTTGTATGAACAAGTAAATTCAGTAAAAGAAGGTGCAAATCCCATTGAAAACTTTTCAATTTATCTCTCGGTTTCACTTTCTCAAGTTTTCTTCCATGAGCACCTGCTGATGAGGAGCTCTGGCAACCCTGATGAGTAGTCTGAACACTTACCAGATTGCTGGGTAGCCCTTGGATCTCACACCTGAACAACAAAACTTGGCCCACCTTTGGTTATTATTTGATGCTGATGAAGATAGAAAGTCACATACAAATTGAGATGTTAAAAGCATATCTAGGGCCAGGTCAGAAGCTCAGGGCTCAGGCTGCTTTAGCTTGGCTCTCTGACAACTGAGGCAATTGACCTAATTTTTGTGAGTGATCCATGGGACCAGGATTTTGCACTGGAATTATCTATTACTATGTAATTATACACAAGAGGATTGTAGGAAAAGCTTTTGAGCCTTCACTGGAAACTTCAGAACAAATAAACAAATAAATGAATAGAGAACAAAGCACTCAGTAAAACTGTGGCACCTATCACAGAAATCTAATTAATCCCTCCCAGGCACAATCTACTTATCTATATTTTGATACTCAGGAAACGTGGAAATTATATTACCATATAGCCTGGCTGCATTCTTTTCTTTTTCAGCAGAACAATCCTTCTCATAAGGATGGTGATGCCTGAAGGATTTTTCTGCTTTTCTCCTGAATATTTCTTACACTGTTCCCTATATTCACAAGTATTAGCATGCATACTTGTGATGCTTTAGGTGATAGTTTAGCCTGGTTTCATGGTGTTTAGGAGGCCGGTAGATTAAACACCCCTGAAACCACGTAGAGTTAGAAGACCAAACACTGTTTTCATGGGCCCTCAAGGTCTCCTAGTAGGACAGATTTTGTAAACTAGAAGTTAGCCCACCCAGGCCCCTTATTGGGCCCTTCTGGTAGATATGCTAATGTGTAGAGTCTTTAATTGTACACTCGACTGGGGGGACGGGGCTTTTGCTGCGCGTTCTACCTGGACGGCAGAAGCCATGGAATGGGATCCTATTAAAATACCGAGGTAAACGACCCCCAACCCTCTAACCGTGTCTGAGCCTTTATTTCCTAAGACCAGAAAAAGGCATCAATGGGAACAAATAATACTGAGCGGGTAGTGAGAGTGTCATGTTGCAAGGTCCCAGTAGAGGCTGTTCCCCTCTAGGCTGCAGGACTTGTTCAAGCACAATTTCATGGTGAGCAGAAAAATGGCCTTTGTGGAATTGTGCAGGACCATCCAAACCCACAGAGAACAGATTGGAAGAAGGTTTCTGCAGGACAGATGCATTCTTTCATTATAGCCTATCCAGGGACTTCGTTAACTGACATAAGTTGAGGGCAAGTCTTCAAGAATCAAACCTCAGTTCCAAGCAGAGCTGCTCTACTCAGGCTCTTGTTTATTGCTACTGAAACCAAGAGCAAACCTCATGCTGACTTTTGGAAGAAAGGGGTTAGGATTACCTCATTTTGAAGATTACAGATGTATTTAGTGTTATTTTTGAGTGGTAAACAACATTAGGAAAAGCAGCAGAAATAATTATCCAAAAACTTCAGTTTTCACCTGAAATATTTTACTTTTCATCTTCCAGCAAATTTCTGCACTTAATTAATCTTAAAAACCTAAAAAAATCTTCAAGTATACCTATTTTTCTCAAATAGTCTTCTATGGTTATCCAAAATTCGTAAGAAAAAATTATGCTGGTTATACATACCAAGGCAACATTTTGATATTCAGGGAATTTTTACTGCAATAGCTAGACCATGGCTAAAAATCACTGGCAAAGTTAAGTGGATTCTACTTAAACAATCAGAACACAAATGATGTTGATTTTCACTGTATTTTATATGGCAGAACAAGTATGACTAAAATGACTATGTAAACCACAACATTGATTCATTATTCCTCTGGCAAAAAATGACTTTATGTTATTGCATAAGAGGTCATGGTAGTCTGTGTCTTGAGCAGATGTGATCTTCAGAACACAACAAAACTCCTGTTTAATACTATAAAAATATGTGGATTCAGAAACTATCTGTTTTCATTGATCACATTGAATTTCTGGTACATAACGGCACTCCTGAATACTGAATAGGAATTAACAGTTCCTGTGTACCTGGAAAAATTATAGCTTTTGTTATATATATATATATATATATAGAAGCAATAGAAATAATTTTTAAGTAGAAACTCACCTCAAATATAAATTTAATAATGTAGGATAAAATTCTAGTAGTTTCTCATTCTAGTATGGCAGTAACAAGCCACCAATACAGCAAAATATTGAAACATTGTAATATCTAAACTACATTTTACTTTTTATAACTTAATCATGTATAACATGCTTTCTTAAAAAACCAAATTAAGGTATGAAGACTGTCTGGAGTTAGTTCAAATATGAGTGATTAACAACAGATGCAATGGAAATTGCTTGCTGTGTGTCACCCAAACACATCCAACCACAAAAGGCATTTTCCATAGCAACACAGTGATCACTAAAAATTTTTTAAAAACCCAGCTGTATTTCTTATATACAGCCCAAAGACCAAGAATATTTATTTCCAACAACTAAAAAATATTTTTCATTTTGTGTTGTGAAGCACAGGAAGTGACAGGTAAAACACAGAACTAGAATGTAGAAAAACACAGAAGACATGTTTCTTTGTAAGCACATGCATGGAATTCCTCTTGGCTCTCAGAAAAACAGTCATTTTACTCTTAGGAACAGAATTTTCCACTCTGGTTTAGCTGTCTAGAATTTAGGTGTTAAGGCTGAGCAAAGTGGTAAGACATTCCTTCCAGAGCTACTGGTGAAAAACAGGCACCTTTGTAAACTAACTTACTCTCTTCTTGCAATGAGCAGGGGAGTCTCATTCTATGTGCTACAAACTTCCTGGGTTTTGGAAAAATGTAATAGATTGTGGATCGTATTTGTTCTGAGCAGACATCAGGGTCATACTGGCAATATAGAGAATTCCTGGTTTTTCCTAGGGTGTCAACAAATTATCACCAATTATTTAAAGAAAAGGTGTTACTATTTTATGAACTAAAAATCAAAAATAATCCAAAATGCATTTTTCTGCAAATGCTGCTTGGTGCTATTGAGGACTAGATTGATTTTCCACAAAAGACCTAGATTCAGGTCTAACTAAAAGAAAATGTGTATTTTCCCTACTATATCTATAAGCATTCAATAGGTCCTTGAATTAATTTTTATAGTGAACAGAAGACCTTAAAAGTTATTGTAGAAGTAAAAAAAAGAGTTCAATATGTAAGGCAAGATTACAGAATTTAGCACCTTGTACAAATACTCCCCCAAAGGAAAAAGAGGAAAAAAAGAAGCAATATCTTAAATACGTGTATCTAGACATGTACTGGAAGATTGCCTATAGAAATTAATATCTCCAGATACTCAATAACTGCAGTATTTGGTTACCAGACTACATAAGGTGCTAAAGTATCTGCATGGCATATGTACATCTCATAGCTTCAGATTAGTCTGCAAATTTCACTGTTTTCAGTGAAATTTGTTTTCTGCAAGAAGGCACCACTTCTGATAGTTCTTGTGAGCTATGAAATACAATTTTATATTTATGCTAGGAGCAGCTGATTGCAAACCACATTGTCCTGGTTTGTGAACTTGTCATGGTCACATCAAGAACTGCACCAACACCTGCCAGCAATGAGGCCCTGCTCTTTCCTCAAGACATCTTCACTTCACTTGAATTTCTATTATATGGAATTTCCTGAGATTTGGTTCAAAAATATTTAGTTAGTCAGCACTGGATTTACCAGCAGCACGGTATTAAGTGATACATAGTGTAAGGAATATCAGTAGAGTGCAGTGGATTTTTCCTTCCTTAATTACCTTTGTGTATGGATTTTGGGTCACGATGTTGTATGGTAACATGCTGTTCTGCATAGGGCCTCAGGAATAATTTCTAATTTTTCTGTTCCTGAAGTTAAGAAAGTAAGTGAGAGACACCCTAGACACCTATGGAGATCAGCACTATAGATGCCATGATGTCACTCAGAATCATGAAGATGTGGGAAAGGTCAGATTTGCCTGCCTCAGCAGGGCAGGAGAAGACCTGGCTGCCACAATGTTATTTTGCAATAGCAGCTTCAGCAGCATTTGGTCACAGGAATAACCATGGCACCATTCAGCACCAGCACCTGGATGCACACCACCAAAGCAACTGGTAGGGGAAAACAGTGCTGGAGGTGTCCAGGGATGGCAGGGCTGCTTCCATTCTTCATTTCAATGCAACAGGCTGTCTGGTGAGAGGAGCTCATCCACGAGGCTATTCCCATGACATTTAAGTGTTTCCAACTGGTTAGAGAGCTCCCAAGCAGGCAGTTAAATCAAAAGGCTCAAGGAAAAAGACTCCAGGAGATATGCCTAAAGCAGTGGGGTCTGAAATGAGAGGTACATTTAAACATAAAGGAAGTAAAGAGGAAGAAACCTAGGTTAAAGATAGAAAAATCATAGAGAAAGTGAAATGAACCCATTGGATTAGACTTGTGTGTTGAGCTCTAGGCAAAAGCAAGATTAACTTTATTGAGGTCAATAAATAAACCTCCCCTTCAGAAACAAATTGCTTAATTTAGCGCTGTGGTGAGACAGAGCCATCTGTAATGCCCACCCATCACCAGAGCAGTTCTATAAATAACTACCACTGTTGCACAGAAGCAGAAGAGGATTAAAGCTCTCATTTAACTCCCTTACAGAGACAAAATACAAGGTTTTTACTGCATGTGAGCTGTGTAAGTGGTTGCTTACTGCTGGGTGAATGATGACCATCAAAAAACCTTCCCAGGACGCAGTGAGACACACTTATTTTTTCCTTTGAAACTAATATTTCTATATCAGTGATTTAAAAAGAAAATCCTCCTCCTCCCACGCTCCTCTCCCCCGTCCACTCCGCGCACCATCCTCCCCCCCCCCCCCCCCCCGCAAAAAAAGGGGTTAAGTGTAATTGAAAACCAAATTATTGGATAGGTTGACATCTGGGTTGCCAAAACTAGTTCAGACACATACAATAGCTGTGTTAAGGACCCTTAAATGCCCCTTCATTTTTCTTCAATACTTATTTTGGTTGGATAGGTTGTCTATGAAGTGTCAATGAAGAACACACTGCACTGCAAATAAGTTCTGTTTTGAATATACTAACCAATTCAGTGACAGTCTTACTTTTTTCATCACTTGAATGTCAGTGACTGCAATTCATGCAGTATCAGAATAGGTTCTGCTTTTTTTCTAATGATTATCTCTATCTTTAATTGAAATCTTACTATGGTTTGATTAAATATAAATATTGAAAAATATCTGCTAATACTTAATATTGGAGGCAAGTGTCTCCTTAATTCAGAGAGACATCAAGTAATATCTTTTTTCTCTTTTTCATTTATTGTTTTTTATATCTTTCTTAGGACTGTTAAGTGCTACCTAGTTTTTGATCAATCTTTTTATGATGATAAATAATAAAGCTTTTTTACTTCTATTTTAAGTGGTTTTCATCCTCCTTTTCCCTCTGCAACTTGTTTCTGTCCATCAGCTAAAACAGGGACATTTGCTGTGGAACAGCTGAGAGGGTAGAGATTTCTGGAAGGCTCTGCAGAACAAGGGCAGGGAAATCCTATCAGTGACTCTCAGGTCCCCAAGCTGTGCAGATGAATGTCAAATCAACTGCCTGCCTGGCTGCCTTTTAATCTCTGGTGAGGGGGCAGTAAGAAAAAGAGGCTTTTAATCTTTTTATTCCATATCACTTTGCAGCTGAGCTCTGTGGTCAAAATGAATAGTCAACATTTCAAATCACAGATGGAATTGTTGCTCTGAAGCTTTGGCTTAAGTAGAGACCAGTTTTGATAACAAGTTGGTAAAGCTCTTGCTGGGAGAAAGTCAGGGTTGGCATCCTGCCTGGATCACACCATCATCAGCAGAAAGATTTCCATTCACACCAGCTGCACTAAAGCTCCCCACAGAATCCTTAAAATTTTTTGGTCTGAAAGTGATTAAATACCTCTTTATTGAAGAACTTCAGAGTTTACTCAGCCGTCAAAAAGAAGATTTCATAGGAGCTAAGGGGGACTTTAAGGCTCCAGGACTATAATTTTGTACTACTAAAAAAACAATAAAAATGTCATTCTTGAGTAGGAGTAGCAATGTAATCTAACTTCTCAGGAAATTGGGACAGACCAGAGTGTTACATTAATTGCCAATAATGGTTACCAGTTCTTCACTGCACAATTTAAATACAGCAAATGTGCATCAGTTTCTGTCAATATTTGAATGCCAGCAACAGTATTGTGTTCAAGCAGTTCAGAGATTAATAACTTCCCTTTTCACCCAGCACCTACCCTCTAATACATTTGCTCCATCTACCAACGGTGCAACATTTATGAGAGTCTCAAGGAGCAGTCCAAGGTATAGTTCACAGTGGCAGCATATTCCTGTTCTCACACAGGAGTGTTGCAGAGGTTTTAGAGAACTAAGTCCCAAAGAGACCAGTGGCCTCTCAAATGGTGCTCTATTGCTGCCTGTCGCTTTCAGGGCTCTATATGACCACTTGTGCTGGGTGTCCATAGCAAGAATAGTTGCTAGAAGTGAGGAGAAGCAAGTCCATGTTGATAGTAGTTTGCTGATTGCCATGGTAACCAGGGGCATTACTGTGCCTATAAATGGTCAAGATGTACATTGCCATCCAGTGCTCCTCAGAGAAATGTTCTTGTAAGAGAAATTGTCTAGCACATCCCAGAATCACACAGGTTATCATAGACAACAAATGTGCGGTAGAATTAGACACATCCATGCTGTATTCCAGGACATATGCCCTCAGCCTATCCCTCCCAAGAGCTTGTCCTGTCCCTGGTGAAACATTTCTAGCATTTCCACCACTGCTGACCTGCTGCAGCTTCTACACCCTGTTAATTTACTGTGCCGTTGCACTTCAGGGTTTGTACCAAGCACTGCAGCTCAGTGCCTTCCACAACCTCTCTGTGCCATTGTAACGTGCTCTGATTTATGATACTGAGGACATTATGATGAAAAAAAATGAATTTTGTTTTGAGAGGAAAAATATGCTATTTCTATTAAAAAAATAATTTGTTATTAGCAGATGAGGGAAGGAGGGAGACAAAAATTTCTAACTTCTCTATTAAACTATCTAATGAAACAAGAACATATTCTGACCCATTGAATTTAGGGCTGCTACTGTTTACACATAGCTATGAACTCTTATTTCTAAACATCCTCATGGACTCTAGAACTTCTATAATAGAATTTTTAAAAATAGCTGAATGAGGGGAAAGAAAATTTCTCTAATATATACAAAACAAATGAAGATGTGTAGTGGCTTTTGCAAGATAAATTAGGTAAAACATGAGAAAATTATCCATTGCTCTGAAAGACACATTTGAAAATTAAATGTCTTATTATGTTATTAATAAATTCTAGGAGGTATTGAGTAATAGCTGGCCATCACACATCAGGTTTAGGGCAGGATAAAGCCTTCCATAGTGATGTCAAGTTACATGAACCATCTTCAACATGTTGTGTAAATAAACACTGGCAAATTGACAGTATCACACTGTCTGGAACAACTAAGAAAACATACCCTAGTGCAAGTGACAGAAGGCAGTAACTTGCAAAACCTACTCAGGTTAACTGCTGAATTTGGTTCCATCTATAAGCATAAAAAGTTTGAACATTATGGGCAATTATTTTTAACTTTTTTAGTTTTTTTCTGAACCAGAATCTAGATTAATTTAACAGAGATACAGAAAGATTTTTTACGATGCAGTTCCATATTATTTTGCAGTGAAATATAGTATCTGTTGAATTATCAGTGACTGGATGCTGGCACAAAGGAAGATGAAATAAATTATCCATAACAATTAGCATAGAAGTGTAAAATTTCACAGGTGGGATTAAACTGGAGTGACTCATTCAATCTACCCTGCTGTTCACAGAGGTTTCAATAACCTAGTGAGGGTGGAAAAATTTGCCATGAGACTCAGACCTCAGGTCAGGTAAAGAGACGTTTTGAATGAGTTAGTTGTAAAAGCTGTGTTTGAGTAATGTGTTGTCTAAAATAGGGTTGAAAGGTACTAACAGCGTCCATGCAGTGGGTCTTTGGCTAAATACAGAACAACAGGCTCATTCACAGGTGGTGGATGTGTTAGGCCAATGGAACTAGCAATAAAGTCTGCCCACAGAGAGTTACTCAAAACACCACTCAAAGCAATGGGATCCTGATCAGAAGTTAGGACACTACACTGCTGGATATCCACATGCATTTGAGGCTGAAGGCAATGGTACAGTCCTTCAGAAAATAAAAAGATTTCAAGAAGCAGAAAAAATTAGAGCTTCTCTGTCCCAGACTGACAAAATGTTCAGAGGCGGCATTTGAAAGCAAAGAAATTGCCTGTTTAATATATGCAAGGAAACACCTTCATGTACATTCATTGTAAACAAGCAGAACTTCAGCAAAAGAAATCCAGCTCTCGACATTTGTCCCTCTGTCACAATTAATCTTACAAGTGCCTGATCATGAACTAGTAACTCTGATTAATGGGGCAAAACATAGTCAGAAGCAAAAGACTAAGATGATAAAAAAGATGGCATTTTTATAGTTCCATAAGGACCTTAAACATGTGTCTGTATCTGACCATGATAGTTTGAGGTCCTTCCTGAGGTCATCTAATATATTTCTGTGACATCACAGATTTTTATGGAAGAATTTGAAAGGATGGTGAGATTTTGACTGGAAGATGATTGTGAAAGAACATTCTGGGGCATACATCAAGCTGAAGAATAAAGTTAAAAGATAATTCCTTTGACTAGGAGGCTATAGCAGGATGAAACTGCTAGTAAGTATTTGCAATTTGTCATGGAGCTTGAAGAGAATTCTCCCTGGAGCTGTGAAAATATTCATAGATAAAGTTCAGACTAAGTAAGATGTGACAAGAAAAATTCAATTTCTCTGTAAATATATGTCCATGTTTTAAATAAGCACAATTAGTTGGCAGGATATTTTGAGCAAGAAAATAGTTTGTTTAAAGCTTGCAGGTAATTAAAAATTAGCTGAATGTCTGTGTTCTACCCTCTTTATTCAGTCATTGTCTTGGATAATTCCTGTTGGTTGCAATGATGTTGAACTGTCAATTTTCTAAATGGCAGCAGCAATCTCTGTGTAAACAGGTCTATTTGGCACAGTATTTTCAAGTCCTGAAGTACACTGAGATTCAGGTAAAATCTCCCAAGACATAATTTGCTACAAATTGGAACAATCAGAGGAAGAATTTGATGGATAAAAAATTAAACTAAGTGATTGAAAAGACAGGGACAAGTTCAGGTATTCAGCACCAATTCTGAGAGCCCACCAGCCTGCTGGGATTTTTAACCAGGATGTTAACAGAAATAATTTCCATTTTTGATTATCAGACTACCTCAAAAACTCCGAATTTGATTCTGTAGTTCTGATAACAAGAAAAATTAGAAGGACATTTGTTTAGTCATATTTTCACTAACTTCATTTCTGCTCCACCTGCAGTCTGCAGAATCATAGACCGTCAAAGTTTCTGGGAAAAAACTTCAAGATTTAATAAGTGCAATATCTTGTAAGACTAGTTTCTTAGTATCTCTTGACCTTTTCTTTTACAGAAGCATTTTACTACCTTTTAAGAATTTCTGCATATCTTTGTGCAAAAAGTGAGACTCACATACAGATATAACCTGATTTTCCAAACAAGTTTGATTTCTATGACATGGAATAATTATTCATTTCTGTAGTCTTTTAAGTCTTAACTTTCTTGAATTATTTCAACAACTACTGTCTTTGTCAGTTTGATGGTTCAAGTTCTGACCTCATGAATCAGTATTTTGCTGTTACTTATTTAGTAAGACCATACTGTTTTATGAACACACGATGCCCATGTAACTGTACTTGTGTTCCCACACTGTTTAAAAAGAAGAAAGCAAAAACATGTTTCAAATACTGTACAAGCACTTCAGTCTTTTAGGTGAAGGAGAACATGAAGAGAAGTACAACTGTGATGGGAGAATATAATAGAAATCAAAAGACATTAAGATGCATTAGCCTCTGATTTCAGTAAGGATCATGATTTAAAAACAGAATCATGAAATATTTGTGTTTGAAATGCACTTCCAGAGGTCATTGTCCATTATTCACACCCTGCTCCACCAACTAAAGGCAAATCTAATCAGACCAAATTGCTCAGGTCTATGTCTTGTTGATTCTTGAGCATCTCCAAGAATGAAGAGTCTACAGAAACTCTGGCCAACTCATTTTGGACCAAATTTACATTTGAAAAATAACAACATTATATTGCTATGTTATAATTCATGACAATTTACCATGTTCCAAATAATTTTCCTCTCTTCCTAGGGACAAAGATAATCTGGTCATTGAAGATGAGGACACAAACATGGAAACAATCAAAATTAAGAAGGAAACAGGTTAATGATCTTAAGATCGTTATTTAATTAAGGGGAGTAGAAACTGATCTAATTGTTGGAACACTGTGAGTCATGCTAAAGAAAGAACTGTTGAGTTTCCGAGAGATTAGTGACAAAGGCTTCTAAAGATAATCATTGGCAGAGAGTTCTTAAGGTTTTTGTTAATAATCTAGGCAGCAAAATAACACTTTGTTAATGCAATTTGCTGACAACATAAATTTAGAAGATAAAAACAGTACAGAGAAAAATTAGAACTGTGTAGACATAAATAGATAACCTTAAACTAAACAAAAAACTTAAACACATCAGATTTAATAATATAAGAAGCACATAAGTAAGGCTCACATATGGCTCTCCCAAGTTTACATTTTTTGACATGTTTGTGGGTCTTGGGCTAAGGTTCAGCCCACTCCCTTGGTTAGGGCTAGGAGCGAGACAAATTTTAGAAAACTGGCAAACCATGGTGATCAAAATTATGTCTAGGCCATTTATACCTGTTCGGGATTAAGGTTCAGTCAAAGACTAGGTCTTGTGCTAGATTTTGGGGTTAATGTTCAGAGAGACAAAGGTTAAAGCCTCTCTCACACTCTGTTTTTAATACAAAGTAGCACTGCATTGGGTTTTGTGACAAGATATTGGTAGCAGGGAGGCTACAGGGGTGGCTTCTGTGAGAAGCTGCCAGAAGCTTCCCCCATGTCCAGCAGAGCCAAGGCCAGACAGCTCCAGGATGGATCTGCCTCTGGCCAAGGCCAAGCCCATCAGTGATGGTGGGATAACAGATATAAGAAATAGAAAATCCACTGTGTAACAGCAGCAGTGGAGAGAGGAGTGAAACTACGTAGAAAAACAGCTTTGCAGACACCAAGGTCCGTGAAGAAGAGGCAGGAGGTGCTCCAGGCACCAGAGCAGAGATTCCCCTGCAGCCTTTAGTGCAGACCATGGTGAGGCAGCTGTGCCCCTGTAGCCCATGGAGGTCCATAGTGAAGCAGAGATCCACCTGCAGCCCATGGGGGAAACAATGCCAGAGCAGATGCCCAAAGGAGTCTGTGACCTGTGGGAAGGCCAAGCTGGAGCAGGTCATGAAGAACTGCAGCCTGTGGGAAGGACTCATGTTCATGGAGGACTGTCTCCCACATGAGAGACCCCATGGTGGCGGAGGGCAAGTGTGTGAGGAGTCCTCCTGAGGGAGAAGGAGCAGCAGAGACAATGTACGATGAACAGGCCACAGTCCACAATCCCCACCCCCTATCCCTCTGCACCACTGTTGGGAAGAGATAGAGAATTT
Source organism: Eopsaltria australis (assembly GCA_034509425.1). NCBI lineage: Eukaryota > Metazoa > Chordata > Aves > Passeriformes > Petroicidae > Eopsaltria > Eopsaltria australis. Next base: position 624,497 of record JAVTVJ010000927.1, read on the forward strand.
GGTAGTAAGATTGAGCCCAGGAAGAAGGGAAAGGTGGGGGAAAGGTGTTCTGAAATTTGGGGGTTTTCTTATTATCCTGTTTTAATTTGATTGGCAAAAAAATTCAAATATTTTCCCCAAGTCAAATCTGTTTTTACCTATGATAGTAATTGGTGAATGATCTTCCCTGTCATTATCCCAAACCACAAGACTCCCATTATTTTTTTTCTCCCCTGTCCAGCTGAGGAGGAGAGTGATAGAGCAGCTCTGATGGGCACCTGGTGTCCTACCAGGGTGATTTCCATCACAACCACTAAGCAATTTCTAAGCAGTTTCTGAGGTGAGGAAACAAACTTTGCTCTCCAGACCATTGGGTTCACCCATCCATGAAAGCACTAGTCCTAACATAATTAATATCTGTCACAGCAAATATAATCTATAAGGGAACAATGCAGCCTTTAATTTTCTCCATACACAGTATGTCTACTTGTCTTATCCTGGTATCAAACATTATCTTGCTCAAATATCAAAGAAGAAAACTAACCCTATATATGGCTAGTTTTGAGCATTCAGCATGGGATTCTACTGTTGTGTGAACATAAGAACTGATGCTAGTATGTATTAAGAGTTTGAGGACTTTTTAAATCACTTAGCACAGCTGAATTGGATTCACTTTATTTGAGTCTCCTTTTGCTGTACATGCAGGTTCTCCTGACATCCTTGTATGAAGAGCTGAAATATTGAAAGTAGGCTCAGGATAGCGGCAGAAAAGTTGTATTATAGTGAAGTCATTTGTCTGAAAAAGGCAACAGCAGAAGCAGGATGAGTAGAAAAGGCTTCTAATAGCATCCAGGATAAATGGATTATTGAGTGCACACTGGGGAAATGGAACTAATTAAGAGTTTGCATAGTATGCTCCTAACATTTATAATCTTATAAGGGACCCTCTCTACTTATTTTCCTCCAGCACTGCAAACAGAGAACACGAGGTTTAGGACGAGAGAAAGAATTTTGAAGAGCACATTACCAGTGTGCAGAAGGGATAATTTTGATGGTGACTGTGCAATGTCCAGCTCACTTGTACACTTCAATTGTCTGGGAGTCCTGAACACACTATTCAGCTCTGACTCCCCTGGGCTCCCACCCATACTGTCTTACAGTAGAAGTGCACGCAAACATTAAATATTCAACTAATTAATTAGGTTAATAACTTAATTAACTTTCTTGTTAGTAATGTGCTAAATAGTGCAGAGCAGTTTAGGCTTCATGGACATTAGAAGGTACAGAATATTATTGTTCTACTTATTAAGGGTCACAACATTCTTACTACTAAAAATGCAGATTAATACAAATAAATCATGTCATCTGGCTCATGAGATTGGAGAGAAATATTATTTGTCCAGCTGCTGAAGGACTCCATCACTTACAGACAGGTTGAGTACCTGCATCTGTTAGCAGAGAGCCTTACTCCCTCAGATATTCCTAGGAAGAGTAGATAAAACTGAGAAGGAAAGGGGTTACAATGCCTCAGCACTGCTCAGTGTTGGAGGATAAGGAGGTGGCTTTTTGATGTTGCTTACCTGTCTCCTCTCCTCACTTAACACTTCGACCGTACCCCTACTTGTACACAGTTATCATGTTGCATAGGCAATTCACCTGGCTGTGAACTTCTGTTAATATGAAAAATTAGCCCCTGGTAATTATGCATATGTTGGGAAAGTCAACACTGCTTGCCAGCTCTCAAGGTTATATGTACCTGCAGGAAGATTTTCCCTAGAACTCCATGGGCACATTTACAAAAATAAGTGAACCGCAAATTTTAATTACTTGTTGCAAAGAATTGGGATGCAGGAGATTTTCAGGTAAAAAATATAATTCAGGACACATAATAATTTTTTCTTTTTGGAAATGAGTGGACCACTGAATGTGAAATTACAATAAATTGCTTAGCTTACCATCAGGACTGGACATATGCTTAAATACTTCAGATTTGGCAATTGAAGAAAGCAAAAGCAGTAGTATGAATTACAGGCATCATTAAAAGTGTTGCCTATAGTGAAATTGGACTGTTCATTAAACTAAAGTTCTTAGCTAGTCAGACCTTTAAACATGGTGTATGATAAAAATTATAGCAATTACCATGATAATTAAATGAGTCATCTATGGCTACACCTGAGCTTAATGTCATGCTTAATGCTTAAGGCAAGAGGTGCACTTTGGGCTATAAAAGGTTAATTGGCCTTCAGGAAAAAAGAATTAGATTGGCATAATATGAAGGACTAGATGGTACCTTGTTTTAAGTAATAAAGTGTAGGATAATAGCAACCTTCCCTGTGTGTCTCCATTACCTCCTTGGACTTCTGTGAAGAAATTTTACCTGAAGGCCTAAAAATTAATTGATTTTAAGACTTTTTGTATTAAGCAAGACAATTGTTCCTCCTCTTTTTTGCTCACATTTTAAAGTACTTAAACATTTTATTAATACTGTTATTAAGAAGAGTGTTAATTTGTTAGTGGACACCCATGTAGACATCACCCATTATTGACTAGCATGTGAACCTGTGGTATTTAAGTGAGCAGTAAAACCAAATGAATAAAACACTGAGCTTTCAGGAAACATCTGATACTACCTGGGAGTGAGATAGCACTCCTGGATCATACAGGATGTACAGGATCAGGAGCCTGAAACAGCCTTAACAGAACTTGCAAAGCAATTGTCAGATTCACATTGCACTTATCTGCCGATCAAAGGTAACTGAGATGTTTCCTTTCATTTCTCCTTCTTCTAGCGGCCCATGACTGCTGCAAAAGTGTCACCTCAGTGTTCCATACTCACCACCTGTGACGTTCCCCTGTGTTACTTCCAGCTCCTTATTTCTCTTCATCTCTAGCTCCCTATGCAGGCAGAGCTAATGCTGCACATGGCTAAAATGACTGTGTCACAATTAAAGGTATCTTTATTTATGGAACCTTTCTTTCCTTTTTCTGTTTGTCTGCCTATATTTTCTTTTACTCTTTATTACTTCACCCTACAAATCTCATTGAAAAAAGTCTTTGATCTCAGCCCTGAATGCAGACACAAGAGCTAAAAGAATCTTGATTTTTGTCAGAGAGCTCTGTAAGTCTGTAAGCTAAAAAAAAGAAATTAATAAAACCAACTTGCATGAGGGATTCCCCTATGCTTTCCGTCCTGGGAGCAGGAAGAGGACAAACTCCATTAGTTTGCTATCAGATGCCCACTCCAATAAAAATCAAAACCTATCTGAGATGCTCTATGGGATGTCACATTGCCACTAGCCGGTGATCCAGAAAGGCATGGACCTTTCACAGGTTTACAGCAGCTGTGTTTTATTCAGTCTATTAAGCACCTCTCACCTGTTCCAGTATATTATTGGTAATTTCAGGTAAAATCCTGTGTTGACTTTTTCCTCATGCACTTATTTGTTTCTCTGATGGTAGAGAAATGCTGAGGCTCTGTGAAGAGACTGGAATTTCCCTGAGAACTCCCTTAGAACAGGACCTGCTGCCATACTTCTCAGGGGTATCTGAATGAGTCTGCTCCAAAATGCAGTCTTTTTCCTACAGAGTGAGGTGGGGACAGTACTGGGTAAGTGTTTGTAAGGATTAGGAATCTTCAGAAATATGCTTCCCTACCCTGGAAAAGGCTATGTAAATCTGTGTGGTCTAAGGACCCAAATGAGGGCATTCATACTCAAATGACCCCTGAAAAATTTGGAATCTAGATGAAAAACCTCTGCCAAGGGGAACTGAAGATTGCTCCCACATCCCCCTCTTTTACTTGGGGAATTCTGTCAGACAATGTTCTGATTTTAAGTCCAGCCAGAGATGAAACACCATGAAGGATGAGGGGCACATTTGGAGTGATGCAATTACAAAGAGACAGGATGCCCATGCAGGTAGCAACCCAGAACGTCTCACAAATTAATCACCTTTTTAGCACCTTCTTTCCCTTCTATGCTCTTTCTGGTTCATAATTTAAGCAGCTCTTCAGGAAAGACTTCAGACTCACAAAGGCAGGTCACTCAAGGGGTTGTCCTCTAGGTTGAGTCCTCAGTTTACTCTCAGCCAAATTTACTTTGTACACCGGTGTTGTAGCATGTTTCCCCGTGGACTCAAAGAAACCTCAAAAAACAACCCCCCCAAAAAAACCCCAAAGAAACCACCCAAGAAAGCATAGTTAAAGCGGCAGAACATTAGTAAGAGAGACATGGCTGTCAAAAACCCTTTGGCAGACACCCTTGGTATCCACAGAACTTGGTGGACTAAGAAAGTGATAGCAGCATTCATTAGGTACATTTAGGATCAGGAATGTTGGACAAGTGATAAGCAACACAAACATGGGTAATTTAGCATGCACAGCATGAGCCAGAACCTCTGGGGAACAATAAAGTTAAACATGAATTTGTTCTCTACTCTCAAGACGTGCTACAAGTAGGCATATACAGGATTATGACTATTTTTTGCCTGCAGTCTTCAGACCCTTTGTCTTATCTCTCTTAGGAGCCCCAGTCCTATAGAATCAATGATGATCTGAAACTCCAGCTATGTAGGAGCCAAGAAAAATGTAAGACACATAACAGTGGAAGGTCCAAAGATCCACTTTAGCACCCTGATACAAGACTGTCCCATGATACAAACATCAGCTATCACTGAGCCCATTTGGAAGTTGTTCACATTTTCTGTTTCCTTGCTTAACTTTCCTTTTCTTTCCCTGTTACAATATCCTGAGGTTCTATAACCAGTTAATAGTTTGGCTGCCTCAGTTCTGCCTCTTTCTTTCTTTTCTCCCATGGATTTCTGGTCTCAGAAACCCAACATGCAGTGCAGTACAGACTATGGACCCTCTGTAAGCCTCACACCTGATTCTGCTGCCTTGACAGTCACAGAAACATTGCTGTCACAGCTCACAAGGCTGAACTAATGCCAGCTAAATATAGTTTAATGGGATTGCATTCCCTGGTGACTGAGGAGGCTGCACTGCCGTATGGTCTCCTTGGGCTGCTTTTCCAGTAGTGCCACAAAAGTGAATTGCCCTTCCACAAGCTGTAGAAGGGGAGATCAAGAAGTCATATTAAGAGAGATTATATGAAAGTGCAAGGTCTCAGTCTTCATGATGCATGACTCCTATGCTAACCTATAGAACTGTCTAAATCCTGCTGAAAGAATGGCAGCAAATGAAAGAACAGAAGACATGAAGTTCACTGTCCTATAGCATATTTCCCTTCTAATGTGGAAGGTTATTTACCTGCATTTCTTCAGTGTTTTCAAAATTCCTAAGAACCAAACCCTTAATATAACAGAAATGATCCAGCAGTTTTCAGAGGGCAAACTTCGGCAACTTGCACAGGAATACTGGGGAAAATAATCCTAGCAAGGACCAGGCGTGTCCTGATGAAAGTAGCTATTGACTTTTCATCAAATCCTCAAACTGATAATTAAACCAAGTGAGATGAAGAACAAAGTAAGTGGTATTAAAATGTAGTCAGCGATAAATGCAAGTATCAATAATCTAATTAGTGCTATTCTTCCTTGAGAGACAGCAAATAATAAGACCACAGAGGATTACAGTCTAAGATTAAGACTACACTTCAGGACTTCCTGTTGTATAGCAGAAACTCTATTGCAAAACCAGTTATAAATTCATACCTGTCCTTCCATCACCATGGTTCTTTCTTCAAGGGAGATGTAGTTTTATTCTGCCAATCCAGAGCTTACAAAGTACTGAGGCTGCTGGGCAAACACACTGGCAAGACCTTAATGACTTAACACTGATGTTACAGATTTACCCTAAGACTTCACAGGCACAGTCGGAGCAATTGAGCACCTCAGTTTTACTTCTTTGCTGTTCAGAGTCAGTATCCATACATCAGAGCTCTCTCTAGCTCATCCCCCTGAGGGAAGCACAGTCACTGCCTCAAGAAAGACGTTTCCCCTTGATGAGATGAACATGAACACACCACCATACCTTGGTGAAGTTATCTTTACCCATGGAAGCACTCCTCCATCAGCCTCTTTCCACCTACACAAGCAATTTTGCTGGCGTAAGGATGTGAAACAGAGGGCATGACTTGTTCACACGCCTATGACAGCAGTATTTAATACTACTTAACTCTCTCAGATTAAATTGAGGACCTTATGCCAAAGGGAAACTAGTTCTAGGTAGAGTAGCAAGTGCTGGCTGAGCCAGCACCCCTCCTAGGCAATTTGGTTACACCACCAAATGCCACTCGTAGACTAGTCAGATGAAGAGTGGGCATTTTCTGAATTTTGTTTATCTCTTTTAGGAAAGCTCCGTGAGCTGCTTGGTGAGGAAAACCCCCTCGTGCTGCTGCTCCTCGTGGCTTCTCCACGAGAGGGCTCTGCTGGCATTCGGACACTGGCCCGGCGCCGTGGGATGGGGACGGGGACGGGGACGAGGACGGGGACGGGGACAGGGACGGGGACGAGGACGGGGACGGGGACAGGGACGGGGACGAGGACGGGGACGGGGACGGGGACGGGGACGGGGACAGGGACGGGGACGAGGACGGGGACGGGGACGAGGACGGGCCACCTCCCGCAGGCTGCTCTGAGCCCACGGCACCGCCGGCTCTCTCTAGGACCGTCCCTAGGATACTGGCAGACTGGCTGAAAAAATTAAATACACGAAACTCAAACCGGGGAAGAAAAGAAAAAAAAAAAAAAAGAAAAAAGAAAACAGAAAAAAAGAAAAAAAAGAAAAAAGAAAAAAGAAGAAAGATAAAAACAAAAAATGAGAGAGTGAGAGAGTGAGTGAAAGAGAGAAAGAGCAAAAGAAAGAGAGAAAGAAATAAAGAAAGAAAGAAAGAAAGAGCAAAAGAAAGAGAGAAAGAAAGAAAGAAAGAAAAAGAAAGAAAGAGCGAAAGAGCGAAAGAGCGAAAGAGCGAAAGAGCGAAAGAGCGAAAGAAAGAAAGAAAGAAAGAAAGAAAGAAAGAAAGAAAGAAAACATCAAAATCAAATGCTCACCCTTTTTTCAGCCAAAAATATTGGTCTTGACCCAATAAGGAGGTGTGCCATGGGGCATCTTTACAAAATAAGGGCCAAAGTTTGCAGTGAGAAGTCAAACCCTGCCATAGAAAAAACTGAACAATAAGTCACAAAGTTTATTCTCCGAAGACTTTGGTTTCTCATGTGCCTGAGAACATCATTAGGGTTGGTCTTCACTCCATGGCTGCTTGTTTCCTGCAGCAGTGTAAACCCAGGTGAACAATGTCCATCTCTCTGCTCTGGGCAATGTGGTGCTTTACTCACTTCACAGGAGGAGCTAAACAGTGAGATCACTTTGTTTCTTGTTTGCCCCTGCACAACTGGCCTCACAACCCCTCATAAGTGAAAAGTTCAGTCTGTGTAACTGAGCATAGGTGGAAGGAAAACTGAGGCAAGGGCTTTCATCAGTGTACTCAGCATAACATCTCTCTTCACTGAATGATGAGATTTCTGAAACAGAAGTTGACTCTGATATGCACAGCATCAGGAAAGCAGAACTAGGTCACTCTCATGTCTGGAAATATATAGTATGTTTCACCATAGCAAGGGGTTGGCTTTATATATTGGAAAGTTGTACAATATTATTAATTTTCTAAAAATAAACCTAATTCCTACTTTTCCCTCTAATAATTACAGAGGTTTTGCATGCCTAAGGCTGACTACATGTGAGGTTTTTTCCTATTTTTGTATAGATATGAAATATTGCTGTACTCTGCAGACAGAGCTTTCAAGACATTCTTATAAAAACACCTTCAGCAGCCTGAAATAACTGTAAACTTAATATCAAAATATCTGTAAGCCTAATATTACCTTTTTCAATGTGTCCTACGAATTTGAGACCTCTAGAATTTTATTTAAATCTCACAGACATCACTCAGGCGAAGAAAACTGTGACATTCCTCCAGGGATCAGGAGCAGTAATGAATATAAATGACTCAACCCTGATCGAGCTGACTGCAGTTGTCTTAGTTCATAGCCTGAGCTGTCATGTGAGCCCAGAGCCCACACACCTGCTCACACCCTGACTCACAGCTGGAATGAGACAACTGACTTTCCAGGCAAGAAAACTCATGCCCAGGCTGGATCTGCCTTACACACTGGTTTTGCCTTGGTAGGCAGAATGGGTACATCCACCTTGAACCCTAGCCCAGCAGACAGAGTCAGAATGAAAGTAACCACAAATGTCTCTTATGTTTTAAGTACTGAGGGGAGCAAAGCTGTGTATGTGCCAGTCTGTGCTGTCCTGGTGCACTGACAGCATTGTGGTATGATCTGAATTTGAAGACACAACCACAGACTTTAGCTGGTTCAAAATGCAGAAGGCAGCTGCCTGCTGCCCCCTCAGCACAGCTCCAAAGATATGCAGCACACCCTGGCTCCTGGTCATCTGTAACCTGTGGCCAGCTGCAGCTTGTGGAGTGACATATGCTATTTTTTGTCTTCCAAGGGTTTAGAATATTTTGCTATATGCTCTGAGAGTAAGGATGAAGCTCATTTTGGCATCAGTGGTAGAGTGTTACTTCTGAAAGCAGATCTGTTACTTGAAGTCAAATAGTGGTACGGAAGTCTCCCATAAAATTGGATCAAAACCACACACCCCACACCCCTCCCCCTCCCCCTTCCCACCTGCATATGTCATTTTGGACTCCATCACAAATACTGAGTTCAGCTGGGAGCCCTATTTGAACCCTACCTCAGCTGAAATGCCTGAATCTTTGTGGCATAGTGGTCACAAGGAAGGACATTTGACTAACGCTTGCATCAACCCTTGGTAAGTGGCCTGCACCTCTTAATTTCCAGACCATGCTGAAACACCTTCCAGTTCACTTGTATTCTGATGAAGAAGCTTGATGATGAAGAGTAGCATTTAGGACAAAAACATGTTAAAATCTGCTGTTTGGCTTTTTGAAGTTTATGTTGTGCCATACTGGGTTTGATTGACTTTTAATATGTGTTTTGTCCCAAACTCTGAGACATAATTTAATGAACTGGAAAATAAAATTGTTGATTTTCAGCGTGACTGTTTAAACATTGGAGTGCTTAGTCATTCTTGAGTCTGTGACATTTTAAAAAGTTACATGGGATTTTCATCACATCTGTTCTGCTACAGTTCTATCAAATCAGACACCTTACCTCTACCCTCTCGGCAACTGATAGGAGGAGAACAGTCATTAGAATTAAAAGACCATACATGAGTTTGGAAAGGTTTTTTAGAAAACTTAGAATGGATTAAAATCATGGTAGTCAGTCTGAAACTGTGAAGTATTTTTCACTTAGAAGGCATCATTCCAGCACATTTGCAGCTAGAATTGAGTCTAGCCAAGGTATCTATCAGTCTAGGTATATGTATTGATTACCTCTGGTGTAAGGAAAATATGAGTAAACCCTATCTTGGTATCCATATAATTATTTTAAAAATAAAAGAGATAAGCAGAAGAAAGAAGCACTGTCAGTATCCATGGCAGTCAAGCACACTACACTCTCTTCTGAGTAAGCATTCTCTGTATCCAGGGGCAGAACTAATGCTGACTCAAATGGAAGATCTTTGCTGCTACAAGGATGGCCTGTGACAAACACCAAGCTGTGGCTTACCTGCCCCTTATTTCTTTCCTTGAAATACTAGGCAGGAATTGCTACAGTTGTCCCAAAAGCACAATATATATCTATTCCCATTTTGTTTCAAAATGCAATCCGAAGTCCATTTTTTCAATATTTCAAATTTAAAACAACTTTCTATGACCAGATTCACTAGGGCAGGGTTCTTTGCTTTGAAAATACTATCATATGGGGATTTGCCTGCCCTCTGAAATTCCTAGGATAATTCTGCTAGGTGTGTTGCTATAAAATTCAGTGTTGAGGATTGTGTTCCATTGTCTTAATGACTTGCTTTTCACATTCTTCTGCACCTAAATAGATTCAGATCAAATGAAGTCATAAGTGCCTGGGGATGAAGAGAAACTCTTAAAGGGCAATTGGCTCAGTCAATGCAAGGCTCTAAGGGGAGTTTGCAGCAGATGCAGTGATTAATTGCTTATTTCAACTTCTTATGATAAACTGTTCTGGCAAGACAGGTATTTTCATGCTGTCTGACTTGATTGCAAATGCCGTTTGTGTAAAAGTGCAACATCGAAGAGATAATAACTTAATGTGCACACAGGGACTGTATCATCACAATAAGTATATGGAAGTTGTGAATATGTAATAATTAGTGTGAAGAGGCTGAGAGCATATTTCTAAGATCTAGGATATGATGAATAATTGCTTCAAAAGGGGTGATGTTAGTAATGATATGAAAAATAATAAATATTTAGCTGAAATAAACTGACATCAGTAATTTAGAAGTAACTCCCAGAAAATGTGAATTCTTCTGTATTATGGTGAAGTCTTATGACGGTAACATGCACTAAGCCAGCACAGCAATGACTGGGAGCAAATGCAAGATCCATCACTGAGAATTCATGCCCTAGCACTGGTACCTGTTGCCTCCAATTCTTCATGGGAATGACAGATTAGGATAACCTTCTAAAATTTCTGCTTTGATTAGCTGGTGTGGAAAAGAAACATCATACCCTACAGGTTCCAATCAGTCTAAAAATGCAAACTCTCAACTTCTGTTTAATTTACTAATTTGAGAGCAAAACACTTTCAGCAAGAGAAGTGATTTCACAGCTGTGGGTAAGGGAGTTAGAGGTGTTTAGCCTGGAGAAGAGGAGGCTCAAGGGTGACCTTATCACTCCCCACAACTCCCTGAAAGAAGGTTTTAGCCAGCAGACATTAGCCTCTTCTCTCAGGCAACCAACCAGGACGACAGAACATAGTCTCACGCTGCACCAGGGGGAGGTTTTGGAAGAATTTCTTAATTTCTTTCATTCAAGAAGGGATGATTAAACACTGAAATGGCCTGCCCAGGGAGGTAGAGTTGTCACTGTCCCTGGAGGTTTTTAAGTAAAGACTGGATGTGGCACTCAGTGCCATGGTCTAGTTGACGTGGTGTTGGATTATAGGTTGATGATCTCAGAAGTCTTTTACAACCTAATTGATTCTGTGGTTAGTTAACTTGGTCCCAGCCAGGCTGTAAATGTACATCATTTTCTGTGGTATTACTCTGACCTTCCACATATGTTATTTAGGTCACGTCATTAAAGTACAGATTGATTGGAGCTAAGCAAGTAACAATCAGCTCTGGAGTCTCTCTGGGCTCAGGTATTGGAAGTACTTACTTGCATATGAGACTGTCTTGCAACTGACCTTTCCCCGCCATCCCCCTTGTGGCCTCATCTTTTTTACAGTCTTACATCCTGGTGTTGGTTCCCTAACCTTTCCTTGTTTCCTTCATTGCTCTCACTTTATTAACATTTTGCTTTGCCATCCCTTTTCCCTACTGTATGTACTCTGTGCAGACACATGCCATCCCACCCTATACTGGGGTTTTTTCTATTTTTATCTCAATTTTTTTTCTTTTTGACAAAACACACACAGAGGTATGAACAATGCTCAAACTAGTAAGACTCCTGAAACAAAAGAAAAATAAACACATTGACACATTATGTTTTGGTCTTGCTTCCCCTTGTTCTTACCATTCTTTTGATTTTTGGTTTGATCTCTCATGAATAATCAGGCTGTATGAATACTTTGCAGTAGGAGCTATACCTTTTATCAGTACCTAACACACTTCTGGATGATATGTAAAAGCTCCAATATGTGGTTAAAATATTTCCTTGAGAACTCAGTGATACAGGTACTTAGCATCCAGACTTGGTTATCTTTCTTTTGTTAGGCAATTGGCTCTTAAATAAGAACAGCAATAGCAACATAAGGAATTAGTCAACTTGTATCAGTCGAGGGGCTGCACTTGGTCCATTTATATCTTGTTTACATGGAAGAAAAATCAAGGCACCTTTACTGTGTTTCTACAACTTCTGTCTAGGAAAACACTCAAAGTTATACATTTAATTTAGAGAGAAAGAAGAACAAAGGATTGTAAGGTGCAAATACTGCTCAAATTACATTCTATAACATGGTTCAGTGCTTTGAATTTTCCTGTTTTACGATAAGATTTTGCAGCTATGCATGCCCAGTGATAAGTTACAGGAGTGTCTCAGTCACCGGATCCCTTCCCAGACAATCCCATTACATCCCCAGGGCTTCTATTCCCTTTTACCATATCACATGTTCAGCATGGGAGACAACAGCCTTGTCCACAGCTCAGCAGTTAGCAAACTTGTCCAGGATGTTTGTTATGTGGGTTTGAGCCTGTGGCAGGCCTGAAAGACAAGTTTTTGCCATGCTTGCAAGGGTGCTGTGACCACTAGAGTATTTTCAAGGCATGAACAGTGTCACAGAGGCAGGAAGGAGGCGCTGAATTGTACTGAGAGGAAAAACAGAGCTCTACAACTCCAGTTTGTAACGTAGACAAAAGAGTGGCAGAACTTAAAATATAAATTTCCTTTTGGTTTTTCATATGTTATCCACCTACTTTACACCAGCTAAATCTTGATTTCTATACTGCTAATCCTCCATTCATTGCACATAAGATTCAGTCAAGACTAAACACTGCCAAAAGAGCCAGGTACCTAAGTATTAGCATGGCAAAATCAGAATCCTGGAAGCAGACCTATAACTTTGCAACTGGGACAGTTAGACAGTACATTAGAAAATGCAGAGGTATGTCTTTGATTAGTTGTCAGCTACTAATGGCTTATTTCAATTATTTTTTAATTAAAACCATTGAGGTGCTGGAAGAAACAAACCTAATCCTTTTATTTTGTTTCATACTTTTAATGTGTACATTTTAAGAATGCTTAGTGCAAAATTAGCATTAATGCATAACCATTACGAATAATGCTACCTTATTAAAAGTGAATTGGTCTGAAAAAACCCCTCAGTATTGCACTCTTGCTCTTGGCAATGTTTTTGCATTTTATTCATCTGTTGTGATGAGCATAGACCTTCAGGTTGTCATTTTGTTACATTCTAGTCTTACATTTCACATTGCAGACAGGAACAAGTTTTAGCAAGCACTGAAGAGAATGTGGTTAAACTCTCTTTTACAATTTTTTAAATACAATAGAAACATGTGAATGAACTTACAGCTCTGTCATTTTTTCTGGCGCTAGACAACACAACAAAGCTAGGAAAAAAACTCATCCCCTCCTCAGATATGAGGGCTTTGGATCCCAAATTAGGTCATGAAACTATTCAATTAGGTTGATGCTCCAAGAGCACTTCAGGACAGCAAAGGTCAGCCATGATACCAAGTATCTGTCTTAGAGCACCTCTCTCACTGTGTTGCAGTGGACTGAATACACAGGGTTAGGGAATCCACCTGATTAGAACCAAAGTAGAAACAAACAATCCAAATAATAAAACAAAACCCCATCTTTCTATGTTATGTGTCCCATTCACCCCCTCCAACACACACACCACCACAACCCTACCACATAACCCCCCACCCCAAGCAAACAGTGCACACAGAATCTTGGTTAGTTTTAATCCAGTTCAGCCCCCTGATCATGTAGCAACATAGCAGAGGTTTCAATTTAGGCCCCTAAATGCACTTGACTCCAGTGTTAAAATTTAAAGGTGATCCCCTCACAGGGTGTCTGACCCTCCACTACAATCAAGGGAGATGTAGGCAGGAATTCAGGAGGTATCAGCTAATATCCCAGATGCCCTAGGTTATCTAAGGTATTTCTACAGAGCTGGCATTTCTCTTGTAAGATCTAAGAGAGATCTATGCCCTTCCAGATGAGTAACTTGGCATCAGGTGAATTAGTGTAGGGACATGCACAACACTAGATATTTATGATTAACCAATTGAATATGAATTCAGACATCTAAAAAATCCACCTGTGCTACTCTCAAGCTGCATCCTGACCATAAACTCACTTATCCTAAAGCAGAATGCCACTCACAAACATACCTACAAGCACCAGGGAAAAGGGCAGTGCAGGATGTAAGTATTGCTCAAACACAGCAGAAGTGAAAACCTCTTTCGTTACAACAAAAATACTTTATTTTGAATGGAAATCTGTTTGTGCACTAGAATATGGGTTTTATAATTACCCTGTAATTAGTAAAAACAAAAGCAGTAATCTTTTACTTTTGGAATAGAAAGGGCCATTCATTGCCCTTTAGTCCTATAAAGACCTCTCAGGAAAGAGGTCCAGTTCAAGATGCAAAATCTCTTGGTCTGTAGTCTCTATCTGAAAGAGTATTAAATAATCCTGGAATATTTTCTACAATTAATTTTAATTCCTTTGTCCACAGATTAGAGACTCTGACTCAAAGTGCTTCTGGACTCAGCCTGGGCTGAGGACAGCCCTGAAGGCTTAGCATCCTCTGGGACCATGCAGTCTGGTAGTGAACTCTGATGAACAGGACAGTAAGGAAGTTTCATGTGTTCCTTTTGTTTTCATCACAGAGATTTCAGAAGCTCAGTTATGTACTTACCATGTGAAGCAATTAAGCGGTTATACAAGCATTAACAACTAAAACTACTACGTTCATTTTATATACAACCTTTTCTATAGTGTGTTAGTAGACCAAATTGCAATGCTTTGCAAATGAATGTAGTCAGCAGTGAGACTGGGCTGTTACATCACACCCAGAGAACTATTATTTAGCATGTGCATAATATTTTTATCCTCAAAGAGTTTCATGAGCAGCCATGCATTCATCTCCTAAAGATGCCTCAAGCAAAGCAGGTAAATATTACCATATCTATTTCTAAACATGAAAGACCAAAAGACAGAAAGGGTAGGGAAGATAAGTGACTCACCCAAAGGCAATCAATAACAGAAAGTCAGTATCAGAGACATAATTATAGGCCACGCACACCTAATTATATCTAGAATACATTTAGAGGAGGAGCCTGAGGCCATGCAAGTCGACATGCTTTTGTCAGCATTTCAGACATGAGGTTGTGGTGACCTTTGGAAAAAGCCAGAGAAAGAACTTCTGGATAATATTATCCCTTAGTGCAGCATGCCTGATCCAAACACCTCTATAAATAATTTCAGAAATGTTTCTACCACTCCTTGCAGCATAAAGAACATGCACAGAATGATTCTGAGATATCTCAGCATCTTTGCCCTATCAGTGAGTGGCATTTGTTGACAAAATAAAAACTTCCACTGTCAGCAGTATGGATTGTTCAGATCAGTTAATAATGCAGAGCATGCTGGGCTGTACCTTGTAATTTTCTATCCTGAAAGCATAATGTGGGTGTGGATGCCACCCCTAGTGCTCATAATTCTACTGTAAGACTCCATTTTCCCATCCCTACACCTTTTATGCTCTCACTTTCATAATGTGGAATCTCTCACGAAAGTGCAGTTTTCCTTTGAAGCTCACCCTTTTCTTTCTGCCCCACAGAAAAAAAAACCCTTTGCTCATGATCCTATGAAATGTGGCTTTGACAGTTGCCTCTTGACTGTTCCTAATGATGAGGGGATTAATCTTATTCTCTTAACACTATTCTCATCTCTTATCTCTAGTGCCTATTTGCTTCATCACACAAAATTTTTGTAGGAGTGGTACCTCCTTCACAGCCCTTCTGTACAGCAGCACAGCTCTACCTTGTCTCTTTCAAACTTCACTAACCAATTTTTTTAACATTCTCTATGCCTTCTATCTCCAATAACACTTGTGCATTCACATTGCCCCTCTCTCCTTTCTACACCCACTTTTCTACAGAACAGCTAAAAAATGTCCTAGTTTCTCCTTTAAGTCTCGTTTGTTACGCCCAAACTCTCTGCATTCCAACAAAACTTCCATCTCAGTACTATTTCCCTGCTCACTGAAATCTAAATACTCACCAAGGATATTAGCATAATTGAGCAGCTCAGATGACTAAAACCAGGTGAAGACTTGAGGTTTTGAAAAAACTTCACCTTATTCTGTGTTGCTTGACCCTCAGCCCATCCTCTTCCACTTACATATGATCAATTCCTTGATGATTTAGATCCTTTGTTTTTACATATATCAAAAGCATAAGCTGGACTGTCGGTGCTATAGAGCGGAGTGCTTGCCTAACTTATTTTTCTAGCACAGTAATTGACCTCACAAATTAGAGTTGCACCATTTTTTATAATTATGTTCCTTTTATTTTACCATTCAAAGGTGGTAGGGTCCAGAGCATCCAGTGAACTGAGTGAAGGTAGGCTCTCCTTGCCTTGTGGACAAGTATACAGACCTTAGGCAAGAAATGCAAGGATTACCAAACTGTGCTGGCTTGCTTATTCACATAAAACCATAAGATTTCAGGTTCTATTTCTTCTATTTTTCTGGATTTTTAGTCAGCACATGTACAACAGTGCACAAATTTACAGTCAACCTCTTTAACCCTTAGCAAGCACATTTTAATTAATTTATACTGGGAAGTTTGTGGAGAAAAAAATCACAAGGAAGAAGCAAGCTTAAAGGGTTGAATTCTCCCGTTTTCAGAAGCACTCTTTGGTTTTATTTGGTCTTCCTTTTTTGTATAACTTTTTCTTTTTTAGTTAATGAAGAATGGTGCAGACTGGAAAGCTGAGCTTATCTTTGCTTTCAATGAAAAAACCTTGTCAGTAGAATTTCTCAAAGATTGAAAGAAGTGAGCCCTCAGAGAACAACTGGTGGGATTCTTTTCTGAGATTAATCTTTTCTGTTTGCAGATATTTGCAACAGTTAGAGGAATTCAGTACTGAGAGCCAGTCTGAATGGCTGAAAAACACTTTTCAACCATTCAGAAATATACAGGAGACGGTATCTCTGGTATTGTAAATGAATGTATCACTCTCAACTTCAAAGGAACTAAGATGTTTTACACCAAATGAAAACCCAATCCCATCGGAATTTCCTGTTGTGCCAGAGTTTGGTCGCTGTTGCATGTCTGGGTTCAGCTGATCTGGATCAAAAAGGTTTCTAGTCCCAGATGCTTCTCAGTGTATTCTCTGAAGGTTAACCCCCCTGTTTCCCATGCTCCTGCTCTGATATGTGTACATAAGTGTTCTCTAACCCAATTCAATCAAAATGAAACAGGTTAGGAAAAAAACCTACTATTTAAAGTGTGTGAGCTAACCTGGATCATTTTGACTGAACTGGGTCAGAGTGTGATTATACATGCCACTCTACCAGCTGAGTGAAAAGAAAGGGAGACAACCTATTTGCTTGGCTTGGTAACAGTCAAAACAAGCCATAGGACTGCAGCTTTATGTGATTTATTCATAGATTGCCTTTGGATGGTATAAACTGGCATGTGGTCTAAGATATGTCTCAGTGTGCATAGCAACCTTCCTTTTGATGTGGTTTCTGCACAACTGAAATGCTCTAACAAATCCTCTTGAAACCATAATGGGGAGGTCAAGTGAGCATTTCAGGTCTCCCAACATGCTGATGCCTTGGGAAGTTCTGCCACACACACTAAGCACTGGCAAAACCCTGCAACCAAAATGGTTTCAAACAGCGCTGAGGGAGATTCAGGGCAACAGCAAACATGTATGTCCTTTGAAACCAGCAGGATGGTTTTTTTCTGGCAGATGAGGCAGCCCTCTTCTGTTTACTCTGAAGAGGAGAAAGGATTTGCTATCACCATCAACATGCAAATGTTACTGCACTCTGTCTAACAGATTTAAGCATTCTTCAAGTGAACGCATTTAAAGTCGACATTTGGGTTTAACAGTCGTTGTCAACAGCTCATTTTATGTAACAGGCCTGTACTCTGCCTGACCTTTTGTTGAGCAGAAGGGAAAACCATACCAGACTCTGCATGGCCTTGGGTGTGTGCTTTTTGGAGGCACAGAAAGCTCAGCCTTTCCAGTGCTGGGGCTAGTATTATTACTCTGAAGCCTATTCTCTTCTTGGGAGAAAACAAACCAGCTAACCTCAAATGTTTTAACTTGTTTGGTCTGTTACACAGTAAAATTCTTCACTACAACTCCTCTTTCTCTGTTCTCCATTATCCAGATGCTGGCAGGAGTACAAGAGCACAGGAAACACTGTCTAAAATAAAACAACTCTCTAGGAAACATCCAGGTAATAGCAAAATTCACCCTGGTGTCCCCACCTTTTTTACAGGCTCCCATTAGGCACTGGTAGGATGTGCTAAGATCTTCCTGGAGCCCTCTCTTCTTCAGGCTGAACAACCCCAGTTCTTTCACCCTGTCTTCATAGGTGAGCTCTCTGATCACCTTTGTGGCCTCCTCTGGCCTCACTCTAACAGGTTCCCATCTTTTTTTATATTGCAGATCTCAGAACTGAAGCAGTTCTGGAATTGGGGTCTCTCAAAAGCAGAGGAGAAGGACAGAATCACCTCCCTCAACCTGCTGGTCATGCTGCTTTTGATGCAGCCCAGGCTGGAGGTGTACATTACTGTAGTATATCCAGGCCTTCATCTATCAGTATCCCCTAATCCTTCTTGACGGCATTGTTCTCAACCCTTGTATCCCCCAGCCTGTATCACCAAGGTTGCCCCAGCCAAGGTGCAGGACCTTGCACTTGGCCTTGTTAAACGTCATGGAGTTAACATGGCCCACTTCTCATGGTCTCAGGTGACTCAAGAAGCTGAACTACAAAATTTAATACTGATGCCCAGAAAATATTAGTAAATATTAAGAGCACCTGTCAGTTATTACTGTTTGCAAATCCTGTTTGAGAGCTGTGGTTCACAATCCTTCTCAAACTCAGCACCTCTTCAGAAATGAGGGTTAACCCCAGTTGATGATGATTTACATGGGTACAGCTCTGCCAGAAGCAGACATGCTGTATGCTGTACCCACTCTGCAGTGGGTTATTAATCCTTCCTGCAGGAAAAGGGTGGACAGCTGGAGGCAGTAACCTCTTTTGTCATTGTAGTTAAATCCATCACAGACTGTGAATGAGAGCTCATATTATTTTCCACATGAGTGTTCTCCATTTATGCTCTGATGAAATGATGCATTCAACAGAAAACAAAATGAAGTGCTGAAACCATTAAATTCTTTAATAACAGGAGACACTGCAAGTTTTTGTCATTAATCTGCCATAATTAGGAACTACTGTTAATGTTTTTCATAGTACATAATATTGAAATGTTGTTACTGCAAATGCTACCATGGCATGATGTGGTGGGATGCACAATTTCATCTACACTCAATTTTGCATTCCTGATAGTGTGGTGGATTAATGTAGGAATAACACAAACATAAACTGAAAGTAATATGATCTGAGATGAAAACTTAACTTAGAGAATTCTTGTGGACTTTTTCCTGAAAAGAAACTTTTCAAAATATGGAACGTGTGAGGCGAAGATCACCTGTTTAACCAAGGCAAAAACAAAGCCTGGGTTTAACTCCAAATTGAGATGAAGTGAGATTTCAAGGCTAATCACAAACCAAAACTTTGGAGTTTCAGCTGCACTTGAAATCACAGAAGTGATGGAAAATGTGATATGTCTAGATGGAAAGAAGATGTGGTTTTCAGGTTACCTGATTTTAGGCCATACAAGCTGGACAGACTTGTCCATCTCTATCACTACAAAGAGTTTATTTAGACAGTCAAGAACACCAACATAAAAAAGAAAAATAATATATAAAACTTAAATATACATATATAGGATGTTTATTGTCTGTACAATAGACAGTAAAAGATCTCTTCTTTGCAGAGCAGAGCCTGTTATATTAACAGGAAAATACAAAGCCAATCCTAATCTGTGCAGAGATTAAAAAATATATATTTTTTAAAAAATCCAGTTTGAAGAGAAAGCCAACTTCTCTCCCCAATATTTTTCATGATTTAAAAAAAAAAACAACCCACCACACAACACTTAAAAACAAAACTATATCTCATTTTTTACATATAGGGTGGAATTGAAAAGCCACGAAGTCTGACTTTCCCTTCTTTTCCCTCGCTGACAGAAGTCATGCTGCTGGCTCCTTTTGGAGCCATGATATTCAAACTCCCTCCCATACCCACAAGAAACAGACAAAGGAGAGGTAGGGAGGGTGCTGAGGTTTACCTTCTTCCCACTAACTCTGCCTGTGGGTTACCAAGTGGAAGACTCTTTTCAGCTCTCTTTTATTACTGGGAAAAAGCAGAAGTGGCAAAGTCCCGCCAGACTGAAAGCTGCGATTTTAGTTTTCTGGGATGAAAATATTGGTGACTATGAAAAAGAATGAAAAATTTCTGTTGACCTTATTACAACTGGTTTTTCATACGTGTTACAAGAAATGGGACTACTACATAGTGTGAGGAGAGGAAACAAAGTGAACATAATTTCATGGTTATTTGAAACTGTGCACATCTTGATAGCTCCTTTCAAGCTGATTTTTTTTAATGGCAAATTCAATTTTCTTCTTGCAGACAGAGTGGAAGTAGCATTAAACATATTCTGTCTTCTATTTTATAGCAAGATCTGTTTCATTCAATGAGAAAATATGACCATTCACAACTAATTACCCTGTAAAATCACATTCAAGTGATGCCTTTTTCCTGGTCTTAGGAAATAAAAGCTCAGACACGGTTCAAGGGTTGGGGGTCATTTACCTCAGTATTTTAATAGGATCCTATTCCATGCATCACTTCACCCAGGTGACACACATCGCCATGTCCTCCCACCCCCCAATCGAGTATACAATTAAAGACCTTACACATTAGCAGATCTAACAAGAGGGCCCAGTAAGGGGGCTGGGGTGGGCTAACTTCTAGTTTACAGAATCTGTCCTGCTAGGGGACCTTGAGCTCTTAGGATAGTAGAATGTTTGGTCTTCTAACTCTATAGTTTCTGGGGTGTTTAGTCTCCTGGCCTGTGGGACACCAAGAAACCAGGCTAAGTTATCAGACCTAAAGCATCACAAGTATGAATGCTAATACTTGTGGACAAAGAGAATTGTGTAAAAAGTACATAGAAGAAAAAGCAAAAAATTCCTTCAGGTACCACAAGCAGAGAACCTGGCAGCCACAGCAAAACTCTGGGAGATTTTTATTTGTCATTTTTTTTATGGAAGCCTTTGGTATTCTTGGCATTGTACAAAACAGAAAAGCCAGAAAACGTCTCTCTCCTATGGAGTCTACAACCTGTAGGTTATGAAGTACAATTTAAGACCAGCCTGAGTCTAGAATAGTGAAAAACTGCACTGAGTTCTGGAGTGGGAGCACGTCAGGTACTCTCCTCTTGCAAAGATAAAGTTTGCACATCTGATGTACTAAGCCAGCTTTGCTCTTCCCCTTGGTGCGGTACAATCCCTGGGGAAGCTGTTAAACTGTGGGATGCAGCAGATCTTTGAGTGAGAAGCAAA
Source organism: Eopsaltria australis (assembly GCA_034509425.1). NCBI lineage: Eukaryota > Metazoa > Chordata > Aves > Passeriformes > Petroicidae > Eopsaltria > Eopsaltria australis. Next base: position 645,757 of record JAVTVJ010000927.1, read on the forward strand.
GCCACCTGAAGCACAAGTTTTGTGGCCAGTTGTGGAGAGCAGCAGACTGCTAGTCTTGCAAAATGGTCAAGACTTTGTCTACTGTGTGCAGGGCAGTCTAGGTTTGGTGTTGCCGTTACTGTTGCTCAGAAAGGGATCAAGATGGGTGAAGTAATAGTTGCTGCAATGTGGAGTAGCTCTAGTGCAACACCTTTTTTCAAACCATTCATTCCAGCAGCAGTGGTGGCCTGTCTCTGGCCTCCCACCTTCTGAAAAATAAAACTTTTCTTTTCCTAGGGTGGCCCAGAAATGGAGAGTACTCTATAGAACTGCACAATTTATGCAGTGCTGTGCAGACTGCTCCACACCAGGGCTAGATAAACAAATATATTAAATAGTACTGTGCACTGTCTTGCAAAGATATTAACTTGGCTCCCAGAAGCATAAATTAATAGTTTTTCACCGGGGCAAGTTGGGATGATGCATCATTCTGACATGGCTATAACCCTCACAGTTTTTGAGTCAGTTCATTTGCAGACAGTTTGGATATGCTGCACTGCCTGATGTGGAATTATCCTTTGTGATCTCCCTGCCCTCACAGTCTCAGTACCTGGGTAATGACCCACCCCAGGCAGGTCCTAATTTTACTAGAGCAGCACAGACAACGAATAGACTGAGTAAGCAGATCGTGCACCCAACTCAGAATGGTTTAGATGTCATTTTATGATTAAAAACTGTGTAGTGAGCATAATTCTTGCAACAGGTAGCCATTTATAAAACTGAATGTAAGGGGAAGATGTAATTCATGTGGGTGGTCATTAGGCAGCAGCTCTAGGTAACCTTGGACAGTACGGTAAGACAGACTGGGAGATCATCTGTCACTTAGAATTGGCATCAAACTGTGGAAGAGTAGGCAGTGATAAAGGATTTGCACACAGAATGAGGAGTCTTCTGAGTATTCAGAACAGGTCTGAATGTGAGAAGAAAGGCTCAAATTAGTCAGCGTAGGAATTTATATCTTTCAAAGAGGGAGAGAGGAGGTCTGCCCATGATGAGAATACTGCTATGACTTGTCCACCCTGCCAGAGATCATTTGGTCACACACTCCCTGGATTTGTTTGTTGGGAAGATAGACAGCAGAAAAGAAGTCAGAATAATTTTGTGTATATTACTTTCCTCTAAAAGATAGAATGTTAAGTAATTTTTAATAGTTTTTTGGCAAAAAAATCATGGAGAGAGAAGAAATAGTGTTGCTTGCCATATTTAGTATGGAGAAACAGAGGACTATAGAGGAAAAACAGGGTTCTTCCACACTTGTCCCATCTCTGCTGGCACAAGACTTGCTGGTCTGTTGGCACAGATCACATTCCCAGGCATACAGTGGGGAACTGCAGCAGCAGTGTGTGTGTCCTCACTACCTCTTCTCCTCAACTTTCTGGTGCCAGCCATCAGCCTCCTCTCCCAACCAGGGAGAAGCCACCAGTTAATCAATTTGAAGGGAAGATTTGAAGTTATGCAGTTACAAGTGTTTTAACTACTGTGTATTCACTGCAGGGGGAACAGGTTGATTATTCCCTACAGCAACAAAGTGCATGGGGGGAGAAGTACTTTTCTCATACTGAGCTATTGAACTAGTCCCACACATACAGCTATATATCTCATGCTACATATTGCACAGAAAAAATTGCTCAGCAGCTGATTAGCTCTTGTTTTATACAGAAGTTTATCTAACTCAAAAACCCCACTGTTCTTTCAGGAGCTGTTTAAGGGGAAACTGGATCAACAGTAATGGTTCACACTACACATATGTATATGTGCTGATACATATCTTGCCATATCCTCAGGAAATTTTAGTTTATTTATAGGAAGTCATAGTCAATACAAACAACAAAGTCCTGCGTTTCAGTCCCTGTGAGGATATGCCAACTTTCTACACATGACAAATGTATTATGGCAGAGAGAAGTTCTAGATTCTCAGTTCCTAGATTCTCCAATGAATCAAAGGATCTAGGCTGGAACCTCAGGAGCTCAACTTTTTCTGAAAGTTCAGCCTAAAACTGACATAGCCTAAATCTCTAAGGAGTTTTCAAAATGTTCTCGGTCTTTATTTTCTCTGCTTTCAGAATGTTTTTATAAATGTCCTCTCATATAGGTGTCCTTCAGGATCCTTTCCACAATGAGCACACCTAAAGTAGATATTACTCAAACAAATGCATAGTTAGTACCATTTAATATGCCCTGGGATGCCCTGTATAGATATGTCTCATTTGTCACGGACTCATGCATAGGTGTTTTATATTTCCCATGCCTTGAGAGCTTTCAAACCTACAGAACCCAGTTCCAAGGAAAGGGCCATGAGACTATTGTCAGCTTTCATCCTTTTTTATTTGAAGCTAGAGTATTAAAGAAAAAAAATGTAAATTTCAGCATGAGAGAAGATAGGGAGTCAAATTCTGTAGTTTCCTTCATATAAAGAAACTCAATAAATCAAAGAAACAAACAAGATTATTTAAGGAATTTTGAGGTTTAAAATTCATTAGTATATGTAAAAATCATACTACCATTAATTATGTAACTGTCTTAGATGTTGTTTTAGAGCAGCAGAGATCCTGATTACTTTCATGTATTTTTTCTCTTTCATATTGTACATACTACAGAAATTCACTACGGAAATTATTATTAAATCATATGCTGATGAATGAGCACAAAACTATTAATGGCACATAATTTGCAGTGTACATGTCCACTGGAGTATTTAGCAATCCATGCAGATCTTATAGGATGCCCTATGTGCTTTGATATTCTCTGTTAGATGATTGAAAAATATTCATTAAGAGATTTCTCTAATGAGCTGTGTTCAAGCATAAAGTAGGCCATTCCTTTTATAATTTAAGTGTGTTTTTTGGCATATAAATATCCTCCAATTCCCTATAGGTACCAGCTTCAAATAGGGGTTTTGTCTTAACACAGATTTCAGGATCTTTGAAGGGTCTTTGAAGTTTATAATTGGGTCCAAGCTGAAATGTGATGTCATTCATGCAAACATTGGCATTTGCACTGCTTATGTTTGGTAGAAAACATACACTTTTATTTTTGAGATATACCCCAAAAATTCTTTGCATAAATACTCAGGTAGAAAGCTGAGAGAATATTCACATTATAAAATCAGTACAACACACCCTGACCCTCTGGTCAGTTAATCCTGGATCCCATTCATAGAGTTACATCAGACTTACTCCTTTTGTTTTCCATTAAGTTATTAGAGAGAAAACCTTTTTGTGCTTTAATTTATTCTGTTTCCATTTGCAAGACACTGAGAAGGTGTAAGCAGTGAAATAGGCAGCTTTGAAGAATATACATAAAGGCCAAATATTATGAAAACCAAAATAGTGTTTTCTCATCTACACAGGTGAAAAGCACAGAGTGGAAGTGCCCTCTGAAATAACAAATGTATTGCTGTTCTGCCTGTCTGAAGACTGTTAAAAGTAAGAGCCTTTTTGCCATGTCCTGAGAGTGTAACAGATCTGAACTTCTGGGGAGGTAAGCCTAGCTGAGGACATCACTTGTCAGAAGTGGCATTTCTGAGCTGGATGAGCTCACCGAGATTTGCTGTCCCTTGCAGAGTTGAACAGTGGCAGACCAGGAGCATTCTGCTTCAATGAAGTTAAATAGCTAGTTATGGGATGAAGTGAGGGGACTAGAGCTCCTTTTCTTTGCTATTTCCTCTTTAGTCATGAACAATTCCTCGCTGATGCTAAACTGAAAGCTCACTTTAACTTCAAGCTCCACCACAGATATTCAACTAGACTTCAAGGTTCATTGCTGCACACAGCACTGCTTTGGCTTTCTTAAATAGAGACAAAGGAGCCTTCACATGTGGCAAATAAAAAAAAAACCAGCTAAACAAAAACCAGACACAAAGACTTTGGCACAGAAGTTTGGCAGATGTGACACTGTGTGATGGTGCATTATAAAGAAAAAAACTGAAACCAGAAAAACAACAATTTTTAACCTGCTGTATCTATCAAGGATAAGCACAGAACAAAGGTCCCATCAGAAGTAGACTGTAATTCTGGAATGAGTGGAAGGTAGATACATTGTCCACTCCAGCTGCCAAGATACCTCACAGAGCTAAAGAGAGTCTGGTTTCAGGATAAGGATTGCTCTTGAGGGACAAGCACGTAAGGGCTCTGTTCCCATAGGAGTACTCCAAGCATTAGGTTATAATTGCATTACTTCATGCCTCATCTTCTTTTTTCTCTGTGGTCACTGGCCCCCAGGTGCCCGTTCTCAGCCTCCTGAAATATGGATGTATGAGTATACTTTTCAGCTCAGATGTCAGAGAAAGATTTCTTCCTTCTCAGGCAAGCACATGAGAAAGTAGAGTTTATCATAAAGGATAAAAGTGCTGTCACCAAATTCAAGTCAGCAATGATTCCAGGTAGCCATTCAAATGAGAAAAATACCCTCACATTTCTGTAATACATGCCAGGTATCAAGATGATTGAAGTCTAGTATCAAGCTCAGTAACTTCCTTCTTTTTCTCAGCCAAAAGACTCTGGGGACACTGAATGTACTGTCACATCATAATTTAATCACTGCTTCCTTTCCTTTCCTGAAAAGTCATTTTGGAGGATGTCGTCTATGCTAAATGCTACACGATCAAAACCCCATTAGTTATACTGTCAAAATGAAATTTATTAAACTTCCCAACCAAATGTAGGCAATTGTTCTTCAATGTCGCTGATGTGGTCAAAATACTTTTTCAATTAATTTTCACTAAGGAAAAATTACAGGGTTGGGACCGAGAGGTAATTTCCGCTCCTGTAAGTCATATTTGTTTTTTCATTGCCTCAGTTTTATTGTAAAGGTTCAAAGACATAGTTTTCAATTGCTGTAAATTGTCAGTCTGTTCACTGAGACATATGAACACATCAGGCAATTAGGCTAATCTTGGCAGGCATAAATCATCTGTGCTGTTAAACCTGAAATCAGTATGAAAGCTTGCTTCTCAGACCAGAATTCAGTGAGATAGAACAGCCATTTTCAATGTGATAACCAGTTCATTTCCTTTTGAAGACACTTTTGATGACTACCTTCTATTTTTCTCACATCACTGAAAACAAGCATGAATTCAATGCCCCTACCTTAATAAAACTGACAGCCTGACTAATCCACAGCCATTCCCAAGATAACCAAAATTTTTAAAGATGTAGTTTGCTGCAATAAATACCACAGGGACTGAAGTTCTGCTTGTTCTTTAATTCTCAACACTCAGCCAGGGCTTTCCAGCTTGTGTGGCTTACCAACATCCACCATTCATTGTGAAAAATTCAGTGTACTTTAGCCATTGTACATCCTGGCACAGTTTTATGCTTTTAGAATACTCCATGAATAATCCACTTGGATCTAAGCCTTTCTATGGCTAAAAGATACTGGTTAAATGGGCACTTCTAATTTAAGAGATCTAAACATTTTTCAAACTTTCCCAATGCTTGAGAAACCGTGCTGTAAATAATTTTCTACAAATATCTGTCTGATAAAGAAACAATGGCATCTGGCAGCATCATCACATAAGCCTAATAGCACAAGTGCTAGATGGAGGGATAAAACTGCGTACTGTGATTGGACAAACATGCCAAAAAAAACCAGCATCCTGTGTTTGAGGGTCCCTCTTAGCTGTTACACCTATGATCAAGAAAGATATGGACTCAAGTCACAGCTGATCAGCCACTGTTAGTTTGTATCTCAAAGGAAAGAAGCACATGCAACAAGATTAGAAGGATTCAGTTCTCCTTTAATTAAAAGCGTTTTATGTATATGCCATGGAACCAATGGCTTGGATTTAATACATGAAGAATAGGTAAAACTAAAGTGTGAAAAGGTGGCTGGGGACCCCACAGAAAGATGGCTGGGGGTAAAAGTGGAAGAAACTGAGATGTTATATTCACATCCAAACAGAAGTTACAAGGGTATGGAAATTATAGGGTGAAATACAGTTGCTTCTCGCTCAATGGGATGTGGTTGGCATGCACCACAATGAATCCCCACACAACTGTAAGCACCTGCTAAGGGAGATGGGATGGCTCTGAGACACTGTGGCCACACTCTGTTGAAATCCCTGTAGGGAGGGAAGCTCCATGGTACTTTGCAGCTGATAAACCACGTAACTCCTGTCAGCCAGGGGAGAGAGGGGAGGATGTCCTGCTGCTGAGCCAACAACTGTGACAAAATCACTCTCCTCAAATGAACTTGGTTCATTAAAGCTTAATAGTAATATCAACACACCCCTCCACCCCAAAGTTACCTGACTCCAAGGTGTGACCATCCCTCAAGGGCATGTGCTCCACTTTTTTTTTTCTTTTTTTTTTATTGCACCTTTAAAAGTGAAGGAAGAGAGTTATACACCAATCAGTAAGAAAGGTATGCACGACTAAAGTCACTTAAGCTCCACCTAAACATAAAGAAACAGTGTGAAAGTAAGTCAAGGATGGGGAAAAATTTAGGGAAGACTCCATTGTAACTGCTGGGATCAGTTGATGGGCTGAACCTGTCTTGTCCACCATAGGGATGCCTATTGAATAATAACAATATTCTATGCATGCTGAATACTCTTACTGGGGATTAAAACTTCCCTGTGTATTGTTTTGAATACGTTTTTACAGTCACATACTATCACCGCCAATCCTCAAACCTTAACCTGTCACAACTTGATATTAATAAGGAGTGTCATTCCATGAACCATTGGTGTGAGTCCCTCACAGGCGCTGGCAATTGCTGGCAGCAGAGAACACACTCAATTAAAGAGGAAGACCTGCTGAGGGGTCATGAAGTGGGAAGACCCACTGAAGGGTCTCCCTCATGCTGTTGGTGCATTTCCCTGAAGGAGCTGGTCGAGCCACCAGGACTGCTCAGTGAAGGGTCTCCGTAATGGGATGCTGACAAACTGGTCGGGCTCAAGGATCTTGGCTTTCCTGAGGCATTGACAAATACTGAGGGTCAAGGAAATCTGCCCTTTTCACATGGAAGTTCTCCCTTTTGATAACTTTTGATATCATAGTTAATTACTGAATTACTAAGATGTCGTGTCTCCATATTTGGCTGAATAGGGTTTACACTGTTCCTGCCTCAAGCATGAGAATCTTATCCACTTATTTTGAGGCTTTCAAGTCTAGGTAATCTTACTCCAGCAATGCTTAAGTGTCTGGCACTTTTATACATTTTTTCATTCTCCTCAGAACCCAAAGACAGTTCACAAGCCAAGGGATATGGGGTTACCCCACCTGAATCAGCAGAATTTACTGCTTACTACAGGGAGTGTACTTAGTGCTTTTAGTGCCCAAAAGCTGTCTAAGCTCTTCTGTTCAAGTCTACAACTTGTCTGACAAGACAGGCACTGTGATACTTACTCTCTTTTGGAGATGGTTTTTATCTGCTACTGAGAATAACAGCCACACAGAATCATGGAATGATAAAGGTTGGAAGAGACCACATTCACAAGTGTAAACCATCTCCTACACACCTAAATCAGGGACAAGAGAAGATTTCTAAAGGTATGTGAAGGCAAATGCTTAATTAGGACGTGGGAACTTCTCAGTCTCATGGAGGCATGAAAATCTGTTAAAGATTATGTGGTTGGTAAAGATCTTCCTGTGACAAATTCAGCGAGAGCAGGGCGTGGTGGGGTGAGTCTAAATTGGGACGTAAAAAGATGTGAGGCAAGAGAAGAGATTTTCTGACCCAGACGTGGGAGGTGTTTAATAGGTTGCATCTGCATACAGCAATTCTATGGGCAGCAGACTGCTTGGGAAAATACACAGATTTGAATTGGGCATCAAGCAACTTCAGCTCCTGCAGGTTCTTTGCCTCTCGCCAGCTATGGAGAATTACCAAGGGATGGGCAAATTGCATAGGGACTGTAGAGAGGCTTCAGCTGCAGTCAGCCACACACTCTATCCATTGGGCCTCACCAGTCATTGTGTCTATTGCTCCATGGAAACTGGACAGGATTCACTGTGTCCCCCTGCTAACGGATAATGAAGGTTTCTGTTGGGCTGAAAGTGCAAAGGCAGTGTATGTACTGCAGCTATGTGTTGTGTTGATGCTCCGTGATCTGAAATGACCTGGAAAATGGATTTTGGTTTTCAGTATGTTCTGGCATGCTCCAAAATGCATACAAACAGTCTCTCATGCAAACTGGAAGGCATTCTGGCATACCACTTCAAACAAGCTTATCAAAGTAATACCTGTGGTAGATAGGTCTCTGGGCAAAACACCCACAGCACAGAGAATTAAAGTAATGACCATCCTCTGCATTCCCGTGTACTTTATACCACCTTGGAGTTCACAGTGTTTTAGGAATTCTGAGTTGTAACATTCTAGCAAGACAGGGAAGTATTATTCTCTACTTTGATAGATGAAGAAACCGAAGCTCAGACTGGCCTAATGACTCACTAGTGTGCCTAGGAGTATAAAACATCCCTAAAGTAAGTAAGATGACTTACAAAGCAAGCCCAAAAGCAAGCTTCACATATACATATAAGGTATATCCTGCCAGTCACTTCCACCTGAAAGAACATTTCTTCTTTTGCCCTTTTTTATTGTTGTCAGTCACTTCCACCTGAAAGAACAATTCTCCTGTTGTCCTTTTTTATTGTTGTCATTCATCCTGTACTTCCTCTGCAGTAATTGTTCAATCCAGACATTTGCCAGTTTTGTCACACGTAATATTTTGCACCTGAGGAACCCTAGATGAATTCATAGCTGAATCTCATTGTACATAGCCTTACAGAGGGCATCTCGTAAATTCTTCCACTCTTCTATTGCAAGGAAGCCAAGTACACTGGGAAAACCATTTTTACCTAGGTTTCTGGTTTTTCCATATTCTTTGTGGGATTCTCCCTAAACAGTCTACCAGTCAACTGTTTTCAAAGAAATGCTGTGCTATGAATCGATTTCATTTGCTCCCTGAACATCTTTGTGGTTAAGCAGAATACAAAATCTGTGCCTTGATCCATTAAAATTTCCCATGGCAGTCCAGCTCTGAAAAAACATTTTTAAAAGGCTAATACAATACATTAAGTGTCCAAAGAGTTCAATGCTGTTGCCTTTTGATACCACATAATATGGTTACCGAAATACAAGAAAGATGTAGAACCAGAAATACTGCACAGAGATTCACTAATTAGATCATTTCTTATTCAAGAGAAGAGATCTTTCATCTCCAGGAACTCAGGCAATTAGGTGAGGTCTGTCACAGTACACCACAGGGGCAGCCAGCTGATACTAATGAATTTTGTTCTGCAGTTGAGTAAGCAACTGGTCATCACAGTCTCATTAAGGCTCTTCCATTTCCATGTTTTCTTCCCAGTTGCCGGGTTCTGTGTGCTAAGGCCCTGTCATTATTTTGTGTCTGCATGTATTACTTCTGCTTGTTCCTCCTACTCTCTGACCTCGCTATTTTGTCTGCAGTGTGGGACTGGTGCTGACCCTGCCCACTCAGCCCTCACCCCATCCGTATCATTTTTTTCATGTCCTAGCACAGCTTCCACTGAATGCTCTGACCTGCTTAGATATGTGCCTCCTTCCCGAGATTAATTTACCAGCAATGAGAATTCCAGTTACAGAGAATAATTTTATCCATGCTGGTCAGGACAGCAGTTGTCACAACTGGATGAGTTCTAGTCTATTTTATAATTAACATTTACAACAAAATATGAAATTTTTAAGTTACACTGGTGGCACTGTAGCTTCAAAGCTATTCAAATACTACAACATAAATTTTCATCATACCTCTTAAAGATCTATATTTTTAAAATAGATTGGTTATTTATCAATATATCAATAAAAGTATCTGCACACAAGAAATTACTGAAGTCTGAATATGAATCAGCTTTGACATTTGAATTCATAGAGATAGTAAAGACTGGCTTTAAAAGTAGATACACAAAGTAATTTGTGGGCATTTGGCCAGACTGTGCTCCCCAGAGTATATAAACTGTAACTTTATATTAGAGTCAATGAAAACAGGCATATGGTGTGAGAAGCTGCAAGAGACTAGAACCTGAAAAGCAGAGTTTTTGAGTAGCAGTCAAAGGCCACTCAGAGACTGATGGCATCAGCCATTCTGCTGAAATCTAAGACTGCGTCAACAGGATCAATGTCACTTGTATCTTATTTCCAAAGAAACTAGACTACATTGGTTACAAACTTTAATTTCTTAATCAGAATATGCCAATGTAACTTCCTTTATGTAGAAAGGGATTCTGTCACTTAAACAGAGGTAGCTATTGTCATTTGAGATGCACTGGCTGCCAGCTGCTGCTCCACATAGGACTCCCATAGTTCTGTGTACAATTAGTATTGCATAGGCAAACAGATACAGTTACAAATATATGCATCAGATGCTTGTATTTAGGTGACTAAATCCCAGCAGCAGTGATTGTCAATAAGCGGGTTTAATGCCTGGATACATTTCTATCGGTCCGCCGCTTGGGTGCCCACCCAGATTCGGGCAACTGCAGGCTGACACGATCCGGAGTGCCCCTGACCCTTGGAGGGGTGGGACTCTCTGCAGGGTTCAAATATGACCCTGCCAGAGGGATGCTCGCTTGGCAGTTGGTGCGCCAAGAGCAGGGGTAAGCGCAGCTGACCTCTGAAGAAAGGCGAGAGGGATTCTGGTATGGGTATTCTGTGCAGGTTTATTAAGAAGCCCTGCACAGACAGAGCCCAGGGACCAAGAGCCCCGAGCACCCCCTGACATGAGCTTATAAGGGGGAACAAGAACCAATCAAACGAGGGTTCAGGGGCGGAGTTAGGGAGGGTCCAGGGTAAACCATCCAATAGGGAGAGAGAGGGGGAGGAGTTAGAGGGAAACAACAAATCAGCAACCCAATAAAGAAGAACTTTCTAGAACAGGAGGGGTAACTGACAAACCGGGCGGCCAATGGGAGAGACTTAAGCAAAACCGCCATCCCAGACTAAACCACTGTCTCTCCATCCCCAGGGGGAGTTCTCTGGTCCCAGGAGCCCTCCACCAGGGCCCCCCATCCTCTTTGGGACCTTCCGAGGCCTTTGGCCCTTCAATGCAGTATCTCACAACCGCAACACATTTCAGCATCAGGATTAACATCTTTAGACTACTCTTGCAATTAAAGATAACCATGAACTTTTGTGGGTTTTGACCCTTGAGCTTACCCCATACCATCATTTCTTTAAAACATATTTGTTCTACCTTTTATATGTACTGCTCACTCTGGTTCTTCATGAGCTGTAGTGCATAATATTCCATTGTTTCTAATCAAGAAAAACTTTTTTTCACAAAAAGGTATCTATAACATTTGTCTTTTCAGACTTCGTTTGTGAGTGCTTGCCTTAAAAAAACCCAAATTAGCGCACTCAGTCCAAGAGGAAAGTGTTTTGACATTAGATGATGCCAGGAAAATGTGCTCTCATTCTGAATAAGATCTGTGCTTAGACTTAGACTGAATTCACTTGTCCTGACAAGATACTTTTTAATTCTATTTTTTTGTATAAATAGATAGATACAGAGATATAAATGTGTATGTGCACTCTATCTCAAACCAGGGTAAATTTAAGATGAATGTAAAGCCTTAGCAATTTGCACTTAGTTATATGAAACAAGCTTTTTCTTGTCAAATTCTTTCCTTTCCCAACCTTTTCTTACTTGAAGCAACCTAACCCTGTTCAAACAGAAGCCTGCCAGACCACAGACTTTGTCGTCACTGAGAGAACCCTGGGGTGTCACTGAATAGGCACAAAGAACATAACAGTGCCCGAGAAGTAAAGTATGCTTTATTTAAGCATATTTAAGCAGCAGAACCTGTCTCTTCTCTCAGCTTGAACATATTTCACAATAAGTGCAGAAAAACTTGAAAGGGTGGGAAAAGAAAATACTGTCTGTTTTAATGCCCTCTGAAATGGTAATTTGCTATGAAATTAACATGAAGATGAACAGACATACTCACAAACTGCATGTAAAAACACCAACATTTTTTAAAAAGAGAAGGTTTTGGATTACATGTATTTTTTTAATGAAATATGGTCCTCGTGAAGTGAAGCAAAATGGTGATCTTTGAATGCAGATTCAACTCATCACTTAAGTTTCTGCTTTACCAGAAGCTTTTTAAATAATTGAAGAAGTCACCCAGGGACTAAACCCATGAAGGGGCCTTTACATTGACCCTGAGGCTTCTGTAACCCATGGATGTGTGCTGAAGGTTGATGCAGGTCTTGTTGTGGCTTCAGATGCACAGAGGAGATTTCCGTCTTTCTCTTTCTCAAGAGATAGGTTCTGGAGGATCAATTAAAACATGCCTGGATTCGACTGACAAGTGAAACTCATTATAAAGAGCTGAACCAGCTGATTTCTGGCATGGGAAGTCACAGTCAGCTGAACCTCAAAAGTCCTCTACACTTACAATGGGTAACCACACACGGAGAAAGGGATGGGTGACTACATGGCTACGTCACTTCCCTCGGCTCTTACATAGACACACCATCTGTATAGCAAAAAGTGTCATACTCAGAACTACTCTCATGAGCTAGGAGTTGTCTGTGCCAGCTGTAATGGAATACACTTGCAATGTCAGAATCAAGCAACTTTTCTGGATGTGTTTTTCCAGAGATGGAGACCATCAATTAATTTTGTTCAGATAACCAAAAAGCTGTTGTGGTAAAGATATGCTTTTTCCTACTAAGCAGGGCTACCTCCAAACACACTAACCTGGAACTGAGAGGGCCACATAGCTTTACTCATCCTCAGATAAATCATGTGGGTTTAACACATCTTTTCCTAAACAGTGACGAGGAGTCAATATTCAGTTTTTGAAAATTGTTAAATATAATTCCATTCTCATTTATACCAGTGTGAATAGCATTATTGAAGAATCCGATCCACAAACTAATGATAAACATTTTCTCTGACATGAACACAACACATTCCTATGTTATGTAACTTGAACGGATTTTTAGCTTTGTTTTCTTTTATTTTTATTTCTTTTTGGAGTTTTTTTTCCTACAGCTTTAACATGAGAACAAATGTGAATTATGGTCAATACAGATATTCCTAAGAGGCGGAGAGAGATTTAATGTTGTAAGTCAGCTAGTACATAAAAAATGTTCTCCTTCTGTTCTTTGTCTTTTGAATATTTTTGGCTTCGCCTGTGGTTTAAAAATGAACTGCTTCTCTTCAGTGGAAAAGGTCATTGTGCTCCTGTAATTTTCATGCTACCTCTATGAAGCACATCCATTTTCTTATATCCAGCCTTTAAACCAAGTACCAAAAATTTAAAATACAGCACTGCCTTGTGCTTATGTGGAACACAATGAGGAACAATCCAGTCACACATTGAGAATATTAAGGACACAATGGCAAGAAACTTACATATTAATTACAATAAATGTATTCAAGAAGGATATTTAGATTCTTTAGCTTATATAAAGGAAAATGCTTATCCAATACCAGTTAAGACACTATTAGAATCAAGTGGGTCCCTAAAGAGCCTTGTTTGGCATGCAATGTTTAAATAGACACTGTAACTTTATATTGAATAGCACTCTATGATGCAACATGGAATGAAATAAAACCCCACCATCTTTATCATAGAAAAAGACTTACAAAGATAAAAGAGAGTTTACAGTGAATATTCCACCTAAAACATTTTTAAATGCTTCTACTACTTTAGCTATACTTAAGTTTCAAAAGCGATTTCTAAACCTCATTCCTAATTGTTTATAATATCCTGAAAGATTCTATTTTCAGACTCAATGCCTCTGTGTTCTGCCTCAAGTAAATAATATAAAGTTTGCCTTCTTTACAATCTGTTTTTTGTAATACTTACATCTCCAAGTTCATTCCTTCTCTTTTCTGACCTGAGCTGAAGTGTTAGTACTATGACCTAAAATTACATTCAACAACAAATCTTTGTGCAGCAAAACTGTAAATATGTGCACTGACCTTTAAAGATCATACACAATGAATTTTAAACACACCTGCAATGTTCTGTAAGCCACAAACAAAGAGCAGCTTTTATAAGTAATTGTGTGCAGTGATGGGTGTACTTCCCCTGCAAAGGCAAAACCTCTAACTCTAAATATTGATTCAGTTCTTAAGCTGAAAAAAAATGTTTTGATATAACAGAAGGGCCTACTTTCTATATTTCAGGGTTATTACTCTACCTCCCATTCTGGTGTCTGAAGCTGCATCTTCTTGGTCACATTCTTGGGCCTTGAGGGCAAATTGCACCATATAGATCACATCTGTGCTGTTAAATTATATTTCAATTACTCACCTCTGTGTCTTTAGCTTCTAATATGTCTTTCCAGCAAGCAGATTTGTCTAGATATGTCTGTGTTCAGAGTTATCTAGTGGTTTGAAAGACAGTGTAGACCTTGAGGGATGGATGTGACACTTCTGTCCATGTCTTGGGTACAAGATAAAAAGTTAGCGTAATATTTCACACCAGCTCTATCTTTCTGTTTCACTTAGCCAGCATGTTGTCTGGAGAAAGGATTAAGGTCCTGAATCATCTTTTGCCCCCTACTCTCAGACCTGAATAAATCTTCTGTTATACCAAAAGTATAGCACTGAAGAACATTTGAATTATTTTTTTTCCCTCCACCAGTTTTTGCCAGCTGTTACTTATCAATAATGTTAAAAATAACTAATCATCAGTATGCATTAAGTAATGCAGTGACATTTAGATGTGATGCTGAAGGGCCATGAAGCAAATGACTTTTGATTGTTACCATGTTATAGTTATGTTCTCATGTAATGTGATTTTTATATTGGGAAATAAAAGGCATTTTCTATAATGTATAACAATTTGCTTTTGCAGATGATAGCAGTCATTTCTTTCACCTGGGACTGGTGAATACTTAAATATATTCCAAATTCCCAAAAAGTGTACACTTTCTCCTATTTAATTCAATGAGCTAAGTATTTTTTGCTTTTTTCTTTAAATTTTCACATAGTGAGGGATCAGTTAAGGTTGGAAAGGGTGTCTGGAGGTCATCTGGTCCAACCACCCTGCTCAAGCAGGGTCACCTAGAGAAAGCTACCAAAGACTTTGTCCAGATGGCTTTTCAATATCTACAAGGAGGAAGATTCTACAACAGCTCTGGGCAACCTGTGCCCAGTGCTCAGCCATGGAGCACTGCATGCCCAGGTCCCTTTTTTGCAAAGTTATTTTTCGGCCAGGGCCTCCAGCATGTGCTGGCACCTGAGTTTATTCTGAGGGAACTGAGACTCCACTGTCCGTGTGTCTAGATTAGGTCACTGGCAGGTATGTAGACATGGCTGTGTGTTTCTAACTCATTATAGATTCATTTTCCAAGTATGGAAATATTTTTCTATTTCTTCATTTCAGTTTACCACAGTTTAAAAACTTTCTGCTATCAGAAAATAAGAATTGCAATTGTCACTTTTGTATCAAACTGTTTGCTGAATTTTAATTACTTCACATATTAGAGAGTTAATTCTTCACAGGTATTATAGCATTGTAGATGAATTGCACAGGAACTCACCCGTGAGGAAAGGGGAGAATCATAACAATAACAAGGTATCATGTATTTCCATTTATACTTCAAAAATCATCAGCTTCCCTTTCTGAAAATCTATGCTGATTTCTTACTGGCTTCTATTGGTGTTACTAAAAAAATTGTAGTGGGAGATTTTTAAGGGTTTTTTTATGTTCATACTTAATCTTCCACATTGTTATATTCTACTTAAAAACTGGCTAAGAACAGAAGATATGCCTATACCAAGGAAATATAATCTCATTGGCAGGAAGGACTTACAGCATCAAATGTGGTCATTTTGTACTAAAAGGTAATTAGAGACAGGTTGAAAACTGTAATTTAATATCTATTTTTTCAGTAAACATGCTTATTCTGTATGATAAGTCCAGGTATTAGAAACACAATACAAAAATAGGTCAGTGGTGGATTACTGTGATGCTGTGGAGAGCAGGGTTTGCAAATATGAGTCTTTATGGGTCCTTTGAGAAGGTAGCATGAGAGTGATTTTATGTGCCAAAGTGGATACACAGATTTTCTCAATGTAATATTTTCCAGTAAACATAGCCCAGAAACAGCAGCAATTAATCTGAGTGTCTAAAGTCTACATGAATGTAATCTAATGACAGTTTCTTTTACTTTTGTCTTTCACCAGTTTTGGCTGAATCCATGTGCAAGAACTGAACAAAGATGCACATGCACTATTATACATATTCATTAAAAATGTCAGATTGAAGATGCTTTGCCTAATTTTTCTTTTATTCATTTCCCATTTGAAACAGTTTCAAACAAGAATGATCAGTTAAACTATGGATTTTTAATGAAGTATTAGGAAATACATGTATGTTTTTCTCCTTGTGAAGAAAGCTATTTCTATGTTTTGCTCATTCAGCTTGGGCAAGAAAGGAGCACCATGTGATAAGCATGTTCTAGCAATGTTCAGATTTAGCATATTCCTGACAGCAGTCTACATATAAAAATTACTTACAAGAAGTACCTGATGCATAAATTTGAATTGCAAAAAGCTTTCATTTTTAAATTTAAAATATAAAAAAGGCTCATAAATAATTTTTGGATGATTTTACTATGAGAAAAAGCCAAAATAAGGAAATTATTAACTGAGGACTACCTACTTAGATTTATCTGAGATATTTTTATACACAATTCTCAATAAAAATGCAGTTTGCTTTTTGCAGATATCACAGTCAGTCACTGGAAAAAGTCAGTAGTTTCAGATGGTGAAATGATGGCATTGATTGGTTTCCTAACAAAGTAGAAGTGTGTAAATAAAATTAAAGTCTTGAGCTGTTTTAGTTACTTATGACTTTGCTATGGGGATGATAATTTTTAAAGAAGTCAATGTTGGTATTAAAAGGTGAATAATTACTTGTGAGGTCTGTTGGGAGGACAGGGTTGAAATAGGAAGATTTGGTGAGGAGGAAGGAATAGTATTGCTCCAAGTGCCACTGCAGCTGGGAATGCTAAAAATGTTGGTGTTGGAAAACTGCCTTTCTTATACCTCCTCTTTGGAGGAGAAAAATTCCTGTGGAAGATAACACATTGTCACAGAACACATGTGAAGCCTTTTGCTACAATGAGGCAGCAGCGAGCCTCCACGCTGCCCGCTGGGAGGAACTGAGGGGAACGGAGCCTCACCTTTGTGGTACTGCCACCTGAAGAAGGTAATGAAATACCTTCTTTTTTAGCAAGGTAATGAAATACATCTACTCTTTGCATTTTGGCTGTGGTTTGCTGGTTGCCCTCAGTTACCTGTATGTGTCAATTCACACAAGATTCTTTTCCTACAAGACCATTGCTTTGCTTCCATAAGCCCAGGCAGGTTATGCTGATAAACAGCACACCCATAACTTGCCCAAGCCATTTTCTTGTTTTGTTTCTGTAGGATGATCAACAGGTTTTCCTGGGTTGGGCTGGTTGTGTTTCAGCGTGTCTTCTATAAGTCTTACATAATGTGCTTGATTGATTCTTTTTCTCCAACATGCAAATCTCGCAATACCACATGATAAACCAGCTGATCAAAATCAGTGTTTCATGTCACAACTTGTATAGCATGGCATCCTACAGCTGTGGTATTTTTACAAATTATTTGAAACACTTTACTAGCCACTATGAAAGAAAACATATTTCTTCTTCGAAAACTGCACCACTTTCACCTGGGATAGAGATCATTTTCTTCTTTGTAGCTCCTGCAGTGCTGTGTTTTGGATTTAGTATGAGAATAATGTTAATAACATGCTGATGTTTTTGGCTGTTGCTAAGTGTTTACCCCAAGTACAGTTTCCTGTGCTCTGTCGGTGAGGAACTGCATAAGAAGATGGGAGGGAGTACGGCCAGGACAGCTGACCTGAAATGGCTGAAGAGTTATTTCACACCATACAACATCATGTCTAGTATATTAATTCGGGGGACCGGCCCAGAACCCACAATTTTTCCTTTTTAACTTACCCTCCTTCCCACTGGGGGAGGAAAGGATAGTGAAAAGACTGGCATTCACTCACCATCTGGGGTTAAACCATGACAAAACCTCACTTTCCTTATTTCTGTGGAATTTATGGATAATTATTTCAACCTGTGACAATTTATCTTTTCCTTTGTAGAAATGTCTCTCAAATCTTTCCAGAACCCGATCATATTGCAGTGCAGTTCCTGTCTTGTGTATTGACCTCCTTTCATCCAATGATATGGTCTTGCTGTAAAATTACACCAACGTCTAACACTGAATACAGGTAATATTAAGACAGCATTTAAGTACTTGCTAGCTGCCTTTTCAAATTTTTCAGAGAATAAAAAAAAAGGCATTAACTCAAATGAGCACTTGCACAGAAATGAGCATTCATTTTCAGTATTCAGAAAAAATTCCAGTAACATACTTTACTGTGTGCATGTGCACTTCAGAACATTCCTACAGTCAGGAAAGGAGTGACACCAGGATAACCTCTCTGGCCCAACCATTCTATATGTTCTCTTAGCAAAGGCCTTGTTATTTTTTCACAGTGTCTCTCAGCATTCATGTAGGATTATTTGCCTTGATTATTTGGAAGCTTCCAAGAAGAAATTGAGATTTAATTCTCCTAATTTCAGATATTTAAATATTACATGTGCAGTGTGTATAGCACATATACAGCACACACGTAGACATCGTAAGTTATGAATGAGTGGAATCCCACCTGTAATATGTAAATATTAAATATCACAATAATCACAAAAATAAATATTTAAAATTAATATTTTAAATATATGTTATCAACACATACAGACATGTAATCCAAATTTCTCTACAGAGACAACTGAATGAGTCTAAACAGGACTCCAGCTGTTGAATACTTGTGGAACTGACATCTTAGGAGAGTTTGTTGTCAATACAGAGATACACTGTCTTAATGGTGCCTACTTCACTCCATTACTCTTTAAAAATGTGATAAATTGCTTCTGAAAATGAAGATTTGTCTCCATTAATTAGAAACATAATCTAAACAAACTTCTCTTAGCTCTGATTGTCAGGATCTTAGAGGTCAAATAATTTGCTCAGGCTTCCTCGCCTAGGGCCATTTGAGACTCTTTGGTGTGTATGAGAGTATATGTACATAGTTTAGCAAATGTGACACAGGATCTACAGGAAACTCCCTGCAGCTGCAGCTGGGAGCTGGGCAGGGCATCTTTGGGCAGCTCAGATGGCATTGCATCCCCACATGCAGACAGCAGAACCAAGATCTCGACTTTTACATATATATAAATATGTGAGAAGAACTCATCCTATCAGTGATTGCTGATTTGAGTCCATCATTAATTTTACATCATTTTGTGTTATTTTATACTTGCACAGGGTAAAACCATTGGCTTAGCACACTAAATTGACTGACTGTTGGGTTGTAGGGCCTTGATGAAACCTGTGGCACCCCGGCGATCACGATGCTCTAATGCTGTGAACTACTTGCATCCTCTCAGAAAATAAAATATTTAAAGATGCTTCTTTAATGATAAACAAATCCTGGTATTGTTTACCCTAAAAACCACTAAAACTTCTACTGGATTCCTTTAGTATGTAGCACCTATATCTTAAGACTGCTACCACAAGGAAAAAATTTTTGACCTTTTTTTCTCTCCCTGTCTTTTTTTCGATGTGTGTGGGTGTGTGGGTGTTTGTTTGTTTTTGTTTACATTTTTGTTTTTTAATTAAGTAAGACTGGTTGCCTTTTCAATTTTCTGATGTCTCAAATTGGAATGTGAGAAGGAACAGAGATATAGAAACTAATGTGGACTTCCTGGGCCTGTTTGCAGCCAGCTTTTGTTGGAGTCATGAAGTATATGTACTGACATATATGCAGAAGAAGACCTGAAGGCACATCTGTGATCTTCTCCCTTCTCTGTCTCACACACCTTCTCACCTCACAGCCTATGTTTTTAGCTCTGAAAAAGAACAAATAAAAATATGTAACCACATTAGCAGAACCAGAAATTGTCATCAAGCTGAATAAGGAACAAAAGCACCTTCTCTGTGTCAGCGCATGTGTAATTATTCTCACATGCAGAGAAGAACAAGAAGATGTAACAATGCTGAAGACTTTCTATTTGGAGAGTGCTTTGTTAGTTTTTGGATAGGTTACACTTCATGTGATTTTGTGGAATTGCTGTCCCTCTTCCCTTTTCAGTCTGGGTGAGAGTAAAGATTTAAACACTACAAAACATACGTGCTACAGCAAATACGTTAAAGGAATTCTCTGATTGTAGGAGTTCAAATAAAAGTTTTCCCCAATTCATTTTCAAAGCTTTTCAGAAACCATTGCTGACTTGTGAATTCTTATTTACCCTGCTCTGCATGTAAAACCTGCAATATATGTAGACATTCTAATATACTAGGCCTACTTCCCGTCTCAGCTGGATTAATCTCATGCCAGCAATTTTGGTGGAGTCATCCTTGTTTCATGCCAGTGAACAGAAATCAAGCCTTTGTATACAGGATATTTGAACAAAAATCCATACATGAGAGAAGAGGGCTATCATTAACAGCTGATAGCTTTCTAGCACTTCCGCCTTCTCATTGATTGCACTGACAGCAAAGCTGATTAACATCTTGTTCAGGTACACTTGTTGCAAGGCTGGAACATTCTGGGGTGGGTAGAAATGGAGCTCTGATATAAGACCTGGCCCAGCTATTTCCTCCTACAAACTTGAGTAACAGTCCTCAGCACAGAGATTAAAAACAGAATGTTTTTATTTTGGTGCCTTGTCATAATTACACTCATGTGTAATTTAGAATTACACATGAGCATAATGTTCTTACCTATATTGATAAAGGATTTTCCTGCTTCCCAGGTATTCGTCTAACTAAAGATCCTCTTCCCCCTCAATCTCCCTGCCCTGTCATTTATTTTAATATAAAATAACAGTAAAATATTCCTTTTGTAAAAAGGCATCTCTAACATGCATATTATTTATCTTTTTATAGCTGGATTTCTTTACTAGCACAAAAATTTGCTAAAATTAATACAAGCATTCATCTTATCAGCATCTTTATACTTAAAGTTTTTTAGAGAGGCAAGGACCTCAATTTTCAAACAAAAGACAGATTTTCATGTCGTTGCTTAGCACTTCTGCTTACTGACCTCTTACCTCAAGCCTCCATTTAACTTTAAGCCATAAAACATGCTTTGGGAAATTACAGAGCATCTGAAATGGGACATCTGAATTACTTTCTAAAGGTCTGTTTCCAAAGAATCTGATTGTTTTACCAGTACCTAAAAAAACATCTATTTTTAATATTAAATTTACCTGCTACAAAGCTGAAGTCCCAGGCTCTTTAAGAAATTAGATTCATTATCTATAAACAGATTGAGGCAGTTGAATTTGGCAAAGGACAGTTTTAGCCCACCAAGACAGTTTCTCAATCCAGCCAAATTCTAATCTGGGACAGGGGGTTAGCAGTTTTCACTGAAATCACTCACCAAAATGACCAGTGAGCCACTAGGCTCACTTAATTCAGTTTTGGTGCATATCCGTGAGACAATTTAATAGCTTTTCCAGCTCAAGAAGGGAAATACCACCAACATTTGCAGAAAGCCAGAGGCCATGTGGCTTTTGGAGTAGCAGGGAGAAGTTAAATAGGCTGGGAGCTGGCTGTAGAAAGAGAGATTGGTTCTTGGATATCAGGATGAAAGGCTCAGAGCTGGCACGAGAAACTATATATTTCTGGCAAAGGGGTCTATAACAGCCATGAAAGAGCCTTGTGGGTGGCCCACAAAAAGGGGGGTTACAGCTGGGTCTGAAGGAGGCTGGCAGAAGACAGTTCCTGCCTGTTAAATTTGCCAGTATGCTTGTAGCAAGGCAATGACCTACAGGGAGCTGTCTGGACAAACTCCACATCTATACCCAGCAGGCACTGGGATGTCTTTAGGGCTGAATGAAGCATGATGATAGTACATTGGTTGGTAACCATTTGTACACACAGAACATGAAAAGAATTTTCCTCAGAAAAAATGGTTGAGAAAGGATACCTTCATTACAATATGATCAAGAGAACATGGAGAATTCTTCAGAAGTGTTTATTTAAACACACCTGTAATCCTCTGGGTATTTAAATTGCACAATGACCATATGCTATCTTTTCCAATTATTTAATCACCTTAAAATTCTAAAGTATTTCCAAAAAGAAGAAAAAAAAAAGGCGTAAGTTAATCTGTTTATGTTTTGCCCTACCCTCTGTTGACTTGGAGTGCCAAACAGAATTGTTTTGCTAAAAAAATGAATCAACACAATGAACTGTTGAAGGATTGGAAGGCTTTTCATGTCCTTCCTCACTTGTTTAGTTTGCTCATATGTATGCTAAATATGACTGTATCTTTCCAGACTTTTTATGGGTCCTGTTTATAAAATTCTTTTTTTCCTGTCTTTCTCTAGATTTTCTTCAACTCCATCTTTCTTAAAATATGATGGCCCACTTAAATATAGTACTCCATGTAAGTCCTCACCAGTGACAGATACAGCAGGACAGTGACCTTCCTGACAACACAAAATGGCATGTTTTTTTACAACAGCATGATACAATTGATTCAGAATTAGCCTATTAAGCCTTCTAATTTCTAGGCCCTTTCTGTTATTGCTGCCAATCAGTTAATGCTCTTTTCTGCTTGAAAATACCACAAGCAACATAATGAATTTCACCTTTATTGAAATTCTCTTTTTTATATAAAATTATTCTTCAGCTGTTCAAGATCATATTCAGTGAACCTTGTCTGCCATTTCCACTCATTCAGTTTTTAATGACAGTTCTTTCCAAACTATCTAAAAACTATTCATCCAAGCTATTAAAAAATGTTGAAGAATACTGAGCACAGGACAGAGCCCTAGGGAGTGTGACATAATAAGAAATGGTTGACAAATATCTCTAGAGCAGATGTGTGCTTTTAGCTGTGAACCTGCCAAAATCATCATGTATACATGATTTCCTTGAGAGAAAGTGCCATATGGAAAGATCTCAAAAGCCAAAAGTCAAGACATATCCTGCTGTTGCCCCTTTTTCTGAATGTGACATGGTTTTCTCTGGAGAAGAAACTGCAGTGGATTAGTATTTAATTACTGAAAAATCAGTTGTCTTTTTCTCATTTCATAGTTATTCTTTAAATACTTACAAACTGCTTTTAATAATTTGATTCTGATTCTTCCAGACTATCAAAATTGCATGTTTTTATAAATCCATTCTACCCTGTTCAAAATTGGAAATATCTTTGCCATCATGTTTCCTTGGATGCCATGATTTCTGGAAGAAAATCACTACAGGTTAGGGAGTTGCTATAATACATTTCATCAGGAACTCCCAAATTTGAGAATAACTAAAATACACTCAAAGGTTTTTGAGCCTACATTTTTGCATCTGTTTTTAACCATATAGAAGAACTAATTTTTTGCAATACTTGAAATAAAAAAGACTTTGAATTTCTCTGCTCGTTACATCCTTCCCTTCCCTGTAAGTACTCAGTTCATTCTTTCATTTTCCTTTCATTTACTTCTAAGATATAATTAGAAGGTTTTCTTCTTGCCTGTTTTCTCTTGTTAGTCGCCTAAACTTCAGCATTTCATTGTATGCTCTGAATCAGCTGGTTTTTAATAACAATTTTTAATAATAATGTGTCTCAAGTAGCTGAATCTCCTGGCTCAATTGCATCATTACAGCTTGCTTCTACTTTTATCCATCCCCAGGGACTTTCAGCAGATTGGCCTTTGGTTTCTTGGAAGCCAACAAGTTAAGCCTATTCATTTTTGATATATGGCATTGTTACGTAGTATGTGTTTTCCGACTTTACTATTTAGCGTGTTGCTCCGATACTTACATGAAGGAGGTCAGGAGAACAGGAGATTCTTGTGTCATAAGAAGGTCGTCTTATAGATTATGGTGATTAATCATCATAAAAATCATAAGCATACTAAAAATGAAAAAAATGTGTACTGCTTTGCAACTTGCTCCTTATACAAAAAGAGAAGCTATGTTGAACATCTATTGGCACACACTGGAGAATTACTTTCATTGTAAGCTAAAGTAACTTCCTGCACAGTGAACTGGTCCTCTTTCTCTTCTGTTGAGATTCCCATTCCCATGAGGAACGAAAGCTGAGTGTCTTTTGTGTTCTCCTGTGCCCTGAACAGAAAGCCTAAGGTCTTGCCTGGCATAAAGGAACTGAAATAAGTAGACAGTGTATGCAATGGTGGCCTCTGGGAATGGTTTCAGGACTTTGTATTTCCTAGTTATTTTGTGCTTTTTTAGTCAAAGGGTAAACATTTCAAGCTAAATTATTCAGAAGGGATTTAGGAGGTGTTTTCTTTAAGTTCTGCAGAATACAAATGTGTGGAGAGAAAGAAAAATCAAGCATTCTGCTTTGGTTTTATGTTTTTGTTCACTGGTTACACTGAGATCTTTGAGGAGAAGGATTGTATGGATGTCTGGGGTAATCCAGTTCCCCCTCTTCCTGCGTAGGGCTTTCATAGGAAGCCACACCATACCACTGCTGGAAGAGGTCTATTTCAAGCCTAGTAAAGGAGAGGAAAGAAAAATCCTGGCAGATGAGGAGTCGTGATAAAATCTGAGGGTACTTTGCTACCGAGACCAGGATGTTAGTGATATTTCTCCAGCCAAGAGAAGAGACTGTGTACTTTTCAGGAGATGACATTATGGAAATGTGTGGTGTATTTTAGCAGTGCAATACCAGCACAAGGCCTCAGAGTGCACAGTGAACTCACTTTCCTGAAGAAAATACCTCCTTTACATGTAGGTGGAGGAATGTAACTCCTTAAAGGTAGAAATTGAGATAGAAGCCATCTGCTTCTGCATTATAACATTGACAATACAATAGATGCATACACATCGACTTTTGTCATTTTAACAGAACCAGGTAATTACTAGAACCATGGTATGCCCCAGTACACACAATCTGCATGAAGCCAGAAAAAAACTGTTTGACCCAATATAGCAAAACCTCCCCCAAGGACTGCTGGAAATGCCATTTTCCAGACTTGTGCTTCCTGCAGTACAAAGCAGCAGATGGCCTGCCAGCACCCTGGGATATGATTGACTGTAAAAGAGTGCCTTGACTTCATTCTGTTATTTTAAAGACTCGATGGTTTAAATGTATGTATTTTGACAAAGTTGTGACACTGCTTGTATGGGAGGTAAGTAAGAGGGGAATAAAAGTTGTTCCTTTACAAGATATTGTGCTCTCTAAAGAGAATAGGAACTTCAGGCTTGTTTATGCTAAGTAACCTGCTGAGCCCCTGTGTCTTGGTTAGGTTAAATAACTCTGAATACCCTCAGTGGGGTCACCATCTTTCTTCAATATTCCACAGTGTAGTGTGTCAATATTTCACAGAGTAGTGAAATAAATCCTACCCCCGGAAAGCTGTGACCCTTATGGCATACTGTCCCCAGGAGAACAGAGGCTGCCTCTTTTGAGACCAGGCATTTTGGTTCTCTGGCATCCATCCATGTTAAGCATTATTCCACTTATCTGTTATTATGGATTTGGCCTAGTTCTGTGTGATACAGGAGCATGTATTTCTATGTAAATATTATGCTGACTGCAGTACAATTACTCTTAATAACTGATCCCAGAACAACAATTCTATTTCAAAGCATTGTTACAGATATTTTTATAATTATATTGTTTCATGGTTCACAAAATTGTAGGTGACAAGGTGCAGGCAGGCACCTGAAGTAGTGAAGGTACTGACTTGATACGTCAGGCCCAAGTGCATGTCCTTATCCTCTGTCCTCTGTCTCAGCATGATCTGTGACACTTCATGAAAGATTTTTCAAGCTAGGACATCTATTCCTGTGTACGTTTCAGCTACATAAGTGTGAGAGACTAGTTTGAAACCTACTTGACATTAACCCAATGAAAATAAAATACTGCAAGGAAGCACTACTCTTGTTGGGCTTGAATTTTACTTAAGAACTCTTAAGAACCTCACTTACCTGGAGCTTGTGAAAAAGGGTTCTCCAAACCCAAATTAACAGTATTTGTAAAGCACTTATGACAGAGCTCCAATACAAAATGTGGCATTGAAAGGCAAGGACAAGCTTGGTGTACAGGAATGCAAATACATTTAATTATCTTTATGATATAACATTTTTATGTTTTTGTCGTAGGCTTGACATGTTGTAGCAACATTGAAAAAAATGGAAGAATGTTAGGGATGTCCTCAAGGAAGCAATTATTTCCTAATTTGCATCAAAAGGGGTGGAGGTAAGGAGAAAGCAAGACTCTGCTGCTATACATGACTTTTGAACCTTGAAAATCTTCTCCAGAAGTCAGTGGGGAGAGATGTGAGACATGAAAGCTTGGTTGGAGGTGAGTTAGAATCATGTTTTCCTATTTCTTTTTTTGCCTTTGACATTTTCTTTCCAACCCTTTAAGACTTTAAGATTTTCTTTTGCTCAATTAAGCTTTCATTAATTTCCCCCATCATCTTTCCAGTGCTACAGTTGAGGCCAAGGGAAGCTGACAAATTTGGCTCATGTTCCACCTCTGGAGGTAAAGTATGCAAGCATCAGTCTAATACTCCCCCCATGAGGTGCACTCTGACCTGGTGCTAAATGCTCTCAGCCAGGCTGGAAGGGTCAGCAGGGCCTGGGAGTACCGAGCACTCTATTTAAAGTTGTTCCTGGCAGAGAACACCCCTTCTTCCAGGATCAGGTAACAAAGAAAGACCCCTCATAGCAGACTCCTGAGGAACCTTTCAAATCAGTCCATGGCTTCAAAGGGAAATGTAGCAGCTTCCAGCACAGGAGAGAGGGCTGAAACTAAGTTAACCAAGAGAAAATGTCGGACAGCACTGATTTGTGAGACTGTGTTTGAAAAAAATATTTACAAACACCTTCTGCAAAGTTGCTACTACTGTAAAATATGCAATAGAAGGTGTTTTCATGAGAATTAAGAAAAGAGGCGGCTCTTTTAATCTAATAAATTCCAGGAAATCAGTTCTCTTGTCAACCCGGTGACCTGAGATGCTGTACGATACTGGTTTATTTCACCTCTTTTGAAAGATATTTCAAGTTATCTAGTAGTTTGCTCACTCCAGTAGACATTGCAACAATGCTGTTGTTTTTATCACTTCAGTCCATAAGGCTCCTCTCTGTGCTGTCAGGCTCATGTGTCAGGAAAGTCACTGGAAAAACTATTTGAAACTCTGCTTATAGCTCAGTACTAGGCTTTGGAGGAGCTCATTAATGCTTAGAAGCTGACTACTAGGGTAAAATATTTTCATGGAGACTGCGGTCTAAAACCTGATATTCTTCTCGGAGCTAAAAGCTAAACAGGATGTGGGGAGAGTTTCATCCAAAATAGATAATTGCACTGATGTTATTTTATAGCTATTGTTGGGCTCTTATTTTAGGTTGAAAACAAAGTAACACGTGCAAAAAGTGAGAACATATTGGAAGAGACTGATACAGCAGTGCATTACTCCTCATGTCCCCATGTCCTTAAAAAAGTCTGTATTCTACTCTAATGCGAAACTAGATATAAAGAAGGAGAGTGCATTTCATTGCAGGTAACTCAAAGGAACTGTCAGGGTATTCAGTCCCATGTTAAGTCAGAGATAAAATAGAAGCATGAACTCTATATTTTCTAAATGGAATGGTCTGAAATATTTTCCTTTGGGATTGTCACAAAACAGATATCACCAATGCTATCAAAAAAAAGGATATTCTCTTTGAGAACTTGTCTGATATTTTCCATGGTGCTATGAAGAAGTGCACATTGTGCAGTAAAATAAACACTATTGCCATTCTAAATCATGGGGACAAAACTGGAAACCAGGCTGCAGAAAACTGCAGAATGCATTGAAAGTGCTTTTAAGTAAAGCCTTTCAGAGATTCTAAGAACTGCCAAAACAAGTAACCCAACTTCATTTAGAAGAAACGGAAAGCAACAGTGCAGAAAGAAAGCTCATGCTACATAGAAGAGATTCAAGTGCAGAACACAGGGCCAAAGTGATGGTAATTTCATCTTGAAAAGGCTTAGCTGAAAATAATAGTGCTTCAGGTACAGGTCTTCCATAAGGCCCTAATTAAGCAAAAGAGATTGCCCAAGAATATCAGCATCCGGAAACAGCTCCAGTAACCCGAGTACCCTGGCAATGTAATTGATAAAATATTAAACTGATATTTTTAATCCAGCAGCAGTCCAGATTAAGTAATGAACTTGTGAGTTAAGTGAAACATCAGAAGATAAGTTTCACTCATGAAATATACACTCACAGAGAGGTTATCATCCACGGAGCAGGCATACACCTACTGAAAGTAGGCAGCCGTGCATGCAAAATTACCTCCTGCCTGTGAGTGCAAAGGAGCTACTTAGATCCCTTCTGTGCCTAATAATGGGGCTCAAAGGAGAGACAGCTTGGATACTGTGTATTGCTAATAACTGGAAAAGATGCACTGGAGCCTGCATAACAGAAACTATAACTGCATAACTAACTATAACAGAAATTGTTATAGCAATTCCTGTGAGGAATACTGCAGAAAAAAAGACAACACTAAGCTGTGGAAAATAGTTCATACCCCTCTTCTTTAAAGCTTTTTCTTACAGTCCTAATTAGATATAAGAAAATAATTGATTTTTCAGTTTGGTGGCTGAACCTAAAAAATACTTTCTAATGTGTTTCAGATCAACCTGAAATGACTTTTTTTGCTGACTTCTTTTGCTAACACAAAAAACAGCATTAACAATATTTGTTGTTCAAGCACTTCAACATTAAAAAAAAATTGTAGCTGCTTTTGTGCTGGTATTTTGTTTGGTTGGTTTTTCTCTTAATAAATGAAGGAGAATTTGACTTCTGCAAGGAATGATCAATAAATTTTTATTTTAAAAAAATTGAAATTTGATCCCAAAGTCACAAATTACTTTGGTAGACTTAAGGCCTTTCCTCTCATATGAAATTCTAATTTGAACGCAGACACAATCTCCATTATTGAAAGCCTTTACTTTTTTTCCCCTAATTTCACATTGCTAGAATTAATTCTGGCCTCATATAAGTGGAGCAATGTAGCTCTCACAGTCACAGAGTCCTGAATCAGCAAAGAACGTGTATGTCCTTAATGATAAGGAGCCTGAGAAGACACTTGTATTTCTGCTCAAAAACTAGGTCAACTAAAAAAAAATTTAAATTAGCTAAACATTATTTCAGCAGCTTACTCCTGCATTCCCTTTCCTCTTATAACTGTGCAGAAACTTCCACATTTTTCCCAAATCCTCACTGTCCTGTTGAGGTTCACTCTGAGGAAGAAGTGGTTGAGGGCAATCTGTAGCTCCCAATCCGCATTATTGAAAATAACTCTGCAATAACTCTGAAACTAAGAAGTCCTCAGGGTTCTTCTGATCTCCAAGGTCTATTGATGCTTTTGCCACAAGCTTTTTTTATCTTGGGCTTATCCCCAGCTGTCTAGAGCTCTCCCCACACTAATCATAGTGTGGATGAGATCCAGCCATATGGGCTAGATGAGACCCAAGGAAGACTCAGGTGAAGCTTGCAGTTCCTGTAGCTGGGTGAACCAGGATTTCCTAGCATTCCCAAAGTGCAAACCTGCAGTTTGAGCAGTTCTGAACCATTCACATCCCACCATCATCCCAGTAGTTAACTCCTTACCAAAAAGAAACAACAGGAGATACGTAATAGGACAGTAATTGATTATATCAGCAATCAAGGAAAACTGACTTTGTCACTTGGGCAAAAGGAATAAACTGAAGAACAGGAAGAAAAAAAATATATAAAATAAATAATTCTTTTGCAACCTTGGCTGCCTCTGGTATCAACAGTTTCCAGGACTTTTTAAGAGGAATCATGACTGCCTTAGTGCTTCAACAAGTTGTCCAAATGACTTTATATTCTTTCAGTTTCTTTACACTTTTCCTTATTTCAGTTACTCATGAATTGTAGCTAAAAACAAGAGTAAAAATATTTCCCTTTATTTAGGGTGTACTGGAGGAACCTCAGTTTAGGGCACTGAAATCACAGCCAGATCCAGAGTCCTTTGTTAAAACCTGTTTTTGGAGAATCCTGTCCCCTGCTGCTGACTCTTTTATGTGTTGTTGCCTCTTTTCTGTGCTGCTGCTCTTGGCAAACTGGGCCTCCTCTCCCCTTCAGAGGGATACTCATCATATTCAGTCTGGGAAATCCCTGTTCCTGGGAAAGGGATGAGGCAGTCCTTGCTATCTGCTCTGCCAGCTCTGCGGGTAGTTCCTATTTCTCCTCTCTGTCTATTCACTTTCAAGTATAGAAGACTCTTCTTCTAAGCAGAGATGGTTCCTGCCTACATACAGGTCAGTTTAAAACCACTCTAGTCTCTAAAGCTGTTGACTGAAACTATGCTGACTCTTTTGGGAGCTTCAACACCTAGCTAAGTTTAAGTGTCTTAATCTGAGAGTTGTGGCTTGACCTTATGAATCTATGGCCTTTCATTTCATAACAGCTTTACTCTGTCATGTAGGACAGCCTAAGCATTTAGACCCTATGACTGAAAATACTTTGAACCTCGAGTTTAGAGCCATATAGGCTTAGATCTGAAGACTGGCTAGTCTGACAAGCTAGGCTGACAGAATCTAGCCATTATTTCTGAATGTTGCAAAATCTAAAACTGTGTGTTAGAGTTATAGTAACTAGGATCAGATGAGTTTAGAGAAATCAGGAAGAGCTGTCTGTGAGACTTCTGACTGAGCAAAAGTCTGGGTGCCAACATTCAACTGAAGTTTCTTACAGGGATAAAAAACCTGTATTTATAGCAAAGCCACTCATTCAAAACTATCCCACACTGTCAAGGCCATCCTGTAGTGCCCATGTATAATGATCCCAGTCTAGTTGCTGCTAAAGGAGGTTCTATCATGGCAAAAGGTCCATTCAGATTTCTCACACAGGTTTTGAAAGGAGGTCCAAGAGACACCTAACACTGATGCCTTTACTCACCTTTGCAAGTAAGGTCTGAGTCACATTCACTAGAGACTGTGTGAGGACAAAAAGTTGTATCTTCCCAAGGTGTTTCATACATTTCTCCAACTTCTAGATTATCAGTCCGATAGTCTTCACTGGAAAATCAATGCTCATAAAATGAATCCATACATAAATGGCAGCAGCAGTAAAAGAAGCAGAGTGAAAAGACTTCGAAAGAAATAGTAGATAATATCTGACAAAAATATCTGTGAGTTCTGAAATGACATTTGAAAAAACATCAGAGGGGTAGGGAAAATTAAGTCTTTTCTGTCTCTTATGACTACAGCTCTAGCGAGAAAATTTTCCCTAACACATAATCTTAGCAAAAAAAATAGCTTTTCACAACTAATCAGCTGCACCTTGATTTCCTTCAATATGATGGCAAGCATATTTTCCAGGTAAAGATGCAAGTTATAAAGGTAAAGACCTTTAGCATGAAAATCTGTGGCTTGTAGCAAAACAGATTTTTGTAGGAGAAAAACAAAATTAAATTGCAAGATTCTTTTCCAAAAGAGAAAGACCTTATTCTACAAGTGAAATTTACATAAACCAGTGTTCATCATATTACCTTTAAATTCGACTATCAGTAAATTCAACTTCCACTCCCTCCTCAAAGAGTTTAAATCTGAAAAATACAGAACTGAAACTAACACACAAAAAGTACGGTAGGGAAAAGGGTGGCAAGATTACAAGGGTAAATGAAACCATGCAAATCATCAATGAAACCCAATGTCCTAAGTTTACCCAGACAGCTGTACAGGATTTGGGGAGTTCATTGCAGAGCAGGCTTGGCCTCATGCCGTCCGCCAGGTTGTGGAGGCAACTGATGATGTTCAAGGCCTGCTGAGAGCAGGGGCAGCACCTACATAAGTTTGGACTCCAGGATTCCAGGTGGTAATGGTCCAGGCTAATTGCTGCCAGACACCCCTATCCCGAGTCTGTGTCTGCCAGAAAGGATCCCCCTGGCCCAGCAGAGGTCCTCATCACTGAAGCAGTCAGAAGTTATGAGCTGCAGGGAAACAAAGTAAGGGTTACAAAAGAATTAAAAAAATTTAGTGAAAAGACATTGATGAGCAGGCAAATTGCAGAGGACAAAGGAGCTGGGAGAAGAACTTGATAATGAGTTATAAAGAAGAGACAACTTAACTGCACAATACTAAAAGAGAAGCATCAGCTTTAGAGGAAAAAGACATTTTGAGGACAGAAACATTCCTGCATGTCATGGGTCAGTGCTGCATGTGACAGAAAAGAAGAATGATTCTTGTTTTGGAACCTTGTTCTTGCCCCTAAGACCTCTTCACAGCATAACAGTAGGAGAAAGTTGTTAAATGTACAAAACAGCTGCTGCTGTGCTCTCTGCTGTCTCACAGCATCCTTTGATCACCAAAATATATAAGCAGAAGCCCAGGTTCATTGCTAAGCAACAGACCGCTTAAACATATACCCAAATTCTGTTCATATTAGTAGGACAGAAGCCTGTAACTCAGTTTAAATTCACATGAGTGTCTTGCTAAAGAGTGGTGGGGTATGGAGGTGGTAGTGTGCACCCTCTGCCCAGCACCTTCAATGTCAAAGCAGAGATCACATGAAGCTAAAGCAACATCAGACTTTAGCAGCTTTCTCGATGCTGCTTTTGGA
The DNA here is from genome assembly GCA_034509425.1 of Eopsaltria australis. Lineage (NCBI taxonomy): Eukaryota > Metazoa > Chordata > Aves > Passeriformes > Petroicidae > Eopsaltria > Eopsaltria australis. The sequence continues at coordinate 678,403 of JAVTVJ010000927.1, forward strand.
CTCAAAAATATCTTCATGATCTTTTCTAATCTAAGTGATTCTAAAGTTCTGTATCAGCCATTGCCAGTTTATGTCTGTTGATTCATTTTTTGCAGCAGTTCTAGAGTTTTCCCTTCTCATTAATTAGGAGTGGTGGAGCATGAGTAAAACAAGCAAAGTCAGCGCCTGAAGGGATTGGTGCATGATCTGATCCCATTACCACCGTCATGGGACACTGTGCACTAATCTTTCAACACCAGGAAGGCTTTACAGAACACTCACTCCCATGCTGTAATCCTGTTTTATAGGTGTTATGAGCCAGTTGTTAAAATTATTAGAAATACCTCGGCCCAAATTTAGGTGCAAATGTGACCATATGCCAAAGTCAACAGTATATGTAAACCTGGCCTCTGTGGGCTATGACCTCCCCCACTCCAAACCCAACCAGGGATGATTTTCTGCTGGATCTGGCCTCCTTGTGGATGCATTCTTTTGGCCCTTGCCCAATCTAGGACCAATTCACCCTTTTGTTTCTGCTGCAAATGAACTTAAGTCAAGAGTTGGTGGGCTGGTTTGAGCTTATGAAATCTCCTCAAGGAATTCTTGGGCACTCCTACTGGTGGTCTATTCTGAAACCACAGTCCATAAACAAGAGGGAGAAACACTATGTTGTTCCCTGACTGGCTTATCCATGGGAAGATTAACCCATGGGAAGATTAAAATGCTTCTCCTAATAACAAGAGCAGATCAGAGAGAACACGCTCAGAGCTTTCATGCAGGCATATCACAGAAAAGTAAAAGCAGTGTGAAAACCACAATCTGACAGGCTGAGTATTTATGTAAAAGCGGGTACGTAATATTTTTTTTCATCCTTCTTTAAATATTGACTTAGCTATCAGTTTCCTTCCAATGTCAGTTTTGTTCACTACAATAATTTTTTTCCCCTGTATTTGCATTCTTTCTTCATCATAGTTCATGGAACCATAGAGTGGTTTGGGTTGGAAGGGACATTCAAGATAATCCAGCTTCAACCTCCCTGCCATGGACAGGGACTCCTTCCACCGTATTGCTCAGAGCCCCGTCCAACCCGACCTTGAACACTTCCAAGGATGAGGCAGCCAAAACTTCTCTGGGCAACCTGTTCCAGTGCCTCACCAGCCTCACAGTGAAGAATCTCCTCCTAACTTCTCATGTAAGCATACCCTCTTTCAGTTTGAAGCCATTCCCCCTTGTCTTTCACATGTCTTTCTTGTAGGCAACCCTCAGGTACTGGAAGGCTGCAATAGGGTCACCCCAAAACCTTCTCTTCTCCTGGCTGAACAATCCCAACTCTCTCAATCTTTTCTCACAGGAAAGGTGCTCCATCACTCTCATGATCTTCATGGCCTCCTCTGAACTTGCTCCATCAGATCTATGTTCTTCCTGTGCTGGGGACTCCAGAGGTGAACACAGTACAATTCTTCAGGTCTCCTCCTTCTACAAGAAGTGGGACACAATTTTTATATGTAAGTATATGTGTGTGTGTGTATGAATAACATATGCTATGTATACATTCATGTATGCATTTACACAGCTACTTACTTTTCAGTAAGACACCTGAGAAAAGGAAAATTAAGGGACTTTGCTGCTGTAGGAATTATTCTTCCTTACCCAGTATTCTCCCTACTATTTGTTGCATTCAATTCTCACAACACCATGAAAATGAGTTTGTAAGCATTTGGAACCTGAGAAGTGTGGTTCTGTTCAATCTCTCAGATGAATAAATAATTTTAGTTGATGCTGAAAATCTGCAAAGAAATTAGTTGTTGTAACAGCCACCGAAATATAGGGAGAAACTGATTCATGATATAAAGGTATCACATATATTCAAAGTTATTCTCTTCATGTTTACTAAAGTCTGCTAAGGAAATGCATAAAAAATCTCAAGAGGCAGTCAAATGATGGCAGTGACAACCAGCTGGGTTCTGGGCAAACACCTTGATGACTGGGAATGGCACCAAGGCTTTTCCAGCTCCTCTACAAGAGAAGGAAAAAGAGCAAGAAATACAAAATCTCCCACAGATGGGATCCTCTGCAGCTCACTTCAGATGTCTGTAATGTAAATGCTTGTGTTTGAGGTAGCCATCCCCAGATAATTTTACCTGGAGGCAAGACATCTTTCCATTGCCAGATCCAGGGATCAGCCTGACTCATCAGATGCAAGTACTGTGTAATTATATAGGCTAATTGTGGTTGCAATTTTTCTGGTTTAACTTTGTTGTTTTAAAGTTTGGAGATCTGTTCAGTTCACTTGAACCACACCTGCTCAGGAAGCAGTGTTAAAATTTTGCCTCATGCTTTTATTTATTGACATAATGATCATAATTATCACCCCACTTCAGTTAGCAATGGTTTTGATGTGGCTTCTGAGGGCTTAAAGTTGAGTGTAGAGTGAAAAATATTCTTTCCAAAAAATGCTGATTTCAGCTTATGTAAAATATTTCACACAAACAGAAATGTCTTTCTGGAATAATCACTCTCTTCTCTTCTTGCAGGTAAAGATACACCCAAGCAACCTCAGTAAGAACAACAGTATAGCTCTGATCAAAGCTAATCACAATGTAGTAGAAATGATTCATTTTTTTCCTCTACTTTCAATGCAATTCCAGAATTATCTAATACTCACTTCAACAGATCTGAAATATATTTCATCTTGATCAAAGACAAAAATTTCATGTCATCATTTCAATTGTTATCTTATTCTAAATATTAATGCGTGTTCTGTCATACTATTAAAAATAATTATTTGGTTTTATTAGTAGACATAGCATAGAAATCAGAAGTTTAATCTTATCAACACAGACCACTTTCCATGTATGAATATGAAACATCACAAGGAGATCAATTTGAATTTTTCATTTTTCAAGAATTCTGAAATGTTTGGCTCCTTATCCCATTTCATCTCTCAGAATTACTTGAGAAATGGAAATTCAGATCAAGCCCGGTGAAGTTTTATGAGGGAAAGTAATATTCAGGTTCTCTGAAGTCTACTGAAATTCATCTACAATCATGAAGAATTATTCTTTCTAAAAACTGGATGGATTTTTAAAAGTTATGTGACTGTTGAATTCCACTAAAAATCCATAAGATACAAAATAAACAAACTCCTTGAATAATTATTTTTACTGAGAAGGCATAAAAGTCCTGAGTTATTTGCACAGAAACAAAGGAAGATATGATGCTTCATTCAGGTGTCTCAATATGACTTGGAAAGATAATCAGAAAGATCAACCCCTTATTGTATTTTCAGTAACTTTAGAAAACAGGAGTGAAAAATCAGTTAAATGGAAGCACCCAGAACAAAGTACATAGATGTTATCTTAGACTCCAATTATGAAGACCAAAGAGCAAAACCTTCCAGCTATCATTAGCACCACAGGAGATCTTTTTACTAAACTCATTTAAAACATAGAAGTGCACCTAAATCCCTTCTCACGAAAAAAATCTCTCTAAAATTTCCCTGAAGTATAAATGTTGAGGCACTGGTGTGCAAATGGAGCAATTAAAAGGAAGATTAAAAGAAATTTAAAGAATGCATTTCCTTCATATCTACTCTTATAACTATTCTGAAGTTCCTCAGAGTCTCATTTGATTTCCCGAATGGATTTTTAGTCTTTTTCTAGTATCAATATCAGTCATAATCTCTCCCTGCAGAGTAACACATCTGTTCTTAGGGAAAAGAAGGGCAGACAGGTACAGAGTTTCTTCTAAATCAAGCCAGAACTCGTTAAGCGTTTTGTTTTCCCTCTTGCATTCCCACAGCCATAGGAAAGACATAGCAGGTAAAGTACTCACTATGGAGAAAAAAATTACCAAGATTGTAAACTACCATGCAGCCACATAGCTCTCATGAAAGTCTGGTGTATTTAAATAAGCAGAACTCACTTTTACTGGGGAAAAATATTTATTTAATTTTTTTTTCCAATGGCAATTTAGGACTTTTCTTTTTTTTGCACTGAGTAACAAAATAAATAATTGCTTTTAAGATTGAAGTGATCCCAAGAAGCTTACAGAGTTGGGGAATTTTGCAGAAGCAAAACACTTCAGTATTTTATTCAAGACAGCCTCGAGTCTTACCCTGCTGATGCAATCATATTTATGTTCCCATGTGACTGTGTTTCTGTGGATGTTACAGTGTATTGAATTTATGACTTATTTCCATTTTAAAGATAGTCAATATGCACACATACACTAAAGTATCAAAAGGTTGTCACCTTTTCAAATCTGGTTTATATGCTGTTTGATGTAAAACACAGAAGGCTTTTCTATCATGAACGGTGAATACTACACGACTAATTTTTGAAGTCTCGTCAGGGTAGGAAGACAGAATCAGAAACTGCTTGCTTTTTTAGTGATCTGAATGTGTAGCAGGTATTGTCTATTAAGTGGTATGAGGTATAAGTGAAGGAACAATACATCCTAGTCATTCATTTATCAGACCCTGTGTCAGTGAGATTACTACATCCCAACATGTAAACCATATTTCAGAGGTGCATGTCAGATTTGACTTAAGTTGATGGCAGCTGCATGTACAAAGTGTGTTTCAAAAATCAGATGCCATGATGCATTCCTAAATCCACTGAAGTCAATGAGACGCTCTTTTCAGTGGAAGAGCTTCCAAGTCCTATGGCAATAACTTAAAATTGTACATTTCTGAATGCCAAATTCCTCAAGACCAAAGAAATTCTGACATTCCATTAGTAATTTTGCCATAAATTACAATTGAAAGCTATCAAATATCAGAGTTTTCCAGTGACCCCATTTACTTCCCCAAAATTCACCACATTGTATTTTGCATTTATGTTTTTTTATTAATTTTTGCTTACATTCTCACTATAGAATGATGGCTTGCATCCTGAGAATACCTACTTGACATGAGTGGAGCCATGGACAGTTTCAGCATAGACACAGCAGCACAGATGTCTGAAGTTAGACAGGATGAATTACAACTCTTGTCATTCAGACATCATGAGACCTGAGGAGACATATAGGGCTGCCTGGCCCATTGCCCAACACAGAACATTACAGAACATTATCCAGTGATCCTTTCCCCTAGTAGACAGAGAACTAATAGATCCTTTCCCCTAATAGATAGAGAACTAATAGATAACTGATATTCCACCTTTTGAATAAGGTGAGAAAGTTAGGGATTGGCAAAGTAATATAGAATATCATGGATGATATATAGTCCCTTACTCTAGAACCAAGAGAGACACAGATCACTAACACCACTATAATGAACAAATCTGTCTCAAGCATACCAGCAAGGCTTGAAGTTTGAGTCAGGCATCATTTTCCTAGGAGTTTTGTTCCAGCTAGCACATAAAAATATTAAAAATATATACCCTCTACCTAATTATCTGGTTTAACTTCTAGACACTGCCTTTGCCTGCTAGATTAAAGACCAGTTACATCTACTGGTCTCTTATTTTTTTTATATATACATATATGTTTATATTTATATAAATATGCAAGTTGTATATTTATTTTCTTTTGATCGAGTAAATAAATTAAGAACAATTCCCTCACTGTAACATAGGAACACTTCATAAACTCTTACTTTTTTGATAAGAGGTGGCAAGTGTAATTTGCTTTAATGTAATGTCTTCACTGTGAGAAAATAAAAATAAAAATATCATACCCTATTCATTGCATGTTTACATCTAGCTTAACTGGCAGCAATTAAAACTCTAGAAAACAGCCCTAAATAGGATCAAAAAGGTCTTTTTTATTTTATTCCTTCAAATGTACATCAAAGCCTCCAACTCCCTGTATAGAACTCTTAAGCTGCTCTATAAATATGTGCTCTGTCGTTTGACAGTAAGGAACAAGGAATTTTTGGCCAAATAACAGTTGAGCTGCAATGTGACCATTGCAAAACCTGGTATTGCGGGTAGGGGAAAGAGAAAATTTATTGTGAAGGCATAATGAAACTCAGCTGAGGCAAATCAGCTGAAGAATCACCATCCTGGTTTTAAGAAGCCAGGTGTCCAAACACTTCTGACTCACGGATTATGAGCATGAAAGCTTGTCCCACAGCCCCAAAAAGCCTCTCACAATGTCATCAAAAAGCAGAATTAGATCATATTTCTGTCTATAACTATTGGAAACAGTCAGATCTGTCAAGTAACAGAGAACACGCTGCTCTTAGTCTATGGAGATCCTGTGAGAGCCTCTTTTTGAACTTACCTATATCCTTTGAAAGGCTGAACTTACAAAGAAGTTCAGATCTGGGAGGAAGAATTTTTGCTGGTTCTTCTACTCCAAAGGAAGTATTAATTCCATGCTGATTGATCTTTAGATGTGGTCTCTTCAGGATTTGAGACAGAGTGACTTCCTTAATTCTAGAAGATTTATGCAAAACTCGAGTGAGGTAAAAGATTATTCTCTAAAAGAACACCAAATAAGAGTACACATTGCCCTGGTCAGGCAGTTTGAACTTCCTGGTGCACAAAGGGCAATAAATAATTCTGTGCTTGACATACATTTTCCAAATAGCACAGAATGTCTGGTATGAAATAAGCAACAGCAAATTGTGCTGTACCACACTATATACAGATATGAACAGATTGTTTCCTCTATTAAAAGAGAGGACAATTAATTGTTTACATAAATTAATATTCCATTTGGAGACATTACTGCCATTCCTTTTTCCTTCCAAGCATCACCATGATATAACAAATCCTATCACTTAAAGGAAAGCAGATTGTTAAAGACTAATATAACATTGTTTCAGACCTCAGCAGAAGTTTAATCACACAATCAACCTGGAGATGTCTTTCCCTTTTCAGGTAAATCACATAATGGATTTCTACATTCTTAGAGCAGCTGTGTAGAACTTTGAAGCTACGGGTCATAAACAAAGTTTGCATTTATTTGAACATAAGTTATGAGGTATATACCAATATATAGATATCCAAATAGTATCTTTCTCACTAGCAGAGTAAGAGAACAATTGGCCACAGGGTATATAACCCTTTTGTCAGAAATTGAAAAGCATGTGAGATCAGGAAAAAAGGGGCAAACTTGACTGACCTCTGGGCTCCAGACACTGGATTAGAAATATTACCCATCTTGATTTATGTATCTGCTTTCCTGACTACCTATTCCCATGGAATTTAACTTATCACTTAAGAACTCCCAAGGAAATGAAGTCTTCCTTCTATCTGAAGAATTTTTTCTCCTTTCTCAGATACTATATTCCAAAGAAGAATTAGGGATTATTATTATGAGGTCTTCACAGCATATAGCTCCAATAGCAAAATGCACCCTTCAGCACAATGTAAAAGCCCAGGATAGATTTATCCCTGTAAAGTTGGAAGGAATTATCATTGCTTAAGGTAAAATCTTCAGAAGTGCCTAAATTACTTAGGTTGTTGAAGTCCCATTTTCAAAAATGACATAACCACTTAGAAACATAAATCCAATAGAAGCCTTATGATTACTATACTATATAACTATAGCCTAATAGTTACTTCTATAGCCTAATAATTACTTCATTGCAGCTGAGCAGCAATAACTGCTACACTTCACCTGCAAAGCTCTGCAAATGAGGCTTAGGCAACTCTTCCTTTGCAGGTTAAGTACAGTCAAATTTTTCTTATTTCCCATGTAGCAGGCAGGCAGCCTGTTATGAAGGCCTACTTGACATGTGGCAGAAGATTAAGTTAAAGTAATTCACAATTAGCAAATTAAATCATGCGACTCCAGAGACTATGAATATATAAATTCAGCTCATGAGAGGTTTTTGACTCATAGCCTAAACAGAACTTCACCCAGAAGTTCCTCCAACAATCCCACAGAAGCTCGCTGAATAGAAATCTGAATGCATTTTCTTGAGAGCTTGCTTTATCCTAAGAAACAGCTACAGATTTTTCAGTTCTCTGAAATACTATTCCAAATGTTCTTACACACAGGTGTCTATTTTAATATAGTTCCAAAGAGAACGTTTACTGAAAGCCTTACTTGTGTTCCTTCATTTCTTCTACCTATGTGAGGTTACCCAAGTTTTTCAGTAGCTATGTCTGTTCTTTGTGTGCATGCATGCACACGTATGTGTGTGTTAAAACTGCAAATTGTGAAGAAGGCACTAAGAAAAGACCCGGTAACAGGTTAATCATCATCTAAAACTGCGTGTGGGTGGCTAAATAATTCATTTGAAATATAGCTCACTTCTCACCCACTCACAAAGGTGTTACTGAAGGCATGAATTCTCTTTCATATTTGGGAACAAAACAAGGCTTATTTTTTGGCTTTTATAAGAAATGCTAAAACCAATGTGAGAATTCATCTTCTCAAATACACAGAGAGTTCCCACAAGCATTTACGCAACATCTGCTGCAGTGGGCTGAGGCTAGTAAACAGTAATGTTAATAAGGACTAAAAATATAATATTGCTAATAATACAAAGTAATAATGTGAAGCCCTGTTAGGGCATCACAACTGTATAACCTAAGGCAAAACCTACTTTTCATCTGCAGAGGCAGAAAGAAGACAGTCACCTTTTAACAGCAGTAAATGTCATGCTTTGTAGAATTTCTGCTTCTCTGCTGCAATGTGATTCTATAAATATACTGTGTTCATTTGTTCTACATGTATTGCTCTATACCTCAGAATGGATGCTGTGATCCAAAAGACATCTATGAAGCATCACTGAACTGGTAGCAGAACCACACGATTTAAGTCAGAATATGCTGGATGTGAAGACTTTGTTTTCATTAAGATGCTGAGCTTTTCTGTCTAACTAGCTACAACTGAATATCCTGCTTTAATAAAAAGTACACACTATTCTCTATTTACAGAATTTTATTGTTTCCAAATTGCTGCTGCTAGAAAAAAAAAAAAGCTTATAAATATTTTCTATTCCTGTGTAATAAAGTTGTCACTTGAACACGTTTGAAAGGGAGAATCTTACATAGGTTTTGATTTCAGGTAAATACATATCACATACAATATGAAGCATGACTATTGTCCCGGTTTTTTCCACCCTCTTTTATCATTTTTAGGTGTTTCTAGTTTTTTAAAAACCATAGTATTCAGAAAATATGGGAAAACAAATTCTAAACCTGGTGTCTTTACCATTTTAGAATTGCACTGATAAATTCAGAATACTTCTGACACAGGGGAGATATGCTTAGCCTTCAAATTTAGGGAAGTGCTAATTTAACTACATGGAGAAACAACCCTGAGGCATTCTTCTTCAACAAGACGCTGTCTTCCTGGCAGTCACTGCATGATGAAAACAAGCTCAAAGTGTTTTTTTGCACATGGGTTGACACAATACAATTCCCCACTGTACCTCATTATGGTATCTTGCTCATCTGTTCATAAGGTGGGTGCTGTGCACAACAGCAAAACTGTTTTTCAGGAAACATTTTCTGGTTGACTCTTTCTTTACTCAGACAATCAGTTCTCCTTTATCTAAGCTAATAAATAAGGAAACCCCCTGAACTATGTATCTAAATGCAGCCCAGACCTTTAATTTTCATAAGTCCATCTATAGCACAGATCCAGTTCAAATCCAGCTGGGTTGAAAGGGAGTCTTTCCACTGTGTTTTAGACCAGGATATGCATCCTGCCTTGGACAGCTCATCTTTCTGTATAAAAGCCCTTCCAAATCCTTTCAAGTTTCCTTCTAAAAACATCTTTCTCTTCTATGAGAAGATATTATGAAATATTCTCATTTTCTTCATGCTGTGAAATTACAGTATGTGGTCTTTATGGGCAGTGTATGATGCAACTGGCAAGTGTTAAATAGCTGGCCACCCACTGTGGAATAATAGTGGATGGTAGCAAAAGCACAGTAAAAGTCCATCAAATAAAGGGCCAGAATTCCTTAGACAACAGTTAAAACCCCAGGGATAAAGCAGTCGAGCATCACTTCCTGCTTAAGATAGATGACATTAGTGTCCAATGAGAACAGACCTAGACACAGGGAAAACGCAGACCAGATCCTGAGATCTAGATGTGAAGGCACCCCATGAGCTGTACTTGTTTTCCGTCCACAAAACAATACATAAATCTGTAGTTCTGCCTGTTTGGGGAAAAAAAAAAAGCACCACATAAACCAGTTTATAATTTTTTAGTTTCCCATTGCAGCTGGTGATCGCTAAAATCGATGATCTCATAGTCTGCTGTGTGGCTGCCAGATAGCTTGCATGCAGATAGATGCCTTTGTGCTGCAGACCATAGAAACCTGCATAAAATTGGCCTTCTTTCCTTAATAGAGCTGCATGAACAAAGATGAGTTTGTTGCTGACCAAGAACTGAAAGCTTTGTTTTATAAGACTCTCTGAATGTATTGCACTTTGCCAAAGGAAAAGGTTCTCTATTAAAAAGAAGAAAGAAAAAGGGGGAGAGAGAAGGAAAAAGAAAGAGAGAGAAAGAAGGAAAGAAAGAGACAGAAAGAAAGAAAGAAAGAAAGAAAGAGACAGAAATAAAGAAAGAAAGAAAGAAAGAAAGAAAGAAAGAAAGAAAGAAAGAAAGAAAGAAAGAAAGAAAGAAAGGAAAAAGAAAAAAGCAGAAACCAGACAAAGTGTGTGCACTTCTGTAGTGAATATATGTGAGTAAAGTGGACTGAAACCTTTTTTTTTAATTGAATAGTGGTCACATTTCTTGAGCTGAATAAAAATGAAAGAAAAAGGAACTTTAATTAATGGGATGCCTTTTGATTTGTAGAGCACAACTGCCAGAGCAGATGTACCAGCAAAGAGGATTAGATTGTCCCTTCTCTGATGCACTGAAAATTTCTTTTCCCCTTGTAGTAACCCCCATTGAGGAGAGGCTGTCTTTAGTGTCTAAAATTCAGCACTGCTAAAGAAACTGTTGTATTTGGGTACAATGGGCAGCTCTCACAAGACTAGACAGAATATGTGAGGAGAGAGCTAATATTCCTTTAAATCCAAGGTTGATTCCACTTCGGTATTTAGAAAAGCCTAAATAAAAGAGAATTTCTAAGTCTGAGTTCTTTCAAATCTCATCAAATATGTATTAAAGTGAATCTTGAAGCAGTCGTGATGAATGTTCATTCTTTCTAAAAGGCTGAAGTAACTTAAAGAAAGAATCTTGAATTTGTTTTTAATTTATATTAGTTCATCAATTCGCTTATTTCTGAGATCTTTGGCTTAAGTTCACATTTGAGCAAAGCGGAATCATGAAGTGCGAATGCAACTGATGAATTTTAAACACACAAATTAGGTCTGATAAACAAATTCCTGTGGTATTTGATTTTTAAATATTTTAAATTGTGTTTTTAAAAGAAGAAAAACAGATTTCCGTTTCACTTCTCTTTATTTGACTTCCTCTGCAACAGCTGTAAGATAAGGTGTATATTAAAAATTCTTTTTATCTAATGCTTGCTTAGGTTCATTTTGACTTTCCTCTGTATTGAGAAAAAGCAAAAAAAATCCAAACAGATGGCATTGGAAATACCATTGGCTCAGTCATGGACATGCTAAGGTGGTGAATGTACAGAAGCCTAATTTATCCAAAGAGAAACTGAATAGCTGCAGGAATCAAAATAACTACTTAAATGTTTTTTTCATATATTGTATTCCACGTATAAACAACACATATTTACTAAAGCAAATGTGTGCACAAAAAAGAGGGGAACTGATACATTTTTCAGGCTGTGGTGCTTATTTCTTGTCTTTTTAGAGCACTCCTGAAATGGAACATGCACACAGGGCTTCAGTTTACATTTTCCTTCCTTTCCAAGGGACAGTAACTCTGATCTATGTCTATTCCTGCCTTAGTCCAGGGCTGACCTTGATGTAAGCTTTCATGAGGATGTGTCCCAAGTCATGGTCTTGTTACTTGGTTGGGTAAGTGATAAAAATTACTTTCGATACACCATTTCCATCATGTTTACTTGTCCAGAACACTTTCCACTGCCAAATGTCAGACAAAAATCAAAGCCCCAATGTTTCCTTCTGTTAAAAAAGGCTTCTTCTGGTTCAGAACTTGGCCATGCATTGCTCTCCCACTGGGTAAGTCACTACATTGTTTAGGCTATGATCCTGACAAGTTCAAGTCTTGAGGAAACATTTAAAATGTGTTTTTTCTTCTTGCAAATCACAGTATAGATTATACTTGGCATAACACCCCTGCTGCTACTGTAGTTCAGAAGCTTTATATTGGCATCAAAAATATGTTCAGCACCAGAGACCTATACCTCAACAGTGCACACATCATTGCCAAGGAATCAGGACTTTTATTTAGCCAACTGTAAATCTTGCTGAACACAAATCAAAACAAAGCTATGAAGTTCTTGTACCAGACTCTCCAACATGAAGACTCTGGATGGGATCCTGTGATGGCATGACCAGCATACCATTAGACTAGTCCTCTCAAGGAACGGGCTCATCAATATCAGCTGTTTCCCACATGTGCCTAGTTAATCTACAGTCCTTTCTTCCACAGTTATTTTACATAAAAAGAGTGGGTAAAAATAAGCACATGGCTATTTACCAGCAATGCACTGCCCTTCCCTTCCCAGCAGGAAACTGCTTGGTTGTTGACCAACGGTTGACCCTTACATCCAGCTTTGATATGCAGGGGAAAGAAAATTAAAAGGCAGAAGCTTAAAAGTGTTACCTTTCATAAAAAAACCCCATGGGTATTCTACGAAACTTTTATGTCCTCTGGACAACAGATCCCTAAACTGTTCATTCTAAAACTAATCAGATGATTACAGCACAGACATTTCATCACCCTGTAACAGAAATTCAAGATAGGCAGAGATAGGGATTGCAGTTCATATAGTGCACAGTGGCAAACAACAAATAGGTACTCATTTTAAGATGTTAATAATATAATTAGTAACACAATTGTAGCCATGAAGTGATGCTGTACTAAAACTGTGATAATGATGAGAAGCAGAAAGTTCAGGGAGGGGCTGAATTTTCTTTTTCCATAGAATATGCTATATGTCAATGATTCTGTTCTTGCTTATTCCTGTTTAATTTTGAATATGAATTTTCATGTACAATTATATGGTCAATGCTTCACATTTTATTTTAATGCAGTATATATTATTCATGGACATAAAGATAGATTGGCAATAAAATTGTGCATTTGTCTGTTTAACTGTAAGTATAACATTTATTAGGAAGGAAGACATAGCTTTATAATATCCAACTATTTAAAGACCAACAAAACATGTCCTCCTTTACACTGGTTTTGTTATATCCATAGTGACAGGACTAAACCCAGCAACTTGGGCTTATGCATGGAAATTGATTTAGAAACAGAATGTAATGTGAATGAGTTTATCACAGTCACATTTCCATAACAGCATTACAAGCACTTTACTTGCACTTGCTGTGCAATTAAATTCATTATTCAGCCTGTGTTGTTAAATTACATTCATGTCTACATATGCAAAGATCGAATCCTTTTTATTCTTTTTTTTTTAATTCTGGAACAGAGTTAAGATAGAGCCAGTTAAATCAATGCTTACCTACGAAGCACTACACTAATTCTTTGTTCTTGTATGTTTTAGTTTTTAAATATATTTTCCTGGGTTTGTAACAAATGCACTGCTCTAGTCCAATACCTTAGCTTTGCTACCATGATTTTTTTTAATGTACAGCATTATTCACTATACTTAGAAAAGGTAAGATAAGGCAATGAATTATCTTTCTACAAATAAGTTAATGCAGTATCTAGTGATAGAGCAGCGTACCCCCTTCATGTTCCCATGTGTGTTTCTCCAATTAATTTGCTCAACTATTGCTCTCCAATAGTTGCTCACTTGTAGTCTAAGTACTAAAGAAGATTCCTTCTCCTTTAAACATCCCTCAAAATCTTGCCTAATTTGGTTTCTTTATATTCAGCCTCATCCCAGTCTTATTGCCAACACATCGCTATGAAGATTTCCAGAGATTTCAATTCACTCTTAAGTCCAAACCCCATACAGTTATAGTTCCATCATTTATCTAAAATACAGAATATTCTAATTGATTCTGAAATTACTCATTCTGCAATTCATGCCATAGCTGCTAAAATAGACTTTTTCTGTAATATATCCCATTGTTTTTCTTTTGCTCCTCCCATCAAACACAGATTTGCAGGTTTTGTGTTTATAGCCTGAACTAAGAAGTAGGTAATTTGTGTGTTACTTTTGATTCAGACACTGTCCTTGATAATTCATGTATCATGCCAGAAATCAAGAAAAAGTCGACCATTAGACCTGTACCAGAGGTGTTCTTGTCTCCTTACTCCATGTGACATGAGAATGATTAGCAAACTGAGACTACCCCTCTCCAGCTGCATAGTCTCAGCATTACCACTGGTAAGTGAAGAGGCATAAAATAGACATGGAAATGTGCATCCATGGAAAAAATTTCACAGTGGCTCTGGCCGTGCCTTTTAAAGCAATTTGCAAAGCACAATCAAATGTTACCCCATGAACAACAAGGAATCTGAGGTAGCGCTCCAAAAGCAGCTCTTGAAAGCTGCTGTCCTCAGTTGCTTAGGTAGAGTGGGACAAACAAGAAGTGTACTATCAAGAAGGAGAGAAGATGTGGGCAGAAATTCCCAGGTATAGGCTGAGTCAGAAGTAATAAATGAGAGAGTGAAGGTGTTTTACCACAAGAAAGAAGAACAAAGCAGATGGGAGAAAGTTCAGAGATCCACTTGTGTTGCTATGTGATAACAAGACACAGAGGAACAATGTGAAGCTCTTTGCCATGCACAGCTCCTCTCAAATACTACAATAGGAGGGCTAATACACTGTTTGGATACAGAGTGTATTCCATTGCCCTTTTTAATGCTCAACAAACCCAACTGAAGCACGTAATTCAGGCATGGATGCACTTCCTCTTTGGGCACCTGCCAACAGTAGAAGGGAGCAGAAGAGGAGCACCTGAAAGGGGAAGGGTTCTGTCCTTCTACCCAGAGACCATCATTTTTGCTTGCCTTCTGCACACTGCACAGCCCTTTGCACCATGCAGCTTCAAGGGAGCTGACCACACTGGTGTCCAGGACACCACAGCACTGGGGGGCTGGTCACCCTGCGGTAGGGTCTGAACAAAATCAAATCTTCCTCAGATAAAGAAGACTTGGATTCAGGGTTTCCTGTTTCCAAGAACAAATGGCAGTATATGATGCAGAGGACATGACGACTGGTTGAGGTTCATGATAGAAAACAGTTACCTGCCACCTTAGCATGGGGGTAGGTGTGTCGAGAATGTTTTTACAATCTTTCCTTCAATGACATGCCCAGGAAGATTAGTGTTCAAGGGGCTAGGTAAGCTGAAAAGATGTTACCCTGTTTCATATGTCTTTCACAAATGACGTTTTATTTCTATTTATCACAAAATCCAATTCTGACAACTTAGGTGTCATTGCATAATCCCCTTGAATTATGAACAAATCCATCAAAATCAGTTGAACTTTCTCCCACGCTGAGGTTGAATTCACTATAACCCAGAATAACAGAGTAATGGTCTTCAAGAAAATACGATTCACTGTGTTACCCACCTCCCAAATAAAATCAAGCAAACAAACAAACAAAAACAAAAACAAAACCACCCACTTATCATAGACTTTCCGTTATCAAATCTTCTTCTTTTTAAGGGTCTGTAAAATGTGTCTTAAAAGAACTCTGTCATTTTCAAAATTTGCAGTCACCATAAGGCTACTTTATATCTCTGCATGAAAGGTCAAGACAGATTCTAAATTGGTATCAATTGGCAAAAATCCATGTGCTTCCATGGAGCTGAATCTATTTACATCAAATGCTTTCCTGGCCTTTTGAGAACAAGATTTTATTGTTGCTATTATTATTATCATTTTAAATGTTACCAAGACAGCAACATTTATGCATTTTTTTTCCTGAAACTTGTGTTTGTAAAAAAGAAAACACCCCACTTTCTCTTTAGTAATTTCCTAATTAAATCCACATGGAAATAATTGCCTCTTTAAGAATGATTTGGTATATATTCTTGTTCTTGGAAGCATGAAAATTTTTCAGCAAATACGATGGCATGAAATGTCCCTTATAACAGGCTCAATGGCTCTCACAAGTAATTGTGACATTATATCACAGGAAAAAGTCCATAATGCTCCTCCAGCAGTGAATCAAAGAAACAAACATCTTAATATACACACAAAACTTATCCTCAAGCTAAACCCTTGTCTCATGTTCAGTGCCTGAATTTGCTGCTATGCCCACATTGAAAAGAACAGAATTCAGAGTTGCATCACAACAACCATGTTTTATCCAGAATGGATCAGTACAATGTATGGCTGCTCCTTGGCTCCCACATACAGAGATTTTGGGATTTACCCCCACACTGCAGCCTCATGGTGTGCAGTAAAATGTCATTTACTCTGTCCAGTACCAACAGAACATGGAACTCTGTCCATGTTCCCTGTGGAGTGAGGAGACCCCCACTGCCATGGCAGGGTTCCACCTGACAACGAATGAGTGTCTTGCTCTTGGGTTGAATTCAGTGTCCAAAAGCAGGACAAATTAACACTGGGTTGCAATTGCAGGTGCTCACTTTTAGACAGACTACCAGTTTCCAGGCAACACAGTGACCCTTTTTGTTCAGAGGTGCTGCTTTGTTAGGTGTAATTGTATATACTGTCTCCACTTTAATCAGAGACACCTAGTAAATTATACAGGGAAGCATTTCACAGAGAGGGACACTGGCACCCTGAGAAACTCCAGCTGTTACTCAGTGATATTTATTATTCATATGCCATCCTGTTTTCTGTATGGGGCATTTTGCACTGCAACAAAGCAGAGAGCAAAGATCCTATCAGCTGAAAACTTGCAGCTCTGGATATAAAAGTTTAACTGTTCAGTCCCATGCCCTTCAGACAGGTTGCTCTCTGCTTAGTGGTGTTTTTGCTGCCTGGTGAATAGTTCACAGTACAAGATTAAATGAGCACAAGAAATTCTCTAGTCTAATAACAGGCCACATTTTTCTAATGGATATCATTAAATCTACACAGTAAATTCTCCCTTGTTCTAGAAAAGGACATAAGCTTATGAGGTTGAGAAAAGTGTTACTTTCCATTGACAGACAAAAGCAAGTACCCATGTGTCTGATCCAGTTGTGTTGTTAATTGAGGGTATTGGCAGGAGAAATGGGAGATCATTACAGCTCATTGCTATTTTTGTACAGGCAGCAAACACGGAAAGGAACAATAATAAAAAGGTAGAAGAATGAGACAAAAAAAAAAATCAAATTCCCCTTTCTTTCATTCTCATCTCTGGCTGACTTCTGTTCTGGATGCTGTGGTACTAGAGAAAAGCTTGAAAGGCAAGAGACAGGCCAACCCATCCACCTCCCCACAACACCGTGACACAGGTTTTAAACAGATAGATAGACTGAGAGACGAGACCAGGTGACCTCCAGCCTGTTTGATTTCATGGCACAGCATATTAAATGAACATCCCCAGCCCAGTTAAACAAATCATCTCTGATATTTCACTAGGATGTGCTTTATTGGAAACTGCACTTTTCAAAGATTGCACATTTGGTGACATCTTTTTGCCCACTGATAAGAGCTTTGCAGACCAGGTAAGGACGAGTGTAAAGAGGAATATTTCCCACCTACTGCAGAAAATGAGTCATGATTGGTTAAAAAAAACTTGCATCACTTCTTTAATTAAGCCCTCAGGTCTGTGGAATAAAACCATTGGATTCATGATTAACAGCCAAAAGACATAACATTCTCTTCAAAGAACAGTGATGTACTATTCAATAACACTGTGGATATTAGAAGAGTGGGCAGAGCTGTGGTGTGTGAGTGAGAATTATGGTGCCATATGGCAGCAAAACCCACACAGAAACAGCAGCTGCAAATCCACAACATCAGCAGCAGCTGCTGGAAGGGACTGAGGAATAGCAAACCCTTATAAAAGCCCTGGAACAGAAAAATGTTATGATTTTGGAAGGGCCCATGCCACTATGATTCTTCTGAACATGGGTTAATCATCCCTGCTAGACACAGCAGTGGAGTGCTGCAGGGTTCATAGGGGTAGTTTCCTGGTTATGACTCTTTTGACCCAACAAGAATATCTCATCTCTCTTGGCCATATTTCTGTCCTCTGCCCCTCTATTCTTCTAAAGATGTGTACTGTGCTCCTATGACAGGAAAATAACCCTGTAAAATGAGTTCTGTACTTAATCTGAAAATTCCCTATATATGGCTCTGCAATTAGGAGGTGGTTTAGGTGTGGCACACAACCAGGAGTAGAGCAAAGGAGCCTTGAGTCAGTTCTCAACCTCCACTCTTTTGTCTCTCCTGGCTGCACCTATTTGTGGTGAGGGGGAAAGGGAGATACGTGCAGATCAAACATTAAAGAACACCATTTTACCAGATAGTTGCTCAACCCAAATAAATATTGTAATAGCTTCTGTTATAAGTACGTAAAAACCTATTACATTTCTGGCACCCTAGAAGGAAAAAACAGAACGAAACACTATGTTGATTAAAACACAACCCCTTACAAAAGCAGTATTTTAGCTATGACTTCCTGTCTGAATGTTCCCAAACCTTACAGAAAAGCAGCTTATCTTCAAGAGAATTCCCATCAAAGCCAAATCCACTGAAACACTGAATAAGTAGTTCCTCTGCTTAATTAGCCTCATCATAATATGCTAATCAATAGTAAATAATTGTTTTTTAATGGTTACCACATTATAAAGCCTTTAATTACCCACAATCTTCCTGTAAATCATCAACATCTCCAACCAAGCAGTAACATTCTCAGTAATAGCTCTAAAGGTTCATAAAAGTCTTCGGTGATTTGAGTATCTAAACCAAGAAACTCAGTCTTGTCTCTCCAAAGTCAGATTAGTATACTTGGATAACCAGACTAGAGACGGGGATAAAGGCAGGTTTCACCCAAATTTACCAGCAGAGTTTGACTTTTACATAGCTGTTTTTCTTTTTTGCTTAAAAGCACGTTTCATTTGTGTTGAAAAATTTATGTCCCCATTTCATTTTGTATGTAGTACATATGGGAAAAGGCTTCCATGTGGCAGCAGTGATCTTAACAGATGCTCCCCTTTGGGCAAATGGGCTTTTAATGAAAAAAAGTGCTGAGCAAGATGCGTTTACCTTGTTTTGATGGAGGAAAATCATTCTGAAATAAAAGTTTTGTTTGTCTCCAGTGTACTTTGTTTATTATGTCAGCTGTTAAATGTTATCCTTCATCAAAAGCAATGTTTAATTTATAGGTATTCACATCACATATGAAAACAGATAACAGGAACATAAATCAGTTAATAAGTACAGTCCAATAAATTGCCAACATAACGCATGAAATGGGGGATTATAACTGCAAGTTATTCTTCATCTGTCACTCTTAAGGGAAATGATTGTTTCTTTCTACATGGAGTCATCAGTCAGACTCATGGCTGCCTGATGAACTGTGATGATTTGAACCTAGGAAACATAAAGAGCCAAGTCATTCATTACTTTCTCTTGTACACCACTTGTAGACAAGGTGCCAGCTGCAGGAAAATCTCTCTCTACCCCACACTTGAGTTGCAATAGGCCTATTATTCAATGCCAGGCTATGGTTTCCTAACTTTTCCGGCATCAGCTTAACAGTAGCGTCAGCTGGGCATCATGCCATGTACATCAGCTATGCCTCATTTACCCTCCTGCTCCCAATTAGCTTGATCATGATGATAAAACCAGGAGAAAGACCTTTGGATAGAAGGCACATATTTATTTGGCCAACAGTCTAGTAAAAGGAAGGAAGGATGGGAAAGTCATAAAGGGGAGGAAGCATGGATTGTGATCTTGGCTGTTCTGCAAATGCTCTGCGTGACTGCCACTTCTCTCAGCTTTCTCTTATTCTTCCTCCCACAACTGGGATCATTCTTTGCTTTGCTCATGAGCGTTTTCTGAGCCACTCAGCACAGTGGCAAGACACAGAAATTACTATAAATGAAGGAGTCCAAGAACTTTAAATAACCCTGGTGTTCACAGATCTATAGTTGCTTGCTGGTGTCTCTTAATCAAAAAAACTTTGCTGAATTTCATGTGCTCATATTTTGTTAGCTGTGACTGTTAGGCTATGAAGCTGCCACCTTGGTTGTAATCCAAAAGTTGAATGTGGTTATTATGGGCAAACGAGAGAAACCTTCTACTTTAAGACCTTTGTGCAAGATATAAGCCACAGCAATAGAGTTGTGAGAGAGAAAGCTCTTTGATTTACTCAGCAAGCAGTGTTTGTGCTAGAAGTCAGGAGCAGACACCCCTAGATCTGAGATCCAAGCTGGGCTTACTATATGCTGGACAGGAAAGGAGAATTTGCAATTCCCTGCTGTTGAACCCATGGCATTACATGGCAGTGGAAGAACAGATCACTTAAATGAGAAGATCCTGTATTTCCCTGTGATCTCAGTTCCAAGGCAGACAAGTTGAGAAAGAGGTGTTAAAAACCTCTCCAACAACTACAAAGAAAATCTTCACCTAGCAGTCTCCACAGATTAAGTTTTCCTTCATTTTGGTCTTCTGGCCCATTTTCTCTAAAGTGTTGTTCATTCTCTAAAAAATATTTTCACCTACATGATTCATGGTCTTCTGAAGCAAGATGTTCTTTTTGAAGATAATGGAATCGAATTAATATTGTGTGAAGCCCTTCAGGAAATCTGTGCCCCGTATAGCTGTGATGAACATTCAAGGCTAGTATAAGCACTCTGGGAGTGCCAGCACCCAGAACAGGACATACTGCAGTCTCAGAGAATGGAAGTACAGGAAGAGACAAGGCAAAGGTTCTGTCAAGACCAAATGTCTGTCCATTACAGGTCAGGAAGGGAGTGAAAGTCAGCTGCTTATCCCATCCGATCAGGCATAGTTCCTGTCTCTTCCCACCATCATTAAAATGGTCAAGTTCAGACCTGAAACGAGTCCTGTTTCTTCATCTGGGCCTCAGGCATTTGCTCTGTGTGTGTCATTTTGGCTGTGACCCTCTATTCATCAAAATGAGTGACAGTGGAAGCGAAAGAAAAAGAGAGAGATCAACATGTGATGCCATTTTATGCCATCTGCTACAAAGTATGGGGATGCATATGGGAAAACACTATTTAGAAGGCTCCTTAAAATGTTTACCTATAAAGATCTACTAGTTCACTGCTGCAATCTTTCCTAGCAAGAATATTTCTCAGACATATTATATCCTCTAAAGCTCATGATAGCATTTACACCTACATCATTCAAAAGTAATGTCCATGTTCCACCTGAACAGGCTTTCTGTGGGAGGTACTGAATAGAGTGTAGATCATTTACAATGCCTACGTATTTGTACGTGACTTTCATTCTCCTGATTCAAAGACTTCAAATTTGTTGTGCACAGCAAGAAGACATCCTACTATTTAACTTCACTGAAAAGTTTCAGTTATTCCTTAGAGACTGAATGTAAATCAAAATCAAGTCTGTAGGAATTAATTTAATCTGCATGGTAATAAACATCTTTGCCTCTGTTCACTTTCATGTTTCTTCACAGATTGGAAGACTAATATTTGTTTCTTCCTAGCAATCATGATTCCAACCACATTAAAAATTAACCCCTACTTTCTTGGAGAGTCTTATGTTCTTATCCAGAAGACTGGTTTTTCATATTTGGAGTGTGCTTAGAAACACCCTATCTCATTCATGTGATCCCATCCCTCTTTAAAGCAATTATCCAAAAGCTATATCCTGTGATGCTTTGAGCAGGTTCCTAACTTTTCTTGCACAAATTAATAGCATTCACTCTCATAATTGTAGAATTGGGCACTGATTTTCTACATTACTATGTAATTTAAGTATATAGCCTGCAGCAAATGATTAAAGTGAATAGATTTACTTCGTTAAAGATAAAAAAGACTATTTCTCTTATCAATGTCCCAAATCTGTATTTCACTATCATGCAGAAGATAGTATGTCAGTGGAAAAAAATATATTTCAGTTTTTAGTGCTTTTCTTTTTTCCATCTCTAGACTTTCTACCAGGGCACTGCAGCCCCAAGCACTCTGTCATAATTCCTCAAATAATTAACAAGGAGATCATTTAAACTGAGCAAGTCTGTGAATACACCCATTGCTCTCTAATATGGGAACATCTACAAAATGGGATGGTTGTGCAATGGCATTTGTACACAATATTAAGTAATCTGAAACACCATATGAAGAATATACCAAAAGTCATTGACAGGATGTCTCCTTTGCAGCCAAAAGAAAATGCTCGTTTTCAACTGAAATGCGAAGTGGAAGAAATGCTTGCTTTCTTAAAAAAAAAAAAAAAGAAAAGTGCTTTGGTGCCAAACATTTTAGAGATATTGTTGAGGAACAGTCCTTCCTCACATAGAGGTTTATCCGTGTGGTGCTGCCAAGTTCAGTGCCTGAGTGGATGATTTGCCAAGTAAGTGCCAGTTGTGTAATATATGCTGTAGCAGGCATGGAAGCAGATTTTACTTTCACACTCGCCTTCTGAATTGGCATTCTTTGACTCTTTTGTGCCAATGTTACTTCTTTTTCCCATTCTATGCCCTATTTTTTTTCTAGAATGCCCTTTGCCCTCACATATAAGCTGAATGTCCCATTGTTTGCTAGAAAGCAAGAGTTGCTTAATATGGATTTTATGAAAGTCACTCAGGACAGACACACTGCGTTACTTGCTACATACCTTATTCACATGGTAACTCCACCAGGAGTACATTATTATTAAAAACCCCACTTATATTTTGTCACATGTAGTTGTCTACCTTATATAATGGGGATGAAAATAACTCTTCATTCCTCTGGAGATTCTCATACACCCTTTCTTTCTGAATGACTATTTAAATTTTGCTTCAATTTTTTTCTCTCTCAAATCTTGATTGTCTTCATATGTATTCCTTTGAGTTTGCAAATTTCTACTGTTTAGATAAATATTTTCCCACTCTTCAGTTCTTAACCATATGTTTTGAGTCAAGTCTCTTAACAACTCCATACAGAGCTTAAGCACTCCATTCCAAATGCTGACACTTACATGTGCCCTCTTAAGTAGTAAAACTGGATTTACCAAAGCCTTTACAATCAAGTATTAGTAAGCAGGTTTATGCAATCAAATTATAGAAATTGTTGCACAATATTAGGAAGTTTCTGCAAGTTAAATGCAACTTCTAGCTCAACTGTAGAGTCAGATTCCTGTGTTGTGCATGTTGCTGTAAGTCCATGGTCTGTAGACCATGATGTTCTTCTTTGTTATGGGGGCAGGAAGGATGAGCAGGCTGAACAAGGACATATGTTTAGTGTTCTTCACCTCCCTGTCAAAGTAGGATATCAGTCTTGCATCCTTTGAAGCCACAGAGGACTCCTTCCAAGAACCAAGAAGGGACTAGAGGACAATAATCTCTCTGAGAGTTTGGATTTACATAGAGGTTGCATCAGCTGCTCAGGTATTCACTCATCAGTCAAGCAGTTGTGTTAGTGAGGATGTGTGCTCTGATCCTGGGGTAAAAATTAGGTGTTTTGACTTAGATTGCATCTTTTTCTTTGTGGCATAATCAAACTCAAGTTTCCTTTCCCTGTTATTTCAGGATGTGTATATAGACAACTACTGACACTCATCCAGTGCTTGGTCAGGTGTTAGGTATAATGACATGATGGGGTGTGGAATCTCTGAGTCACAATACCTTTACTGAATATCTCTAAGCTGGACCATTTAAATCATTCCCTAGCTCAGGAAAGACCCAAGTGTTAAGTCAACTGAGCAGAGTGTCAAAGTGTTCTGCGTACATCTTTTAGCCAGAAGAAACAGAAGGGACCTCCTTGTGTAGGACCTATCAAACCTCCAGGGATTGGTGAGATCCAAGCAACACCTGCTTCCAAGGGTGGCTGATGCCCCCATAGAGTGACGGCTCAGCAGTCTTAGACCTGGCACATGCAGAATTCTTTGAAATGCAATGATTTTATCATGAGGAATTTTACTTAGGAGAATTTTTCTTTGGAGGAAAGTATTAGTTATTCATTTTTTAATGTCTACTTCCAATTGGAAACAAACAATAAAGACACCCTGTTGAAAAAAAGGGGGGGAAAAGACTTATTGAAATGCCTAGACAATGTTCTTTTTTCTTTCTGCTGAGAGCAATGGCTTCATCTAAGCCTATGTCAAAGTAAACTGTTAAGAAGAACTGGTTAACACTCAGTTTAGACACGCTGTCAGATTCCTCCATTTCAGGGTTCATGAACACACAGAAACATAGGAACACTGAGTACAGCATTCATATGGGGAGAGAAGAGGAATGAATAGAAACATTAATTTCTTTGGAAATGCTATTAATAAATAGGTTACCTCTTTTAGAAGGGAGGAGAAAGTCTGCAGATGCAAATCTTTGGTGTGTTCTGAATCACACTTTCCCTTGTGAAACACTGATAACTGCACTTTTCTGTAACTGAAATCAGAAGAATTGCAGATGGAGCCATCTATTCTTTTCAGGATTCTAAGAGACAGACAGAGGCCTTGCACAAGCTTTCCAATATTTCTTTGTAGAATTTGAATGTACAGTAGAACTTGCAGCAGTTTAACTAAATTTTGAAGAAAAATCAAACCAAACCAAACCTTATAGGACACATGTAATAGAACATATTCTGGCCTATGGCAAAATATATTTTTTCTGATTTATAATAAAATTTTGTGACTTACTTTCTTAGTGGGAGATTTTATTTCTCTAGCTCTTCCTACAGTAAATGACTTTTTCTCTCTAAATAATCATTGTTTGTTAACTTCTTTCCTATCAGAAATTGCAAAGGGATGCTCAAATTGTTTTATTCTTCCAGACATGGTTCTTAAGCAGACACTTCATTATATCTCATTATTTCCATAGTTATATTACTTTATTCATTTAGCATCTATGTCGAATTTGTTAAAGCATAGTGTCATGTATCGGTCGTTCTTCATAAATAGAAAAATAAGAACACAGATGGATTTGAGCATTTTCTTAAATTCATGGGATAAAATAAAACATTTAAACCTTTAAAATACATTTAAGTATTTGTAAAACAGGTTTTTCACTGCTAAGCAATCCATCATCCTTATTGTAACTCTTCTTAGCTAAACTTCATTGGATCAAATAACCAGCTCCTTCTCTCTTCCTCTCTTTCTCTTTCCCTCTCTTTCTCCCTCTTTCTTTTCCTCTTCTTTGTTTGCATTATTATCCTCATCATCTTCCTTGTCCTCATGCTCATCATACTCTCCCTGTCCCTGTCCCTGTCCCTGTCCCTGTCCCTGTCCCTGTCCCTCTCCCTCTCCCACTTTGACATCTGCTTTGCCCTCTTTTCTTTCTCAATGCAAGTTAGACTCAATTTATGTCTAGGACCCATGAAGTTATCCCAGATCTCTAAGCAGCTCAACCTGAGCCAAATTATAAAATAGGCTAAATGACACAAAAGAAGATAACTTTACACAAGGCTTCTGTGTGCTGACTCTATCAAACCCACAGCCCATTCCTGGAGATGACACTGATTTCCATCTTATTGCATGGTGGTACTGAAAGGGAAACTGCATTTGCAGCTGGACTAATATTCTCAAAACCAGAAGAAAATTATGATAGGATAAATCTAGGTTTTTCTTTAGCTAATAAGTACAAGGATTTTTTTTTAAGAGTTAGAAGTTCATTTAAATTTAAATTAATTGGGATGTTAAGTACAGAGGTTGCAGAAGACTAACTTTTGAAAAATTATGAGAAAAAATATTTGATCTAATGCTTGCTGTTGTTGCAGCTGTGCTGTAAGTAGCTTTCTTCATAAAAAGAAGAATTTATTTTTGCATGCCTGGAGTCTGCTCATATTATCTTAAATGCAAGAGTTGAAGCATAAGGGAGTGCAAATGTGAGGTGAAAAATTCCTAATACAATTCATTGGTGTATCTAAGCAACCAAGTGGAGGACTGGATGTGCTGTCTCATGGCCTTCTGAAACTTTACAGTACCTGCCACTCATCAGTGTGGCCCACTCTGACAACGGATGCAAAAATGGAAAATTTAATAAGTCTGACTTCAGGACAAGTAATAGAGTTAAGCTGTGCTTTAGCAAAATAGACCCATCATATAAAGTATTCAAAAGAAATGCTACAGGCTGAGAAGAATAAACTTTCCTTCTCAGCTTCATTCACCATGATGTGCCTCTCACTGCTTTCTTCTCTTCTTCAGCCCTAATTTCCCCTCCTCCTTCCCTTTTCAACTCCTAATTCTTTCACTGCTTCCCATTCAGGCCTTGCCCTCTGCATTCAGTTTCTGCTTCTCATTCCCCTTTGCCCACTACCCGCCCTGCCTAGTCCTTTTTGGGTTCAATTCTTCTCACTTCAGGCTTTTATTTCTCTGGGGGATTTGAATAATCACTCCTTCTTTTTTGATCTCATTGTCATCTCAAAACGTCTTGCTGCCTTCCACCCTCTCCTCAAAAGGTAGGTTTCCAAAGAAAGTATTCACTCCAGAAAGGAGGAAAGGGACCTCTGAAACTCACTGACCCTTCCTAAATTGGATGCCCCACTGTGTATCACAAAATTAGGAATTTTTCTATTGTATGACAGTGTTAACTTTGTTAGTGAATTTCTTTTTTAATGAGCACATTAAAATCCTCCTTAGCCTTATAAAGACATAACTCTGTCTACCAGTCTATCATTATTAGTTTCTGTCTCCACTCAGCTGAAAGTCAGCTTTAACAAGGCTGATTAATCATACATTAAATTTTATGTAAAACATCAGGTGAAGGAGTAGTCTTACTAAAGGCCAAATAAATGCTTTTGTAGTATAGGAACTGGGAATCGAAAACAAGAATAGTTTATACTCCTAACCATATTTTTTAAATGCCCCTCAAATCAAAAATCTGCAACTGAATGCCCTTGAATGCAACTGTGCACAGCTGAGCATCTAAACACACTGCTGGAGCAGAGAAGCCTTTCATAACTGTTGTTGTTCTTTGTCATAGGCCAGACCAAAGAACCAGAAACAAACATCAGGTATTCCAGGGAAAAAAAATTACTGTGGTACTTCAGAGTCATAAGTACTGCAATAAATTGGAGAACAAGTCAAAAAATAAAACTAACAATTTTGCAGCTATCATCAAAGGCTGTATCTTTTCACTATATGTAAAAAAAAAAAAAAAAAAAAAAATCCTCGGTGACATAGCAAAGGCCACAAAACAAGACAACCTTGAGTGAAACTTCTTCAAAGCTCAACCATACAGGCATAATATATTTAGTCAAGCTTTTTGCTCCTTATGTATTCTTTCAATGGCAAACCACTGCAGGTTTGTTACAGATCTTGTAGCTAGGCAAGGAAATGTTAAAACATTCCCTTTTTTCCTGCATCACCCAATCACCAAGGTACTAAATAAGCATTCCAAAATAAAATGAATGCAGAACCATATGGTGAGTTTTGCAGGAAAAAAATCACTCATGCTTCTGCTCTGTACTACAGATGGTTCTGATGGACAGCACATTTTTACTGCCTAGAAAAATGTGAAGACAACTCTGAAAATCTATTTATGGAATATTGTCCTTCTATTAGATACAGGGATAGGTAGCCAGAGGGTACCTTTAAAGAGTTGCCATTTCTATTGAATGTTCTGCTGCACATGTATCATCTGATCATGCAAACACTTTAGAAAATCTTTGAACAGTGCATTTCTGCATCCACTCTGAAGACTACATTTTCTTCTATTACTTTCATCTCAGTTCCCAGAATTCTCATTTCTACCTGCAACACTGAGCCTATTGTTATTTGACCTTTTTGTGCATCAGTATGGTTATTTTGTCTTCTAAACTTGGTAAGCATGACTTCCTGGCCTTTTGAAGCAACACTGGTCTTTAGTAGTTGCATAGTAGACACATCTGACTCATCACCATATCTGTGGGATGTTGACTACATTAAAAAAAACCAAACCAACCAGTAACAAAAATAAGTGAAAGATCTCCTTTCCTTTACATTTCAAATTCTCATCAATCTCAACAGTTTTCTTGTTAATGGATAATGTAAAGCAAAAAGTACTTTTAACTTTTAGGTTTCTATTTATAGTTTTCTTAACTACAGGACAGTAATGTCCAAAATGTTCAATCTACAGATATCACAATATTGCCAAATAAAATTTTACTGCAAAACACACAGATTTAGATACAATGTATCAGAATGATCTCTTCACAAAACATAGGAACACTCATTTAACAACATAAAAAAATCATTCGCATGTCATCTGCCTGTGACCATAATATTATGAATTTCAGTCTGCTCTCCACAAACTCAGAGGAAGAGAAATCCAGCCCATTCTTCCTCCTCCTCCTCCTCTTTACCCTTTGCAAGAATTTAAATAAGACTTCCATATCTACTTTTACCTCTTACATGCTGTTTCACAAGTAAGTGGTTTTGTGTAAATGCAGATAGCACACAGTCACAGGCATTCCTGTTCTACATTCCGTTTCGACTAGTTTGCATAATTTTCTCTTTAGGGATTCTTACAAAAAGTGACAGGGGGATGGAAAGTCTGTTTTTTTACTCCTCAGCCATGAATTCCATCTGTTGTCATGGCACTGAACCCAGTGTTGAATAGAAGCCAGCATTGCTTTTGATGTTCTGTAGGATTAGTAGAGATGTCTGAGGTTATTGTGCAACATAATTCATTGGAATAGCTTTACCTGAGCTTTACGCAAATGTTAAGATGCTAAATTAATAAATAAATATGGTATGCCACCAAAGTTCATTTTCTGGGGGCAATCCCTTGGAGTGGTACTATTTCTGTAATGACTCACATGCATTTTTTTGCAATTATTCTCATTTCTAGAAACACAACTCAAAAGTCTGTAGCATTTTGTAAGAGGCAGTTCAAAAATAATATGGCCAATGAAATATAACTGATGATCTGTAGCTGGTGAACTGATGAGGCGAGTTTTATTTTTGTAATCTTCTGTTCAAAATATTCATGATTTGGCTCTGCTTTTGACTCTAATATTTTCTGTTGAGCTATCATGAAAGTTACCATTGATCCTAACTTCAGGAGGAATTAAATATTCAATAATTAGAGATATTATTCAATGCTCAGAATACTCAGGTTGTTCTATTTCAAATCTCTTGAGACATATCAATCAAAATTTCAGACGATACGGTATCTGGGAATGGCATTGGAATCTTATGACTGTTTGCAAATTCCCCAGGCTTTTTCACATTTTACCCTCTTTAAATAAAACCATGCAGCCAGTCAGCTCAGGTAGTGTTTATGTAGAGTAAATCCACTTATTTCACTGAAGCTACTTCAGTGCAAATTAATATGTTATTAAATTAATTAATCAGCTTCCTATTTGAAATCCAAATATAGAATACAGATAGATTTGAAGTTCAACAGAAGTCTTCTGATGTTCACCTAGGGAAAAGGATAAGGACAACTGGACTTCCTGGGATATGGGATGGAACACAGAATGAAAGTATGCTCTGCTGTGCAGGTGGGTTTCACCTGTGGATGGCTTGCCCTCACTGGTGAGCCAGTAAGGCTAAACTTTGATAAATTTCGCGAAGTGAGGGAGCTTTAAAACTGCAGCAACAAATGCACAAAAAAGCAGCTGCTGCAGAGCTAATAGAAGTAATTTCTTGTTTATTTTGTGAAAAAAATAGCATGATTTAGTCTTTTGTTCGTGAACTGGCAGGAAGATGTATCTGTTTTAAAAGAATAAATCACCATGGATCACAGTACTTTTTCTCCTTTCTATAAAGGATTTTCACCCATATCTACATCTCAGCCTGTTAAATGCATGTTTCTTTTGTACCTGGTGTATCAATATATGTACATATGCAGCATAACACATGAATGATTGGGAGAGGGCTGATAGTAAATTGGTTTGGAAGAACAGTTTAGCCACTGGTGAGACAGAGCCCAGACAGTTACTTTACCAATACTTTAATCTCATTTCTTTGTGATGCCTCCATCCCCAGCAGCTACAGCCTGCAGCAGCTATATAGCATGGGAATGGCATTAGCCTGGAAACTCTGCTGAGCATCAGCTGCAGCCCTCACCTCTCACTTCATCCTCGGGCAGATGCAATATGCTCAGATATTTGCTGCATGGGCTCTGAGTCCCCAGGGCTTGACCATACTCCTTCAGTGGGGCAGAGAGATTTCCATGGCTGGAGACAGGGGTGTTAACTGCAGCCTTGCTTTTCAGTGGAGTACAGATCACTGCTGAAGCAAATACAAATTCCTGTATATGGAGGTGCTCTGCTCTGCTCTGCTCTGCTCTGCTCTGCTCTGCTCTGCTGTGGGAGTCCCTTCTGCTGCTCCTTACTATGAAGAGAGTGGTAGAAGACTGATAGAGACAGCACCACAGTGACCCTCATCCAAGGTCAGCCGTGGCTGGTTTTCTGGTTCTTGTGTGCACAAAGGAAGGAGAGAAACAGAGTTCATTTGCAGGCTAAATTGAATCTCATTGAGGTGAAAAACCTTTTCCTGATATCACAAATACCATTCAGTTCCTGCATTAAGCATTCTGTGCAGAGCATACAATACGGACACATTTCATGTGTAGCCTGTAAAATCAAAGATTGCCTCTTCACTGATAATTTGGGTTATAAAACACATACATTGTAGACTCCTGGTGCACAGGTGCAGCACTGCTAACTGAACATGAGCCCATGAGCAACGTTGTAAGGATGGATGCATATGTATCAGCACCAGGCTGTATCAGTGAAATCACTTTCATTTTTCACTGTCGTAGTCCTGTGTGCTAGACTGAGCTGCCCTTCAGGAAACAGAGTCAGGCTTGGTTTCCTGTGCCCAGAGGAAAGAGTCTCATCTAGTAAATAAGTGTCATGCTATCTAATTGTGGGAATTTTACTCAGTTTCATTTTTTAAGTTGTTATTATCTCAGATATCCATAGATAAGATATCACTGCAGGAGAAACATTAGGTCCAGGGCCACAATGATCCTGTCTTCCTTTAAGGACTCTCCTTGGCTGCTAAAACCTTTATCCTCCTTAAGGAGACCTAAGAGATAGTCTCTTTTTTGAAAAAAACACACAAGAAAGATGTTGAAGCACTATTTTGTCAGGGTTTTAGAAGACTACACTCTGTTGCTTCCATTTCATTTGGATTTACACTGCACTGAGAGCATCTTCACAGACAGAAACCTCGTTGGTATAAAGCACAATTTTCTAATCCGTGTCAGTCATGCTGATGGATGCTGTAGATATCTTGATATTATGGTGCTTAGTATCGTCAGATGGAGATGAAAATCAGCGTAGAATTATATTTATAATGAAGTTGGGAGCAAACAGCAATTGATATGTACTGTTAACAGATTTTCAAAAAGTGGCAGGAAGCCTACTGAGCTCTCTTCTCAATATATCACCAGAAAAAGTTTTATAGATAACCTGTTTTCAAAAGACAGAGAGATAGCAAGACAACAGAGATCCATCAAAGCAAAAGCATTTAGGGCAAGATTATGAAGTTGTTGAGCACTTACATGTCAAATCCCATTGACTTCAACTTCTCATTAGCATGAGAAAGAGTTGCACAGTTTGGCCTTTAGTGAGACAGTAGGCTTAAAAACTACACATTTGTCAACTTCCAGCTGAAGCATCTCACTAATACTAATTCTATTCAGACTACCCAGCTAAAAGAAAATCAAATAAAGCATGGGAGGTTTTTTTCTATGCATTTGTGCACACAAGAGTGAAATTCTGTTCAATTTATAGAGTATAACTTCTACTCTAAGATTTAAAAAAAATCGCCGTCTGCTGTATTTTATTTCTCAAAAGCTGAGCCAACCTTTCTAAAACTCATTACAATTTGGAATCAGTTTCTGAAATGTACACAGATTTCACAGATATCCTGAAATATTTCTTTCATGTATAGAGAAACAGCTCAAGTATTACAACAACTGAATATTCTTGGATGAAAACTGCCTCTAATAAGTTTGCACTGGGAGAAAAATCTGTTCATTGACATAAAAAAATAAATTACAGAGGGCTTTCCTTTGCTCACTAAGAATTAGTTCTTTCCTAAACTTCTGAGGATTTTAGAATTACACGATGCAGATATGTTCTTTAAAGCTACTCAGGCCATGAAAGGGAACATGCTGATTCAAGAGCTCCTTTTTTGAGAGAATATCCTTCTTCTTCTTCTTCTTAATATCCTTGAAGCTATTATGTATGCCAGACAAATTACACACCAAAGCCTGAATGTGTGCTGGGGTAGTCAAACACATCTGGGTAAACTTTCAGGGACTTGATCTCTTTCAGTAATCCCATGTTTTAATACATGAACCCAATTCAAGGCTATTTTTTCTTTTGAGGATTTCCATAATGTTGTGGAAGTTCAGCATACAGTTCCAGTCATTTGTAGACAGAATCCAATCATAGCTAAAGACAAAATAATAGAGGCAGGACTCTAGATTAAAACAAAACAAGCAAAAAAAAAACCAAACAAAAACCAAACAAAAACAAAACAGAAAACACCAGACAATAAAAAACTAAACAAACAAACAAAACAAAAACAAAAACAAAAACAAACCAAAAAACCAAGACAAAACCTCCACAAACAAACAAAAAAACACAAACAAAAACCAAAACAAACTTGATAGAATTGTTTATCTATGCTATTTAAGAGATAGTGAAGAAAAAAATAGGCACATTTCAGGGGGGGCACGGATTAGGTTATGTTTGATGATACATGTTTTAATCATTCTACCAGTGTTTTTTCAAATCTTTCTTGCTTGTCACTGTTAAAAAAGAACAACATATCTCACTATGTATTATTTCTCTGCATATAATTTGCCTTTCAAAAGCATTTGTTTCTCACTTGGACTCCAAAGGCAGAAGGAAGTGAGAACATTTAAAAGCATAAGGGCAGCTATTCTACTAACAATTTCAAAGCTCAACAGGAGTCTCCAAGTACTAAAGAAATTTAACCTGTAGCACACAAATGCATTTTACAAAGTACAGGGGATTAGATTAAATCATGAACTCTTGGAAACAAGGGAATTGTACCACTGACTCTACTAGAAGCCAGGGTTTCATCCTCATTGCATCCCATAAAAGATCTAGAAATATAATCTGAGCCTGAATTTTCCCTCTGTAAAGACACCACATTCTTATTTGAATGGAAATGAAGACAGTTTTGGAGCAGGGAGATGTAGTGCAACAGCACTGTCAAACCCTTAACTAAAACTTGCAGTGCATTTTTACAGATATACTCTGGGATTGAACAAGGACTGTCTTATCCACACGGCTCCACCCTGTCATTGTCCTGCCTGAACCTTGTGAGAACATTCCTCACAAGGAAGTGGCTATATGGGGGTTATGCAGATAATGTTGGAAATATTAGGAAGAGAAAGGTCATCTGTATTTTTAGAGGCCTCCTGATTCCAGGCTTGACCTAGAGAAAGCACTGCAAAGCCCATGCCAGAAGGATTGCTGGGTTTTACAGCAGTCATCTAGCATTTGAGGAAGAGATGTACAGGGGCAATGGCATTCAAGCCCTGGCTTTTTAATTTTGCACTGTACAGTTCAGAAAAATTCATCTGTACTGAGGAAGAGTAATTTTTGAGCCTCCCAGAATAATGTATAGCAGGTCCTAAGGCAGGGTAAGTGCTGTCCAATACTACAAATATGAAAAAAATTATGTTTTAAATTTGAACTGACTGATATTACAAAGGTTAGGTGTAGTAGTGTTGCATTTTAAGGCATCAGAGTTTATATTACTGTAGTGCTTCCCAGCAAGCTGACTAGGACAGCAGTCATGTATGCCAAAGAAAAGTGGGGAGGACAAAACAGCTATGAGATGAAAACCCTCTGTTATTTAATGCTCTGAGTACAAAGAAACTGAATGCAAAATATTTCAAATTCAGTCATTTACTTACAGTGTATACCAAGAAAATCTGAAACTGTTATTTCAATTAAAAGCCAAGATGTTTTATAGCTACTGCATGTTTGCTGCCTATGTCAATTGGACTTGATCCAGCCCCTCAAGATCTGAGTTACAAAAAATCATTAATCTTACGATAAATATGTTTGTTGGCATCATAAATTGGTGGTGAGACTTACATACATCTTAATAAAAAATATTGGAGGTGTGACCCTGTTTTCTGATATTCTGAATTCTGATTTCTGCACAATGTAAATTGTGTCTTTTCAGTTGTGCAGCTGACAGAGTAAGCCACAGATTTTATTCCAGTCTTTGGTTTAATTGGAAGCTTTCAGCACAGACTCCAAAAGTATGGAAAAAGGGACCTGTTTTTCACAGTCATAGCTATTTTAGTTATGGAATTTTTCACATTGTTACACACAGCGAGTCCTTTAAGGCTACTTCCAACTTCAGGACAGTTAGAAGATAAGAAAGGCCTTCTCAAGACTGACTGCCCAACTCAGCATCCCTCAGGGTGAACTGGAGTGCAAAGGCAGCTCACTCCACTCTGGTGATATTGGTCACGGGAAAAAATGTGCAGTTTCATCCAAATATTTTAATTTTTTTCCATATTCTTGATTGTTTCTGGAGTCTGAAACCTAGTTTGAGATTACAAAATTCGAAAACAAATAAATAGTGGGGGAGCTTGCTGTACTACACACACATAAACACACACATACACATACAAACCTCCATCCTTCACTCCACCCTCCCCTGTTAAAGTAGCTATCTTGCACATCAAAGGTTGAAGGGTATTTTTGGTACATTCAAAAATCACTCAGGAGATGAACAAGCTTATTTGTTCCAAATGATGGAAGTTCAAAGTATTACATTTATGCTAACAGTTCATTAGCGTAGCCGCTCATGTGTGCCAATCCCACTTATTAAGCCTCCCTGTCTCCTATTAATAATAATTTAGCTTAATGGGAGATGTTTCAACAAGAGTATTCCTACTTTCATATATAATTATACTAGATATGGGTATAGTATCTTGATAATAATCTTGCTTTTCACAAAGCCTTTAATCTAAATAGAGTTTGGAGTTGCCATAAACTACACAAAGTGTCTGAAATACTGTTACTGATCTGCCTGTACAGTGCTCATCTCCAAAAATCCCCATGTGAGCAGATTAGCAGTGATATCTTACATGAGCAGATAGAAACCTGTATAGCAGAAAAACACTGGAGTAGAACCCACAAAACCACTCCTGCACCTTAATGGGTCTCAGGACCTTCAGGCAAACTCTGGCAATGAAAAGAAGCAGCAAGTGTTGCAGGAGCAATGGAGAGAGGACCTGAGTGTCCTGTTATTGCATACGAGAAAGCTTCAGCTAGTACACAAAAAGCGACCTTCTCCTTCTTCAACTGTTTCCAGAAGTGAGCTAATTGTCTGTACCTTGAGAGATGATTTAGACAAGACAGTTAAGCCTTGGCAGCCATGGTTGCCAGATCTGTTTGTAGGACCTGCTACAGCTTTGTTCACCTCTGCTATAAGTAGTCAATTTCTTTCGTCACATAAGTAGACAACTTTATGCTTCTCTGCTCCAAGCCTGAGAATAGCACATTTCTTCCTCCTTTTCCTTTAAAGTATCACATCTTTCCTTTTTCCCCAGCACATTTCTGCCATCTCATTGATGACATCTTAGTTTCCATTCTCATACAGGGTAGCCCACCTTCCCCATATATAGCATTTACACAGTCAGAATCCAAACCGCACAGTGCAAAAAGTCTGCCTTTCTCTCCATCCCCCTATTTCTGGCTAAATCAGACTACCTCCTTTCTCTCCCAGCAGCCTTACAATGCCCAAATGTTGTTCTGCCAAGCACCACAGCAGGATGAAAGATATCTCCTCATCTTCACCAGGGAAGAAGGAGGAGGCCAAATAGAAGCACACGTTCCTAAGCACATGGAAGGACTGTGTCCTTGACTGTGCATGGAAAACAATCAGTCCTGCAGGGAGGATAGATACTTATCTGGAGAAAGAGGGCATGTCTGCCCATTCCTAACCTCTGAGAGGTGTAGAACTTACCTCAGCCCATGAATCTTTCTCCAACAGCCAGACATCTGAAGGCAATGTGGAATGAAACTCAACACCCATGCACTAACACTCCTTTGGGGATTTAGCTCCTAGCAGTTCCTGGAAGGTGACAAACCACAGAGAAGATTCAGCTCAAAGATGATAACTGAGCACATGTACCCAAGTGTAGGCATCTGGTGACACTCAAGATGCTTTATTGATGAGTTTCATGCAACCCCTTACGGCTGTAAGACTTGTCCAAGTCCTGAGGCTGATCTAACAGTACAGTGTGCAGACATTGAGGTTCTCAGATTCTCAAACAGCACTAAATGTCTATATTTAGGAATTTGAATTGAGCCCTCAGAGGTCTCCATGTATGTGAGTTTTTGAAGTTCTCACAAACCACAAACTGAGACATGCAATGGCATTCAGAGAGATATTCAATATGTCCTGCAATGCAGACATTGATATTTGGTCAGAACACACTGCCCAATTCTCCAGGACTTACAATGGGACACAGTCATATTGGAGGCCCTTACATTTACATGTCTTTACTTGTAAACTATAACCTCCCCATCAAGACAATATAACACAGAACCAGGAATTCAACATGGGCTTTACAAGGATAAAAGCAAAACAAGGCAGCTTACTGATTCTGGTGGGATGAAATAATATAATCTTACACTAAGGATTGCAATTCTTTACCCGAATTATGTTATTCAATATTTCAAAACAGTGAAAGATCACAATAAAAGTGATAAGACAGGAAATCACATGGATCTTCACTACTGCTGATTCATACTGCCAACTGGGAGTGTATCAGTCAGCTTGATTAAAGTAAAAAAATACTTATTGACCAACTACCTGCTCACATATGCAAGCACCTTTTTGCTCCTCATCAATATTTTCCCAAGCATGTTCCCCCATCCTCTTTGATTCTTACCTTTCTTCTCTAGTTTTTCTCAGATAATCAACCAACCCTCAGTTATTTTTCCCTGTTTGTCCCAGTTTTACTATATATGTATTCAAGTTTGGTATTTTTGATAGTCTTGACCTTACATAAGTTTACTGATACTGTTAGCTAGGCTTTGCTAACATTCAGATTTCCTCTCCCAAACATTAAGATTTCCTCCCCCAAAAAGATGCCACTATTGCCCTCCAATTATTGTGAATTTTGGTCAGCCCTCAAGTCATGTAACTTACCCTTAACCAGCTGTGAAACACAGCCAACCTTCACAGTACTATTTCTAACTTTTGACAGCTTCTCACTCTGCTATTCATAATGTCCCACAAGACAATGTCGCATGCCACGTTTCATTAGCTGTATCTCAAGCCAGGGCTCTGTAATCTCCCTGCATGCCTTACACTTGGCTTCTTAGCTTTCACTTAATTGGTCCCTAACCCTTATCTTCATGATAAAACTTACTTCAGGATTTAGCTTTCTCCTCAAGTTTAGTTCCATGGACATGTTTACATTTTTTCCAGATGTATTTTAAAATAAGCAAATGACATTTTATAAAAGCATAATCTCACTCTTTTATTGCAAGCAGAATATTTTGATGGTCTGATGGTAAACACCACTGTTACCTTTTTCATCCTAGCATATTAAAATAACCATAGTTTCTGTCATCAGCCAGGACCATACTTGTCATCAACAAGACCTCTAAAGGTCTCAGCTGTCTGTGAAGAATGAACCTATAAGAGTGTAATCTGAAAGTGTCATTTGGCTCAGAAAAATCAACCATTCTTTCTCCAGTAGTTAGTAGGTCCCCACAAAAGAGAAAAAGAGGACTGATGCACAACACTTCCCCCAAAAAACCTGCAACCACTGACTAATTCTGGGCTCAGATTTACTAAGACTGATGGTACATCTGCATTTAGTAACCTCTAGACTCTTGTTGGCCAGCCCTTGAACTCTCTCAAATACACTGAACCCAGAGCACCATTGCTAAGGTTTTCACAGGCCTGAACCTAATCACTGAAAGAACTTTGGGGCTGGAGTATTTTCAAACTTGAGTCATGCTGACTTCATTCGCTGCCAGCAGTTCTTCCTGTTGGACATGAGCACTCATCATCCATGCTCTCCATGGTCTGACCTGGTTCTACAGACTTTGGTCATGGGATGTCTCATCCAGACTGAGGAATCTCAGACTCTTTTTTCTTTTTTTTTTTCCCTCAAATGTATTTCTTCTTGTTCCCTAAATACAGAAGCCATCTCACCTCATCTTTGAGGTGTTCTTTGGGAGAGGTTGTTCTTCGGAGAAGAAAATTTTGGTATTTGAAGGTATGTGGTGAGGGAAAAAAACCCCAAACAACAGAACCTAAGGAATAATTTTCTTTCAGCCATAATTAGAAGCATCAAGAAAGAAGACTTACAGAATGACATAAGTAATGATGTTCTCTGTTTTTTTCTCTATTAAGAAATTTTTTTGCCATTTTTTTGACATCTACCAAGTACTGAGCAAGACTTTTTGTACAACCATCTACCATAACCCCACATACCAAACACTAAGTGGCAAGAGTAATCTCACATCTCATCATTTTCCTTTAGGCTATAGAATTCTTTTCCCTACATGTGTCACATATTTCTTTGTATATATTACATTTTATATACTTCAGTTACCACAGTTGATAGGCAGCTCTGAAGTTTTAGTAGCAAACTAAGATAAGTCTATGTTTTCTGATTAAATTCTGTTCGAATTTCAGAAGTTTCTCTTTCTAACAGAGGTTCTGAAATCTTAAAAGCCTTTTCAAAGGAATGACTGCCAGAAATGCTTTTAGAATTAAGAAGGAACATAGTTTTATTTAATAATTAATTTTCCTACTTGGGAAACTTGGACATTTTGTTTCTATGTACTAGAATCCAGCATATCTGCCTCTGTTTATTTTTCCTATCAATGAACTAGAAACACGTGGTGCTGTCAAAAGAAGGAGGAGTTGTGCATTTATTTTGTGGATACCTCGAATACTGACATATAGCTGCTATCTTTGATATGGGCTATGGTATACAAGCATACTTTTGTTGTTGTTTTGTTACTGTGTACTTTTATCCCCAGTTGAATAATAGATTTCAAACACACTTATATATTTAAAAACTATGAGAATAATAGCAGTCATAATATGCAAATTCATTTCCATAATCTAGATAGCTTCTTACTCCAGCTAAACTTGAAACAAACATTGCAAATGTGCTACAATTTCCTATAAGCAAAAAACCAAAAAAAAAAAGAATAAAATTATAAACATGCATTTAAGAAAAAAACTCCCATGATTCATTTTCCAGCAGTGAACTGTTCATACCATTCAATATGCATTATTTGAAAACTCCTCTGTGCAGCATCATCAACAATGTTTACCCAAGCATGATGATTATGATAAATACTTCCAGGGGGTTCATGTCTATTGTGCCTGTAGGTCAGCACTTGCTGTAAGAAGAATGCCACCAAACTCACAAATAAAAGAGGAAAAAAACTGATAAATGTGACGTCAACATAGGAAAAGCTGTTTCATAAGATCTGTGAATGTGCCAAAACAACTTGCTTTGGCTGGAATTGGCCTAGTAGATCTCAGTTTAATGGCTTGTTCCAGGGAGATTTATTTATTTATTATTTACTATTAAATGGGCTATTGTTAAAGCCTACTGCATATGTAGGAATGGGGTGTACTCTGCATGGCCACCACTTTGAGTCTATGCATGCCTTTAATACACAGCTTAAGCGTGCATTGGAGTTTTCCATTTTGGATTGATGTTTTTGAAAGTATACATTTCAGTTTTATTTGTCCAAATTTCCTGTCAGGATGTACACTATCTTTTAAAGAAGGCAGCAGAAAAAGAGCCTTTTAATCATCGACACCACTGAAAACAGTGCCTTATTCTGCAG
Organism: Eopsaltria australis; assembly: GCA_034509425.1. Lineage (NCBI taxonomy): Eukaryota > Metazoa > Chordata > Aves > Passeriformes > Petroicidae > Eopsaltria > Eopsaltria australis. Next base: position 718,197 of record JAVTVJ010000927.1, read on the forward strand.
TTACTGACTGAAAGAATTTTCTTCACTGGCACGGAAAATGCCTCTTTACACTCCGTAAAGAGAGCTTTACCAGCAGTTAGAGCAGGAGGGGAAGGGGACATGTGAAATTGTAGGCACAGCTCACTCATTCTGTGGGTCACATGAAAGACAGTGGGTGCCTTATGTACCTCAAAGTGAAGGGCCAAATTCAGTGCCTGGGTAGGCTGCAGAGGAGCTGGGAGAGGCTCTACACCCACCACTGTCCCCTGCAGTAAGACAGACCAGCTTCTACCTGGCTTTCCATAGAATGCTGATCAAAAGTTAAACCTCCCAGGAATTCAGACTACCTTGGGTTTGGAGACTGGGGGGGAATTGGATGTTAAATAATTCACTCCTGCCCACTCTTCATTTATCATTTCAGGAGTTAGCTTTATCTGTCTCTGTGGGAAACTGCTGTGTTGCTAACAGGTAACCAGGCAGTGGGATGATATGCTAGTGTGGTCAAAGCTGTGCTTTGTGTTCCCAGTTTTACATTTAATAATCCAAGCAGAAACAAATAGGAATATTAAACAGGAGTAAGAAATATTATTTTCATTTCCTCCTTCCATTTCTTTGCTCCATAGCAGGATGGAAAATAACCAAATGCCCCTAGAGGCATATCCATTTGTCTAGAATGTAGGAAGGGATTTGCAACCAGAGTAAGAGCATTTTACAACATGGCTATGGCTCTCACAGAGATGAAAATACAGTCAGAAACTCAGCCAGCGGTGCATCTTTTTTCACAGAGGTTTCATGTAGAAAAAAATAGAACCAACCTTGATGAAATATGTTGGAAACACTTGTTCATAACAGGCATTGAGTAGCAGCAGTGGGTGTCAAGTATTAGTGTTGAGTGCTACACAGTAGAGAGGTAAAACTCAGTGCCCACGCATGTGCATGTGTATGTGTGCGTGTGTATATGTGTGTTTGTGTACATATGAATATATATATATATAAATGTTCAAAATTCACCTTTCAGTCCATCATCGCTTACTTCTCGTACTCTATAATCACTCTGCTCTGATACACAGCGGGGTTAAAAGGTCACTCTTCAGCAGACTTAACAAGTGGCAGCTATTTTGGCACTTAAAGTATCAGCTAGGCAGAGATTGGTTTTGCCAAAAAAGATGGTGGGGGAATGTGGAATTTACTTCACAATCACCTGGTAAAGCTGAGAGAAACCAATATATGAGATTTCTAGCCCACAGACCTTTCACTAGATCATTTGCTTTGCCAGATGACGTGGTGTTGAAGCCTTTTCCATGGCTAGACCAAAACAAAACAAAACAAAAAACAAAAGTTTGAGATCCCGTACTGACACTTCTCCATGTACAGGGTCATGTAATATTAGACATCCATGGCAACAAGTAAGTGCCCTGAAGAAAATCAGTATTTTAACCTGACAAATCTGACACATTTGATTTCAGCATGACTCCTAATGAATTTGGGTTTTGGTTTTGTATCACATATTTGAATGGTATTCGTAATGATGGCAGTGACAGACATTGCCAGGACAACACAGGGTTTGCACACATCTTTTTAATATTTTGAATTTACATGTGGGTTTATCCAGCAAATTAGAAAGTAAAGACCAAAGTCCACCAGATTCTTTATTAACCTACTGTACCATACATATCACGACATACTGGTGGTAGGGCACAAGGCAAGGCAAGACAAGCAAAGGTAAGGTGAGAGGAGAGGAGAGGAGAGGAGAGGAGAGGAGAGGAGAGGAGAGGAGAGGAGAGGAGAGGAGAGGAGAGGAGAGGGAGAGGCAGAGGAGCTGCATGTAAACCCAAAAATGGATTTGACAAATATCAAAGATATTATTGAAAATGAAAACAAGAGAAGGTAAGTGCTACAAGAAATTGACATTATTGTGAAAAAAACACCCACAAAGCACTCAAAGCTAGAAAAAAAATTAAAAGCTGAAGGAACCATGGAATGACTCACTCTGGAAATTAACAAGGTTGTCACAATACAAAGGAAAATACAGCATCAACACTGACAAAAAAGTTCATTTAGACTTTGCAGTTGATAAAAAGAGCAGATTTGAAGAAAATTTTTAACATCAGGTGGGAAAAGAAAGCTGAACATTGGTGAAATTTGAAAACAAAAGGGAAGGCCTTTCAAAAGGAGAAAAGTTTTAAACAGTAACTAAACAGACCAGTTTCTCATCAAGATTTACTAATGCTTCATAAAAGTACAAGTAGAAATATTGTGTACTGAAAAAAAGCTTTAAGAAAATCCACAATATATTTACTATACAGTATAGTGAGAAAAATAATATTTTTATTGCAAAGTCATCAATAAGAATAGTAAGTTTTAAAGAAACAAAAATCTGTAATGTTAACTACAAGTCCATTTCATATCTGCTTCCTCCCGTGTCATGTTCTGGGTTTTTTTACTTCATACAGGAGAGAGAGGAAGCAGTAATACAAATCATGTTTTGAGCTAGGTAATTATTTCCTTCACACATTTGTTTATTTCCAAATTAATTTCTGTGAATTTGGCTTGTCACAGTACAAGCTAAAACATCATGAACTGACAGCTGAAGGCAAAGATGAAGTGTCACCTTATCACAGCCAAGTGCTTCCTATACCATAGAGAGCTTTCTTGCCAGCCGTTCCTCAGTTCAAGAACCAGAAGGGAATTGTAGTATTTCACCTCTGTTCTGTGTCTTTTCTAAACCACTGACACCTATTCAAAGCAGCTGCAAAGTATTACCACATCAGGATACTATAACTTAATTCTTATTCTGACCATCTATGCATACACACTGTAAGGCATACAGAGATGAACCTTCTAATCCATCCTAATTACCTCTGTATTGTGGGCTACAAAACTGCAGATGAGTTGCTTAGTGTAGGCATCTGTTGTCATGTTTTAAGGAGAGTATATTTTAATGTAAAGGTTTGAAATGATGGAGAGTCTAACACATGCACTGGTGATCTGTTTTAAATGTTATCATTCACCTTGAAAAATATAATAGTGTATTACCTACAGAAAGTGAAAGTTAACTATCAGCATAACGACCATATCAGTCCAGATTCTCTCTGTGCAGTAATTTACTGTGGAAAACTAGGAAATACTAATGCCCTCTGTGAATGCTGGGCTTACCCTTCATTGTGGATGTGTTCACGATGGGTAATTTATTCATGGCACAAATAAAAGCGAATTCTTAAAGAAACCCTGTAAGAAAGGAATACACTGGCCTATCTAAAGCTTTTCCAGCACACACCTGGGCAGCTAATAATGTTAGTAGCTGTTAAGAAGAGGTCCTTTAGTCTTGTCAGACAGTCACAAACCAAGGAGCAGCTGCTCACAGCTGAGCACCTGGAGACTAAAAAGTCACCAAACTGCTCAAAAGTTGGATCCAGAATTGATAAAGAATGAACTTGGAAGTTGCTGCAAGCTCATGTATACTTAGAAGGAACACAACTGGGTTACATCTACCTAACACCTTGAGAGGAAAGCCAAGCAGAGATACAGCCTGAGAGTCAGGCATTGCAGCAGGCTCTGCCTTTGCACTGTACATTACAATGATCCCTCTGTATTTTACAATAATACCTCTACATACAGCTATGCAATATTGCATTTTTCTTACTCCTACTGAGAAACTAAGCCAATTACAACAGGGTGTTGGAGCTGGAGTTTATCTCACATATATTAACTATTTGTATTACTATCTTGTCTTCTATACGTGTATCAGTGTGTTTGTGCATGCTTGCTGTGTCTGGGTTTGAAAATCACTATAGTTTTTTTTCCTGGCATTTTGGTTCATTCAATAACATGAAAATCAGCTGATTAAAATCTTTAACATTTTCCCTTAGGGCTACCCTAGAATAGTTTTTTATTGGTGGAGCTCAGTACATGAAGCTTATTTCTTCCCATGATACCAAAAGTGCATTTAACAAGAACTGTCACTCAACTTAAGCTCACTCCTAATGAACCAGTCTCTATTATATTTACACCGTAGTACTCTGAAAGATGCTGACCTAGCATGAGAAGACACATCTGCAGTCTGCTTTTCAAATACAATTGACTGCTTGAGCAGCTTGGCACTTTCTACTCTAACTTCTGTTCACTCTGAAATTTCTACTTTGCTTAATGTCAAGATAACTCACAGCATCCCAAAAATCCAGGTAGAGCAGGTGGAAATTGAAATGAGAAACACACAGGAGGGTTTTATTTTCAATTTCTTTGAAGGACAAGCTGGCAGATGCAGCTCCTGTGCCCGAGGACTGAGAGGCTCCGTAGAGCAGGGTACCAATAAAACACCAAGTGTTTTTACACTTAAGTTGCCCACCATTAAAAGTCGCATCACATCCGTGCAGAATAGACCGTTTCACTCGGATGCAAACAGTATCACAAACACAGGGACCATTCACACGGCTCCTGGGCTGCACTTCGGCGAGCCTGGGATGAAGCCGAGGACCGTGTGTACCTAACGCTCCCAAAATCTCTCGCGTTTGTCAGGGCTGTTTCCAGCCCCCACTTATCTTTTCCCATGAGGGCTCAGCTCGGAGCGGGAAGGCCGTGGGAAGGCAGGCGCAACCCAGAGGGCAGCGTGCCCACCCCCGCCGGGTCGGGATGCGTGCAGGGCAGGGGGGGCTCAGCCGGGGCCCCGCACCGGGACCACTGCATCCCCCCGGCCCAGTGTCCGGTCCGCACTTCCCAATACGCGGGACCCGGTGTTTGTTTGCCTTCATTTTTCACTTCTGGCTTGGGTGGATTTTGCTTTCTTTTTTTCCGGGTCTTGTTTTGACTTCCCGCAAAAACGGTGCCAGTGCCTGCGCCCTGACCCACTTCTCCGTCGGATAATGATATGCCGCGACTCCAGCCCCTTCCCCCGCTGCCACTGCAGTTCCCAGGGAACACGCAACCCCTCCGATTCCCGGGGCAGGGAGCAGCCGGCGAAAGGCATCTCCTTAGAGGCGGCTCCGCTCCCAGCGCCGCCGATGCCCCGCGCCCGTTCCCACGGCTGCCCATCGCGGAGCGCGCCCGCACCGGCCCCGACCCCGACCTAACGGGGCCCTTCCCCCGGCTGCTGGGCTCCGTATGCTCCAGGTTGCACTGACCGGCCGCGCACCTCGCTGACCTCGGAGATCCCAAGAACCTCACAGCCCCCACCCCGTCTCCGCCTCGAAATAAACTTTTCCTCCCACGCCAAGGGGAGACCGGCGGTGTCTGGGGGCTGTTCCCGCGCGGGGCCGCTCTCCCCGCGCCAACGCCGGAGCTGCGTCCCAGTCTTCGACCCCGGGGCCACGGCTCTGCCCGCGGCGGCGTGAACCTCTCTCGGTCCTCAGTCCCCGTTCCCTCCTTCCTGCTTTTTAGGAGAGGGGGGGGGGGGGGGGGGGGTCTGCTTCTCCCGCCCGCGGGTGCGCGCCACCGCACTCGCCGCGCACATCCCCGCACACGCACCCCCCCATCCATCCCCACCCGCACATGCACACACACACTCTTACACGCGCGCACACGCACACACACACAGACACACTCACACGCGCGCACACGTGCGCGCCCGCCCAGCGGAGCGCGGTCTCCGCCCCCCCGCGCACACATACAGGGCACACACACACACACGACACGCACACGACACACGCGCACACTCGCCTCAGACACATCAGGCGGACACTCGCGCACACGCTCCCGCCCGGGCACACCGCGCACCCCGCGCTCCCCCGCCGCTGCTCGCGGCCCCCGCCATGCGCTGAGCGGAGCCGCGGCCCCGCCAGCTCCCAGCGCCGCTGATCCCTCCCGCCCGCGGCGCGGGGGCGGCCGCCGGGCGCGGTCGCCGCGCGGAGCCGGATCCCCGCGGGGGAGAGGTGCAGCAGCCCGCGGAGGCCGGCGGGCGGGCAGGAGGCTGAGACAGCCGGACAGGCAAGCAGGCAGGCAGTCGGAAGGAGGCGAGGGACGATTTGGACATGCTCATTCTCGGGCGCTTGGTTGCCTGCATCCAGCTCATCTGTATCCTCAGACTGGGTGAGTGATCTCTGCATGAATTCATTTTCGGGCTTCGGAACAACTTTTCTCCCCGGGCTCCGGTGGGTTTTGGTCTCTCTGGTCCGTTTTACTTAGATATGCAGGCGCAGTCCCTGCCTGTCCCACACCGCGAAAACACGCTACCAACACCACGGGTGGGAGCGTTTCTCCTACCTCTTTTACCTCAGCCGCCGGGCTCCGAGGATGCGCGGTACCCCACGCCACCCCCAGCACTGGCGGGCTGCTCCTAGCGGGGCTCGCCAGCCCATCTCGCCTCTGCTCCCCCAGCGTGCCCCGCCAAGCCCTCCCAGGGGTCTGGCCCCGCTGGGCTGCCTGCACCCGCGAGGAAGGGACCGGGTGTGCGCCGGTGACAGGGGGAGAGAGAAAATCCTTGCCCAGCAGTGCTAAATCCGAGCTTCTCTGGGGACGTGGGATGTGAGATGTCACTTTAAGGTCTCGCATGAACTGTTCCGAAGAGAAGATGGTGCAAAATTTCGCTTCAAAAAAGGACTCGTTCTCCCTGAACGGGTAACGTCAGTGGTTGTGCCAAACCATGCAAAATACGAGTCGTTCGTTCAAGTGGGACCCCACATACAGAATATGGATTCATATATAGATTTTAGTAGGACTGCTTACATAACCAAATACATTTTCAGCTCATGGAGACCTGTGCAATGGGAGTGCATCCTAAAAATCATACACTGCCCTGTTACATGATAAGATGGTTATTATAACCAGCGCGAGTCGCTTGATGCTCTAAGAAGTGCTGTCTTCAGTACTTCATCAAATAAACACTAGCAGCTTAAGTGGTAGGGTTTGTATCCTGTTGGATGGTCGTTCTGAATTTATAAGCCCTTATCAAAGAGATCACTAGAAAATACCAGGTGGCTGCTTATATTTCAGTATGAGGAACTTGGGAGCTTCACCTCCTTGTGTACAAAACCAGTCTTACAATAGGTCTGCGGTGACAAAGTAGTCACTAACCTACATTCGTCACCCAATAGGTGGTGCTGCTTCTGAAACCATGCAGCTCTATAAACAAAGATCGGGGTTAAGTTTCACTCTCAGTGAAAGTAATTTAGTACCAAGTTCTGCTAGTTAGAGACAACTACTTTTTTCTTTTTTTTTTTAATGGGAAAAATATTTTTGCCTCTTCTCAGAAAATACTGTGGAATGATTCGACTATAAACGTGATGAATGTAACTGATCTTCAGTTAAAATGTATCATCTTCATTAGCTCATTAATAACATTTTAGTGTCACTTTTAAACTAACATATTCCTAAAAATAGGGTGCTTACTCCAATTCTCTTACTTCCAATAACTCTTTTATACTATGACAAAGAATGGCCTGTTAGGAAACTTTTGAGAAGTTTTATTAGTGTCTTTCTTACCTTGCCAACCTCTTTCCTAAAATCAGATGTACTCCCAAGTCTATTTAAAGAAAAAAAATAAGCTGGTGCTTTTACATGTGTGTGGAGATATATGAAAATGTTTGAGAACAGATCAAGTATATGATGATATGATCATAATGTAATACAACTCAATTAAATTTTGGGAAGAACTTCTCTATTCAGGTGATCCTATAACACTGGAAGCAATGCAAGATATAAACATACCTTTTGTAACCTTTTTTTTTGTTTGTTTTAAATAATTTCATCTGGCATCCTATTAGTAATAAGCTGGTTTTATGTAATGTAATGTTTAAGTACTTGTTCTGCATATGTATGTTACATTCACGAATTTACAATATCTGACAGGATGGGAAAAGGTTTTCTACGTATAACTAAGATGTAAGTGCAGCTACTTCTTGTTTCTCTAGACTGATACACTATTGTTTTCAAACCCGACCTGGAGAGGACCCCCTTTCACACAATCATGTGATGGATTGATTTGGTCTCAATGGTGCATCATTCTGAAGACTCATGAGCTAGACTTGTCAGTGTGTTCAACAGTATGATTGTTCCCAAGAATGAATACCCTGTACAGGCTATTAGATTGATTTAATCAGATTTCATTTGAGTATGTTCCTGTTTCATTACCTCTCCATAATCTGACAGCATTAATTCATAGAAAGAAATGCTTAGAATCCTGATATTATTTTCTTCTGTGTTTTTTGTTTGTTTGTTTGGGGTTTTCTTTATAAAATACAAACTAAATTACTGCATACCACCAGTGTATGGTTCCAAGGGTTTGGTGAGAGAGAAGAACTGGATGGGACCGTCTGGCTCTTACCATCAAATGTTTCTGGTGCAGAAGAAACCAGACTCAGGGCTCTGTGAATGGATTTTTGCTGGAGAGCATGGCAATCTGCCTTTGCATTGTGGAGCCTATGCTTATTAGTGTGATGTTAGGCAACACGTAGATCCCAGCCTCATTTGCTTGTAGTTTCAAAAAATGTTGTTGAATCCTTAGCTAGTCTGGTACAGAGCATTATAAGTGGTCCTTCCTCGGAAATCTGACTGGGAGATTTGCTGTTGACATTGAGAGATTCATCAGGGAAATCTGTGTCATATGTGTCTGAAAAAGACAGGCAGACAAGTCAGCCTCACTGAGGAATAAACTGTTAGAGCAGATGGAGGCAGGAAGTTCTTCTGGGAATAAGACAGTGTCTTATTCTTACTGAAGAAGTGCTTAGGAGCTTAATTCTAATATCCCTGCTGAGTTATGAACAGCACCTTTCTTCACAGTGTTACTGAAGCCAAGGAACTTGATTACATCAAGTACTGATGTGATAATTTATGGAGCAGGGTATTATCTGAGTACTTTCAGTGAGTGCCATTCAGTGAAGTTCAATGAAACCTGTGGAGTGAGATGCTATTCAGTCACAAGTAAGAGCTCATAAGAAATCCTATGTAATCGTGAACACTACTGTGTAGTTAAAGTTCTTTCTTTTACTGAGATTAAAGGGAAAAAAACCCCAACCCTACATGAACACTTCACTTGGTTTTTTACATTTTTATTTTAAAAGAGAAATTTATGAATCTGTAATCTTCAGCCTGCATTTATCTCAGACTGAAGATATTCTTTGAAAATCTGCCCTGGCTTAGTGATGTGTTCCATATAACCTGAGAGTCAATGAAGTGTGCCCTTTTTGTGCGTTTTGTCACATTGTTCCTATGGAAATAATATCTGGAACCTTTTCAACAAGTAGACTATATATGAATCTGTGTAGGCAAGAAAATATTCATAGAAGAAGGCACATGTTTTAACAAATCAGACTGTAATTGTGGTTAAATTTGAGTCAAAGAAGTGTAAATATTTAGGCAAAAGTTTAAAATATTCCATGCTCTCCTTAGCAAAATGTATGAATACTTTCCCCAAATAAGGTAAAAAGTGTCTCTAGAATTAGCTAATCTGTATCTTACTGCTATCACTGTCTGGCCTTAACGAGGTTTTTGCCTTTCAAAATGCAACTAATTAGTCTATTAACTAATTAATTGCTTAATTAGTTGTGTCTCATATTAATTTCTCACTATCTAGAAAAGATCTCTCTCTCATTTTCGGTTTGTTTCTGGCATCCCTGTGCCATGACTTTATTTGCACAAAGATGATAACAGTTCCGTAAATATTCTTATTTTTCTTACACAACTGACATCAGGACAGTATTTCCAAGCTGTCAGACAGCACTTGCCTCATCATCAACATGAAAACAACTTCTCTGCACTCTTTACTGGTTGGTCACAACTAAAAATAATGAGAATCTAAAGCACAGCACCACTTTGGCTTCCTAAATCCAATCACACTTTGTGATCATTCTTATGTCCACATGTCTAGACTCAGTAAGCCCATAGACTGTTAAAGGACCGTGGAATCAGATCCTTCTTTTTTGCACTAACCTCTTATTTTGACAGTATTTTTGTAGGCCAGTTATTTGGTACACTTCAAACTGAATTACATCACAGTAATATTAATGTATACTACTTCTAATGCTTTAGCATATTTTATGCATAAGGTTATAATTTCCCATGGACAATGATATATAGCGCCTATGGAGAAATGTCATCCTGCCATATCTAAAATGTAAGAGCTAAAACAGAAAGTAAGAATTTTAGAACTGATTTATTATCTAATTTAACCATCTGTATTATGGCTATATATATGTTATGCATTTTTGTACCATGGAGATTTATATATATCAAAATCTAAATATGCAGTATGGATTTATTTTAGGTTCAAATATTGACAGGTATGAAAAGTGAAGAAATGAATGGCATTTAAAAATTAATATCAGTGTAGCCAAATATTTACTCAGCACACTAAGTCATCTGTAGGACATATCTAAAATAGTTATGTAGTTTCCAACATTGAGTCAATACAATTTATAAGGAGAGTTTTCTAAATTGCATGTGGCATTACTACTTCTCTGAATTTACCCTTCTATCTGGATTCCTGCAGAGAAACTAAATAATACACATGAAAATAAAATGGTAATTTGAAAATATTATAACTATAATCTGTATTGTAAATTAGGATGTTAATTTATGAAAACAGGCACTTGCCCATTTCTTAAGGAAGGCTGTTTCCTAGATTTTCAGTGCTCATCATTTAAGTGACCACTTCCCACTATGAGATCTCTAATTAGGAATTTAAGGGTGAACAGATTCTGTACTTTCCTTGACAATTTCAATTCCTCTTCAAATGTGCCGTGCTTCTCAGTATTCCCCGTAGGGCCTGGAAGTCTGTGGCAGTTCCGGAGCCCCCAGCTCCCATTTAACAGCTCAGTTCTCACAGCTTCTTGCACCATTTATGTGGCTTTCCTGTACAAGACATCCTTTGGCTATTCAATTAGCTTCTTTTCCCATAAAGACAAAAGTTACCTTTTTGAATACATGTCAAGCCTTCTGTATTAGAAAGATGAATCTACAGGAAGAAAAGGACTTACAGTATTAAATAAACAAGATCCACTAAATGAAAGATAGCAAATATTTCAAAGAGGCTGGAACTACAAATGAAACTTGGCTCCTGCAGGTTGTTGAGGAACTGTTGGCGGCAGAGTACTTTTGTAGGAAGGTATGGTGCAGGTTGCTTGTTGAATACAAATTACTGATGTTGGACCATTCAGTCTTGAGGCTAAAGTGGAAATAACTGGAAATTTTAGAAACAAGGTGAGGAGTTATTTTCATCACTGGCTGGTAATTGTGGTGCTATCTGATAGAGGTGAAATAATAGACTTTTTAAGTAAAGCAGACACAGCGTAAAAGTGTCATAGATTATTCTAGATGAGGCATGCCTCTCAAAAGCTTCTATTGCCTTCTACGTCTTGCCCATACTTGACTTTGGTTTTCTTTGATCCACTGGAAGTAGCTATATTTCACCCACAAATCAGTATTTTTTGTTACTATTTGAAGACCCCAGGAGCTATTGTTTGAGTTAGTTAATTTCAGAAATCATTATTGTGGTGAAAGTCACGAGGATGATGGAAGTACTATCCTACATCTGATGAGGAACACTCAGCAATGGAAGTAGGATGCCTGTGGAACTTAGGTGCCTGAACCCAAAGTTTTAATCAAAAGTTCCCTGACTCAGCTCGTACCTTGATGGCTTCCAGGGAAGCTTTCAGGCAGCTATAGCTCCTCTCCTGCGCGTGCCTTACCTGACCTTGTTGTGTGCATCTCAGTGCCTCTTTAACTCCGAACTTTCATTGGATCCAAATGCAAATGTCCTTTCAGATGACTTTCCTGAACCTTAAGTCAGTAAGGCTTCCCTAAATATATGCTGACAGAATCAGGTGGCTTGGTCTGGCTGCTGCTGCTTCTCTTCAGGACAAAGGACAAGGTGATGGCTGTGCCACCTTCCCATGTCACAGCCCACTGAAGCCTTTTACCAAGACAGTCTAGAGAAAAGGCCAGGTCTGTGATAAAGGGATTTGAACCTACATCTGTGATGAAGGGATTTGAAGCTACATCTTCTGTCTCCAAACACTAGGTTTTGTCAAGTGAGAAGACTTTTCATACTTCTTGTGTAATATGAAGCAATTGAGCTTCTTTTTTTTTTTTTCCTTTTTTTTTCTTTTTTTTTTTTTTTTTTTT